>JBAMYA010000015.1:7789745-7811321 GCA_037176975.1 Arrhamphus sclerolepis | reverse complement strand
ACATACATATTTTGTGGAAACACATGCAACTGAGCTGTAAATGACATATGAAAGCAATATAATTTGCCAAGGAAAAAAGATAGCGAGCCTTCAGCTAAAACAAAAAATAAATAAATAAAAAGCTTTTCTTCTTCTTTTTTAAACTTGTTGAACCAATTATGTGGAGCTTAGCTAGCATGGAGCTTTTTGAATTTTAATACTCATGTGCTTAGTGGACAGATACGCAAGGTGGGTTATAATGTTCAGATGCAGTAAGCAGCATTTTAATGGAGTAATCACGAGCTGCATGGGGTAGGTCATGTGCACATGTGCAAAAATGATAGCTAAATAGAAACCATGATGGAAACAATAACTTATGTGTTTAAAAAAAATGCAATTAGACTAAAAAATCAGCTATTATCCAACGGCACAGTTCCTCCATATGAAGTTCTAGTTTCTTAGTACTGGTAATGATAACCTAATTTTATGCAATTAAAGACGTATATTGTGGTCAATGTTGAAATCAGTCAGTATTTTATTTGAATGAGTTGTGGCATCTTTTTAGACTTTGTATGGGGAGCTGTTCTTGTAATTTACATCAGTGGAAGAGCACAATAGGAGATATCATGTAACATAAAACAGTCAGGGCTGTGCTGTACTGTAAGTCTAAATTTCCAATTTGAATCAGCTCCTCAAAGCAAAAATCTGAGTTTAAAATGTTTTACTTAGTATAGTCATTTAAATGTAAAATCACACATTATTTCTTCTCTATGCCTGAAATTTTTGATGATTTCTAATCAACTTTTCTTTTCAGAACTGATGCCATGTCCTGGCTAATTTGAATATTTGCTGGAGATTTCCCACCAGTATTTGCCTAATGTCGGAGGTCTAATGGTCTGGATGACCCTGTGGAAATGGGCGTGGTGCCACCCTGGATCTTCCCCATCTGGTGCTTCCTGGCTGTGGAGAATTATCCGGCGATGTCCTTGAAGAGAAATGGTGTCAATGTAGTTCTAAGGCTGAATAATCTGATCCAAGGAAAAAAAAAAAAGATTTAGAAGGTATGCAGTAGATAAGTGACTAAAGGCTGTCTGAGGTCATTTTCTGACAGCTTCGTCTACTTACCAGCTATTTAAAATGCAACATTAGATTTCAGATTAATTACTTTGTCTTGCCTTTTTTTGCTAACGGTGAAAGCAGACACCTTTGCTGCTTCTTTTCTGAAGTATTTTCATCTACACTATCATGTTAATGATGCTATTCTACATCCATTGTAGCCCATTATTCAGGGAGTCTTATACTTGTACAATATAAACATCCGATTTTTGATGTCACATCTGATATTCAGTAGTATGTATGTAGAACAATGTGCGATTTATTAACCTTATAAAACTATAGAAACTGTGCATAGGAACCCTGACAAAATGCTGTTTCAACCTCAGTACAGTAAAAAAAGTGACCAAATTTGTCTCAGTAAAATCATACATACTTGATTTAAATTACAAGCACATCACCAATCATACATTTTATTGCTTGCAAATATATTGCATATTATAGGGCATTTGTCTAAATAGAGATATAAGCACATATAGTACATCTAACTTTTTTTTTTTTTTTTATCTAATGACAAATTACTCACACAGCTGCGGAAGAAAAAGTATATGATGCTTCATCCTGACTTGCCACTTCTTTATTTTTATTTGAGGAACATCTGTGCTTGAAACATCACATGATTCATATCCACAGAAAATAAAGCCAGTCCTCCGCATTGTCACTGTAACAGAGAGCAGAAGCAGTCGTAGTTGATACATGATGTCATTGGAGGAATAAAACAGTGAAATCACAAAGGCTCTGCTTGTCTACAGCTTAATCTTCCTCTGTAGCTGCAGTCATTATTCTTCTGAGAGCAGTGGCTTCATTCTGGTAGCACAACAGTGTGTTATGCTTACAGACTTGGGCTAGTAAACTAGTCCAGCATGTGTTTAGGTAAATAAAAGTTGCATAAGGAATGCATCCAAGTGGAAAAGGAAGTAAGATTTAGCTCCTTGTTACTTGTTTCTCCATTTGATTTTAAATAACATTATCTAACTCAGTTTTAAAAGCAACATGTTGGTGATATTCTCCAGCTGTGTAAAGGAGCAAGTTCAAAAGATTAAGTTGAATAAATGGCTTTAGTTGAGAGAGCCTTGTGGATAATCCAACAGCTCTACCCACATGCTAAAAGACACCATAAACCAATAATCACTAATCTCCTGGATGACGGTCAAACAATGTTTTTCGATAGATAACTAAGCAGTAACAGGGGTTTGTTTATGGCGTGAATAAAAATGTTGTCCATATGTGATTTGCATGACTACATCAACCAGTCAATTAACTATAACATCACCCACACATGGAAACATTCAAAAACCAGGCCTTCTGCATTAATTGTTTACATCATTTGGCCAACCGAAACCTTTTTTTTTTTTTTTTTTACTAGCTCTACCATTGCTGCCTAAGACTCTCATTGTGTTGATTGGGTCTACTATTCTTGGAGGCAGCTATCTGAAGCTTCCACGCCGGTGGATTATCCCACTTACCACCAATCCTTTTGCAACAGTTGAGAGGATGAGAGCGCCTTTTGGATCACCTCCAGGACCTGCTGGTGCTTCTTCTTCAACTCCCCTTCCACCGTAGCTCCAGGCTGGGCCCCGAGTCCCTCATCTCATCATCCACTCCCTACCATCTCTTGGTCCACGCCATACTCCAGCAGGGACTGGCACAGCGTTCTGTGGCCTTCTCATGGGTGAGGGGATGCAACTGCAGGCTCTAATGATTATTCTTTATGCTGCTCTGACCTTCTTCCTGTCATTGTCCAAAGCGAGCTTCTTTGCATCTGTTTTCTGTTCTGAACAGCAGCTTGCACCTGTTGGGACAGCACTGGTGGGAGTAGAACTACTTTTAATATAAAAGGAGAGACATGCATGCATGCCAGACACAGTTATGTGAGGACACAAAATGTACCAACACCATTATCATATCTGCCTATATGCAAATATAAACATCTACTGTATGCATGCCCAACTAAGAAAACACCTGCTGCTGGGATGAAGCGAAGCACTCCCACGCACAATCTTTATATTCTACACACTAACAGTATGTGTTTTTACGTAGTCTCACACACACAGACACTGACAAAAAAGCTATCCTTAACAATCACATTTGTGTGGGGCCCAACTCTATTTGGTCTATCAGATGTGGGGCACAGAATCTTTCACACAAATGCTAATGCCGAAAGACAACAAAGCCAACGACAAGGAGGTGGTGTTTGCTTGGAGCCAGAACGCATTTGCAATCAGCCTGCAGGGATTTCATTTAAACAATGCCTAATCCGACAAAATAACTGAGGAGGACATGTTAGGGGAGAGGAATGGATGGATATTTAGATGGAAAGTGAATGACTGTGTAAGCCACATGCTGAATCCACTCGCACACCAAGATACAGGCAGCAGACCGACACTTTACTCAGGCTGCTTTCACAAAATTAGGTTAATGACTGGACGTTGGAGGCATATTTGTAGATAAACCGTATCACTTTGACTATACTCACATATCGTTGGCTTTGTGCAATTAAAACTGCTCGATTATAAACAAGAAACACCTAAAAGGCTCAATAAGCCATCATTTTCAAAAATTCAAAAGATAATGCAGGTGGATGTTTTTGAAAACAAAGTAATTTAAAACTGATTTATATGCATTTTTTTTTTCCAGTCGAGACCTTAATGCCTCCACCAGTCACAGTGGGAATGGACAGATTGGCTTCTAATGGCTATCCAATACTATGCACCAGTGTACCTATGTGTTGTTTAATAAGGTGAACTGACCTTTCATCATGGTTATAAATCAATGACATTCTCCCACACTGAAGCACTGCATGCAAATGCATAACATTATCTTCCCGTTTGCTCATGCACAAACACACACACACACACACACCTACACACACACACACACACACAGACCAAAGGCACTAACATATTCACTGGAAGTCAAACTTCAAGATTAATATGTACACATGTTTTATGTCCCTACATTTATGCATGTGCATCCTGCTTTTCCATGAGCACACTGTCACACAAAGCCCCCTCAACTTCCCCTGCTAAGTGATCAAATTAAAAATATTCATTTCCTGTTGGAACTGTACATCTCAGTCTTAAAAAACACATCTGAAATTACCTTGGTAACTGGGAAAGTGTGGAACAGAAATAGATGAAGTAAGATTGTGTTTGATTGCAGGTAAATGCTAGATGTTTGTGTTCACAACCTTTGACGTTGTTTTTGAAAGGACCTGCTGGCCTTTTATTCTGTGATTACTATCCATCTGGCGGGGCATAAAAGCAGAGGTACTGTAGGCTGAGGCTCTGTAATGAAGGCATTACCATCAGCAGAAGAGAGTAACAACTGCAATGTCCAGATTCCATTCATTTACCTCCTAAATATTACTTCACCTCGTCCCACAGCAGCTACAATAACAGCAAAATCGCAACTAATGACATCTCATCTGTCAGAGAAAACAATATAAAACCAATGTATTTCTTATTACTTGGTCTCGCCTGCTACCCCTTTTTCGTCTATCCTTGATCACTGAAGTACAACCCTAAAGCACAGTCTCCAAATTGAAATTTATTTTTGCATCATCAACACAAAAGAAACAGCAATAAACACTCGCCACAGGCCCAGACTGGAACACAAGTCCACGCACATCACAGTGTGTCTCTTTGTGAGCATGTAAAGGGGTATGTGGGTATTTGGAGTGGAGGGGAGGTGGGGTATGTTGGACTATGTTGCCTGCTTCTCTAATAAGCTACCGGCTTGATGCCACAGCTCTCCTGCATGGGAGGAGATAAGAACTGGCAGAGCAGTGGTGTGGGCTCTCATCGAAACCCAGTGTGCCGCTAAGCCCCCTCGCAGCCCCCAGCAGAACCTCCAAACACACGCACGGCACCGCACACAGTACGCGCACCTACACATGCTCCATACACACGCAGGATACAAAGGCAGCCCCCAATGAGGTAACGTGATTACAGATGCAAGAGCGCAGACGGCGCGCTGGGAATATGAGGTGCAAGGAGAGAGCGGGAGAGAACGGAAAGGGAGAAAATAACAAGTGTTAAGTCCACTGAGACAGCATTAAAAAAGCACAATGCTTCGGTTGTTGTTCAAAAAGACTGAGACTACTGAAGTGAAGAATCTTGACTTTCTTGTTTTTTTTTTTCCTTCTCCCCCCTCATGCAGCCTTTAACAAATTACCACACCAGCAAGACTCATCCCACCCTCATTTACTTTCTTTTTTTATATAGATATATTTTTACATGCTTCAGCAACAGTAACAATAAACTTATTGAAGAAGGGGAGCATTTTGAATTTGTAAGGGCTAAGGGGATGTCATTTGCATATCAAACCTTGTTTTTCAAGCCACATGGGAGCTAAATTCTCTTCTTTAACCAGTTGAGATTAACCCCATGCAAATGGAACACATGCCAAACTCCAATAAATCAGCACTTAAAGGGAGCATACATGTGTGGAAGGCATTGTTATGAAGGCCATTCTACACTTTCCCTATCCAGTCATCAGTAATTGCAAAACTGTTGCTTGTCCATCTGTGGAGTGTTTTGTGAGGGAAAGAGAGGCGTCAGCTATTGTACCGGAGGAACACTGAAGTGCTACTTTGCCTTTTTTGTAGAGAATCCTTTCAGCCTCATTAGCACATTTACCAGTGAGTGACCATTAGCTGTCAGCCATAAAAAAAAATCAGCCACCCCAGGGCTTGCCTGTCATTCTGCCTCTTGCCTCTCAGCATCTGTATTCATTTGCAAATACTTAAGTAGTCGACTAACAAAGCTTCTTACACAGCTGACAGCGGCCTGTGCTTCCCTGCTTTTACAGATGCTGCTGTGAAAAAGTCGAAATGTGCTGCCTGAGTAAAGATATTCATTTTCACTCAAAATACAACAAACAAATATGAAAGAAAATGAGTGCACCCCTCTTATTTCTGTCATAAATGCAGGAGTAAATATTTACCTACGATTCACATAACCCCATTTCTGTAAAGATGCGGTTGTTTTCAGAGTGATGGTAAAAAAAAAAATTAAATTAAAATAAAATAAAGATTAGAAAACCATAGAAAAAAAGAATGGGGGGAAAAAAAGGGTTCAGTCATTCATTTTCACAAGGTTGAGTGACATTTGTAATACAAGACACACCGAAAAATTTTTAAATCTGACAACATAAATTTTGTAAATGAAAAAGAGTGATGAAGAGTGACAAGAGAGCGTCTTTCGTCCCCCATGTTCTTTCAGCACATTAGTTTCATTGCAGTAACATGATAGTGAAGACATGTAAATGATTGTTGCTGTGCCTTTTCGGGTTATTGGCACTGTGGACTAGATCTGGCCAGTTACAGTAATACAACATTATGCCTGGCAGCCTTGTGTTCTTCCAAATTGGCAGGTTGAACAGAGCCAGAGGAATCCTGAGTGGCAGAGATAGGGGAGAAGCTTGTAAATGTGAGATGCTCTAATTGCATTTGAGAAGAACCTGTTTACGGCAGAACGATGCATTCGACATAATTAATTCAGCTCTAAGAAAAAAATGCTAATGTTGTACTGACTTGGTTATTTTCTGTGCATTTAAGGTTGAGTGAACAAAGTGACAGATGACAACTTTAACAAAATTTTAACAAAAGGAAACAAAACAATACAGAAAGTAATAGCGTAATAGAAAGTATTCCTTTACTCTTAAGTTGCAACCAGGTGCTGCCAATCGTCAGCCCTTGAAAAACTGAGCGGCAGCAGGTGTGCAGAGCTCTGTAAAAGCAAACACACTGGTAGTTTACTGGTCAGATGTGTATTAACAAAATGCAAGGAAGGAAAGACATCAGCTATAGAAGTAAATGTTGGTGCTTAGCAGTTTTACCTCATCAAGAAAGTTCCTGATGTGAATCCCAGCAGGGGTCTTTCTGTTTGGAGTTTGCATGTTCTTCCTGTGTATTCTCCAGATACTTTGGCTCTTGTTGTCTTTATTGTGGTGTGATGGATTGGCAAACTGTCTTGGGTGTACCGCTGCCTTTAGAGAGCTGGGATAGGCTCCAGCAGATCCCCATGACTAAATAGAGATTAAGCGGCAATAGATGATGGATGGATGGACGGATGTTGCTGCATATCAGCCTGGAAAGCAGTTCAAACCCATTTCTGATAAATTGGTGGTTTAACATGCTAGATTGAAAAATCCACAAAAGAACAGCAATGATGGCAGTTGCCAAGTGTCTCAGTAGTGGACATCCCAGCAAATGTAGCCCACGGTCAGATCATGGAATGCTCAGAGAAATATGAAGGAGTCCATGAGCTGCATCTCAGGCTCTACAGGCCTCACTGAGTTTCTTTTTATTTTCTTTTAATGTTCAAGTCGATGAAGAAGACCAAACATGTACAGTTTGTTTTGGGCTGCCAGGAGAAAGCCTCAATTCTATTTATGAAGCACTTTAAAATCAATGCAGTTCGTCAAAGTGTTGGACACCAAATTTTAAAAAGTAAAAACAATAGAAGAATAAAGTATAAACAGAAACAAATTGCAATTATTAACAGTAAAAGTCAACATCTCAAAACTCGCATAGAAACCAAACAATAAAAAGATGAAATGTAAAAGTGGGAATGGATCAGACTGCGTGGATATAAAAGAATATCAGATGAAATAACCTAAAAGAGTGGGTCAACCTGTCAGAATTCAATTACAATAAAACTGTTGTCTCAAAGTGAGTTAAAAGCAAAAGAGAATAAATATGTTTTAAGAGAGGATTTAATATAGGAAGTGAGTCAGCCTGTCTGAACAGCTTATTCCAGTTTCAGCGCAACAACTGAAAATGCCTGATCTTCTTCCTCTCTGTCTTTGGGTCAACAAACAGAGACTGTGAGGGAGCGTACAGCTGCAGCAGGCTGGACAAATACTGGGGGCAAGGCCATGAAGACATTTGAAAGTCAATAAAATAATTTTATTCTGACCCACAAGATTTATGGAACATATGAACTTTGGAAATCTCTTTGTAGGCACAGATGTTAAGTCATTTTCAAAATGCTGTCCAAGATTGTTCGATCTCTTGCTCAGTCAATCTTGCTGTCTACTTTGTCATTACTTTCTTGAGTCTCTTAATGGCCTTTAGTATAATGTCCATCATTGTTGATGAAACTGGCAACTTCATATCACTTAGTGCTGTAAGTCATAGTTGTTGCAAGAAACAAAAGGAACAGAAGTCCAAATTTATTGATTTAATTTTTTATTATTATTTTTTTTAAAAGCAAATATTCCTTCAAGTGAAATTGGAAATGATATTTTAATATAAAAAGGAGGTATTTTGTGCTGCTTTAATGTCCACCTCCATGTTTGCCCAAATCCAAATATAGCAGAAACATTTCATAACTACTGTGAAGCAAAGTGGTGGAAGGATGAAGATTTGAAGTCATTTTTTCAAATTTTGATTTTAATCAGAATGGCTAAATAAAATAAACAAAATTTCTGGTAGGGCTTTCACACTGGCAGGGCTCTGTACCAGTTCCTGTTCCCGAACGCAATTTTGAACCGGCCGGCGCATTCAGACCAAAAAAAAATAACAGGTTCGGAACTTGAAAAGTTGGTTCGCAAGAGGACCGAGAAAAAACTGGTTCGCACCAGCGGGCGTGTACCACAACATGTGCAAAAAAAAAGAAAATAAAAGAGGAAACCAAATGTTTGGTGGCCAACTGGGCTTTAGCTGAGTTCAAAACAAATCTGGAAACAAACACAAGGAAAAGTAGCTCTATGCTGAACTGGTGGAGGAGATGGCCAAGGCTGGGTTCAGCTGCACGCATGATCACATTATTGATAAACTCCAAAAACTCGAGGTTGAATATGGAGACGGCAGAAAAGAGCTGGACGTCAAAAGAACTGTTGGACAGCATGATGGTCAGAGACCGGCAAACCAGGTGACAGAGTTGCAGTTGTGTTTTGTTTAGTGTTGCCGTAGTAACGCAGAGTAACATCCTCCCACTTTGCTTTCTCCCTCTAAACTGGTGTGAACACAGTCTGGTTTGCCAGCAAGCACCGAGGTTCTCAGACTCCAGAACGGAACTGGAGCCAGAACCAGAACCGTGTCTGTCTGAAAGCCCTATGGAATGTCCAGGATCATGGGGCACACTGAAGGTTTTGATACTTCTCACTATCCAGCTTTGTTGGGAAGTTGTATAAGAGTACAGGCCCAACCATAATATTTAGTCCAAATAGTGAGGACTAAGTGACAGCAGCAATGGGCTTGAGCCTCAAACCCTGTGATCAGGAACCCAGAGCTGCTGCTGCCTTAATGAACAGGGGTATTACATACAGAAGATGATCCAACAAGCTAAGAAGCTGCTCAGACCATTTGCCCTGAACACTCAAGTCTCCTGGGTGAAATCCTGGAACGTAATTTATGCTTATTAGAAGGTACAAGTCAGTTTCTGAATGTCATGCTACACTTTCCTGATGCTTTAACAGTTTCATTTAGTTGTTGTTTCACTATTGTCAGTGTTGTTGCACCTTTAATTATTTATTTTTTGTAGTGGATACATTTTTACAACTTCTCTTTGTATAATTCTTTGTTACAATTATGAGGAGTGTATATCCTTTAGCACTGCAGTACAAGGAAAAATGTGAAAATTGCAAAATTTTGCCTGTTACCTTTTCATTTGGGAAAGCATGAGCAAGGGAAGACAGGCTTTTTAAAGCTGAGTTCAGTGCCACAAAAAAAGAAAGGAGAAAATGCAGTTTCTTGAATAACCACTAGGGGCTGGCTCAAAACATAAATCAATCTCCATGAACAAACATATTAAAATATTTAGCTTTGCAGCAAAAACAAACATCCTGGTTTGGTCTTTGGATTTCACATCCATGGAAATGGTGCAGGGAAAGTTGAATTTCTTTTTTTTGTACCATTTCAGATAAATTATATCAAGCAACAATGCATAATTAGGGGGACTGTATTTATTCTGGCAGAGGCCATAACTACATGGTTGCTGTTATCACTTTAGCTATTTAGCACTGTGCACTACATTGACTGAGCTGAGTAAAGACCAAAAAGTTAATGTTCATACTTATTTTAAAGAATACATTTTGTGGTGCTGCTAACTGTACCAACAGACCACTGTGATTGGCTGAGGGTTGGCGTGGAAGGCTTCGAAGACGAAGCTTATCTAAGCAGCGATAGGTTTGGTCTAACCATGCGTCAGATTAATGATTGCAGCATTGAATTTCCCCAAGGGCTTCATCACAGCTGGGTCTCAGCCACTTCAACCGAGGCACCCTCCAGATAGGTGACTCCTTCAGATTGACTAACTTTGCCTGGACCCCTAAGACCCCACTATAACGAAGCCTAGGGGGACTGCAAGGCTGTGTCATTTCTAATATCACCACCAAAATGACATTTGAAACATGAGGTTCGCAACGGGATCATCACCTCCCAGTCCATGGGACCCTTGACGAACCAACATAGCAGTGATTGTTTGTTCTGATGTTGGCTCTGAAACAACGTTTAAAATGGGATGTCCTAAGTTGGCTAAGTTGTCCAGTTACAAATCCACAGCTCCTCCACCATGGCTCAACTGAGGGAGCAGGGAGCCAGCTGTGATTACACCTCTGGAGGACTGCAAGGCTGCTATTATTTAGCGTCAGCTCAAGGGTCCTACTTAAGGGGCTTCAATTCTGGTTTATTGTAATTCTTTATATGTTAGCGTAGACTAGTCATCTCTTAGTCGACTGCATTTGGTGCTAAATATGACTACCCAGCAATTAACTGAGACCAGAAAATGTGTGCATATCACTCTACTGGCTTCCTGTTTGTTTTAGGATAGATTTTACTGATTGTTTTTAAGGTTTTAAATGAATTGGAAACACAATACCTGCTTATTCTTATTCATGCCTGGAATTTTGGGTTTACCATGGTTTGAAAGCACTAAACTGAGTGAGACGTTCAAATTTGTGAATGAATGGTTTGTCACTGACTCATCTAAGAATTTTAATTATCCAGCCCTTTTCCTTTAGCTATACCTGAATGCAGCTTCAACTTTACATTCACAGCAGCTCAGAAGGAAGAAGTTCAAACTCTTTTTTTTTTTTTTTTTGCATTAATATTAAAAGGAAATTCTCTTCAGCAGTTCTATAGTTCACTTAAGAAAGAAATGAACTGATCACGCTATACCATGACTTTGTTTCATGTTTTATATAGATAACAGAAACAAAGTTTAATTGTGTTATAATTCAGTAATTAGAATGGGGACATTTCAACAATTGGTACCCAACAGAAGCAGTTATACTGTAAAACGACTGGTAACAGGTTGGAAAAATGAGCAGAACAATGCTTTAAAGTTGCTGTGTTGAATTTTTTGATTCAAATCACAGCCAGCACACGATGTAAACATTTGAAGGAATCACTTCATAACATCTAAGTCCCAAAAATAATCAGTTCTAATGTTAAGAGGTGCACAACTGATTAAGCAATAAACAAAGTCTACTGAGGCAGTCATGCCAAGAGATTTTATTTTCTTACAAAACTATTTATGTAAGCCTGAAATGCATTTGCAGACTGGTCTCCTTAACTCCAAGCATCTGATTGATTTAGGAAGGAAAACCATAACAGCAGAGTGAGCGGGGTGCAGCGGGAGGAGGCCAAACAGGGTGCTCATTGTAGAGCACTGGAAATAGAGCATGCAGTTGCACAATAAAACAAACTTAGACTTTTTGAGTCAAAATAAAAGGTAAATATCTCTACTATGGTCCTTTTTCAACATGAATAATGATTAAAATCACACAATATAGGAACTTTTTAAAAAGTCGTAGTTGTCTAATGTGTCATTGAATGGATGGTGTCAGAAATGCAAAACCTGGAGACTGAAGAAAATACAAGTCAATTTTAATTTGGTTAAGTTTAAATTTTAAATAAAATCAAATATTTGTTGAATTAACATCTTTGGCCACTTGGTGGGATTGTGTATCCATTTTAATACTGAACATTTCTCCATTCCAACGTCTGAAAGACATTGTTGCTCTTCAACAACTTTATATAAATGTTTGCCTGACAGGAATCATGACTGAGGCACCAACTAGCGGGCAACACTGTAGTTTTATTTAACACCTTTATATTGGAAAGAAAAAAAGGGGTGGGAATATTGTGTAAACGGAAAGTGGATTGTCATCTATTATGTGCATTTTGGGCACTAACTTACCTTTGCAACTCCTCAGTGAATACCCACAATAAAATTTTAATGCCAAAATGGGGTTTTATGATAGCCACAAAGTGACAGTAAACGGAAGCCTGAGTGTTTTCACTTGAAAGACTGAAAGCATCAGCTGTAAGCATGTAACAGACGTCTTATGCTCAGATATGAAATTGTAAGGATAAAATAAGTAGTCTAAGTATGTTTCATACTGTACTTAAAGAATGATGCCAGATCAACAGTGACATGGATGACTGAATCAGTGTATTTACAACAAAGTCTTCATACTGAGCAAGATGTGTTTCCCTGTTCCCTTACTATGATGGTAGACAGTTTTAAGGGCCGTACTGACAAAGCAGGGAAAATCCCCCCTAGGAATTCCCCTAATACCAGCGCCTCTGAGAGGGTTGCAACCAAGGGAGAGCAAAACTAAAAGATTGTAAGGAGAGTAAAAACAGCGGGACTGAGTGAGAACAGGAGCTGCCCAGAGGAAGCCGTGCAGGGAAATGTATATGGATAGGAAGAGGCAAGAAGAATAGGAAAGATTTTAAGGATTTAGTTACTCAACCTAGCTGCCAATATTTTCTGATCCCAGCCTGGTTTGTCTCAGGTTGAGCATGAGACGATGGATGCCTGTCAGTTGAATTAAGGGCTAAAAACAATGTAGAGTTTCATTTGTACAAGCCAGGTTGGCTGTATTTTCTCTTTGGAATGGAATACATATCTTGATCCATTTTTACCCACTGAGATTTGCTGGGGGAAGTGAGAGTGGTAAAGCTTGAATGAAAATGCCTCACTGGTTATGGAAAAGGGTACTCAAATGTCAAAACGTCCTGAATGATTCAAGAATGCCATTCCATATTGCACATTAATTTTATGTCGTTACATCCAGAAACAAGGTCAGAGAAAGTGAACATTACATCATGAGGGACCATTGCTTAAATCATACAACATATGGCACTAGAATAATTAAGTCTTTTCAAGTATTTTTCTAGCGCTGCAGCTTCTGAGACTACACATTTTAATTATACTCAGCAGCTGAACACAGACTGAATACAAACTTATAGTCTTGAGCGACTGTATTTGTAAAGCTGGTTCACTTTTGTGCTTTGCTATTTTTGTTGACTGCTTTTTCCTACTTTTTCTTTTTTGAATAAACTGTTTGCATCTTGTTTCTGTGCCCATGTTTGTCTATGTTTCTATGTTGGGATGAGAGAATGAGTTCCCGTCGCTGGTGCCCTCTCTGTGGTGTGTGACAGAGCTCAGCCAAGCCAGCCTAGATCCTGGCGCAGGGCAGAGCCAGGGCGAACAACAGAACTGAGCCAGCTCCCTCTGCAGCTGTCAGGATCTCCGGAAAATGGGCCCAGAGACCTTCATCGTTGTCCTGAAACACTTGTGGGCAGTATGATGGCAGCCCTGTGGTCAACGTCAGACAAACGGGTGCATTTTTGTTAAGGTGAAAAACAGATTAAGATTGTGCAGTCATATCTGTTCTCATTTGTTCATGTTTTTATACACATTATCCCACGTTTGAGCAAATACATCCCCCATTCCCCAAAAAGCAAAAAGCAGGGCTGCTGCCTAAAATGCAATGATTTGTAAATGGTTATCAAATAAAAATGTTTTAGTTTTAATGATCATTTTAGCAAAGTTGACTCCAAACCTGTATTAGTCATTATTAAGTGAGATTGGACATACGGTGAATCACGGCTAAAACAAAAGTAAATCTGAGTGTATTTCAGGCTCAGAATGCAGTGTTAACTTGATGATTACCCAATGGTTAAGAAGTGGTTAGGTTATTTTTGTTTTGTTTTCTGATAGTTAAGGAATAATTAAGCAGTAAATAAGCAACATTTTGTTTACCTTTTTATTGTGAAGTGTCACCAAAGCACCTTGCTGAACTTGCTATAACCTCATAACTATTTCTTCTAGAAAGAATTGCATTCACCTCTGGCTCCAAAAGAAGAAAAAGTCAACAAGCGCAACTGCAGCTTTGTCGTTGTTTCCCAACATGTAAATGAAAGCATATTGGCTAATCCACTTCTTTCATAATCATAGAGGCTAATACAGCCTCCAGTGGCTAGCCTGAAGCAGAGATGACGAGCTAATAACCTCATCGCTGACTCCTTTTTTTTTTCTTCATTTCAAACATTTAATCTGATTTTCCTCAGGACCTCAATTTTTTCACATAAAAATGTTTTATTTCTATTAGCAGGAGTTCCATTTGGTGGTATGGTTCTGTGCTGAGAGCTTCCTGCCCTTTCATGTGCATATGTGGAAAAGGGAAAGAGGGACCTCATAAAAAGGGAGGTGCTGGGGTGGGGCTGGCTCGCAGAAGAGGCAGCAAAAGATAAACAGGCCAGGGCAGCTTTAATAGTGGAACATGTTTGCATAGGAAAGAATCAGCTGAGATTTATGGGTTTAGTATGACTTCTGTCCTCTCTAAATCACTGTTATAACTTATTTCTCTTGAAATACAAAAATCTTAATAAGCCTTTTTTTAACATGTAGAATTAGTTGAACTGGAAATCCTTAGGTGGGACCATTACTATCAGGGGTGGGAACATAATTGTTAGTAGCTGAAGTTATAGCATTAATCACAGCAAAGCATACTCATAGAAAATAATATGCATACAAGATGTGAAGAACAGAGCTCTTTTAAAGCCCAGGCTAAATAACACAAAAGGTTTTCCTTTTTTTGTCTGAAAATATCTGTTTCAATATCATTTGAAGGAATACTGTAATATCTTGACAAAGTGTCATCTAGTTCTTGTGGTTTCATGTCTTTACTTGTGGAAAACTACACACAGTAACTTTGGTCTCCTGTCTCTTGAGACAACTGTGTATCATTTTATGCTACTATATCACCATATATTATAGAAGAAGAAGTGGAAAAACCCCACATGATGTCATCTATGGGTTTTTGGAAGAAGCCTCTTTTTTCTTTTACTGCACAGCACCATGTTGCAAATGTGCAGAAAAAACTGGCAGGAACACATCGATCTCAGTTCAGTTACAGCAAACTAGCTATTTTAGGTGGCTGACGTAACCTTTTTTAGGCTAACTAATGTTATTTTACATTAATTTTGTCCAAATATCCTAATTCAAAACAATGCTACAAAAAAAGAATGCTGCCAGAGTTAGACCGGTGAAGCTCCAATGGGATCTGCCATCAGTGGGTAGTCACTAGCAGTCACCTTTCCCCTGTCCTACAGCCACAGGCCTTGACTGTGGGTAACAGGAGATGACTTGTAGTACTCATTTCAGCACTCATTTTGGATGTCACTGACAGGTGGTGTGGTTAGTCTACTTGGAGTTCTGAAATGATCCAAGGCGAAAGCTGTGGCTTTATATGATTTTGTCTGAAGTGGTACATAGATGTTCACCACTGGTACCTACCCCGGAAAAGCGTGAAAAAAAGAAGATGGATTTATTTCCCTCTGAAGCATCAGATATTTTTATTCCTCCTTGAAATGCCACCTTATCGTGGTGGAGGAGTTTGCGTGCCTGAATGATCCCAGGAACTATGTTGTTGGGGGCTTAATGCCTGTGGTAAGGTCTCCCAAGGGAAATTGATCCTGGGGGACCGGACCAACTCAGAGCAATTCCAACGACTCCTGTGAAGATTTGACAAAACAAGGAGCACAGAGTCCCTCGCCCAGGTTAGGGTTACCGGGGTCCGACCTTGGAGCCAGGCCTGGGGAAGGGGACATTTGTGAGCGCCTGGTCGCTGGGCCTTTTCCCATGGTGCCTGGCCGGGCAAAGCCTGATTGAGAGACGTGGGTCCTCCTGTAGGCCCACCACTTACAGGAGAGACCATGGGAGTCGGTTGAAACGTGGGACGGGCAGTGGCCGAAGACGGGATGCTTGGAGCACTGACCCTCGGTTGTTGACTCTGGCTTGTCAGGACATGGAATGTTACCTCTCTGGTGGGAAAGGAGCTTGAGCTTATGCGTGAGATTGAGAGGTACTGGCTAAATATAGTCAGGCTAACCTCAATGCACAGTCTGAGTTCTGGAACCATTTCCTTGAGAGGGGGTTGGACCTTGATCCACTCAGGAGTTGCCCATGGTGAACGGTGCCGAGCGGGAGTGGACTTACTTTTAGAGCACTGGCTAAGGGCCTGTGTGTTGGAGTTTTCCCCAGTCGATGAGAGGATAGCTTCCCTGCACCGCTGGGTCAGAAAAAGGGTCCTGACTTTTGTTTGTGCTTATGCACCAAACAGCAGTCCAGAGTACCCAGCCTTCTTGGAGTCCATGACGGGTGTAGCCGCAGCTTCATGATCGACTTTATAGTCGCATCATCTGACCTGTGGCGGTATGTTCAGGACATTCGGGTAAAGAGAGGAGCTGAGCTGTCAACTGATCACTACCTGGTGGTGAGTTGGATCAGGTGGTGGGGGGAAATGCCAGTCAGACCAGGTTGACCCAAACATATTGAGTTGGTCTGCTGAGAACATCTGGCAGAAGAACCTGTCAGACAGATCTTTAACCTCCGGCAGAGCTTTAACCACATCCCAAGGGAGGTGGGGGACATTGAGTCGGAATGGACCATGTTCCGAACCTCCAGTGCTGAAGCGACTGACCGGAGCTGTGGATGCAAAGTCGTTTATGCCTGTTGTGGCGACAATCCCCGAACCCAGTGGTGGACACCTCGGGTGAGGGAGGCCGTTGGGCTGAAGAAGTTCAGGGAGGCATCCAGGGGGCATCTGGTGAGGATGCCCCCTGGATACCTCCTTTGAGTGGTGTTCGTCTGTCCAGAAGGTGGCCCTGGGGAAGGCCAAGGACATGCTGGAGGGTTTATGTCAGGCGGCCTGGAAACGCCTCGGTATACCCCGGAAGAGCTGGAAGAGGTGGCTGGGGATCGGGGTGTCTGGGCGTCCCTGCTCAAACTGCTGCCCCCGCCTTAATGGATGGGTGGATGGATGAAATTGACCAGCTTTAAGCCTCCGGTGGTCATTCAAGGAACTGCAGCTTTTCTTACTTCTACAGTGAACTCAACCCAGAAAACAAAGCCTCTTATATGGCACACATCAACAGCGATGAAGGCATCAGTCAGACCTGATGTGTGACGTCACAGGGGTCTAAGATACTCAAGAAAACAATTATGTAGTAGAATACAATAGAGAAATTAAAAAGAAAACTGAATAGGAGTAAATCCTGAACAATGTCTTGAAAGCAACAAAACCTCCACACTGAAAGTGAGACTGTATGAGCTAAAAACATGAAAAGTTACTTTGAGAAATGTCAGATTATAGCTAAAATAAGAAACAATTATTCCACAATGTGTGAATTTCTTGACTAATCGATGACTAATTTTGCATTGTAAAAAGTTCTACAAAATATTGATTTTGCAATCTTATGGCAAAAAAAGTAATCAGTCCTTGTTTGCAGTGAGTAAGTCTAAAGTTGTTGACTCGGAATTTTCAACATGACAATAAGCAGGAGACTGATTAGTGGGTGGGCCACTCATAGACTCCAAGGGACCCAGTTTTATGACACTTTTTCATCTATTTCCTGTTGCAGTGTACACACATCTCCCCCAACTTCTGTCCCACTCAGTGCTTCTTTCATCCCTCCTTCCTAGGGCTAGTTGGCTGTCATGCATATGGATGCTTTATGAGTGATGGGGAGAAGGAAGGATTGGGAGGAGAGGTGGAGAGGCACAAAAAGCATAGAAGGATTGGGCAGTGCACTGAGGCCTAGGCAACAGTCGGAATCAATCAAGTCTGCAGGATTACTGCTCCACTGAGTTGTGATCAATAGATCCTGAACACTATCCCCTGCTAGTAGGGTTGACAGGGTAAATGAAAGTCCGAAAGCTGCGCCCCACCCACAACCCTCATCTCATCCCAGGTCTCTCTCTACTGCTTCCTTTGGTTTGTCGCAAATAAGAAAAAGCAAAGAGGTAAAGATGCCGGTTTTGTTGGTGGTGAAGAGGGCAAAGGCTCATTCTTGGTTGGGTGGTTTTTAACAATGCCAGAGGAGTGTTGCATATTCAGCTGGGAGGAACATCTCGCCTCAGCCGCAGGGCCTTTGTACCTCTGGCTTTGTTGCTTTCTTGTTTTTTGGAATGGTGGAAAAACTTTTTGGGTAATGATGAAAAGATGGACAGATGTGCCAAGTCGTCTTTGAGTGCAGTGCACTGCAAAGATTTATTCACAGTTTTGAGGACACCGGCATTTGAAATTAGACTAGAAGTGAAGAAAGGAAAACAAACTGGGAAAAGAAGCAGATTTCTATGCCTTATTTCTTTGGTGGAAAAAGATTCAGTTACTTAAGATTCAGATGACTTCTGCGAAGCCTTGTGATGTTCAAATGATGGTGCTATCTTATCTGTTCAGCAAAGTGGTTGCTTGATTGACAAAAAGGTTTCAGACTCTGACACCAATCTCGTCAAATGTCAGCTATGATGACTCTAAAATTATGTTAAGAGACATCACACCTTCTCCTTTCTTCCTTTGCCACAAGACACTTACCTGCCTTGACCAGCAGATGGCAGTCCTGTTATCCTGATCCAGTGGCATAAGCGTGCGCGCCTGTGGGCTGAGTTTTGGACTGTTCAGGGTTTAACTATGTGTAAAAGTACCCCAGTTCTCAAATGCCTGGCGGCTGAAGGAGAGCGAGCAAGAGAGAGAGAGAGAGAGAGGGATAGAGAGAGAGATTGGAAGAAAAAGTAGCAGCCCAAAGAACAGGTACCCTGGCCCAAAGCCAACAAACTCACAAATACTCACACAAGCTGCAACATAGCAATAAAGTACACCATTCTTCTGTTAATGGGCAATCTGTGTTGCCATGAACATTTAGTCTAATAACTGTTACTGCTGCATAAATGATGTCATAGGCCTGTCATTGTCTATAAATTATGCCAGTGTTTTCTTGTTTGTGATCCACCTCTTTGCAATATGACCTGCCAGTGTGCCATCAAATCATTGAGTAAACTATTGTGCCATTCTCAGAAGAAGGAAACAAGGTGGTTTGTTTCATATCAAGCATTCAAAAAGAAAGGTATTGTCATGTTTTCTTCAGGTAAGAGAAAACCTCAAGCACTCACTAAAAAGCACTGGACTGCACTTCCAGATGAGCTGAACATGAGCTATTAGATGGGGGAAAAGAGAGAGAGCATAATTTCATTACAGTAGTAATGAGTGGAGTGAAGGGCTTGAGTGGAGGCAGTGACCCAGCAGCAGAGCTTACCTGCAGACTTGCAGCAGTATTACCTCTGGTCAGTAATTAGTTATCCATTAATACACAGAGATGATCTGATCTTCTCAATTAGTAGACAGCAGTGCTATGACTCACAGAGACTCAACTGCTAATATTTTACCACAAGCTGAACCAACCAGCACAACGTAATGTAATACACCCCTATTCAGTTTCAGAAGACTCTTTTACATTATAGATATAGAGTATGATCTTTTGCAAAGAAATCAGTTGCACTGATGGTAAGAGCTGCATTATTTGTGGATGTACATATGTTTTTTTTTTTTTCTATTTTAATCAATCAAACTATCTACACAGGGCCAATGGCCAGTGTCTACTTGCACTGTGGACTTTTAAATTCAATTCAATTTATTTATGTAGCATCATTCCATTAGAAAAAAGTCTTCTCAGAGCACTTTACAGAGAAAGTAAGCAAGTTTGGTCGGAGTCCAATTAAATACAGAACAAGTCAATTAAATTACAATCCAATTATGAACATGGTCCGAAGTACATTTTACTTTTCTTTTTTTAATTAAAATATCTACTGCAGTTTTATATATTTGTATTGGTCAGACTTTTCTTTGTTCCAAAACGCGGGTCATGTACATTAGATATATTCACATCTGGGTACCCAAAGTGGCCATTTTTTTTCTTTTGTATTTCATTATAGCCCAGTTGTGTGTTCACAAGTTACTAACATTAGTCATCACTAATAGATCAACATCAGAAAGTGACAATCAAACCCAAAGACCAGAGAAAAAAAGTACAAAACTCTCGATGTCCAATCTAAATCCGCTTATGCAGATATTTCCTGTCACAAAGGTTTTGTCTACAATTATAATTTCAAGACAAAAGTCTCGAAAAGACAAAAGACTTACAACCAGTTTGTGTTTGGCTAGATAAAGGATGTGGAGTACATTTGATCAACAGGACACATCATGGTTCCAAGAAAGGTTTGTTTCACAGTTTCATGCTGAAAGAATAAATACTGCATTAGGTAGGCTAGGCTAGGTAGTGACGTCTTTTACAGTAATCTTTCCTAATTTATTTGAGAAACGTTAAATCGAGACCCAAAATCAAAGACACAAATAATTTAGCTTAACTTCGACAAAAGGTCTGAACAAACTGAATAGTTTGTGGGATCTATGTCTGCAGTTTACTAGCGTGATCCATGTGCCTCACTACTCAGTTTTTGATTCTTCATGTACTCCAGCTTAAGGGAATCTGTAAAAACTGTTTCATTGACGGATGTAATCTGTTTTTGCAGCTATGAACAACACATGCATGTACACATTTTAGTGACTTTAATTGTGATTTTTGTCTCAAAAGGCTCAGTTTAGTGCAAAATGTAAGTAACACTCTCACAACACACATGCACGATGTTCACAAATGAATCGCTTGACCTATAAAATGTTGGAGTGCTTGAAACTTGGAAGTTTTGACATAATATGAATCGTATCTATGTATAATATTTATGCCTCAATGCTTCTACATTGAACTGACTGAGTATAATCACCGTAGCAGGGAAAGCTGTAGTGTAGCTTGACATGCACCTCTAGGAATGGTATTGGGTATCAGGTCAGCGTAGACTGCAACAAATCTCATCAGTGCAAGATACAATGCAGCACTTAAGATTTGGTGGAATAATTACAGATTGACAAACAGACAAAAATAAATGCTAAACTATGAGTTTATGAAGGCTAAATGCGTAATTGCTACAATTACAGTCTCAACCATGTTTTAGCACATTTGCTACTTCTGCATATGTTGTTATAACATTAAGCATCCATTTCTTTTCTTGAAGTGTGTGGAGTCTCAAAATGATGGAGAAAATCACAGAAAACATGATGGCGATATATGGATTTGGTGGCTATGCTCATTTTATCTATATTAACTTTTGGCTATGTTGTTCAATGACAGTCATGAAGAATTGTTACATCTATGCCACCCGCATACACGGCATATACGCCCCACACACATGAATAATCATTTTACTTCAGTGTTACTTTCGGGGACATGATGTGTGGGGATTCTTTTTTCATTTGTGAGTAAGAAAAACATGCTAATATAATCCAAGTTTTCTCTCTGTCTCCATATGTCAGCGTAGCCACCTGCACTTCACAGCTCTCACAGTTCACAGG
>JBAMYA010000015.1:7762022-7773783 GCA_037176975.1 Arrhamphus sclerolepis | reverse complement strand
TTATTACCATATTAATGCTGCATAATGTCATACTAGACTACAGATTGTCTCTTCTAATGAAATAAGATACTGAGAATGTATTGTCTGCTTTGGCCTAATAAGATACTGACAACACAACATGCACGAGAAAAGAGCTGATAAAGGTTTATGTAGCTGACTGGTTCACATAACTGGTTGGAACCAGTGATTCCACTCAAGGACAGTAGTTGATGCCGAATGATGATTGGATGCTCGAATGTCGGATGATAATGAATTGTAACTGCATATAATCCCTATGAGCTGAAGTGGACCTCAGCACAATTTCTGTATGTAACCATACACTGCGCTCCTTGCAAGTAAAACTATTTTTTTTATAAAAAAAATGATACTTTGACTCTGAGTCTGATTGCATGTTAGGAAAACCTGGGTACGAACTGATAGCACCTTCTCTTACAGTCCTATTTGCAGATCAGTTTCCTGACATTCAGTTATAATTGTTGCTGTACAAATGTTCCAGACTGCCATATACGCCAGTGTGCACTGGTCTCTAGCTGTGGAAGCTGATAAAAGTTTCATGCGTTTCGCAGTTTGGTAAGTCAGGCCTGTTTGAGACCAAACACACAGGGAGGAAAACGGGGCTAAGGGCCACATTAATCCATGTCAATGCAGGCCAAATTATTTTTCACCTTGTGCAAACAAACAGCATCCTGGACTGCTTGTCTGAGGAGGGTTGTGTGTGAGGTCTGTGAGGGTTGCCAGCAATGCTGCTGCCTGACCCCCATCACTCTTCCGCTTATCTCCCCTCCTCATGACTCCTCACACACAGGCATCAAGCCCTAGTGACATCACATGGAGCTGGAGAGAGCTGCTGAAGAGGTCCCATGTCTTCACTTCAGAGTTCTGTGACATTTTCTCCACTAGTTACTACATTTCTTTTTCTTCCCATCTGTGCTCCACTGACCAAGCTCAGTGCAGGGTGATCTCAGCGGAATCTGCAAATATATGAGTGAGTATGCACTCGTCCTTTGTGAGTCAATGTACCATGTTTGTGTGTTTATGAGTAGCATGTGGAGATGCGGGGAGGCTGGGGAGGGCTGTAGTTGCATCTGGACTCTGGGAAGCAGGCTGATCAGTCTCTCTCACCCACAGCCAAGCCCAGCCAGCCTAGGAGTTTCAATCAATAACAAGTCCCTGTAG
The DNA here is from genome assembly GCA_037176975.1 of Arrhamphus sclerolepis. Classification (NCBI taxonomy): domain Eukaryota; kingdom Metazoa; phylum Chordata; class Actinopteri; order Beloniformes; family Hemiramphidae; genus Arrhamphus; species Arrhamphus sclerolepis. Next base: position 7,772,607 of record JBAMYA010000015.1, on the reverse strand, counting down.
CTGCCCCGAGCAAGCTGTTTGAAAAGTCAGAGTAGCATGAAATGGCCATTATTAAATTACTGGGACGGACACATTTAGAAGGCCATTGCATTAGGAGAGCAAGCTCTCCCAATTAGTGGATCAGCACATTAATAGCCCTGGATGAGAACACCATCTGATCAGAGATTAAACACACACACACAATCTATTGACCTATTTTAGTGGTGCACTGAAAGCGATGTATAGCATTTGTAAAGTGTAGTACTTACTAATTTCCTTCTTACCAGAAAGAATGGCTGAAATACGTTTTCAGTCTTTATGCACCATTCATATTAAAACCCAAGTCCTTTTATCTTTCTCCAATGGTTTTATGAACATTTTGCTGATTCAAACCTCATCCATTTGAAAGTAGTAAAGCTGTATTACCCACAAAGAAGGATTGTTGAGAGATTCTCCCTCGGTTTTGTGTTACTCTGAGTGTGCTCCTCAGAGAGAAAGTAGGAGCTGCTTTATTTTCTTGGTTGCAGCGCAAAGCCCGTGATGTTTAAAATGAGATTGAAAAAGCACGCTGCAGCAGATTTCTGTGACTCATTGAGAAACGGATTCACTCCAAGCTCAGTGACCTGCTTTAGTTAGGTGTATATCCCACCTCAAATTTTTAAAAATAAAAACAAAACATTGGGGAAATTCGCCTCCATTACTTATTTTGAGAACAAGGTGATTGTTTTTTTTTTCTTTTCTTTTTTTTTTTTAGCTTACAGAAGATATATTTTTTTCATGAGCTACTTATACCAGCACACAGGTATAGAGGGTTCGGTGTTTGTGCATCACATATTATACAAGCTTTCCTGAGCTTGGCGCATCATCGGGTCTTCAGAGCCCTGGGCATATTTTTAGTGTTTTTGTGAGTGATGTTTTTAATATGAATTATTCACCCCAGAGAGACACAGCTTTGGATGCTAGACCCCGTTTTTAAAATGTACCTTGTTTGCTCCTAATTTTACAGCCGGTCAGGCAGAAGTACAGCGGATAACCTGCAGGTTGGGCGGACAGCTGGGAATTGCCATTTCCCCATGCACTTTCGGGTCTGCTGCAGTGCCTTTGAGCGCACCAACACGAGCCCAGTGCATGTAGGCAGAGGTTATGGTGTACCTGATCTGCAGGGATGCCAGAATCATTATTTCACTCTCATTGCAGCATTGAATAAACCTCCAGCTCCCTCTTTTTCCAACATCACCGCCACTTTCACATATCAACCACACAATCCCTACCCACCCCTTGTTTTGCTTTCTTACTCACCCTAAGGCAGGAATGCTTCCAAAAGGCCAGCGCTACTGTCTGCACGTATCGATTATATTCACCCACACATACACAGACGCAGTATCCAGTTTCATTTGTTAACCTTTGGCCTTTTGGATGTGGACTGCTCCGTATATCAGCGAGATATACCAGTATATGAGAGGTCGGGCAACATACTGTTGATTCTTGTGAACATTTTCTGCTAAGTAGTAAGTTAATTTTATATGATTACAACATTTTGTTTATTATTATTTTATTTATTCATTTTTGTTAAGATATCTCCCAAAGGGTTTTTGAGATTTTTTTTTTTTCTAGTGTTTTAGAATCCAGGCACAATCCAGGCTTGCACATTATGAAAACATCTCCTTAAAGCATCTCAGCCCCCAAGAGGCCAACAGTGTTTTGACTGAAAAATCTTGCTTCTGAATGTTACCCTCACAACTGTGAATTTCTAGTCAGCAAAATCGGCCAAGCAGAAATGTTTTTGGAAAGTGATGAAATATGGAGTCTGTTTTTTGGGATAATGAACTCACTCTAACCTCTGTTACCCTCTCTGACTTGGCTGAGATATTGATGAGGTGAGGTTCTTTTTACTCACATTTTTTTTCCCTTCCCTGTTTCTGGTTTTCAAAAAGTAATTTGGACATGCTCTTTCTGTAAAAAAGCTTTCCAGTCTCTTGTTAACTGGCTTTAATTCACTCCATGATTTTTCTCAATCTCAGCATGTTTTGCAGCAGGGAGAGAGCGACAGTAACAGCACCTCATCAACCTGTTTGCTTTGTGTAATGGAGAAAACACAGACTGCTTTAGCAAAGCCTGTTAAAATATTTTAGTATCACATTTTCACAGAACTATTGAGGATGCATATCTACAAATTACCTTGCAGTCTCTATCCTCCTCATTCAATCCCCAGATATCTGATTGGCAATCTTCACCTTTAGGGCCACAGAGGCTCTGCTGCTATCTCTGACACCAGTGTGTTTCTCCCCTCTATTTCCTCCCAAAACAGAGTCCTCTGCTCATCTGCAGCCCGCTCACAAGAACAAACAACAGATTAGATACCAACCAAAAAAAAAAAAAAGCTGCCTGATGCTGGCTCACATGGAAGTGGCCCAGATCTGGTGGTGAAGGGAGGGAGCTGTAGAAGCCTGCTGCCGGGCCGAGGGCCAAGGTTTGATCCCCAGTCGACTGGCGTCCTTCCAGCCCAAAGGAATGAGTGTTCTGCTGCAGAGAAAAGCACAGGGCCCACGGCCCCCACCGTCAGCGCCATCCCCCTGAGGATGATAGATGCACTGTCCTCTCCCTACAGCGGGGACAAAACATTAGACATCTGTATAATTGACTGAGGAGAGAAAAGAAAAGAAAATTGATGGAAAAGAGAGAAAACGGGCTGACACATTGCGTAGGTGTATGTTTGCGGGAGAGAGAGACATCGGGCAAAGAGTGTGTCTTTTAGTTGCTTCTTCTCTTGTGTCTTTTAGTTTCTATAATATCTTGCATTTTGTTTTTATACACAGAAGTAAAAGCAAAAAACAAAACAAAAAACAAGAGGAACAGAGAGGCAGAAACTGTGAGAGAAGGGAGGGTAAGCAGAGAGGTGGGGAGCTGGCGCAGAAGAGGTTGGCTCCGACTCAACAGGACATCCTTTCTCACATATTACACATGTCCTCTCCCATCCTCTCACACATTCAGTGCTGCAGCTACTCTGTTGAAAACAGGCCCATACACTCCTGACTGATAAAACTACCAGCGTTTCATGGCTGTGTGGCACTTTGTGATCCAAATTCACAGCAGCAGTATTATTCCAAGGGTTTAACATTAGGGCTTACCCTCACAATAGGGCAAGGGTTGGCATATGATCCAAGGGCATAATCTCATTTGGAAGTGAAGATCAGACTTTCAGAATAGAAACAAGAAAGAAATTTCCATCCTTTTGTCTGGAGTGCAAACTCCCCCTTCACAAAAAAAAAACAAAAAACGGGGGGGGGGGGCAGCATGGCACTTGCAAACAAAACCAAATCTGTTCAAGCAATGTGTGTCAGTTTGTACTATGTCTAAGCTACACAACAAGAGGAGAAACTTGATAAATCACCATTAAGTCGGAAAGTTACACGAAACGTCGAGTTCTGGCCAATGTCCACATCAAGGCAACCCCATAAAAGGGACATTCAGAGCTGATGCACACAACTTTCCAGGGAAAATAACACAATTATAAGAGTACACAGACTTGTTCATTATTAATGAAGTTGCTTTTCAACTGCCTCACTGAAAAGACCTCAATAATTTATCACCATGGAGACGCATGTCAAGTCAGTGTGCTTGGACACTTCATGAATATCAAATAAATATGCAAAACAAAAGGGGTATACATCATTAAGCACACTTTAGAACCACTACGCTGAGGTTTGTTAGAAATCGGGGCTCCTTGATTGCTCTTTGCACCATCATATCAATCAAGGTGCTCCTGCTTGATCTGGCTTTGAGTAAAAATTCTTAATGAGACACTTTGCAAGCCATTGTGCCTCAATGATTGTGCCACTTGGCATGTAATAATCACTTTGAGGAGGAGAACGGGTGGAGAAGCAGTTGCATGACTTAATGTTGAATTCTGACTTAATTCTCGATCAGCTATTAATGACACAATGTTTCTCACTTAATTGAATAACTTGCAAAATGGAGACACACATTTGTCATGACTTTGGATTTATTCCAAGCATTAAAACATGATGAACTTGAGTTTTAAAAAAAAAGGGCTGAATAACGCTCTGTCTTTATCAGCACTAACAGTCTGATGACATATGGAGGCAGAAATGTGATATTAAACTGTAAGACTTTTAGACTGATAAAAGCATTCCTAAGGTGGCACTGTAAAGCAATAATTTCTCAGTAATACTTGCTAAAATTTGTTTATATACACAAGAGCTGTTTTATTCCAATTGCTTTATTTTTTTATATTTTTATTTTTTCACTTTATTCCTGTACATAAAACTGCAAATTTTTTGGAAATGTGTCAACAATACAAACCACTCAACAGATGTATATTGCAGCAACGTAAAGGGTGTGACAAATGCCCCCCTTTTGGAATATTCCAGCCATGGGGCAATTTCCATTTTACGAAGTTGCTAGAGTAAAGACATTTGCAATTTCTTGTCAAATCACCAGGATTTGGTGCCAAAAGCGAGCCAGTCTCCGTTAACTCATATGCAGCAGAAAGACACAGTTGTGTTCCAAACAATAAAAGTCAAAATCCTTATTGTAATTTTTATTTTCAAACACACAAATCCTACAGATGTCAAACAGATGACTCTTATTAAAGGACAAAATCATGTTTTACATGCTGGTAATAAAGCATTTCTCTGAAAATCTGAGTAAAATGGATGTTCCAGGCATTGGGCCTCTTTTACTAACAGTGCGTACGTACAAATTTGTGCGTAAACTGTGCGTGTGAACATTTGACACAAGAATTCGGGATTCATCCATTTAAACAAATTTAGAACCTCCTCAGACTATATACGCACAAATGAGGAAAGCTGAACTGACTCAGAAAAAGCAAATACAGAGCTTGTAAGGTGCGTTGCAGAGAGAACTAGCAGACCCGGCTGGAATTTCACAACTCTCTCTAAACCGGGTCATCTCTTGCGCATCAAAGCTAAAGCTGAATATCTTTTCTCAAACCCGACAGGACCCGAATGTGACCAGAACGGGTTCAGGCTTAATTTCAATCATTTACACGGGCTCTAGCTGCCCTCTGGCTTGTGTTGTAAATGAGTGGTCGTGTCTGGCAATTACATTTTGGTTGAAGTAGCCTACCAACAATGAAAGTCTAAAGTGTGGAGATGTTTTGCATTTCACATCCATTTCTGATCAATCTGGTAAAATGACAGTTGACCTGTGAGCAAACAAACAACTTTAGTAATACAACCTAATATCAACCAAACTCAAACACTTGGGAAGTAGAAGGAAAAAAAAAATCCAATAGCAGCAAAGATGCTATCTGACCAGCAGCCCCCTGGTCTCAGCTCATGCCAGCGAGTTTATGCTGGTCCAGTTTCGATTCGTGAACGGGATCTTGCTGATTGATCTCTCTCTTTTTCTTGCTTCTTTTGACAAAACCCTATTTACTTTCTTCACTGCATGGTGATCATATGTATTAGATAGCCAGATGTTAACTATAAGATGAAACTAACTCCACATAGTAAACACTGACCATGGTTGCCATGTCGGATTATAATAAGCAATTAGATAAGATTCCACAAACGTCTCAGATTAACAGATCAGACAGTCATTCATCAAACGCCTTGGACTTTGCTGTGGCGTAAATATGATTTGACTTGTTATAAGTTGAAGTACCGCTAAAATAATTTTTGAAACTTTTTCAGGGGATGTTTCAAGTTTGTTTCTGTTGCTTTAAACATTTTTCATTTCAGATAGCGACATCAAAAATGATGAGTTAGATTTGATAAGGATGAATGTAAGGTAATGTTAGATGAGGATAGCATCTGCTGCCTGCTGTCAACATGTGCTAAACTAAGCTAAACTTGCATTAAATGAACTGGAGGTGGACGTGTTTGTAAATATGAAGCCCAGCTGTAAGAGGAAAAAGGAGCCTTCATAAGTACCGTACTTCTTCAGAACACCTATGGGTGACATCACAGTCCTCCTTATATAGTCAATGGTCCCAACAATCTATAACCTCAACTCCACAGAGTTGGGACCTGTGTAAAATGTGAATACAAACTGTAAAGCACTGATTTTCAAATCTTACAAACTCAGATTTTATTTTCAATTGAACATACAGCAGCAACATGCTTTAAATTGAGGAAATGTCGTGAGAAACATTTTGAATTTGATGGCAGCAACTTGTATTAAGAAAATTAACACGGGATGATGTTTACCTTTGTATAGCATCCTTTTTTCTTTCAACAAGAGTCAATACATGAAAAGACCAGTTGCTGTCCAGTTTTATAACATACTAAATGTTGCTTTAAAACCTGTATATACCTTTCAGCACTGATGCTTCCTTCCCAGATGTACAAACCCATCCCATACAATCAGAGATGCAGGCTTTTGAATACTTATTAGAAGCCAGATGCTCTCTCTCCGCTTTAGTCCTGAGGACATGGCGTCCATGGTTTCCAAAGAGAGTTTCAAATTTGATTTGTCTAACCACAGGACAGTTTCCCACTTTGCCACAGTGCATTTAAAGCATTGACCCATATAAATGGCTGGATATGTGGATCATGTTCATATGGCTTCCTCTTTGCAGAGCTTCAATCTGCATTTGTAGATGTCATGGTGAACATGGTGAAATGTATGTGTTCCTCAGCCCATTCAGCCCCAAGATCTTGGACATCCCATGTTGATTTGCCCTTTTTTTTAATTGACATTTGTGTATCTGAGAACAATATATATTCCAACTGTTACAAACGCTAATTTTCACATCAAGTCTGTGTGCTGTTAATAAGGTGATTTTATGCAGGTAGTCATCTGGCAGTATGTTGTGGAGCCACTAGCAGTCACATAGCCTCTCCACTAATTGCCATGCAAATGATTGGCTCTCTCAGAAGACCACAACCACTCATTTGCTTTACAGCTTGATTAGGTCCTTAGAGAAGTACATCTTACACCAAACACAACCACCGCTTTATTGGCTTTAATATGGTGACATGATTTTTATTAATGCAACAAATTTGACCAAAGGCTGTTTCTCATCACTTCCTCTTCATTGGGGTAAAAACATTTTTTTGGCATTATTGCCATGATAGTGGGAACTGAGTGTTTGAACATAACATGCAAAGCTCCATCAGGAATGTGTATGCATGGGTACTTGTTTATTCTCTGTGGATGGAAGTCAAGTTTATGGATGCACAACGCATCCTGCTAACTTAGTTGGGTCATAGATGAGGATTTGCTGTATGTGTGTGTGAAAGTATGTTGGTGATTATGTATATGCATGTTTATTAGGGTTTTGGGGAAATGCAAAGCAAACAGGTGTGAGTCACGCTGGGTGTTCTCTTGGTTCAATGCTAATGGAGTTCAGTCTGGATCTCTCTTCGCCTCGCAGGTCTCATTGCTCAGTCATTATGGATTTGCCAATTTTGGCTCTGTGCTTTGCATGTTTGTGTGCACGTGTGTGACATAAAGAAAGTGTTTAAACGCAAGCTGGGCGTTTTAAAGTAAGCTGGGATACATCACGCACAGCACTTCAAATTCAGGTTTTGTGGGGTCTTTGTTTCCCTTCTCCATGTTTTGTTTGAGGTCCAATAAAGAAAAGTCATATAAAAATGCAGCACATAAGAAAACATGGCAGAACAAATGTAGCAGTTACATCTGAACCAGAAACAAAAGTCACCACACTGCCCCATGACATCTCTGAATCAATATTTCCATTACAAAATGATATTACACCAACAAAAACACAAAAGTGTCATTTAGACTTGGAACTTTTAACCTCTGGGTCCCAATCGATGGGCTACAATGCAGTTTAAAAACATCCCAAAAGCGACTGTCCACTCTACTCTGCTACTTTAGGAATTATACTTCCTTGTGGACATCATTCCTGTTAGAGTTCGCTTATGTGTTGAGAGTTGTTTGAACAAAACATAACAAATGGCATTGCCAGTCAATGTAAGTTTTACTGTATCAAATTGGATCAGAAAGCACTGGAGGGTACACAGCAACAGGGCAGAGTCACATGTTCACCCTCACACGATGAGATTTATTTCACAAAGACCCTGCTGAACCCTTGCATTAGCAGACACAGAAAGTATAATACTTGCTCAAAGATACGTGCCAAGTCTATTTTAGTACTGTGTTAATTCATGGTTGAGTTGGCAGGAAGTCAGATGCAAGATTGGCATAGACTCAGGTAATTTTTTTCCAAAATAAAACTCCAGGAGTGGATTTAGACTGGCTTCTTTGGTGACATTTACTGTGGAGGCCGTGAGTATACAATTCAGAGGGTTTCATAAGAGTTTAACCATGCAAGAGAAGAGGCTCAAGTTAGTCAAAAAGGACATTTTATTTGAGACCACTTACTCATTTTGTTGTTTGTTTTTTGTTTTTTTCTTGTAAGCATCTTTGCGTGTCCTGAAAAGCACAGTATAAATACAGTGTATCATTATTATTATTATTGTTATTATTATTACTACTATATAATAGCACAAAAGCACAAACTGTGGTGAGAAATATGTCTTTAAACATGCAGATTACCAGGTAGATTTCACATGATCACAAAACTGCTCCTGGTAGGACCCAGGGATAAAAGCTGACTTGTGCTTCTGCATGAAAGCTATGTGACAGCTTCAGTGAAGGTGTGAATTCTAATAACGTAGCCTCCAACTTGATGTGCGCCTCTCTCCAAACGTAAATGCGCATTGATATGGAGTAAGAAGTTGGGTAGAACGATAGTTTGCTGCAATGTCTGTAAAACTGACTGATGCTCGACATTTTTTTTGCTCAAACTCACATATAAATATATACTTTATTTATATATAAAATATACTATATGTGTACGTATGTTCATATATGTTAGAAAGACATATATGTTGGCATTTGGTTGTACTTTTTTTTCCATCATTCTTCTCTGAAATAGCCAACCTTGATGACAAACTGTGTCTCCTGCTGTCCTAAATAAGTACCAACAACCAGATTGCTAATTAAATGGTTTATAATAAGGAAATCTTGGTCTTTTTTTTTACACCTGGTTACAAAAGTTATAAATATGTTAAGCTTGTACATCTACTCCTGCAGATTTTTAATTCATTTAATGGTTAATGATTCAAACATATTGACTCATTGTTGGGAAATGCACACAGAATACAGAATGACTTGATCCAGCAGCGCTAGTTCATGCAATATCACTGACCGAGATGAAAAACAAACAGAAAAAAGAAAAAGCCTTGTCAGTGATCCCACATCAGCACTTCCACTTTGACACTCAATACCCCACTTGATACAAATCTACAATTACCATTTTATGTAAGCGTCCTGCATGTTCACCTCTATGGTGAGCAGTTCCTCCTCACTGTATGATAGTTACCAAACTAATCATTCAAAATAGAATTTGCGTGACCTGTGATGCCTGGTCTACCAGCAGGTAGAGATTAAAAGTGCAGACAGCCCTGTATACGTAGTGTGAAATGACCTCTAATTAATAGTCTGGTTTAATCATGTGTGGCCACTAAACATGTACACTTCACTTTGTTTATGCAGCACAGCAGGGCCAATCTTTCAGTTTCTTCTCCTTCACCTTCTCTGTTCTTTCCACTTCTCTTTTTTTTTGTATTCTGAGCCATCACTTCATACATCATCTGCCACCGTGGAACCGAAATGAGCTCAGCTCCTCATGTTTAAACTAATAGATCATGCTTACGCTTGAATGTCCAGAACAGGATTGCTGTATAAAATTTCCTCTCTTCAGGACTTAATCTGCAACTGGCAGAGAAATGTGATGCACTAGCATTAATAATAAAAAAAATAAAAAAAATACAGAGCTATGATCTTATCATTTCTCACTTTTGCTCTCACTTACACTTACTGTACATGATCATAGTGAAGTGGGTTGTATTGATCTATTTACCCACCCTCTTTCCATCGCTTTCTGAATTTCTCTTACCCTCTCTCTCTCTCTCTCTCGTAATCAGCACACATCCTATTTCCCATACCATATGTACCATTTCATCAGATGATGACCAAGGCTGAGCTTTGAGCTCTCAGTGCTACATGGGATCCATTTAATTTGCCGCAACATGAAGGGAAATGAGGCCAGATCTGGCCGGCTCATTCGCTCCAGCATCCCCATCATAACGAGCAGCAGCTAATCAACCTTATCCATTTCTTAAAGATGATAAAAAACATCTCCCATTTATGTACAACAAAATGCTATCCACTTTTATATACCAGACAGAATTCCCTGCTCAATTTTGCAATGAGCATCATATAGTTACTATGCTCCTGCCTTTTTACATGTATGCATGTGTGACTAAAGAGTTTATTAAAGCATGGTGTACTCTGAAGAAATTGACTTAACTTAGATAGATAGATAATGCAATGCAAGCCTGTTTTAACACGCACAGAATAAGCTGCGTCTTATTTATGCTGGCTGGTAATCTATCACCTCACAATTACTGTTTGTATGTCCTGCTCCTAATAATATTTCACTATATAAATGCATTTACAGGAACTGAAGCAGAAAAAATGCATGAAAGCACAAACAGTTTTTTTTTCTTGTTAATGAGCATATATTTCTTGTTAATGAATATATATATATATATATATATATATATATATATATATATATATGTGT
>JBAMYA010000015.1:7749241-7761922 GCA_037176975.1 Arrhamphus sclerolepis | reverse complement strand
TTTGTGAGGGGAGATATATATATATATATATATATATATATATATATATATATATGTGTTTTAGAATGTGCTGAACAACATCTTCTTTCAGGTTTTCTGGTTGTGTTTATCAGCATTTGTGGAAAAAGATTGTGATAAACACCATATTGGCACACTTCTGTGGCTAAGGGAAGGTGCATATTAATTTTTTTTTCAAGTGCAGGGTCCATTAACAATTCTTGACGTGAAATAGAGCTGGCTTCTCTGAGGGATTGGGGGTCCGTTTTTGCTGATTCCTCTCTGGTAGTTACTGAGGGCAAGGTGGGTTGGGGCTGTCAAGAGAGCAAGAGAGAGCCAAAGGTCCAGGGTGTGTTCAGCCGCCAGTCACTTTTTGGTGTTTATGCGCTGCATAATAATTGAAACCAATCTTTCATTAGCAGCTTTAACTCGCACAACATGCTGAATGAATAACAACTTGGGCACACGAATTAGATGAGAAAGTAAAACAAGGCGGTGAAACACAGTGATCACAAAAAAACAAAGCAAGTGCTTTTGAGTTTCCTGGGATTTTAGATGGTGAGCGAAGATATCACATAAGCACTCTGTGGCAAGTTCCAGTGTTTTGGTTTCCTCCAGAGAATCCGAGCCTTTGGAATTAAAAAATGCCTCACATTGGCTGGAAACTCCATAAAAGGTTTATGAGACACAATGCCTAAAGGCTCTTAAACAATCACAAACTCATCCTAAGCCCTGGATTTTCTTTAGCGTGTAGCTGGAAGGAAAAAGGTCCTGCACCACTGTCAACCAACAACATTCTTCTTTTCTTCTCTTCTCTATCTTCCTCTCTGCTTTCTTTTGTTTTTCTCACTGCATCCACTCCAGAGAGGAAGGAAAACATTGCTTGAAGTGCTGACTGAACACACAATAGATTGATGAGACTGATTTAAAAAAAAAAAAAAAAAAAAGATTGTCTTTTAAGGCTTAACTGAATTGTGAAGTAACTAAACATCCCTAAATGGCTTTGTGTGTTAAGCCTTTTGCACACACTTTTTACTGTCCAGTTTTTTTTGCATGTTCACATCCTGATTCCAAATATTTTATGCCTGTTAATAAAATAAACCTTTGAACAGGTTTGCGTTTTCAGAATAGTGAAATGGTTTTCACACTTCTTTGACTGCTCACAGCTACGAAAGATACAAAGGCATACACAAAAATTATCTGGCAAACCGATTAACTTCATTTTCTAACGTGAAGTATGAAAAGGCTAAGAATAAAGACATAATTACATCACAGAAAATGGCGTCCTTTTTAATGCAGCCATACTGTGTATCAAACTGTACCACCGACATACAGAAATGATGGAGAGTAGTTTGGATGCACCCAGAATTTAAGAAAGAGGATCATCATCCTCAGGCTTCATTTTGTTTTTGCTACATACTGAATTATCCGTCTGCTGAATTCCACTTATCTTTGTATCTGTCATGGGCAGCAGCCTAGTCAGGGGTCATCGAGCTCTTCAGAGAGAATACAAAAAATGTTCTCAGCTCAGACAAGAGATGAATCCCTCCAGCCTTTCTCGAATCTGCCCCTGGGCTTTCTCTTGGTTTGCACATGCCCAGAACACCTTCCCAGGATGGCGTTAAGGTGACATCCTACCCAGATGTCCAAATGACCTGAAGTGTCTCCTCTCGATACGAAGGAGCAGCAACTCTACTCCAAATTTCTATCGTCAGATTGAAGTCCAGCCACCTTGCGAGGGAAATTCATTTCAATTAGTTGTATCCGTGATCTTATTCTGTCAGTCTCTACCCAGAGTTTGTGACCAGGAGGAGGTCACAAACCTAGGAGCGTGGACTGACTGGTAAGCAGCCCAGTACAGAGTCTATATTACACTGATCTATCTGTCATTCCTCCATTTCAATCTTTCCTTACTTGTGAACTCTTTAAGTAAAACCATCAACCAACCCAGAGAGGGCACTCCACCCTCTTACAACTGATACCATTGTCTTTGGACCATGTTTGGAGGTGATGATTCTCACCCCTGCCGCTTTAGCCGTAACTAAAGATCACAGTTCGATGATGCCAACAGGACCAGATCACCAAACCAGACCCCTTTCATTCTTTGGCTGCGCCTAGATAGTACATCCATAAAAGTTATTAACGCATCAGAATCAGTCTGCAAACGGTTTACAGGATGATGGATTATGAAAACAGGCAAAATGTAAAAAACTAGCAGAGTGATGTTGATGTGAACTGAGCGAAGACAATATACTTTTTTTTTTTTTTTTTTTTTTTTTTGTCAGTCTCATGTTGCGCTGCAGTCATACCTCCTGGGACATTGACCCTTTGGAAGTCCATCAACGGAACATGGTGAGCAGAGCAGAAGAGCAGAATGTGTGTGTGTGTGTTAGAGAGAGAAAGTGTGTCTGTGTATTTCCATGTGCTGAACAAGCACAATGATAGCTCAGCTCCACACTTCTCCGTTCACTATTGCAGCTTGGTTTCATCATCCAGGTTTGATAGGCAGTTCCTGTTATAGAAAACCTGCAGAGGGCCAAGCCAGTGCTCAAGTGAAACCCTCTTTATCAAACTATGATGAAGTGCCTGAAGTGAACACAAGGTTAACTAAATTGCAGATCCCTTACCCCCGAATTCAGTACACTCACCGCCATCTCCATGCACAGAGTTTTAAGACACCAGGGTTTTGTAAGTACAAATGAGATGAGAGAGGTGTTTCTCTACCTTAAATCACTATGAAATGCGTCTCACTTGTGAGAACTGCAGCTTGGTTCTAGCCGGGGGCTGAGATGAAGCGTCTGAGGTATTCTCAGACGCTTCATCTCCAGCATCACAGCAGAGCTGATGTGTGCTCTCTCCAGCACACCTTGACAGTGACTTTGTGTGACAGCTGATATAATGCGATTTCTCCTGTCTCAGGGTCTGAGGCCGACGATGGAGACTTCTGGGGTCTGTTTTGCTCGCCGGCGACAGCCATGACAGGAGGGAAAAAAATGCTTGAGCATGATGATCACTGGCATTTTTCACACAGCTTGGAGAGCCTCAGTCTGTGCCCTGATGCCAGTGATTCACTGACAGAAAAATTAGGTATATTCAGTCTGGAATTTGGCGGCCATGGTCTGCCTCAGTTTGGGCACAACGGCAGCTTGTTGACACACTGTCAAGTGATTTCAGCATTTACTTTTCAAATCCCCTAAACAAATATTGTATAGTATTCGATACACTTTGGTTTATTTTACAATTTGCCATGAGTTTCCAACAGCAGATTGACAGGGATGTATGGGATGTCACTTCTACGGTAAGTGTGTCACATCAGGTGAAGCCGTGTTGTCTGATACCTGCTGGCAGTACAGGCCTCTGCTGTCTCTGCAGGTTATGGACAAAAACAAAACTAACCATTTCTGTCACGCTTGGATGTTCAAAGCATGAAGCTTTTTATTTTATTTTATTTTTTGACTGTGGCTTTGATGTCCAAGCGATATGTGGTTATAGCCACCTCAGAAATTACCGTTTCAGTAAATCATTCAACCTTTTTGTAATTTAGAAGTTAATTATTGCTTGTTCCATCGTGAATATTAAGATTTTTGACCTGTTTCTTCTCAAGAATCACAGTTTTATAAAATCAGGAATAACAGTAAATTTTACAAAGAAAAAAAATATTATAAAATATGGAAGCGGCTTTGAAATTTTTTTTTTTTTTTTAAAAAGGAGAGAAAAAGAAAAATGATGGCCATCTTCAGCAATTTTTGTCTTCTGCTTCTTCATTACATTCACATTTTCTAGTTTGTAATTAATTTAGAACAATATAGAAAAATATCACTAATAACCCTTTTTTTTCTTTAAATCAGATTATGTTGTTGGTCAAATGTCTGAAGGCTCTGATTGGTTTAATTTTTACATTCATTTACATTTTTCTACGAGAGACAAGATCGCTTCATAAATGTGTACAAGTCATTTTGCAGGTCAGGGGTGTGTTTTTCTCAAAAAAATTTTTTTGCTAACTATGTTTGCAACTAACATGAACAACATAACTAGTGACTTAGTTCATTGTCTCAATGGACTAAGTTGTCTCATTCACATTATAGATGCGTGTGGTAGCTGCATCATCAATGCAGGTTGGTAGTGACTATGTAAGATGTATGTCAGCATTTATAGTTATAAAAAAAGCAAACTCATGATGTAAGCTTGGTATTTCTGATGTACATTTGTTATAGCATGAACAGCCAATTAAATGTCTTCCTCTAGCTGCAATGATTTGAAACAGACCCATAACCATGTACCATTTCATTGACTAGATCTAGATTAGCTGCTGTTTGAGCAGTTTGATTGCCTGACACATAAATGCATGAAACACTGAAAACTCTGGTGCTGCTGTGCAGGGAATACACAATTTAACATTTCTTGTCACCCCATTCAAAGTGAATGGACAGTGACGCTGAGAAACACTTCCAATTTATATTTCAGTGACCTCACAAAAATAAATTTATTAAACTTCCTCTTCCATGCTTGCCATTTTGCTCCTGTCCTACATATGCTCCCATACGCAAATACTTTCCTGTTGTCATGATTGTTTATCAAAAACAGATGCTGAAACACGCCAGAGTTAGCAAGGTTGGTTAACAAGCAACAAGGAAGTGCATCTTCATTCAAAAACTTTGGAGCAACTGATTGTACTCTCATCATTCACCTTGATGGATGCCACAACATTCCTCTTTGACCTAAAATGCTGTGAACCAATTCGTGGTGATGGATCTTAAGACGATTAATTGGAAACCGAACTGGCCTGTGTTGCTGCATGATCCAAATCTCTGTTAAAGCATTTCCATTTTCAGAATAAAGGTTGCAGCTTGGAGGTGGCTGTTTCCCGTAGAGATTTTAAAAACGAGAACACACAGAAAGCAGAAAGGGGGACGAGAAGATCAAAATGAGTAGCGATTCATTAAAACTGCGGCAGTATTTCATATTCATACTATCTTTAAAGCCTCCCCACTATTATTTCTTTTTAAGTGTATGAGGTTTGATTTATTTTTTCTTTTTTTTCCTTTTTTTTTTTCAGTTAACCAATTTTTTTCAATCAGAATTAGAAGGAATACCATACAGATTTGCGTTCTCTGTCATATATTCTGCTCTTTGCTCGTGCTCACACCACACACTCCAACAGCAGCAAAAAAAAAACAATGAGGATGCCTCTCAACCTAATGACCCCCTGGGTAATATAAAAATGCAGCTACCAATGTTGTTACAGGCTCCAGTCAGCTTTTAGAAGTCACACTCCCTTGTTTATGAAAAACCGAATCCCGGCTTCCTTCCATACTTCCTTCCAGTGTTTTATTCCATCTAAATAATGCAGTCGCAAAGAGTCACTGGGGAGATCCATTATAGGGAGACTGATATAAAATGCTGGGATGCAGGATCAGACACTCTTATCACTTTCACAGAGCATGTTATAGTGCAGCAGGGAGAACTTTGTATTGTCATGTCTCTTCTAAGTGTTTAACTCTTTGGTTGATGTGATAACGATACGCAATCCGAACAATTCGGAATATATCACAGAACCCCCCCCCTTCTACATTAGATCCAGATGATGTATGATGAGGTTGGTATGTGCTCATGGAGTGTGGTTAAAGGACATTTTAAGGCCCGGGTGAAATTAACTTTGTGCTGCAACTCTTGTGTGAAGTGAGTGACTACAGCCGTCACGGTTAGTGAAAGAGGATGATCCCCCCCCTCCAAAAAAAAAAAAAAAAAAAAAGAACAACTTTGCACCAGCCACACAGAGGACACAAAAAACCCCCTCATATCCATCCAGATTAGCTTCTGAGGCAGTGACGGCACTGGTGAAAAATGTCATAATAAGATTGGAAGCACTGGAGAAGCCAACCTTGCTAGATGATTTATTTGATGTCTATTCGTTTTACTCTCAGCAGCTTCTCTGAGAGGATACTGTTAATTACATATAGTCTATTGAAGAGCAAATGAGCTTGACAGTGTTCCATCATGTTGTCACAGGAGCGAGAGAAAGAGTGTGTGCTTGTGTGGGCGCACACGTTCACAGGTGGAGCTTGTTATGCTCTTTCTCCTTTGCACTAATCTGCCTGTCAGTAATGAAGTCTGAGGCTTAAGTGTCGGAGAGAGCGGGCGTCATCCATTAGTCTCATCCATTTCCATTAATGTTCACGGATTACTTATTATTCCCTGATTAATAAACACTCGGCAAGCGTGTCCTCACAGCAGCCTCAATAAGGACAGCTTCATTAATGATTAGTTTTAAGGCTATTAATATCCCAGTTAGTGACATTCACAGCAGGTATTACTGTAGTTCGACCTATATTATTTATTTATTTATGTTTTTGTTGCCAGTGTTTTATGAACGCATCTTTCCTGAGATATTCATAAATATTGGTGCATTAGTCACTAGTGTTGGCATCCACTTTTCATGAAATTATAACAAGGTAATAATTTCATAAACAAGTCACATTACCTTGATATTTGGACATCCTTGAGGAAAAAAAACAAATAATCCAATTAGTGAACTGGGTGAGGCGCTATTGATTTCAGAAAAAAGCATTTCCCAATCAATTTTGAAAGAGTAATGAAATTCCTATACTTTTTTTTTTTTTTTTTTTTTTTAATAGTATGAGTTACTGTGTATACATACATGAAAGTGTGTTATCCATATCCACTAACATGAATAAATTCATGATAGTTTTCCGCTACCAAGGTGCAGAAGTCTCAGATCAGACAAATAAATGTTATTACACAGGTACAGGAGGGAAAAAAAAAAGCTTCTGATGATTCATTTAGGGGAAATTTATGTCATGAGGCAGTTTAAAATGTTTACATTAATGTTTTACTCACCATTCTTGTGATTGTGCTACTGTTTCTATCTGCACCTCCTCCTCCTGTGGCACAAAATGCCGCCCTTGTCCGAAACCCCACACCTCCTCAATATTCATGATGGACAGGATTTGAACTCCTGTCACTGTAACTCTTGGATGGATTATATATTGGACACAATTAGATTCTACTGAAGCGGTAGAAACAGCCTCGGGATGTTTGCATGAATTACACTATGCCGGAAACTATTGTATTGCATTGTTCACATTTTGCCTGTGCAAATCTTGCTGGTCTCATGACACTAATCCCTATCTGAGTAAATTCTGCGTTGTCTCACTTTACGCCATGCCCGAGGTTGTTTTCTTTTCAATAATCTCATAGGCTCGAATAACTTGATTACACTCAATAAAAAAAAAAAAAAAAAATCAAGGGTGAAACTATTGATTGTATGCAAATGGAATTAATCTAAGACACAATTGTGTTGGCCATCTTTCTTCATATTATATTCCCTCTCCTTTAAATGACCAGCTTTCGCACATACACAAACTCCAATCCAATTATATAGATAAATAGGCTAATCATGCCACAAAATTTTAATATGCGGTCTATGGGAAGGTCGATAAGAATAATCATTCACTGTGCCAAATTCACAGCACAATTTTAGATAAGGGAGATGGGCCCAAAGAGAGAGTGGGCAAGTTCCAGTGAAAAACACTTCAGTATTAGACATTAACATACGGATCATAAAGAAGTCAGATAAGCAGGGAGACATTTCATTTAATAAAAAAAAACAGAAAAGAATCATTTGATCAGAAGAATTTTCTATTTACTTCACTTCTCATAATTCATGGAAAGTTATTAACGCCAACTAAACAATATAGCAGCTCATTGTAGAAAGCAACAGCTGTGATTAGTGGAGCCAGTACAATGCAATGCAAACATTTGTCTCATGGCACACACTTAAACAGTCAGTTGCAGCAAAAACTGAAGACTCACAAGTTTATCTCAAGCAGAGCAGTGTACATAAATGACAGGAACTATAGTTATTGTGGCCACTTTTTATTTCTTTTAGACCAAGCATTCATGCAACCATCAACTTCTGCTTATCTGAGCTCAGATGGCAGAGAAGCCCACAGATTTTATAACTTTTTTGGCTCAAGTGGTCTTTAATCACAGCCTGGAGACAGGAAGGTGGGGCAGAGAGAATGAGAGAGACATGCAGCAAAGGGTCACGAGGCAGGAGTCTAACTCGCAACCGCTGCAGGAGGACTGAGCCTCGTACGTGGGCCGCCTGCTTTAACCGCCAGGCTATGCAGCGGCCTGGGCCCAGAGATTTTAACTGACAGCCTCACCATGGCAGTGATATAATGGCTCAAATACTGCTCAAATCATCCTGCTTGACAAATGGCAAGTAATTCTCATAAATGCTCTCTTTGGCCCATTTCCTCCTTATTTGGAGGTTGTTTTTATTCATTTATTTATTTGCAATCAATATGTTTCCCTTTGAGGAGCAAGTTGTGAAATAATATGATTGCATATCTATATATACACAAGACATACGACTTACAGTACAAACAGCTCAGTGTGTATACAACTAATGACCTTATTATTTTAAACAGAAAGCTGTTAGCAATAACAGAGCTGCTGCGTAGTTGTAGCCTGGAAAAATGGAAGATTGATACCAAATATTCAGAGTGAGTTAAACACCTTTGCTGAGTTGAGAGGATGGTCGGCAATTTTGAAAATTGGGGTTCTGGTGGAGTTTATGAGTGTTTTGAGTGAGGTTCATGTCAGCGTCTGGCGTATACGTCATAGGGCTCTCTCCCATGGCACAGATTTATTGTGCGTTCGATGCTGAAGCATAAACCAGAGATGTCTGCCAAGGAAACACAAGCGAGAGCAACGTTGATTGCAATGCTAATGACATAAATGTGCAAGGCGTCCAATGAAAACAGAGTGAGAAAAGAGACCACTGCATCATGGAAGGTCTCCCAGCAGTCTAGGTATATAACAACATAACTTTTAAAAGTTTTAAGATTAATCTTAAAGGCAGAGAGGGTGTCTACATTTTGAACACTAGTGGGGAGGTGGTTCCACAGGAGTGGATCTTGGTAACTGAAGGCTGTCTCCCATTCTACTTTCCATGTCTTTCTGAACCACAAGCAACCAGGCTGTCTGGGAACAATTCTCTGTTGAGCACTAGGAGTTATTTAAGGTAAGAAGGAGCTGGGTGGAGAAGCATTTTTAAACTATACTGAATTTGACAAAAAGCCAATGAAGGCAAGCTATAAGAAATATGATTTTTGGTGCTGATCCTAATCAAAACTCTTTCTGCAGCATTTTGGACAAGCTAAAGGCGATTTAGAGTCATATTTGGACATCCTACTAACAAGGAGTAGAAGTAATCCAATCTTGAAGTAAAAAATGCATGGATCAGTGGAAGAAGGTGGAATAATGCATTTCTGAGGTAGTAAAAGGAAATCAAGTCGTCAAGGTCTTTATGTGAAATAGACATGTTTGTAGTCCAGCTAGCTTATTGGCCTTCTCTGGCTTCATGGATGGATAAGAGTATCATCTACAATTTAAGGTTCATATTGTAACCTTGGTAAAGTGAGGCAACTTGATGAAAACTGGATCTTTTTTTAAATTATTATGATATAAAAATATTATTATCATAATATTTTAAAAAAAGAATATCTACGAGAATATTGCCACTGTAATACACCACGGAGATCAGGGAGGTCTCGTAGAAAATGTCGGACTTCAGTTTACTTAGATAGAAAGATGCCCTGTGAATCAAAACTCTTTCATGCATATAAACTCAGAGACACGTGGTGATGTGGGTGACTCAATCTTCCCTGTGTGATGAGGGAAAGCCTCCCTCACTCTGCATGAATATCTGCTTAGACCAAACACAGCACAGCATGACTGTTTTCAGATATCAACCAGTGAAAACTCATGCTTGCACAGCAAAACCTCAGCTAACACACAGCTCGTACAGTATTGTAACTATATATACGTATTACTTTTAATTACATGATAATCATCATTATTAAGTCCACTTTATAGCTATAAAATGAAAGCTTTTAGAATGAAATGAGAGATGTCATTATGAAATATGGCACCAAACAAATTCTATATCCCACACGTTGAGGTGCCTGTGATCACAAAGACCTCAGCAATGTCTCAACCATAAAAGCTTATTTCATTATCCTTCCCCAGTGACAGCTTTAGTGCCAAAGTCACCTCCATTGATGGTGTTTTTCCTTGTGAAACAGAATAATGAACAATAGCACAACAATTTCTCCATTACAGCAAAATACTCTATTAAAATAGTATGAACACAAATTGTATCCTAAAAGGGAAACATCTCAAAGTACAGGATAATACAATCTTCATTACAATTCGCACAAGCACAAAATGGTTTGATCACGTATCTGTAGGAGCAATTAAGTAGTTGAAGGACACCCCCCCCCCATCAATTCATTCAGCAATTATACACAGTTTATGGGTTGATGGTGGCCATGAGGTGGACTACAACAAAGTCACCAGTACATTACAATGCTGGGACTAACACTTCGGAATAACCAATTAACGTAACGTCTGTCTTTAGACCAAAAGACCTGAGCTAACCAGGAGATTTGAACTCAGAAACCTCTTTCTGCAGCAACCACTAAATCTGTGGCTTTTACTCTGCCTTACTTTGTCCAGCCACAGATGGTAATAAAGGGTTGTACGGTAGAAGCACTGCCTGAAGCAACCTACACTATAAGCTCTGCCATTAAGTCACTGTTCGGTCATAGATTACGTGGAAGCAATTTTGTCTTTCTTCTAATGGGAATTTCTGAGGTCAGAAATTACTACTGTAAATAGAGTATTTTCTTCTAAAAGGAAGTTATCCCTCTTATACTCAAAATCATTGCAGCAATGGAGGGCAGTTTACTGACTCTGCATTTTGGTAACTGTCTTTAAAATGTAACCTCTACCCATGTACTATTCAAATTAAAAGAAGTTTAGATTTTCTCATTAAGTCTAAAACTTTAGCACCCATCAAATTATATGGTCAGCTAATCGCTAGTGTATTTATCATCATGTGTATACCTACACTTAATCTGATGGTTGTATAGGTCATGATTACTGAGCAGGAAGGTTGTTTTGGCTAGGGGCTTGTATGAAATGCCATTAAAGGCACTCAATGCGGTGGACGTTCTAGCCGATATGGGGTCCTGAGAACCCGCTTCCCTCTTGGGATATGAAATATTTCCATTCAAGGGTATAATTAAAATGATGTGCAAAGTAATGATAAAATGATTTGTTTGCAGAAGAGCACTATGCTTGTAAGAACTGATACCGTGATTAATACAAAATTGGGCAAATCAAAAATGGCCTGGAAGCAGACTGGAACACACCCACCTAACAAATTAGCTATTTTAGCTGGGTGGCCTAGGTTATGCTAACCCAATATGTTACCTAATGTTACCTAATGTATTCTGATAAAATCTATCTAACTACCCTTATCTCAGATGTTGCTGCCAAAATGACATCTGAAATTAACTTAAGTGGTGAGTAATTGGCTACCTGCTGGTTAGTGATCTAGCTGGAAGGGTTGTGAAATGAAGATGAAGGTTCTTGACTGAAGGACCCAGTTGTTACAAGAGGTAGAAGCTAATGAGCTAGCAGTTGTCCTCTGGTTATCTCAGGCTAGCAGCCTTTCACCTGGGGCAAAGAAAGCTGCTTTGCTAAGCTTTGATCCCAAACCCTTCCAGGCCACTCCAAAATTGGTCACAGTAATCTTTTAGTGCATCAAGTAGCACTACAAACCATCACAGCTTTATACTTTAAGGTCTTTGTTTATACAGCTCAGAAGTCAAGACAGTATCAATAAGCTAAAGTGAAGACAGCCTCCCATTAGCCATAGACAGCTAAAGAGTGAGCCCCTATCAATACATTTGTGTCTTTATGGAATTTTATGTAATGAGGTGCAGAAAACTTCATCCCATGTAGAGTTGTCATGGACATGAAATCTAGCTATGGAAACAAGTGGAAAGGTAATGTTAAAAACAACAACAATAACAAAACCTTAACTGTTTGCATGATCATAATGTGTCATCATCTCACACCCTTCAAGAATACATTATCACACAATACATTCAGAATTGTTGTCAGAATTTTTATTCATTTATGTATTTATTTATTTGTTTTTGTTAAGCATTTAAAATGTTTAACTCAGGAACTATAAGCAATGAATCAGATGTGTTTTCAATGAAGCATAATCAATGAAAATATGTTAAGGCAACAACAAATACAATTGAACCTACACAGATTTGAGTAATGTTTCCACTGCTTGTGGGCTGAAAACGGTACATGACCTGGAATGAATGTGCTCTCAATGAGCCAATCAATTGGTAATGCTGGGGGTGATGGAGAGTAAACTAATCCCTTGGGTGGCTAAGGGAAATCTGGATTATATTACATTCCCACTCAGCAACCACTGTTTCTGTGAGAAGCCCATGCGTACTAATCAGACAACATAACTGTAAGAGATCAATGAACAGTCCAACTGATGTATGGTTCCACATCCTAGCCTACTTATTTCTAAATTTATATGTACATTGCCTGGCTCCAAAAAAGTAATCTTTTGGATAAAACCTAAGAACTGAACATTGGAAAAGTATTGCAGTCATCAATATGTTTCAGCCTACAACAAGTTTTCCATCAGTAGCTGATGCAGGGAATAGTTCCTTGTTCCTAAATGGCTGAAATTACGCATCTGTATCAAGCAAATGAAGCAAATCATAATGTGTGTATATATATATATATATATATATATATATATATATACACACA
>JBAMYA010000015.1:7725149-7737780 GCA_037176975.1 Arrhamphus sclerolepis | reverse complement strand
GTAACATGTAACATGCTAATTCTGATACAAAGTTGGTACTTAACATGTAACATGTGGGTCAGTGGAGATTTGCACTGCCAGCAGATAGTGGTCAGTCGAGGAACTGCAACAAAACATACTTCCTGAATGAGCTTCAAACCGGAAGTTTGATGGTTGCCACTTGGTCTGGAGCCTTTACCAGCTGGGGCAAAAGGTAGGGTACGGCCTGTACAGGTCACAGCTCAAATGCAGGACCGTATGAGTCCGACCGCGCCCTTAACTAGGTAGACAAGGAAGTAGATTTTTAATTTTTGTTTCTTTTTTTTGCTGCAGCTTCTGCAACCATGTTTAATTTGGAGACATATTGTTATGTTGGTTTTAAATTTAAACACAAACATCATCTCTGTCTCTGAGTTATTTATTGGAGTGTGGGGATTTTGGATGAACAAAGGACTGTATTTCAGGGAAGTCACTGAAGACGCCGCCCTATGGGGCTGGAAGTAATTTAAGTCAACTGCAGAGCTGACTTCTAATGACTTCAAAGCCACTAATAAAGAGATGATGTGCTGTTAAAATGGCATAATGTTAGCAGAAGTGTTTGGTTGTTGGAGATGCTCTAGTTGCCGGTCATCTGGTGGGTTCTGGAGAGGAGGCTGATTTCTCCTCTCACCATGTCTTATTGTGTAGTGGTGTTTTCATCCTGCTCATCGGGTCAATTTAGAATCACCATGAAGAGAACATCAAGAGAACATGCAAACTCCACACAGTGATTTGAAATCGAAAATGAGGCAACCACCCCAAGCCACCGTGCTCCCTGCCTCCTGAAGAGTGTCCACTTAATAAACTAAGTGTAGAAAATCCGTTAGAGTAATTTTAAAATACAAGAGTAAATAAATAAATAAATTGAATTGTTTATTTTTGATACATGTAAAGACAGCTGTATTTATTGATATATTTTTGCCCTTTTCTGTTTGCTTTCACTACCACTCCTGCCCAACGGTCCACCTGTGGCTGTACTGCATCATGTAACCAAACTTCCTCCTCTCTCAGATCTCTCTATCTGAGCTCCGCTTGCATCATCTTCAGCGTTAAAGGTCTGTCTCCTCTGCCTGTGACAAAGGTCAGCGAGTGCTTTGAGCCCGGCTGACGTCATGCTGCTGCAACCCCACAGACACGCCAGCAGGCAGGCAGACGGACAGGCCTGTGGACAAACCAGCAAGCGGACAGGATGTATTTATAGCCTTTCCGCATATGTAAGCCTCACAGCAAGCCGCATGGCTAGATACTTCCTGTAGGCAAAAGCCAAGCAAATGTGTTCATTATGCGGAATCCACAAGTCTGAAACAAGTGTCCCTTTTACTTATGTTGAGGTTCTGTGCTCGCATTGGGATAACTATTGTTTTTCCCACTGCTCTGTGTTCAAATCCCATCCCAAGGTAAATGAGCATGTTATGTTATGTATCAGCAAATAACACAGTAAGGATATGTGTTTGGCACAATGATTTTACACCATTAGATTGAATAAACTATGCAAAGCAACTTTCATTAACACCGTGGTTGATACCCCCCCCCCGCGTGCAGGATCCCGGTGGCTAATCTGCTGTACACTGTATGCAAATAAGAGACTGTTAATGCCAGGATGCAGTCTAATTCCATATTATTCTCAGGGTGGTGGGCCAGTCAGGTTGACTTTGAAATGGATTGTGGATGATTAGCTGGGAATGCTGAGAGAATACCCAGGTCTCTCTGGTGAACCCCGCAGCTGGTGCTGGAGTCAGCAGAGCAGCGATCCAGGTAATTAATTCTTTGACAAGCATCAGTGATTTGGAAAATCAGTAAGAATGGCAGTCGCTGATCAAACGGGAAACACATGAAGAGATGCTTAAACAGTAGGCCTTCAAGGCGCCAGTCACATGGCCTAAAAAACAAAAAAAACAAAACAGCAAAGGTCCAAACACTGAATGCCCCAATCTACTTAAGTAGGTGATTATTAAACAACAGAAAGCTGAAGGAATCAGCTTGTTGTTCTAATTGTTTTTTCATATTTACACAATTGTAAACAACGTGGACTGAAATACTCATGTTAAAGTGCACACTATGTATGATAAAAAAATGATGTCATTGGGAAGTAAATCCTTCAGAACACAAACGTAAAGCCTCAGGACTCAAATGAAGGGGAGAAATGAGACGATGTATGTTTTTGTTTGTTTTCATAAAATGGAGTTGCACCACAACAAATACTTAAAAATTTAAGGGTTAATTTAAAAAAAAAAAAAATCATCAATTTTTATGGTAAAAAAGTAAAAAAAAGAAAAATATATAATGTATGACATTTTTGTGGCTTGTTTTGGGGACTTTAATGTGTTTTTTTGAACGTGCATCAAAGGGTTAAATGCAGGCAGGAAGTTCTATTGCTCGTTTCTTTCAATTAACAGAAGTTAATTCATTCACCAGGAACACTTACAAAGGCAAATACATACATTTGCACTGGCAACACATGTACATACATATATGCCCTGCATAAACATGCTGCTTCGGTCTCCTCAGCATCTACAGTAAACAAAGAATGCATTTGGAATCTACGCACATACACACACACACACGGGTATATTCACAAATCTACACATGCTGTACAAACATGATGAACGCACTTCTAAGAAATGTAACTGGATGTATACAGACAAGGACATGTGGTGAAGATCAACCCATTTTCAGCATTTATTATAGGTATATCCTTTATCTGTTGAATGAAATGCAAACAATGATATGATATTCATGGACATGAGATCACACGGATGCAAGCACACATACAGAACACTTTTTTATAAATACCCAAGAGACTACGCTGTCATTACCGCCATAGACCTGATTAAATCATGCCTATATCCTTCTCTTGATTGTACAGATGGAGAGAGAACAAAAACACGGGCGGAAGAGCCATAATGAAATATCATAAATATCACGGCTATTACAGACACACTGTCTAGAATACAAATTCCCCATACAGGTATTTGTTTTCATCCATCAGCATTCATTATGTGACTGAATGTATCATTGAAGTGTAGCTATCGATCCTGTATTAAATCTCATTGTTATATTCCTATTCAGCAGTGAGCCAGGTGAGGGGAAAAAAGAACGGAGACCAAATGTCATGGTGACAACATGCAGCATTGTCAAAGGTAGCTTTATCGATCAAGATAGACAGGGAGGGAAAGGGGAGATATTTCAGCAGGACCCCAACCGTCTGACATTTTAGAAACGCTGTCCTTTCCATTTTGTCACCATCCATTGTTGCACACAAAGAGCATAGATGCTTTTACCGAGCCAATTTGAGCTATGGACTTCACACCAAGCAGAGATGGTGAACAGGTTCAGATGTTGCTCTGTAAAGTGGGGAGTCACGTTCATTATACTTATCAATGGTCATTTTTGCATTTCACACACTATTTTTCTGAGAAGGTGGGCGCAGAATGGCGCTGACTCTTTTGTTTTGACATTTTATAGACCTTGCTGTCATACTGTATCAGCATAATCTGAAACACAATGTTAGAAAAGGCTTCATGTTTGCTAAGGGTCCAATTAGCTTGCCAACCATGTACGGTAATTCTTCACACAACTTAGACAACTCAGAAACATCCCCAGTGGGACTTCCCTTCTTTTTCTGTTGCTGCTCAGATCCAAATGAAAGCGGTCTGAGCTCTGAAGACAGGCACTGTAGCATTCAGGCACGTGAATATCAAAGCTGAACTGCCACCAAAAGTGTCAGGTTGGAGCAACAACACAATAAGGGCAGTCCAATGTTGTAATGTGTTTACCATACAGAGAGCCTGCAGCTGGAAGCAATGGAGGTCGGAAAGGTGTGGAAGCTTGTTGGCAGAGCTCTGCGTTTCTCTCTTCCTCTTTGTCGGACTCACACAGGTAATTAGCACAGACATGCATTTTCCTTGTGTATGGCTTAAAGCGTCTTGTGTGAAAGCAGTCCAGATCAAAACAATGTGTCATACCACATTATCTTCAACACAGCCACACAGCAACGGCCCGGCGATTGAGTCAGCTCTGCTCTTCCTCAGCTTCCTTGGATGGTCATCTGTTGCTAGGAATGGAAATTCTTTACACTCAATATTTTGCACCAGGGGAACTGAGGAACAGATGTAGGAGATCATCCGATCAGTGCAGTGCTGTT
Source organism: Arrhamphus sclerolepis (assembly GCA_037176975.1). Lineage (NCBI taxonomy): Eukaryota > Metazoa > Chordata > Actinopteri > Beloniformes > Hemiramphidae > Arrhamphus > Arrhamphus sclerolepis. The sequence goes on along the minus strand of JBAMYA010000015.1, from coordinate 7,733,618 downwards.
GCGTTGTGAGGCCTGTCACAGAAACAGGCCCCACTGGTCAGAAATACGGTTCACGAGCAGGAGGTTCTCAGGTGGGCGGTTAGGTGTCAGAAAAAGACTAACATGGAAACTTTAGCTCCATTCTTAGTAATCTAAACTGGGCTGCAAGCGTATTCTCTTCAATTCACTTCAAATTTGCTTCAATTCAGTTAAAGTCAAGTTCAGTTCACATCAGTTCAATCACACTTCAGTTCAATTAAGTTCAATTCATATCAGTTTAATTAGCCTTCAATTCCATTACTTTTGATTCAGTTAATTTCAGTTCAATTCAATTCACTTCACATCTGTTAAATTACACCTCAGTTGAATTAAGTTCAAGTCAATTCAATTCAATTATCTTTCAATTCAATTAGGTTTAACTCATATCAGTTTAATTACACTTCATTTCAACTGATTTCACTTCAATTCACTTCAAATTAGTTAAATTACAATTCAGTTCAGGTCACTTCACATCAATTTACAAACCTTTCGATTCATTTAAATTGAACTTCAGGGCAATTCAATTAAGTTTAGTTCAATTCATTCCAATTCAGGCCAATTTAGCTAAAATCAGTGTATCATTAATTCTTTAGATTTCAGCGCTGGAACTACAAACTAATTTGTTTAAGCATTTACTCAACAATAGTTTGACACATGCAGAAGCATGCAGCAGATGGAGACGTCCTGCAGTGAACGGAAACGAGCGTCAGAAGGTTCTGTGACATGATCTGAAGGGAAAAAGACAGTTGTCAGACGTAGAGCTAGAGAGGGTTTTGGATGGATCGATATATTAAATAGATTTTTATTTAGAATGTCCACAATTTATTTTGAAATCTCTGCCCGACCGGACCATCAGCAGTTATTTGTCTGATTTACCAGGATGCGCACAAGTCGGTGATCTCCTTCAACACATGAACATGACAGCGCACAAGACTGTGATGTTTTACTGTTGCTGCTCAGTCATTGAGCTGTCCTCGCCGTCTCCAGGGGGCTGCAGGCAGTTTATTTTGCCATAGTTTGGGCATTATAGCAGGACGTCTCCATTTGCTGCAGCGCCCAGAAAATTTCTGCATTTCTACATTCCTCGCACTTTGACATGCAGAAGAATATCTAAGACACATAAATCTGAATAAATATCAAAATCAAATTCAGTCTTGTCACCAGTTTTTCCACATCTTTGATCCCAGTCAGAGATTTAAAGTATGAAAAATAAATCCTTTTTGGCATTTGGGGAGTTTATCTGAATTACAAAAATCATGTTACCAAATAATCAGCCATTGTTTTTCATTTTTGATTGTCAATTGAAAATCGAAAGAACGAATAACAGACAGACTAATTACTGTCAGTTTATTTCATTTCAATTCAATCCAATTCAGTTCGATTCAATTCAATGTCAAACCTTTTGCATATTCCCTGCTATTACTTCTTCATTGTTTACAAGCCAGGTAGAAAGAAAGATTGGAGGTTCAATTGTCTATTCAGTTGTCAATTGCTTGACAACATTTATCAGCTCTGACTCAAATAAGAAATGCTTTATTTACTCTGATACTCTGCTGTGAGCTATATGATGGAAGTAACCAAAAGGAAGCGAAGCATTTCATGCTATAGCACTGCAGAAAAGAACCCTGCACTGCCATCTAGTGTTTGGTGGTGTAAACATAGAGCGTCATTGTCATCAGATTTGCTACAATCATTACTACTGTAGGCAACTAATGCTTTGAAACTCTCCATTAGGCAAATTAAGAAAACAAAACAAACAAACCAACAAAAAAAAAAACCTCAAACTGCAAAAAGATGTAGTTCCTTGTCTTTGGTACTGTCTCCTGTTTGTACAACTACCACATAAAAAAATGAGGCATGGTTCAGTTTAAAAAAGTAAATACCAACCACCAAATGTCCAACAAATGTATGAGGTCCTCTCTCCAGGGGTCGACCTCTCCAACATTCCCAGTGCAGCAGCAGTTCTTCGCAAAATTATTCTCAAACAGTGTGAATTAGTCCAGTAGACAAACAGTTCAAAGTAAACCATGTGACACGTTCACTGGCTTGGCTCTTCAATCTGAAAATCTAAGGATACGCTCAGATTGCATGTCTCTGTGCTAAATTTTGTTTTGTTTTTTCTGCCAAGAGCAGATTTTTTTGTGTTGTTGTTCACATTAGTATTTTCAGTGTGATCGATGTCAGATTCCAGTGTGAACTTTACAGTGACCCGCATGCGCAGGAAGATGAAGTAAATACGCAGTGCGTCGGGTGCGCAGAAATAATGTAGCAGCCATGAGCCTGTGTGATTTATTTTAGAAGTTTTTGTGCAGTTGACAAATTCATACGTTATAATGGGAAAGAAGACTGAGGAAAAGGAGAGCAAAATTTACATGCTTGATGGAGTACAAGCTCCCCCAACCCATAATTGTGACATCATTCACATCACATTGTAATGAAATGCCCTATTCAAATGGGACCAGTAGGAGCCTACCTGGATTAGCGTTACCTGGACTAGTATTACCTGGATTAGTAGTACCAGGGGACCTGCAGTAATTCTGTCTTTTGATCAGTGCATGTGCAGGAAAAGTGAAGCCTGTGTTTTATCATAATTTACAGACATTAATTCCCAGATGTGTCATCAAAGCCTTATGTTTTGTTGAACAATTAACATTTCATTAACTAAAACATTGAATGATTATATGAATCCTTGTGTGGAAGTATGGATATCATATAAGTGTATAATATAATACCACTCACATGCTGTCATATATTTGCAAGGAATGAGGCAGAATGAAGATGTCTGGAGGATTTTTTGTGTTGGCTGAAATTGTGTAGGTAATTTGTGGTGGACTCTTAACTGCCGCATTCTCACTGGATTAATATCACAGACGTCAACTGCAATTAATACATATTACCGCAGGCCCTCAGGTAATACTGGTCCAGTGCGAACAGGGCAAAAAGGGATGAAATATGGCCTGACAGCTTACAATGAAGTTGCATAGGGAAACATCAGATCTGTTTTAGGACACATAATGTCACAGGTCTGATTTGAAAAAAATAAGAAAAAAAAAAAAAAGGATTTTGTATCATTTGAGCTGTTAAAACAGCCATAAAAAAAGAAAACAAAACAAACAAAATTAAAAGATAGTGTGAAAAGCAAAACAAAACTTAGAACAGAGCTTAAGTCTCTGAGCTGGTGTATAGTCCTCCAAACAACTGTGGCGCTCAATTTTTAATTTCACTTATTACTAAAAAAATCCACACTTTCTTTATCTCATTATTTCCCTACAGTCTGGTCTGCTCATTCTGGCATCCAAGGAAAGTGCATTTCTATGATAAAGACAGAACAATTTGCTTGCTCATTTTTAGATGCACAACTAACTGGCATAGTTAGCTCTTCTGTGGCTAAATGCTACATAATATATGTGACATTGCATGTGGTGGAGCTGCCTTTTGCTTCTACAAAATATATATATTTACTGTCTCATGGAGCCTCCATTTCACACCTACCATGAAATCCTCAACAGAAAATCGTTGAAATACTATTTAACAATTAACTCCACAAGGCCATACACCATGATTCTCAGTCTTTCAGCATCGTTTTATAAATATCTTTTTCTATTTTATGCATAAAACAAGCGTGTTTGTATATATATGTCATGAAATTAAGCTGTATGAGGTTTAAAAGGTAGCCAGCCTGTGGAATTAGACTTCATAACAAGGATATGTTGAACTTTTAGTGGTAAACCTTTAGAGAACAGTTTCTTGAGGGAATACCTTGTCATCATTATTGAGGAGGATAATTGATGAAAGAGGGAGAGAGCAGGAGAAAGTGAGGAAAAGGCAGTTCAGGGAAAATTTGTCAGTTAATGTCTGGCATGTAGGTACAGTAAATGGTGTGGCAGAAACTTTGAGTGAAATCCTTGCACAGCAATAAAGTGATATACACATGAATAATGCAGAAGCATTTAGTTCACTGCTTAGGCAGAGGGGGAATCAGATGTCCCTGGTGCCCTGAAGGATTCCAGTCTACTGAGCCAGCGTCTCTGGTCGAGAATAGACCAACACAGACCCAAATGTGAATCCTCATGCTCCATGCTGTCCTGCCAACATAGACTTACACAACACACACACACACACACACACATTCACTACAGCATACAGAGAAATGAATCAGTGATTGCACATGCACATATTTACCCACCATACATTTCATAACTGCTCATCCTCAGATATAAGCCTCTACAACCACCACACACTCACGTACTGTTTAGTTTAGCTTCAAATCAATGAAGAAAAACAGTTCAGATACAGTAACTATAATATCTCACAACTGTGTATCTTTCTGTCTGTGAGACATAAACGGATTGTATCCCATGATGAATGTTTCCCAGTGATGACATCACACGTAAATGAGTGTGAAAGCTCAGTTTACTGGTGACTATATTTTGAGTTATACATGTAGGATTTCGGTTTTAAAAATAAATCTGAAGAGCCTGTAACTGAGGGACTGTGGGAGTGAGTGGGCAAGAGCTTGAGCACTAATTTTGCAAAACTGCTGAGAAGATTCTATTTTGTCATCTCAGCTGCCTGAAGAATCAACTAATGACTTATTAATTACAACATATATCCAAATCTAATCATCTGTGTATCCTTGCCATGCATATTATCTTTGGCTGCCATTCAGTTTTTCTATCTGGAGATCTAAAAGCACATTCTAAAAGGAAAAAAAAGAAAAAAGTTATTACATCTTGTATTTATGTGGTTGCAAACATTTTACACACTTGGTTTCAGCAGCTGGCATTTATGTAGACGCAGGGTTGCATGTTTGTGTTCCTAATGTGTTGACATGGTCACAAGTTACCAGTTCTGGCTCAACATTAAACCATTTGATGTCCTTTCAGCCAATGCAAATGAGGCCAGAAGAGCATCCTCTCTGAAACATATTCAGGTCCCAAAAACCAGTGAGCTGTTGGAAGGGGCGGGGCCGTTCTCCACAGCGGAATGGTAATTCACCAATCAGTGAGGTGACATTCCCAGCAGAAGAAGGGAGAGCTGCACATAGCTGACAGGGACATCAGTTTCACGAAACATTTCCTCCTTTGCACCTGAAAGCGCGGCATAATCACGTGCAGGGGTGATGCACCATGAAATGGAATGGGCGCCCAGATCCGGGGGAGCCGACACAGTGCCGTGTCCACGGAAATGAGGGTCATTCTTTACCCAGAGATGCTGGTGTCAGAAGAGAAGGCCTTGTGGGTCCAGGTCAGGCACTTCGACAGGCAGAATTAAAGGAACATTCTGGAGATAAAACAACCCTGGGTCTAGTATTGGATGATAAGGAGTGAAAACATTTGTTTGGGACCACACTGACGTTAATCGAAGCAGTTTTGAGTGAGATTGGAAAAATCGTTTGCAGCAAAATGATGATTAATTTTAGCATTTCAAACTCAAGCCTCTGACATGATTTAAAAATGTCCTTCCACTTTAATGATACTGTGGATAGAGTCACTACACACAAACAGAGGCCATATTGTATATAAGTAAAAGGTTTTCTTTCAAAAAAGAACCTCTCTGTCTCTTCCATCAAATCATAAAATTGTACAAGTCAACTACAGATGTTGTAAGTAAGTACAGTAGAAGTAGAGTTAATGGATAGAATTACATTTACAGAATTATGACAAAATAAATGTCAGAAACAGGGGCTATCTCCTCCAGACAGATAAAGATGCTTGTTCACGTACAAAATTACTTTGGCAAGCCTGAAAAATATCTTTCTACTTAACTGATAGTGTGGGACCTCATAGACAAACCAGGGGTTTATAATAGTAATTTATTTTGACAAAAGTCTATCTCCCCCTCAAGTGCCAAGGCTAATTGCCATTTAGCTGCAAACATATTCTGTTATTAGCCAAAACTGCTTGGATTCAGTGAAAGTTTACACTCCTCGCCATCTAATTTTAAACACAGGCTTCTTTTATCCCTTTAAAACAACAGTCCACCAGACTTTCTTTTTTGACATGACATATGTTGCAATAAGTAGTTTGTAGACTTTACACGTCATCATGAAGCAAAGAAAATAACCCGCGTGTCAGTATCCATTTTATTTTTAGTCTAAGACCTTAAGAAATGAGAGATTTTGAACCGCAGGAGTACTGTTGATCACACCAGTATTGTAACCTGTGGCTTTAAAGTGAAAGCTTTGTTGAATTAAACGCCGCAGCGTGGCCACAATTTTAAAACAACCTCAAAAAAAAAATAATAACCCCCCCTCCCCCTCCATCTCCATGGACTTAGTGTGCTTGTTTTTGTTGGAATGCGTACTGCAAGTCACATTGGAGCTTTTAGAGGGACAAATGTGTGCCAAGTAAGATAAGAAATGACAGACACTAATAGACTTTGCTTCCAGAGAAAGTTCAGCCCTGCCATAAAAAAAAAAAAAAATAGATAAATAAATAAATAAAATACATGATCTGTTTCCTCAAACCTACTCCTTTTCTCTATCTGCCAGATGTATCAATGTTCCTCCAAGCAATCAAGAAGTAATTCCCTTTATCGGCCAGCATGAATATTAAAGTTTTCTGCTAGAGGGATCTGGGGTATAAACACCAGAGTCACCAGCACCTGTCGGGGACTTTAGTGAATAGATGATGAAGCAGATGAGTGGATCAGTGTGTACTAGCATGGCTGTAAAGAAACTGGTGGCGAATCAGGCAAAAGGTGGAGAGAAAGAATGTTGATCAGCAGAAGTGATTAGCTTCTTTGTTATCAGCTCTTTGTCATCTGACACATGTAAATTTAAAACAGTGTGACAGCAACAGACCATCAATGTAATGTTTGTTTGTTTGTTTGTTTGTTGTCTTTTAAACATGCAATGCAAATGAGGAGTAAACAAACAAATATTTAAATTAAAAAAAGAGACTGGGGAAGGGGGTTCCCTAGACTGAAGACCTTTTACGCATATGCAAATGTTCATTCTTATGGCATGCATCTAGCAGCAAATTAAGACAGAGAGGCAGAATAACAAAACAGTATGGAAATGTGCAGTTGTGAGGATATGTGATGCTGCTTCATTATTGCCACAAAAATAGCGAATGTTAATATTCAAAAATCTTGATAAACAAAGGACACAGATGAAGACGGTCCCCTGAGAACCAGGACAAAACACTGATGATCTTAGCAGTCGCAACATCCAAGCCAGATGCAAAATTCATCTTTGGGCATGACAAACCCTGTGCTGAGCAAACAAACACTGGAACATGCTGGAACATTTAATGCGCTCCTGGGTCAAGTCTGGTGCTGCACTTAGAGACAAGATGACCGCTGGTAGACACGAAAACTATCCACACCTGCAAATCATTTATCAAATTTGTCTGCTGTTTCCACATGCTTTAGGCTAATGCTGCCTTTTGTTCCTCAAAAGATAAAAAGCAAAAATGTACTTTTTTTTTTCCCCTAAAAGTTTTAAGGACAAAAAAAAGAAAAGGAACAAAAAAGACCTGTAACAAATAAGCTGAGAAAGTAAAGGCACACAACACATTTTTCTTTCTTTTCCCCCGCTGATTGCATTGTCTGGTTGTGTACTCTCAGCTCATCGTTGTCTGCCTTTGTTTACCGTGGCATTAGGGTCATCACAACATACAAAGTTAATGAAAAGAATGGAAAGAGAGACACGATCGAGCCATTGTCATTGTGTGGAGCACACTATACCTCTGACTTTGTCATGGTGTTGTGTTGGATAACATCCACTCCATCATACCCATGCCCAGATGCTACAAGTCAGATAAGTGGATTGTAAAGACCAAGCTTGGCAAGGATCCCACATGTTCACCCTGAATCTGTGGATAGTGGAACATAAATAGCCTTTTGAAGTGAAGTGATTTAGTTATTTATTTTTAATAGTTTTCTTTTATTTTGGATTATTTTACACTGACATTAACTTGACTCAGCCCAAAGACGTGTTTCTCTGGAAAAATGGCAAGACTCTTGGTAGTATCAAATGCTTTCAAAAGCATTTAGATTACTTACAATGTAACTTTAGCCAGCTGTTTAAATTCAGCTCATGAAGATATAAATGGGAATTGGAACTATTCCTGAATTATCATCAAGAGGACATGTCTAAAGATGCCTTCCCTCGTAAAAGCTTTTTACATAATCAGAAACCAACAGAACCTGATGCAGTTCTAAAATTAACAAGGTTTTGCAGAATGATTTTGTTCATGGTGTGCCCTACAAAATGTACTTAGCTCTATATTAAAGATGTTAAAAGCAAAGAAAATAGTCAATTTACACCTTTTTGATTTTATGCATTAGTCGCTGATCTCTTTTATCAGGCTGTATAGTCTACTTATTACTTTGTGGAATAACTCAGCTACAATAAGAGAAGGAAAGATAAAAGCAATCTATATCTGAACATGAATCATGTCTAAAATAAATGCACACAATAATACTTTCAGTATTTCACAGTAA
>JBAMYA010000015.1:7699679-7725049 GCA_037176975.1 Arrhamphus sclerolepis | reverse complement strand
AAAAAGAGTAAAATGTGAGTAAAATCTAAGTAAAAATTGAGAGCTACCAGACTTTGCTGCTGCTTGTTGCTGCGCACGTTCTAGAATGTTAATTTAGCAGCACAACAAACCACTCCTAGATGCTGTTAGTATGCTGACAGTGTCAATGTATGAACAGGATCCAGAACTGCCCTGTCCTGCAGTGGTTTTATTACGTCTTCGGTGTGACCTTATGTCCCACAGACTTTGTTTCAGAGCGGAAGTGCTGCCTGTCAAGCGCCTTCTGCTCTGCTGGATTCATGAGACATTAGGAGTTTAACCGAAGGTTTTGTGATCACATGACAGTTGTAAAGCGTGCTGCTGACTCATAAGCAGACCCTATCCTCATACCTGGTTCAAATCTCCTCTAAAACCATCTTAACTATTTCATCTATAGCCTCTACTGGTTAATGTAATGTTCACTCCTGGTGTTTTATTTTGACTCTCTATACTGTTCTCATGCCTGACTTCGTGATAACTCGATAAATGCATGTAAAGTGTTGTAGCAGCAGATCAGAAGCATAGCAGAGCTTAGCTGAACATGATAATAGGCCAAGGTCGCTGACCAGCTGGTCACTGAGATAGCAGCTGGAGATGGAACAGGTTATCATCAAACACCTACTTATCACCCCAGCTTTTTAGCACTCTCAGTGAACTGGACTTCTGAGCTGTGAAAGAAGACACGAGAACTTAATCATTCTTAGTTTGAGGATAAAATGCTGGTTCATGTATTAATAGAGCTGACTTGGTCAGGGGCGGAGCTTAGATCTGGTCGCTCTGCCCAATTTTGGATTAAGGTTTGTGTGGAGTCAGCTCCTGTGTATATAATGTACGTGTACGGAGCTCAGCAGGTCCGTCTAGCTACCCTCCATTAAAGCTCATTAATTATGTCCAAAAGTCTTGAGGAACCAAGACTCTAAAAATGGTACCGTGTTCTACGAGGTCCATCTCATTTACAAATGGTCTGAGGCTTCTGGTAAACTTGTTCTAACGATAATGTCTCTGAATATGTCTCCTTGTTCTTTGCACTGATTGGTTGTAGCGCTAACCAACTGTGTGCAGAGGCAGCTGGAGAAGCAACAAATATTTCAATTCAATGTTATTCACATAGCATCAATTGATCGATCGACCGACCGACCGACCGATCAATCAATCAAAACTTTATATATAAAACACTTTCACATACCATAAGGTAACCAAAGTACTGCACAGGTAAGTTTAAAAAAATACAGCAAGATAAAAATCATAGAAAAATAATAAAAGCAGTAAGCAAAAACAATAAAAAGTAAAAGTAAGTGCAAGGACTGGCTTATTGATCGTTCTCTTTGGAGTTTAACGCCATTATAGAAAGATGAGTTTTTAAAAGAGAATTAAATTCATTAAGACTTCTGCAGACCTCACAGAAAGGGGGAAAACATTTTTATGTACAACAAAGCCGACTCAAGGCTTTTCTGAGAAACCAAGATCATGACCCTGAGCACATGGCAAAGCAGAAAAAAGAAAAAGCAAAGAAACCTGGACCAGGACCTGGATCAATTATAGGATGGGACCCTCCTGCTGATAGCCAGCTGGATAAAGGGAGACATGAGGAGGGAGACAGGACATAGAGGATGAACGACAGAGAGAGGAGAGGGACAAAAATAACCAAACATCTGGTATAAAAATATATAAATCTGTGGTGGTCTGAGGGTCGGACTACAAGCTGGCCATGCTAGCGGGCATCCCACAATGGCATCCAGTCAACAGGTGCAGGTAGATGCCAAGATAGTCAGGGGATGGAAAATTTGGGAGGCGAGGGGGAGCACAAATATTACCCTTTTTCTGAAATAACTTATCATATGAAATAGAAAGGTTTTATGGCTTACCACTCATAGTGTCCAAAGAAACAGGAGAGTTGTGTCAGGAAAAGCTATTGAAACCAAACTTCTACCAAATCAGAACATGATGATCCAAAGTGATGACCCCAACAAAGAGAAGAGCTGAAACAACAGTCTTTAATGTCATAAATCTGAACAGATGCACAGAGACTCTGATGATGGTGGCTTTAAATACCCTTGAACCCGACCACACGCCATCCTGCCATATAAGAACACATCCTACCAGACTGAGAGCTGTCTGTTTGGATCTGTTCGCTGAAAATAAAAGCAGCTCTGCTTATGTTTTCCCTCAAAAGATGACCGTATTTACCTGCTGTGATATTAAAAAAACAGATCCACTGTGGTGAAAAGTAAGTGAGTACATTTACTCGAGTACTAATTGATCCTGTCGATGACTTTTTTTGGACCAGGAGCTGGAGGTGGCTGCTGTTGCCATGGAGACCTGTGCTCATTCTGCAACAATGGTGAGGTGTGTGGTAGATGTCAGTCAAAGAGCTGCAGGGATGCGTGCTCCCAAAGTTTTCCTGCAGGAGTACCTCCAGTAGTTTCCAGCAGTCCTGTAGAAGAAACATTTCCTCTTAAAAACAGAAGAATCCAACATTAAAACAATTTACTTTCTTCCTTCCCAAGACAAAAATATGACATTCATCAACTGAAAAAAAGAAATAGATTTTCTGGGTTCATTACAGTTCATTCCACCATTTCTTCAAGACAGCTGAAGCAGATTGTTGATATCAGGCACTGATATGGTGTCTGGCAGCTGTTTCACTCGTGCTATGAAATTTTTCATGATTTTTTTCTTTTAGAAATTTCATGTGCTTTTTTTGTAAACAAAGTTGCAATTTCACAAAATTCACAATTATACATACAATATTAGAACACAAAAATTACAACTTTACCATGCATACATATAATTTTACAAAGTTATGACATAAATTTGTAATTTTGTAAAATTGTGTGTATGTATTGTAAAATTATTGAAAAATAAATAAATAAAAAATTGTAGTTTTGAGAAAATTTATATCTTAAGACTAAAAGTTGTAATATTGACTTGCAAAGTCACGCTGTTTTGAGAAATTTGTGATTTTACGATAATATCACGATAATCGGACAGAGTTGGAATTATATGAAATTAATAATTTTGCAACATAATGATGTTGTTCTTTTGTCAAATGTAATGTCATTTTGTAAAATGTAAGGTTTTACAACTTTTTTTTACTGCAAAGAATTTAACATATGAAATTTGTGATTTTACAGCAAAAATTTGTTTTTTTTGGGACACGTACACAGTTATACAGAGTTCATGATTTTATGACAAGAAGACAAAATTTTATGTCAAAAAGTTACAAATTTGCAAAAGTCGATGTGTTACCACAGAATGTTGCAATGTTAAATTAAGTTACAGCAAAATGTCTCAAAATGTTTATCAAAGTATGAATTATAATTAACGCACATAACGTCACTGTAATCAGTTTGTACTCAGTTTGCAAAATCTTTTTTTTTCACAACAAAAAGTTACAATATGAAATTTATAATTTATAGCAAAAATTCTTGACTCATGGACAAAGTTGCAATCATACAGATTTTGCAATTTTATGACATGAAATCATGTTTTTATGTGGAAATTGATGTTTTACTACAAAGCGTTGCAGTGCTAACCTAATTTTGAATTTTTAAATGTTGTTTTCTTACCAAAAGATGTAAATATGATGATAATCTCCCTGATTGCAGAAATAAATGACTGTACTGTAGGTATATTATAATCTAATCTAATCTAATCTAATCTAATCTAATCTAATCTAATCTAATCTAATCTAATCTAATCTAATATTATATTATATTATATTATATCATATTAAATTATATAATATTATATTATATTATACTATAGTTAAAGTGATTAACAAGATTTTACATGGTTTATAAATAATCACTGAACTCCTGAGATTAGATCAGTGCAGAAAGTGTAATAAATCAGAATCTGTCGATAAAACAGCTTTTTCCTCGTCTGCTGCAGCGTTCTTCCTCAGTGTCTGGAAGGATGCAGCAGGGCAAAGTGCAGCGTTCACTGGCCGTTCATGCATGTGGGGGAGTACTCGTCAGCAGCCATCTTTATGTTCTTATCTCCCTCCCATACACCCCCCACAGGCCAGGCTCAGCCCTGCTGTAATTGACTTTCTCCCACTGAGCTTCAGGCTGCAGAGCTGCATTGAAAAACCTATTACACACTGGTGCACACCTACACACTGCAGACCTATAGCAGGGTGGAGGAGCGGGGTGGGGAGTGTGGGGGGGGTGTCTGTGAATCCATCCAGAGGAGCCGACAGCGCGTGTCTGTTGGTTCAGATCCGAGCAGGTTGGAATGACAGAAATCTGATTAACCAGCTGAGATCAGTGTGAGGATGACGGATCTGTGTGTGTGTTTCTGTGTGTGTTTTCAGACGAAACCAATCTGCAGAGCTTCCAAAGTTGTTCAAGTTTCTGTAATCTTTCACAGCAAAACGCACGTCCACTTTTACTGTCAGTGAGGAGGAACCGCACTGCAGCTGATAGCAGATACAGATCAGGCAAACAAGGTCACCTTCCTCAGGTATTCAGTTAATTCACTCACAGCTGGTCCAGGAAGTAGTCACACCCTTTTATTTCTGACTCTGTCGTCCAGTGGCTTTAATTTGAATCTGTACAACTGATGTCTACATTCTGTAGCTCATAAAATCTAATTTAGCACTTCGTAATCTCTTATTCAGACACATAAGATCCTGAGTGAATATAATCACATTTTAAAATCTTAATTTCTCTCTTATTTCAAACAAAAACCACTTGTTTAGTTTAGTTTAGTTTTGTGTCTGCTCAGTGGCCTCGATGGTTGTTATCTGCTTTGAGTCTTGGTTCCGGTTTCATCCAGAAGTCCAAACGTATGGTTAGACTGCATTATTGGATATTGGAGGGAAAGTATAGACTGTTATAGACCCGCCTTCTACGATTTCATTGGCTAGAGCCTTCTGCCTGGCTGCAACCTGATTGGCTGACGTATACGTAACTGTGTCAAAATTTGAATTCAGCTCAACTTTTATGAATGCAGCATAAGTCCCCCCATACCTCACCCACTATTTGAGAAGCACTGGATTTGAGAATATTTATGCTCAGACTGTGATTCTTTGGTGGTGAAAGACTTTTACTGAGCTAACTGAAGCTTTGTAAGCTGTATCTTCATTAATGTGAGTGTCATCGTTTCTCCTGAACTGCACATCAATCATGGGTTTCCAGACTCATAAAAACATTTAAAAATGAAAAAAAGTTGCTTCCATGTGTTAGTGTGAAACTTTTTTGCTTTGTTTGCCTAGATTTGTAGTGTGAATTTTTGCTCACGTGGTGGTCCCAAGAACTTACGGACCAGAGGGGAGAGGCTGGTTTCTCTTTCAATTTTAGGGAGCAGCTGATTGGACCAAAGGAGGATGATGTGGCGACAGTGGATTGGACTGACGAGCACCAGGAACCAGACCAGCCAACCGGGAGAGCTGAAGTCTAAACCAGGGCTCCTCCCTATCTAGTGATGCACATTTTGAAATAAAATGCTCTGTAACATTAGCATAGGGACCCAAGAGACTATCTTCAGTGTGTGGTCCGTGAATTCATGATTTATGGCAAAATTAACATTTGTGTGGGAACTCAAGTTCTCCTTTCCAAACAAAGAACACGCAATCAGAATCTTGGGAAAAGATGCTAACACATGTCACAGTTTTAGACAATATGATTACATTTAGTCTGGATGAGCAGAGACAAGAGATGTTCGAATTGCTAAATACATCCATGTTAGTTTTTTTTTTTTTTGCAGAGAAGTGGGTCAGAACTTCAAATTTAGACCTTCACATCTTTTATTTTACCTTTCTTGTGGAAGTATTTCCTTTAACTCTGCCAGGTCATCATTTAACAATGAATAATGCTGCAGATTATGACTGTATCAGTTTGGTGGTGGCTGACCTGTCGTTGCTATAGGTGACCATTACACCCGTGGTCATTTTAGTCCTGGTTGTTCACAAAATTCACAGCTTTTATCATGAAATTAAGGCACTTGTACTAAGATCAGATGTCTGATATGGTCAAATTGCAATACTTTAAAATTACTTTTTGGAATACAAAGAATGTAAATTGTTGTAAATTGGCACACCTTTGTTCATAAAAAAAAGAACTCTTGTTATAAAATCTCAAATTTTACAAAATTCACAATCTTTATCATAAAATCAAGACTTTTGAACTAAAATCACAAAAGTCTTGATTTCCCTTTTAAAATGAGAAATAATATTTTTAAAAAAATGATAAAAAGAGTTGACTTTTATTGTAAAAAAAAAAGATATTTTTTTTATGTAAAATTAAAAGTTTTTCAAGATCAAGACGTTTTTTAGCAACCAAGACTTATTGTACATCACAAACATTATAAATGTTGTAAACACTTTGACTTCTTAGGTTAAAATTACTTTTTTTTGGTGGAAGACATCAACTTTTTGCAACATTTTGATATGTTATAAAATTGCTGATTTTTTTCCATAACCTCAGCTTGTTGTTATATAAAAAGGATAATTTTATATAAAAAAACGAGTTCAAATGAAAATGAACAACATTTAGTTGCCTTTTCAGTCGTTTCCTAAATCCTGACATTCTGAAATAAACCAATTGTTCTCCACCTCAGTTATTCCACTGTTTTTGATGTCAGATGGATAGTTACTCTGAAATTCCTTTTTCCACAAAAGTAAGTCAAAAGTAAGTGTATAACACATTTCATACACAAAGGCAACTCAAAGTGTTTTACAGAGGCATTAAAATGAAATAAACTAAATTCAAAAATAAAACAACAGTACTAAAATAAAAATAAAACAGATTTGGACAAACAACAACAAAACGATTAAGTATATAGAATACTAAAATCTGTGCAATAAAATTCAACCTTTCAATGTTTTTCAAACATTTACTAAATCCTGACTTTCTGACATAAACCATCTGCTCTCCACCTCAGTTCCACTGTTGATGTTTTTGCCCTCACACACCAGATCAGATAAAGTGATGAATCAGATTTGACACATGTGCCGTTGACAGTTTAGATTCAGCTTCAGAATGGAAGAGCGTGAACTTTTGTTCATTGTCCAGTTTCACCATCATCAAACTAGTTTTTATTTCAATATTTATTTATTGTTTACAGCTTGTGAAGCTGAAGTGCTGCAGTGTTTCTGCAATATTAAACGCTGTGGAAGTTGTTTCTTTTTGAGCAGCAAAGGTTACATGATGGTCACTGAGGCCTGCTGGTACAGATCAGGCTGCCTGGATTTGACCCCTTCAGTAAGTTAGTTGACGTGCAGAAGAAGACAGATGTTTCTTTTCTTTCTTCCTAAAAAATTGAAAAAGAGTCCTCTTGCTGGTAAACTGGAAATATACATTACATTACTTCTGTAGATGACTTCTCTCACGTCACGTTAAAGCTTTCACATATCTTTCTGTCTTTTCTGCCAGAAAACAGAACAAGTAAAGATAGAGATAGAAATTAAGACTGCACAGCACTTTCAAACTTTTTCCAGACTTTAAATGTTGATTGATTGTTGTTTCACCCCTTAAAGCAGCACAAAGGAGCTTTTATTGTCTCAAAACATCACTTTAATTTTCTTTTGAAGGAATGTTTAAATACCTCAGGAAGACTCATCTTCTATCCTTGTCACTGGAAATACTGGGCATGACAATGAGCGCATACATCCTACCAAAGCAATGTAGAAAAAGCCCTTAGAGGTCCTTGCATGGACCTCCAAGTCCTGCCTAATCTGCTGTTGATTGATGTAGCGCTAATTTGACACTCATTTCAGAACTGTAACTGCCAAAAGAAAAAGCGAAACTGAGACAAACAATTTGAAAACAGTCACAGAACTGAAGAAATGAAAAGTGGAACCGAGAAAGAGGATTGAACGCTCAGTTCCAGATTCTGACTTCTTAGTTACAGTGTTGCAGTGTTGGATGACCAGCTGATGGTGATCCAATTAATTTGAATCAGGTGTGTTGTGGCAGGGAAACATGCAAGACATGCAGGACAGTGGCCCTCGAGGCCTGGAGTTGCCCATCCCTGGTCTACACTGTAAAGCTTTGGAGCTGCAGGAGTACAGCTGAAAAGCACTATAGAAGTGTAAATCATTTACCATCTCACAGATTCTAATTTCTCAGTTCCAGATGCTGATTTCTTAGTAGTATATTCTGGGTCTTGGTTCTCACATTTTGTAATCTTGATTTGCGGTGCATTAGATTCTGCATTGACGCCACACAGTTGTGACTAATTGTACTTAAGTGACCAATTTTGAAAGTTCGTCAAACTTCCCTCTTCAAAAAGGTTTCTTAAAACTCTCACAGCGTTTTCACTACAAGGATGAAAAGCATTTTAGATTCTAAAAACTTTTTCTGTCATCTCTCCTTTACTCTGGCCCGTTAATATATATACTTGGCTTTAGACTTCTGTTGTTATTTCACACATTACATTTACTTTGAGCTTTGTTGTATTCTTTTGAAACATATTTTCATCTTTAATTGGCTCAAGTGTTTTTACAACTTTTGTCAAAAACTGGGGGAAAAGAGGATGTTTGTCACATAGGTTAGAATAGGAAAATTTGTATAAAAAATGAAAAAAAAAAAAATGAAATCCTACTCTGAGCCTTTATCCTAACATTAAAAGTACACCCAGAAGCCTTTCTAGTCACTATCCATGGCAACAGCTGTCATGCCTTAGCAGTGTCCAGGCACTTTTAGTTTCCCTTGGAAACATCTGTGCAGCAACATTTCTGTCATCTTCATTATTGACTTTTCTGTGTTTAGATCTGAATTTCTTGAGCAGAAATGAACTTTTCAGGTGTGAATCTTCAATGAAAAACTGAACTCTCTAGATGAGGTGCAGGTGGGAACTGATCTGGAGGCACAAAGACAGAAAGACTCAGTCTGGAATTTTTATTGAGGGGGTGGAGTCAGACTGGGTCATCCTCACTTCTCTACGAGCAGGGCGATGGAAGGAGGAAAGAAAAATTGACAGAGCTGTGGAGGATAACGGGGATGAGGGATGGGAGGGACCTAAAGTGACTGAGTTAAATGAAAAGATAGGAAAAGATTAGAAGAAGGAGGAGCAGGTCATCCTAGAAAGAAACGGAGGATAACAGGACAGGGAAAGATTTTAAAGATGAGGAGGGATGATAAGATTACCATACATGGATGTAAAACTGGAAGAAAGATGGATAGAAGTATAGATAATGATAAAGGGATCACGTAGAGGTGTACCTGTGGTTTCTTCTCCTCTCTTGCCAGTGGTGGTGGTAATGGATGCTTTGGTGCTTTGATGCTTCCAGGAAATATTCTCAGAGACTCAAGGTTGAGACTTCTTTTATCCAGCCTTTGTGATACGAGTGCTCACAGGAAGCAGGAATGTCACAATATCCAACAAAATCCCTTCATCTGCAGGTTTCATGAAGGCTTTATGAGGGGCATGCTTTTTTATTACAAATGATTCCTGTTGTATGCAAGTTAAAATGCCACATTTAAAATAAACAAGAGCAAATGAATCAAGTGTTTCACAATATTCAAGGAAAACTGATTAAGTTTGTTGGACTTTACATATTTAACAGGAAAAACCTAAGAAAAAAAAAACATGAGGAAAAAAAACAAACAAATCAAAACATCAAACTGTAGAGAACTGCAGCAACACTCAAAGACTTTAAATTAACTCTTTTTTCACATCTATCTATCATGTTCATTTGCATACACAACCATTTGCGTTGTGAATGTTTCTTGCATCCAGGGCCGGTTCTGACTTAATCTGGGCCTGGGTGCAACATTGTGGAAAAGCCAGCCCAGATTTGTGGGAAAGTGCAAAAATAGATACATTTTTACAAACAACCAAAAAACAGCCAATAGAGAGGCAGCAGCCATATATGGTTGCAGCGTTCAGGCGCTCGTTGAGCTCAGAGACACAGAGACAGCAAGCACTGATTCAGGAACAGAGAGAACTCTTTATGTTATTTCATTTTTATTTTTTGGATCCCTCTCCACACCAGTTCCAAGTGCAAATGCTACCGTTCCTACCCCTCCAGAACCGGCCCTGCTTGCATCCATACAATGGAGCAGTGCATGTAATACCAGAGGTCTCCACTTGGGGACAGAGCAAACAGAACAAACAGAGTCAGATCAAAAATGCAATCGTATATAAGAAGCAAGACAGAAGAAGTCATTCTTCAGTTTTTGTTGTAGTCACAATCAGAAAAAACAACACCAGCGACATTGGAAATGTTATGTTAGAACATTAAATCAACGTCATGATAGGAGTTTGTTTGTCTTGTTTTACAATATGGGAAACAGATTTTTTTTTCATACTGTACTAGATGTGGGTGTGTTGCCTGCTTTTCATAATGGATGTTCTCTGTTTCCTGCTTATGAGTTGCATTTAGTGCTGTGGTGGACTTTGTATGTGTTTACATTTATATCCTGTACTTAGTTCTGGTGTAACACTAGGTTTTTGTTCATATTCCATTGCAGGAATATGACTTTGAGATCAACTATGAGGCTGGCCGTGTCCATTCCAATGCTGACTCTGTCCCATAGGCCCTGTGAGAGAGATGAGTGTTGTTATTGTCTACGTGAGGAAGAGCGGGATGCCATGACACCAGTGGTTGCAGCACTTCATGACATTCCGGTGTTGGCGGGTCTGGATCTGACCATAGCTATGAGAACCTGGACAGGGAAGATCTTAGGCAGTACCAGAGCTTGGGGTCTCATTTATAACTCCTGCATATGCACAAAATGGGGCCTGAAACTTGCCAGTTTCCATGCAAAGGTTGTAATCTATAAAAAACAAGCTTGATGGGAGAATGTTTGGTCCATCCCAGAAGCTCTGACCCATGCGTACGCTGGTTATGGAGACTGGGGAAACTGGCGATGCAGATGGTGAGGTGGGGAACTGAGGCCACACTGCATCATGACTCCCTTCAGACATTTAATTTCACCTCATATCAAACTATAATCATAGATCTGCTTTATCATAAGCAGTAAAAACCCCAGTCTTAATTCTGCTTGTGCTATTGAGCCATAAGGACCTTTCAGATAAATACAAAAAAAGGGCTATAAGCCAACTTAAACCTTAAATCAAAGTCCAAACAACATTTCATCAAGTTTTCTCACTGTCACATTCCTCTCCCCAATGATCACCAGGGTGACGTGTACCACAGATTAACACATAAATTGTGACAAGACGTGAAGAAATCAGACTGATTGCTGTAAACATTTAAATACTGTGGCGACTCTCCTGCATAATGCTGCATGATGGATGCACTGGCACTGCTGGAAGACCTTGCAAATAGGAGAATTAGGAGAGAACGCGTTTTCATGGGTCACCAAGATTACCTGGCCCATGATGATGACTGGATAATATGCCGATTTAGACTCCCTAGAGCTTTACTCTGTGTGCTGAACTGGGTCCAGTATTGGAGAGACCAACCTGCCGGAACCACGACATCCCTGGTGTTAACCACTCTGGAGTTCCTGGTGAATTAGCCTACAGGTATATGTTTAATATAATCAACAATTAATTAACTCTCGGCTTGAAGCCACTTTTAGGAACAACATAATTCTGTGAAATCATCCATAGGTCTGGGATATCGCAGCCAGCGCTAAGTGCAATATTGCCTGCCTCCTGGATGGTGTTGTTAATATGACCAGTCAATTCATCAGATTTTCCTACACTGTGGGAGAACAGGCCAACATCAAAAGGCAGTTTGCAGAAATGTCCGGTTAGATCCTACACAATGTTTTATAAATGAGACTCTGCTGTCTCAAAGGGAATTTCACCATGGAGTACAGCTCTGTGAGGATGTCATGCGATGTTTAAGACAGCAATAAGGTTCACTCTTCAACAAGTTTTTTTAAAAATGCGTTTGACTTATCAGACATAACACCACAAAAATGACTATACTGTTCTAATTTCTTTCAATCCATCAATTGTTTCTCTCTGATTTTGTAGAACAGCATTCGTCAGCACCCGTCCTCCTCCAGACGCTCCATGCACTTGGGTCATGGTCTCTGTGGTTGCCATTGTTGACCAATAACATTGATCAGCTGGCTCATTTAAATTCACATTAACATTCATGAGGTGCTTTGCATTGACCATTTATGGTTAAATGTGGATGTGTAGAGGGCAGGACAGGAGGCAGAACCTTGAACGCAAACATTGAGGTGCAGCTGTGATCTATGAAGGGAAATTGCTTGTTGGTTTGCGTATGTGCGGTTTTATAAATCTGGATTTTTTTTTTGGCGTATGCCATTTTTGGCTTTTGTGCATTTGCACAATTAGTATAGATCCTACGCAATATTTTAGAAATGAGACCCCTTCTCCTTATGAGGGTAAAAGCCTGGGGTGGGGTGACTAGAAGTGTCGGTACTAGATACTGAGACAAAGGTCCTGTATTCCCAGTGGGGTAACATCACTAGTTGTAACAGACTACTCCACCATGTTTGGCAGTCCCCAGGAAACAACTGAGCAATCTTTCAACTCCTGGTCTCCTGCTGTCTGCGTCCTAAAGTCTTCCAGTTTGTTCATGGCTCAGTGAGGCGGGTCACTTTGGCGTTAGTAAGACCTCCTGCTGCCTGCGGTCCCAGTTCTACTGACAGGGGTGTCATCAGAATGTGGATATCTACGTCTATCAGTGTAACATCTGCACAGCTCAAAAAGGTCCTCCCAGTCACTCACATGCTCCCTTGCAGCAGTACCAGGTGGGAGCCCCATGGAGAGGGTGGGAGTTGACATCTTGGGTCCATTCCCTGCCACAGACTGAGGTAACTGCTGTGGCCTGGTTGCAATGGACTATTTCATCAAATGGCCTGAGTCACGGGTGTCAGTGTGTTTTTAAGAGTGCTGGAGACAATAACAATAAGCTTGTGTGTGGTTTGAAATGTGTTGGGGACAATTATGTATTCATCCATTTGACTGTCATTACAACATGTACTACATACAATATGCATTACTGGGTATTGACATGTGTTGAAAGTTGTATTTAATCAATGAAAATTAAAAGACACACATATAGTGACATTGTGAACATCTGAGGATTAAGCCCAGCCTAACTCGGGAGTTCTGGGGTTATACTTCCCAGGAGAAAACTTTGAGAAACAAACCCTTATATGGTGTCTTTTGGTCACTTGTAAGGGAATTATAATAGCAAAATGAAGATTTAACATATGAGGGAGACCGAGGTTATGATAGTTTCAAGTTGTGTATAATCTGTTCTACAAAATGGCAGCTTACACCAACTATCCAGGAAGTTGAAGAACAGATAATACAGAAACTCATTGGTGTCAGAAACACTGGAAATGTGGTGGGGGCACAGAGGCAGGGTGTCTGGGGGTCCTCCCCCAGGAAATTTTATTAAAGTAGATTCATTTCCTGCATTCTGGTGGATTTTAGCAGGTTATTAGACACCTATTTCTACCTGTAAGCAAATGTTTGATTCAAAGAAGAGACAGATTCAACAAGTCTTCATTCAACTAGTCCAAAAATGCATCAGCCTGAAATTAATGTCACAATTTATCACCAGCAATGACTTTAAAGGTGCTTTTTAAAAAAAAAATTATTATTATGATTTATTTATAACACAACATGCCTTTGTGGCAAGCAGTGGTGACACTCAACTAATTAGACACTCAAATAAATAAATATTCTGAACTTCAACATTCTTTAATAATTTAAACATGCTCTATTATGATTTTCTCCATAAAATCACATTTCATGGATGATTTAGTTTCATTTGTTAATCAATGGTCTTACCATCTGAATCTAAAGAATTAAAATTGTAAGATGATGATTCGAGCACTGTTTTATGAAGAAAACACTGAAACACTAAAATACTAAACTCCCAATAAAATTTATGGATGTTATTATTATATTGTAGCTGATAATAAAAATACCAACAGATCACTGGATGGATTTAAAATCTCAATCTCATCTATGGTCTTATAAAACAACAGAACAGTGGAAAATAAATAGTTGTTGTTGACCAGGAAAACCTGGAGTCAACTTTCAATGGTCTGAATATTCTCTTATTGGTGAAGTGAAAGGATCAAGAAGATAGGTGGATTAATAGTGAAATGACTCTGGAGCCTTATTCAGTTAATGATTCTAAACTATTGTTAAAATGTTCTGTGGTTTCTGACTGTATGAGATGCATTTGAATGTGTCTAGGGCTAAGCCAGGCATGTGATTGGATGATGAAGGCAAGAAGGTGGGACAGGTCTGAATGATGGGAATGTTTTGATTTTCTTCTTTCTTCAGTGATACGGTTCTTGATGTTGGCAGAGAAAAAAGTTTGAGCTGCGGTTGTTAGCATTTCTGTGAACTTGTTGCCATTACAACCTGCAATTACAGGGGGACTTAGGGACTTTTTAGGCCTAACGACGTCCATGAGCAAAGCAAAACAGATCCGAGGCTCAAGTCCCTGAAACCCACCCCTCCTACCGTCTATGTGGAAAACCTGGCAATCATTGCAGTCTATGGAGATGGACACAGACGCACACGCCACACAAGTGTGCATGCATCGTAACTGAGGAAGTCAGTGTCTCCAATTGTCCCAGTAGGTTCATATGTCGCCTACCTGCCACCAACTTTTTTCCTTAGTTAATGATAAATTCATAAATGTTTTTAAAAGTGGTGGAGACAAAATTGTACATCATAAAAAGTGCTGGGGACATATCCCTGGGGTCCCCAGCTAATCTGCTGTCCCTGGCCTAAGGCATATGCGGTTGCAGATCAGAGGCTGTGACCCTTTTTGGGGCTCCAGAAGAGTTGCACAGTGACAAAGGGGTGGAATTTTGAGGCCCAAGTGTTTCAGGAGGTGTGCAAATGACTTGGTATAAAGAAGACGATAACAACACCACTGCATCCGCAGAGTAACGGGCCGGTGGAGAGGTTTAGCCGCACCCTGGCCACTCAGTTGGCCATCCTGACCAGCTGCCAGCAGCGGGATTGGGATCTACATCTCCTGCTGGTTATATGGGCATACCAGGCAGCAGTACAGTCCTATGATATTTAAGTAAACCAAAAACGTTGCCTGGGCAGGAAAAGTCCAGAGTAAGACAAAATCAGAAAATAATCCAAAGAACTAAAACAAAACCAGAACTAAACTCAGGACAGAGCAAGAGAAAAAAAGTTTCCAGACAAAAACAGGACTCGGGAACTCAGGAAGCAAACAGTACAGACCAGCACAGAGCAGACAAAGACAGGACCTTATATACACCCACATGCACACGCGCGCACACACACACACACAGACACACACACACACACAGGCGTAACAAGACACAAGTGAAAGACATCAGGGAAACAAGGAACAGGGACATAACAGGACTTCAAACTAAACGCAGGACAAAACCAGAAACCACCACCAACACTGAAAAAACTCAAAACTAAAATGTAAACCATAACAAAGATGACCTTTTGCCTTTTGAATGAATGGAGGAAAAGCTTTTATTTTGTTACGACTATAATAATATTAATATTATTACTTCTAACACTTTCCCTCAGTCCAGAACTGACACTGATTCAGCTTTACCAGATGAATTACGAGTGAAACAAAAACATTTATAGTAGCCTATAGATTTTCCATATTTTCCAACAAAAAGTTTCAGTTTTGTGAAACTTTTGATTGGGTGATAAAAAGTCTTGGTCTTTGAAATTTTAAATTTTACAATGAAATTTCCTTCTTTTTGTGTATTCATTTTTTTTACTAAAAAAGATTCAACTTTTTTTTAATTCATGATTTTAAAAGAAAAAAATCTAATTTTAGTTGAACAGCCTCAATTTCATAAAGATTGTGATTTTTGCAAAATTTTACATTTTATGACTTTATGAATTTTTAATGAAAAAAGATGCTATATTGCCAAATTTGTCATTTAACAACAAAAATTGCTTTAAAAGATTAAATAAATACATTTATACAAAGTATGTATTATAAATATTATATAAAGTATTGAAGAAAAATTGATGATTTCAGTCCAGTAGCCTATGATAAAATTCACAAATTTTAAATTCAAAGATGTTGTGACAAAAATTCACAATTCTTTGATGACTGAGTCCAGGAACTAGCAGGAAATCTGACAATATACTGTAGCTGGTTGAGAAAGTAAAGAATAACTGTCTCCTTAATGGTAACCATGGTGATGAGCTCTCATGAGTCTGGTTCTACTTTTTATTTTTATTTCTATTTATTTATCAGGATGTGATTCAGATTCATCTGCAAGAAACCCCTAAATCTGGATCGGCTGATTTATTTTCATTTAGGACTGAGAATGAAGGCTGAGGAGGAGCAGGTTCAGAAGGCTTAGATCATTTCTTTCCTTGATAGGCGTGTGACACTGGAACACAGCTGGATTACTGACGATGCAGTATTAGGTGTTTCAATAAGACATGGCAGCAGGAACACAGTCCTACAGCTCACTACCTGGTTTGAGACAATATGGGCAGAAAATAGTGCAGACAGAGTGGTAAGAGTGTTTGTATCACTTTAATGTGAAGAACCGTCTCAAGATTTAAACAAAATATGTTGTCTTCCAAGAAAGTTTTACCTCCTAAAACTCCATAAAGCACATTCAACCACACTTCTCCCTGCTATTCTTGTAACACTTTGTCAAGTGAAATCCATTTTGTTTGATTTTCCATCCATCCACCCATCCATCCATCCATCCATCCATCCATCCATCTAACTTCTAGCTTTTCAACTCTTTTGTGAACTAATCTTTGTTTTTACATTTTATTTATTTCAGGTGAGAGCTGAGGCCTGTATCACAAAGCGAGATTTAGCTTTAGCGAGGTAACTTCAGGGTTAACACTGGGTTTTCTGTATCACAAAACTGGGTAATTGCTTATCAAGGTACATCACCGGGGTAACATTTGTTGAATGACTAACCTTCTCCGGAGCAGGGTAACTCTCAGGATTGAATCCAGTCCTTTATAAAGCCCCACCCACTGGCCAATCAGCTTTTCTGGGAAAATAACTTGCTCTCCAGACAGCATTATTATCAGTGCCATTTAGAATAGTTCTTGGTGCTGATTATTATATACAGTCATTGCACAACACACATACATCTTACAGACGT
This sequence comes from Arrhamphus sclerolepis, assembly GCA_037176975.1. Classification (NCBI taxonomy): domain Eukaryota; kingdom Metazoa; phylum Chordata; class Actinopteri; order Beloniformes; family Hemiramphidae; genus Arrhamphus; species Arrhamphus sclerolepis. Next base: position 7,708,007 of record JBAMYA010000015.1, on the reverse strand, counting down.
CGGCAAGATTAAAATGTTTTATTGGCAAGAAGTCGCATGGAGAACGTTTGTTCATTGGTAAAATGTTGCCCAGATGTCGGCCCATAATGGAAGAATAGAATAAGTCAGTTTTCCACATGTCACTTCTACTGTATCAGGAGACCTTAGCTCTCAATGCATTGCCTGTCGGAAGACGGCGGGTTCAATTACTGATCCTGCAGTTATATTTCACTTTTGTAAAATGTTATAGTTTAAATTTACAAGCATTGGCCCACTATTTTCTATCACAGCTCAATATCTGGATGGATTTTATTCATTTCATTCATTGTGAACTTCCCACTGGGATGAATAAAATATCCACTCGTCTTCAGGCCACTATGGAGATGATTTAATAGTGGCCAAGGCTTAAAGCTTTATTCCAACCTGGCGTTATTTTCGAAGGACCAACTTAGCGGACGCAAGGATGTTTTTACGTTTATTTTTAACCTGCTCCCACGTCCTTGACACCCCCGAGGTATTGCATCTGAGGAAGATCAGACTTAGACTGGAGAAGACTTAATGACTAATTGTCATACATTCTATTCATTAGCACAGCACACTGATTTTTATAGGATTCACGGCTGTGATCAGTATCAGATATATGTGTAACTTATGCATTTATGCTCCCTATTATGTGTCGCCAGGCATTTTGCCTCCTCCTGGCAACGGCAATAGTGTTAGATTTCTCACGTAGGTTGTCTTTTTCTTCTTCATATTTTATCAGTATGAGTCGCTATGAAGTGGCTTTGAAGTGAAGTAAGGTGCTCTCTCTTTCCCATATGACGCTCATGATTGTGATTGGTCCGCTACCTCGGAACCTGCCCTTTATACGTGCGCGTTCACGGGTCTTGATAAGATAACCCAGGGTTGAGTTACTGACGTGATAGACAGCGTCCTGATACCGATGATCCTGACTGGGTTTGTTAGGGTTAGTTGAACTGGATAGGTCTGAGGAGCCCAGGAAAACTTAATCCTGCTCTGTGATACAAGCCTCTGGTCTAAACAGGATTAAACATGTGCTGTACATTCTCCACAGCTCAAACAAGCACATATTTATTAGAGAAAAAACACCTGTACCTCCTCCAGGATGGTTTTAACCAGTTTTAAGTTTATTCTCTTATAGATCTCCAACTTTGCTTGGAAAGTGACGTGCATAAGTACCACCGAAGGAAATGATTAGTCTGGTTTATACTTCTGTGTCTACATATGGCTCCTTTGCCATCTCTGGTGTTTACTCTTCTACGTTATTGTCTGCATCGTTCTGTAATTCCACCACCAGCCTCTAGGCGGCAGTGTGGGGTTCTTCTTCAGCGCTGTAGTTCACAGCGCTGAGCTTCCTCTAGTTTACTTCCCGTATGTAGTTCAGATGCAGCAACGGAGCTAAAAAGAAAAATATATTGTACAGTTTTACATATTTTACCCTGCCAACATTTATTTAAGATGAAAAATGTTGATAATAACAGGAATATTGATTGTATTTAGTCATGAATCATTAGATTAATTAGAATCATTTTTACTGCTTAATGTTTTTATATTCAAAACGTTGCAGCTGAGAGGTGACAGAGCGTCACAGAGTGGTGATTTTTAAATGTTCTGTTTTGATCTTTAAAAAATGTGTGTGTAATGTGTGTGTATATGTATATATATTTGTGTATATATATATATATATATATATATATATATATACATATGCATAAATATATATATATTTCTTACTTTATTTAATTTTTACATGTATTTATTCAGAGATAAATAATAAATAAGGTAATAAATAAAAAAATAAAATGTTAGTCATGTTTGATTTCTCTCTGAAACTCAACAGTGGGGTATTTGTTGCTTTACAAACTTCCATAGACTCATTTTCAGGCATTTTATAACCTTAAAGTTGATCTTTTCACGTCTTCTAAAAGGGCCTCGGTTGTTTTGTAGCTGCTGTTCCCGGTGGGGGGGACTGGAGCTTTTTAGTGAACAGATTCTTTGTTCTGTACTGAAGTTTGGCTTCTCATTTACAGGCGACTGGTCTCCATTTCAGACACACAGACAATGTCATCCAGTGGCTCAACGCCATGGCAGAGAAAGGATTGCCCAAGGTGAGTGGACTCACCTGCAAATGAATCTACGTGTGAACTCAGGAACATATCTGAGTAATAGCTGTTAGCCATGTTATTCCCTCAATGAGATACAGTAACTATATACTGTATACCCGCATCCTTCGAAGGACCCGTCCTACATAGTCTACGTAGGCCGCGTCCTCCGAAGGCCAGGTAGGCTTGAAATCAGCAGCTGTGAATTGGGATGGTCTCGCCTTCAGATTTACTCCCGCCCTTACCTTGGTGTACGTCCTGTTGCCTAGCAACCGTGACAGCGCTGAACCGAAAAGAGAATGGAAATGGAGATCGAAATTTTATTTATTTTTTTTATTACTTTTTTAATTTTAGAACTACAACAGCGCCCGCGAAGAGGCGGCTGTTCTGTTTTCTCAGCTTAGTGTAAGCTAATGTAAGCTTAATAAAAGCGGCAATAGCTACGGGACCGCTGTACGAGCTCATTTGCTTTCTTGATGATTTCTGTCAAAATAAAATACAAAAAATGTCTACATAAATGACACAAGCGTATCACCATAACCTCTTTAGGCTTTTAATTTTTGCGTACACAGCTCCGTCCCGGGCTACAATAGAATTTTCCGGTATACCTGCAATGCATCTCGGGATAAGGCAGGCCGAGAAGTATACACCGGACCGTCCTTCGAATCGTGGAAAAGAAAGACACATTTGTAGGTCGCATTTGAAGGAGCCTTCAAATTGGGACTGCCTTCGACCCATCGCTGTGACGTAATCGGCCTTCAAATGTGGCCTTCGAAGGATGCAGCCGCTGGATTGGGACACAGCTAATAAGTGTAATTTAATTGGTCATATTTTATTGCATATTTGTTCTAGTCTAGTTTGAGCTGTTAAAGTCTCTGTTTATACAAACTCAACCCTTCTAGTCTGCATGAAATAACCGTTTGTATTTTAGGGAGAGCAATCCTTCATTTCCTTAAACGGGTTTTGTGTGAAAGGATTTGCAGAGTTTCTGTGCAGCAGCTTCAGTAACATGAGACTAAAGGACAATAAGTGGGTCAGAATGACGCCACCTGTGTGTCTGTTCAGGGACACAACATGGTTTAATAGTGGACCACGATACAGCAGAGACTTTGACTTCTTACTCATGCTGATATGATGTGCCTCCTCACTGAATTCTGGCTTTGATGGTTTTCTTTGCTCGTCCAGCTTTAGTTGTAAAGAACATCAGGTCTGCTCACCATCCGTTAAACACCAACACAAAGCTTCTGTGAAAACCCTGACTTCATGTCATCAGCAGTCACCTGACATCAGGTTTTTAAGGGCTACTGCTGATCAGAACAGGTCAATCCAGTATAATTTCTTTCTTTTTTCTGTAAGCAAACACATCAGTATTTTTGGATGAAATCATAATTAGCTGAGAGCTCTAAGTTCACATCTTTTTCTCCAGTCAGAGCAGTCACCAGTTAGCATCTCTGATGCAGGTTTTGCATTGTGGGATGAGTATTTTATGTATAGTAGTGTATTTAGTATGAGTTTTTTTTTTCTTTTTTTTATTTTTCATAGTGAGAAAGCTGGTTTTTAAACTTTTATTGCTTTTTGTTTAAAATTATATTCTTTACTCTCTTTTGTCTTTTTTATTTATTTTATTTTACACTGATGGGTTTTTGCATTTTTTTTTTCTCCACGTATAAGAGAAGCCAAACATATGAAAGCCATAGGCACATAGTTCATTTTAAAATTTTTGGTCAAAATGCAGATTTATTCAGATAACTGCATATTGATGCATGGCTTCTTTTTCTGATGTCCTTTTAGGTAAATGGTTATCAGGGTTTTTTTTTTTTTTAAAGTGTGGATGAAGCCATGCGCGTGAAAACCATAGTTGCATGGCTATAGCTTTTACATCCACATTTCCCTTTAAGATTTTTGGTCAAAATGCAGATTTATTTAGATTATGTCTATTACATGTATGGTGTTCATTTGCACAAATGTTTTTTAGGATTTGTATTTTACGCGTAAGAGAAGCCATGTGCATAAAACTCATCAGGCATAGCCTTTTACGCATGAAACCATAAAACATACGGTTTTTATTTGCAATCCACATGCATGCACGTAGCCACTCCATTTCCATTTCACTTTCTGCAAAATTAATCCAGGCTTTCCTCATCTCAATATTTTCTTGCATTTAATGTTAAAATAGTGTTCTGCAAATTCGGCAAAATTCAGTTTGCTAGCTTGTTGTCGGATGCACAGAAAAAAAAATGACATGGTTAAAATGTGTTAAAACTTTTAAAAGTCACACATGCATATTTTAAACATAAATTAAAGCACTAACCCTCACTCAGTGGCTTTTACATGTAAATGATTTTTGTTTTATGTGCATGGCACAACCTTTGCCAGAGCGTTACATAAAACAAAAAGAAGAAAAAGAGATTAGTCAGTTTCCTGTCTCTTGTCCCAAAGCAATCACCCACTCTACACCGAATGACCCTGTATAATTCTGAACATTAGCCAACTCTTTTTAAGAGTCCAAATCCTGGTGGCTGCCAGTCAACTTCAAAGCATTTGGGCTGTGGCTGTCTTTCTTAACCTCCAAATCTGGCTGGTCTTGTTACAGCTGCACTGTGGGGACAGAGTGGGCAGTGTACTGGGTCTGCTGATTAACCCCTGGGCCAGGGCCATTCTCCTCAACCAGACAGATCGGCTTTCGCCAGTGCCGGCCTCTGTAATGGGAGCCCACTGCAACAAACCACTTCAAAGAGTCGGGGCCAGCCGGAATGTCAGGTTCAGAACCAGAGGGAGCAAGAAAAGAGGGTGAAGCAGAAAAAGTAAAAAAGTTTGTGTATCTGTGTGTGGGTGTTTCTGAGATTGCACATAAAGGGTTGTGGATCTCTCCCTCTCAGTGGCACTTCAGCCCAATTTGGAATTTACTCAGTCAAGCACCTCCTTTTTTCATTTGCAGTAGAGTTGTTTTAATTTTATCTGCCTGCAAACCAGGCGACCTTTGAGGTTGTTTGGTCTACAAATGGATCAGCTGTCCTAGAGAATGTGTGTAGGCCTTGAGAGCTGCTTCAAGGCAATGTAACTGAGCGTTCTTTAGAACTTTCTCAGAGCTCAACTTTTACACAAGACAGTATAACGATTTATAGATGAGAAATGAATCAACAGGTTTTTGTATCAAACATGTTTTTTTTAATGACAAAAGAGAGGATATTGAAGAGATAACATCTTATTGAGGGTTTACTGCATACTTGCACCTTTATGCCGACAGTACCAGTCAAGCTACCGACACTTTAATTTTAACTGGGGCCGGTTCTAGGGAGTTACATTATTGTGGGCTGGTACAAAAGTGGGAAATATGGTAATCAAACCTCTCACCGCCACCCTCCTCTACCTCCAGCCTGAGGTGGATAAATGACTGTCCATCTGTCGAAAAAGATAGTCTTCTATTCCCAACAAACTCATCCATATCTGATGCAACGGATGTGTTGATGTTTACATTACTCCATGGTGCTATCCCATTGGTTGTTTAGCCCACAGAGATCGTAGAGGCAGTGACAGGCCGTTACAATTCCAAGATGATTCATCCAAATTTCCGACACTGCTTGATATCTGTCGCAGCTCGTCTTTGGTCAAGAGACAGTTCTGTCCCTCATCTTTGCTCATGTCTCACTGGGAGACCACCATTTTTGCCCTACAATGGCTGATATTTACCACGACCCCCCATCTTTCATCTAAGATGGCCAAAATCGTACAGTGTGAACCCGGCATAAGGTATTTATTCTGGATTTCTCACAGGCAAAGATTACTAAATCATCCTAACTCTGACTAGAATCTTAGGATATTCAATAGTACAGTATTTTCACAAATAGAATAAAGGCTTCGCAAAGCAGAAACCATGTTTTGTAAGCCATTTTACAAAGAGAACAAAACATTTTACAAATCACAAAATGTGTAGCCTTCTGCTGTACAGCAATCACAAGCAACATTTGGTCCTTTCAAACAGAGAAACCACTGGAGCTAAAAGAAGCATAACTGGCCACCTGTGGCTACCCAAATAAAACATGAGTCATTGACACTCGCCCACAAGGTACACCCGGGGTCTGTACCTGCTTATATGACCTCAGATGTAAGGGGTTATACCCCTTCTTGTACGTTGAACTCATCACAAGAACACTGATTGGCCTTGTCCTCTCTTCACACAAGGCAATCTCAATCAAGACGATTCCAACACGTAGTACCAGTAGCTACCACAGCACAGTCGTCCTTCTCTACATTCAAGAAGCCTTTGAAAACTCTCCTCTTCCAGTAATACCTTGTGCCGTAGTTGCCTCTCTTTAAACTTCCTAACTTGCACTTGAATCGTGTCCTAGCTGCACTGAATGCTCCATGGATATTAGTATGTAAATGTTAGATAAAGCTTGTATACATGTTTTAAGATCATTCAGTCATTTGTCTGCGCATCATCTGTGCTTCAGAGCAGAAACAGCAGTTTCATTTATTTATTATTATTATCGTTGTTTTTTTTTCCACTTCAAAATTTGTCTACACTTCCATTTGAATAGAAATGACTCCACAAACAAAACTAAATGTGGCCTTACAAAACAGGCAAATGCAACATGCCTTTAAGATGAGCAGCAAATCCTTGCTAGAGGTTTACTAGTGTTCGTGATTGTGATTAATTCTGCAATGAAATACATCCAGACAAATGCACTGTCATGAGATTCCTTGAAGTCACACACAAGAATCCCCTGTGGTGGTTAGGTTTGCTGTTGCATTGGAGTCAGCTGAGCCGTTCTGTCGATCACCCAACACTGTGCTGCCTTTTGTGGCTCAGAGACAATGGGCCGCTGCTGGGGAGAGAGACAGGCAACCTGAACCTGACACAGGAAGCTCTTAAAGCTACACAAAACAAACTGCTGAGCTCTGGCATTTCCCCCGCACTGAAAGACTATCTCCACCGTCATTAAAGGTGAACTCAATCGTCTAATCTCCTCCAAAGTCACTGAGCGACCACTGCTACAGCCCCCTCCTTCCCCTCTTCTTTTTTCCTTGCTCCCTCTTTCTCACTGGCCCTCTATTCTCACTTCCCTTATGAGGTGGAGGGCATCAATGAGAATGCCATTGGATCTCTGGGGGGTTAGAGGTCATGGGACAAAAATGTTTTGTTTATTGTGCTCTCTGGCAGTCAGTCTAAAAATGAAAGGCTGGACATTATCTTTTGCTCAAATCGATGGAAGCTAGCTCATGAAAGTATTAAGCAAAACGCTTGCGTTCAAGCTAATCACTTTCTTAAAGGTTTGTCCTTATTCCTCAATGGACATTTGAAAAAAAAAAAATCTGTTCATAACAGCTTATTTTGATTTAACAGACACATATTGCTTTACTTGACAGAAGGCTAACAAGGCACTTGTAAAATAACAACTTGGGAGTGCATTTTAATGTTTAAAATCCTCAGCCAGTAATCAACACCGTGGAAAGTATGGAGGCCTGAATAGCATCCCTTACAATGCAGGAAAACAAGGCACGAGATAAGCAGCAAACAAACAGAGAGCAATCCTTGCCATCGCCACTGAGAATATGACAGAAACACAGAATGGACATGCACATTTGCACATACAAACACATTATAATCCCCGCTACCCCCTTCAGACATATCATTTTGATGTCATCCACATTTGGCTGAGGCTATTTGCGGCGCACTTGTAATATTCTTGCAGCTACACAAACAGCACAGTTTGGAATTCAATTATCTGTTACACCCTGTGTGTGTGTGTGTGTACATATATGTACATACACACACACACACACACACTGTACATATGTATTTTTAATCAAACAGTATGAAAAGGTCCCTCCACCAGCACCACCATTGAGCAAAGATAAAAAAATGAATTCACCCCTCCTATTATCGCATCAAAATCTGCCTGCTTGCTGTGCATACCGGCTCATTACCTTGGTGAAAAAGCCACCTTAACCTTCATTACAAGCTGGTCCTGTAATTAATGACTTTTTAAGCTATTGAACCAAAAGCAATTAGGTTATAAAGGAGGGCTTGTTCAGTAACATGAATACCTTTCCTTTATGAGTTGCATCCTTGAGGAGGAGATGTTAACCAAATGTGACAGTCCCTGGAATTAAGATGCTAATGCTTCCAGTTATTTGAACTTGTCAATCAAATATTTGTCAGAGTTGTAAAGAGCACATGGAACAAAAGAAAGTCAATGGTATTTGAAGGGTGAAGGACTTC
>JBAMYA010000015.1:7659240-7687220 GCA_037176975.1 Arrhamphus sclerolepis | reverse complement strand
GTGTTGCAGGCATCAAATTCTGTAAAGGAAATATTTGAAAAAAAAAAAAAGAAAAAAAAAAAAAAAAGCAATACAATTTATAATTTTGAACATTAAATATCTCATCTTTGTTTTGTATTCAATAAATATAAGCTGAAAATAATTTGCAAATCATTGTATTCTGTTTTTATTTACATTTTACACAATGCCCTACTTCATCTGAATTGGGGTTGTACAACGATATAACCATAGTACCAAAAAAGTTGTGATGTTGTGTAAAATATAGCAACAGAATGCCATGATTTTCTCACAAATTCATATTTTATCACCAGTTGAACATAAAGAACATATTAGATGTAGAGAATGAGACATTTTACCATTTCATGGAAAATATCAGCTCATTTTGGCTTTAAAGATGGTAAACATCACTCTGCTCCAACTTCCATCACAGTCTTTTAACAACTATCTGTAAACATCTGGGAAGGGAGGAGACCAGTTGCTGGAGTTTTAATGGAGGTGTGTTCTCTTAGTCATGCAGTATTCTAGCTATTCAACAGTGCTGGACCTTTGTTTGCCCCATTTTACTGTTTTATGTAGCATAATAGTGGTGAAAGGTCTGGACTGCAGAAAGGACAGTTCATCATCCAGACCTTTCTCCCCTGCAAAGCCATGTCGTTGTGATGGATGCAGTATGTGGTTTAACTTTGTCTTGCTGAAATATGCAAGGCCTTCTCTGAAAGAAATATTGTCTGGATGGAGACATATGTTATTCTAAAATCTCAATGTATTCTTCAGCATTGATGGTGCGTTGCTAGATGTCTAAGCTGCCCATGCCATACACACTAATACAACCTCGCACCATCAGACGCTTTTAAAATGTCCACTGATAACAAGCTAGATGGTCCTGCTTCTCCATCTCAGTAGAGAATCATGCCTGTTTTGAAGGCAGTGCTGCCTGAGGGCCTAAAGATCAGACAAATCCAGTTTTCAACCTCGTCCCTTATGCACAGACATGATTCAAAGCCTTTGCAATGTTACGTTGAAGAACATTTTTTCTGAAATTGTTTGTCAATTTTTAGACACAAGTTGTTGCAGATTGGTGAACCCCTGCCCACCTTCATAACCAAGAGACTCTTCATCTCTGAAATGCTCACTTTATAAAACTTTTTTTTTTTTTTACAATTAACCTAATTGGCTTTCAAATGCTAGTCCATACGTTTTTTTATTTGCGCCATTTACTTTCTTAGCCTTTTCACTGTCCCTTTTATTTTGAGATGCGTTGCTGCCATCTAATTTAAAATGAGCTAATGTTCTCTATGTTCTATTAGGAATAAAATATGGCTTCATGAGTTTTCCAAATCATCGCATTCTCGTTGTAATTGCACAGCTGCCTGACAAAACCTTTACATGTCTCTGCAGTGATTTCAGATGTTTTTACACATGTACATGAAAAAGTCTTTGAGGTTTTCTGAAATCATCAACAGTTTTCTGCCTTTTACAGGGAAGAGTTGCAGTAGAGAGGAGGTGTTCCTTGTTGCTAGTTGCTGATTTGGAAAAAAAAAAAAGTTGATGAGGGGAAGCTCAAAAATAAAACTTCACACCAAGCATGAATTAATTGGATAATTAAAAGAGCATTAATTAGATAATTCCTTTCTTATGTCAGATGAACTATATAACTTGCTGATGACAACTTTTTGCTCATAGCAAAGCAAAAGCAAAAGATTGATGTCAAATATAGCATAATTAGAAAGTGTAGAAGATGAGGAGGCTGAATAATTCTACTCTGAGTTGGTTGTGTGACCTAACAGTGGCCTGTAAATCTGAACAGCTCGTTCAGTGACATATTTTCACACTACGACATTTGACAGGGCTATTCTCGTCTAGAGTTTTCGATGAGATTCTCATTTGGACAAACAAAGATATGCACTCAAGCAAAGAAAAGGATTTTTTTTCTCTTTCAATATGTCCCTCCTTTAAATATTGTATTTTCTACCCTTCCTGAAGAGTGTTTTTCACAGTTGACCTCTTGGCAGGTCAACCGCTGACTGGACAACAACAGAAATCATCACTTTTCTCATTATTTATTTACCTGGCAGAGAAGCACTTTTGAGACAATTAATCAAGTCAGTGAAAGATTTATAAGCAGCTTGACTGCAGTCCTCAGACAGTAAATGGGGCAGGTTGTCAAATATAGGGAGTGATCTGTGCAAACCAATTACTCTGTCATGTCATGATGACCTGAATAACCCAAGCAGGGGTTGCTGAAAAATATGAACCTGCAAGTATGCCTGTGGTGTCTGCGCCGCTGGTGGAGGGCTGGAGCAGCAGACCGGACGCTGTCATCACTCTGCAGGGAAAACAACCAGCCAACTCTTTTGAAGAAGTGCTCTGCTTGATGTGGACTTACACTTAAGAGCACACATGTTCCCTTTTGTATGCCTCATGGAATCAGACGCACACAATCACGCACTCACACATGTAATGAGGAACACTACCTTAACAGTGCTGACAGTACATGTGGAGTCACATCTGAGCGCACAGACCATATGTAAAAGCATGTGTCATCTCAGCATATTTCAGCAACGCTGTCTGAAAGGAGATAGCCAAGCTCCAACCCTCCCTCCCTTTTTTTTTTCCCTCTCCTTTTTCTCCCTCCTTCTCCCCGTCTTTGTCCTTGATGACCAAGCTGTTGGGTGGTCTGTGTGACCGCTCTGACCCTTGCGCTTGGGCTGACGTAAATTCGCTAATGGTTAGCGTCTTGCTCGTCCCGTGACAGGTCTCTCTGTGTTCAGCTGATGTGACTCATTACTCCTGCTGAGGTGAAGTGGTCTGAGAAGACCTGGAGTGACTCTGTAATATGAGGAGATCTACCTGGAATATTTGTGGGGACTGTACCTCTGATGTGGCTTGAAGAGCAGTGAGCTCAAGTGCGGTAATGTAGGTTAATCAGCTGTGCAAAAACATGTACAGCTGCTGCTTTAAGCCACCGACACACATATAAGGCTAGTCAGTGTGGTCCATTTTATCTTATGTGTTTGAGACCATCATTCTGGCACCATTTATTTATTTATTTTGCGAGCAAAGCAAGAGAGTTAGGGCTGGCATTTTACCAGAGTGTTAGTGGAAACCTTTGATCACTCTAAAAACTTTTTCCTCCAGTGAAGGCTATTGAGAAAGAAAAAACTATAAAGAATCACGTTCCATTGACTGAAACCTAGAAGTCACTGAGACTTTGATCCTTGTTTATGACATCACACAACACATGTTCAACTCACTGTGATCTGTCTTTCAGAAACTGCAATATCTTGCAAGAAATTGCAACCTACCTGGAGACATTGTGGCAATGAGACTGTGTGCACCTTGGGAAACACCAGAGTTCAGAGAGCTTTGCTTTTGTCTTCTATTGTTCTCAATAGATTAAAATTAAAATTAATTTTAAAAAAAGAAGAAGAAAAAAAAGAAAAAAATATATATTAAATATTCAATATATAAATAAATATTCATGCCAAGGAACTTGCAATTTTTATACCAAGGGGTGTCATTGTAGGTGTAATATAAGTTGGTTTCACAACACTGTCTATGATGTCACACACTCTCCCTTCACACATTTTCTGTGTCTCTGAAGTGCCTTTGCCATGATGTCTCAGTGAGATTGATATTGCTTTTGGATTAATCTGAGTTGAGTTCATTGTGGAAGTAGCAAATCCAAGCAACTGGCTCCAAAAGCAAGTCAGTCTCTAACATTTTAACATGAGAGTCAATAAACTTTGGTGAAAGAAAAAAAAAAAAAAAAAAAAAAAAGTTTTGGTCTCCCAGATTTCACATCCATGACGACTGTATGCAGGGTGAATTTTCACGTACCACCTGGCTCCTCCAGCTGAGCCACCTTCCAGATTAGTCGATGCCCTTTTAGACTGACTGACTTTGGGGGGTCCCAGTTGAGGTCAAGGAAAATTTAAAGGTCCCAAAGGCTGCGGCCTAATAGCCGAATGTCTCTTAATGAAGGGACCTGGTGGTCCTCATTTCAGTTCCAGTAGTAATGGTTTCAAATGTTGTTTACATTTTTTTGTTGCTCGTTTCAAATGATGCAGTGGTAATCAGCATTCCAGTTCTAATTTGAGCCCTGTAGATCCAAAGACCCCATCAGTTAGCCAAGTATCAGCTCATAAAGGGTCTCAATGTCTAGCCTGCTAAGCTATATGAGCAAACTGATGGTAACTGAGTTTGTCCAGTTCTTTTTATACACAGTTTACGGGCTCCATCAATGTTGATGAGTGGCATAGCGCCATAAAGCGATACGCAGTTATTGCAAGACATAACCAGAGTAGGAGTCACTTTGGGTGGTTTTTGTGACAACGTGCTATCATTACATGTCCCCATGTTGCTACATAGAGTGGCTTTAGAGGAGTCTTCAAAAGACTTCAGACAAAAACAAACAGAATGAAAAACACAAAACTTAGAGCCCTTCAACATCTAGAGAAAGACTTATTGTAGAAGTAAAATGTGGAAAGTCACCTCCGTGCACTAACATGCATAAACAGAGATGCTGAGATTACAACACACAGAGAGAAGTGGAGACTTTTACTTCAGAATGCCTTAAGTCTCCAATACTTGTTTACCACAATATCTGGCAAGTTTAGCCTTCATGGGAGGCTTAGCACTGATAGTCTTTTATTATAAAATAATCTTATTTTACACATTTTAACACAGTTACTATCTATGAAACAAAAATGCTGAATGCATTTTTTTCTGATTACAATTGGAGAACAGATCCCGGCCTCTGTGTTCCTATTGTAAACACATGCTAATCCAAGGCCATTAAGAAATTGTTACTCAGCCTTATTGTTGTTACACTATAGCTCTCGCAGCTGGAAGGCCTTGAAAAAATCTTGGCAGTGTTATTGAATGATCTTTGCCATCAGATGAGGAAACAGTTTACACTTCACCTAAAAGTAACAGAGGGTATGAGAGAGAGAGAGAGAACGGGAATTGATTCTCTGTTCCTCATTGTAACTCAGCCAGCCATTTAGTGTAAATATACCCTGGGAAAGGCAAAGCTCTGGACAAACGATGTTGTTTGGACTACCAAATTAAAAAGAAATCTACAGCGTGGTTCCAATAATGCCCATGCAATGCACCCCGTGCATGGTTTCCCTCTCAATAATCTCCACCCTCCCTTTATAAACACTGATCAACGCATATCTCAGTCTTGCCATGTCAAACCCCACAAACCAAAAACAGATCGTGCAGAACTTGTTTTGCAGCCAGGACTGAAGGAAACGAGTATAAGCCATGGGGCCAGCAAGCTCTTTTATGACAGCAGACAGGGAAAGTGAGCAGTGGGAAGAGAGGGGAGAGAGAGCCATGTGGGAATGTTCAGGGTTGAAGCGCACCACGCTAACAGTGGCCGCCTGTAAACAGAGGCACACCTGCCACTCTGCAAGTGCCTGCCTGCTTAGGAGAAGCTAGAGCTGTGGCGTCTCTGAGCCCTGTTTATACAGTAACCAAAGAAAAGAAAGGAGTCGAAGAGTGTCTTCAAAGACAACCTGACTCTCTGTAATCACTCCTGTTTGGGCTTTGATCTCAGGGAGGGGAGAGAGAAAATAATTACATGTTTCTGGGTGCCCTTTTACAATGAATGAAAGATGATGTTAGATTTGAATCGTATGGTAATGGGAGGTTGTCTGCACGAATGTGATGGGGAGGTGTTGAATGCTACTTGAGGTTAAAAAAAAAAAAAAAAAAAAAAAAAAAAAAAACAACAAGACCCGCTGAGACATTTTGTTCTACCAGCCTTGAAAGCTTCTGGCAACCTGCCTTACCCTGCTTCCACAGAACACGCAGGAGGGGTCAGAGAACAACTTGGCGGTTGACATTATCTAGCCCCCGGTGAACTCTGAGTGGCGAGGAGAAGGAGTGACTGACTGACCACGCTACATTTAAAATTGCACCCACTTTTGTGTGCAATGTTCCACTTGGAAAAATGCTTTTTTTTTTTTTTTTGTTGCTAGGCTCCTTTATGAGTGTCTCTACGTGAACAGAGAACAGCATTAAGATTTTGCAGACATTTTTATTCTCCTTTCATCTTCTATCAGTATGAAAGCCTCAGACAGACAGAGTAGTCTGGAGAATAGAAGATGTTCTTATTTGACATAATGAATCTGAGCCGACAAGAGCACAAGAGGCAACTCTTTATGAAGTCTAGACTGTAAAATGCAGAAAATCTGAAATTTCTGAACAGTAAGACCTGGGCTGTCATTCAGCTCAAGAAGAACAAAAACATAGTGAAGTAGTGAGTTATTAATATGGTCAATTTTTCATCATGATCATATCTCACACTTGACAAAGTGTCTTTTTTGTATTAAATTTGAGTAAATGCTTCATAATAGATGAAAAGTGATTGGATGATTAGGTCAGAGTCACTGCTTGCTTTGGCTCTTGTGCAAGCTAGATGTGAGGAAATGCAATCAATTGAGGAACCAATGACAGTTTCTCCATTCACAACATGCAGGAAGACAGCTGGTCATCCCTCATGCCCTTTGTGACTGATGCATGTACTTCCTGTCTACAACATGTATGACCGTATTCCACACACACACACAACATTGGAACCAGCATAATATATTGAGGTTGTCTAAACATGATGATGGTTGAACCAGCAGTAAGTATCAGTCATGCTGCTGACGCTACAAGCTTGAATTACTGGGCTTCAAGAGGGTTCAATCTGAACCACTTGAAGTCTGGAATGGGACTGCAGTTCCAGACTTTGACCCTACAAATAAAATCCAGCCCTCTCAACAGGGTTCTCTTTGACTGCTAAAATCATTTAACACAGCAATCACACTCTGTGTTTCCCTCTTTGTTCTTAGCAAAACCCATATGTGTCATTAGGCCAGAGCTTCGAGGGCTGCAGCTAAGAATGTCTTCTGAGCAGCTCTGGATCTCGGCACAGGAGAGCCATTATAACACAGATTTATGCAGGCAAGCATCAACCACGCAGAAATACTAATTTTGATCACATATTTCAGCTGGAAAGCAGAAGCAGGCTTACATTTCTCTTACAGTGGCTATATTTGCTTTAAGCTGTTTTTGTCTGGACATCACTAGTTATCGTTTCAGTTCTGACAGCAGTCGTTTTAGACGTGACAGTTGCTCAACTGCAGGATCCAGCTGCTGCTGCAAAAGAAAGTAGAACCTAATGAGCTTGAGGGCAGGCCAACCTGCATCATATGGTTGGCCCTGGCCAGTAGCCTTCAAACAGGAGCGAAGATAGCTGCTTAATCTTTGCAGGCCCACTCAAGACTAGTGGTAGCAGTCTCTTAATACAGTTAACAGCAAATGATGATATTTGATATGATATTTAAAGCAAAAATGATTTGTTGGGTCTTTATTCCTAGTTCAGAAGTCAAGACAGTGTTATTGGTCAGCCAATGGCTATGCTAACCATAAATCAAAAGGCTATGTACCTAACTGACTCTTTATCAGACCTTCTGATTTGTCCCTGACTGACCGACCAGAAAAAGTCATTCTCCGTTGCTACATCGGGACGGAATATCCAGTTGGACAAAGTGTCCGTCTCTCTCATTCAGAACAATGGAAAAAGCATAGTTTTTATTTGCTTGTATCACTATTTAAATCATTGGATTGTTTTTGTTGAACTTAGTAAAAAGTAACACTTCAGAACACACTGCACACAGTGTAGTGAGGGTGCAGCGTACTTTTATCCCAAAGCATGCAGGAATCTAATCTGCGCCACCAAAACAAAGCAGGCATAGGCAGCAGGCTACAACCCATAGTCACAACCGTAAAAACAATTTATTTTTTCTTAAAATGGTTAAATGTGTCCTTGGGACACTTGTAAAAGTGACACCTGCTAAGATATTTCAGACTCCTGATTAGAAAAATAGTCACATATAGTCTTTAAAGGTAAGTCTGATGGTGGGAGAAGTCTTTTAAAAACATATATTTAGAAATTACTTTGTAAAACAGAACGTAAAACAGAAATTTTAATGCAAATGGTCAATATTAAGCTAGGCTCTGAAAGCAGCCTCTTTCCCGTTAGCAACACGTCATATGACGCAGGCAGAGGCAAACAATACGATCTCATACTCATTAACTTTAATTGTGGGTGGATGGAGTTGGGAGAGCAGTAGTGAGAAACAGAGAGAGTGATAATGGTGAATTATTGTGTTTGTGCTGATTGCACGAATTCCTGCCTGTCAGGACATCATGTCCATCATGTCCATCAAAACAAAGTTTTTGGACCCTGGGTCCGTTTTGCGCAGGTGTACAGAGCAGACTTCTGATGCATCTGTCACCACACACTCGGGTCGTTTGAGGCGCCAATTTCCCTCCAGAGAGTTACCTGGAGATTTGTTGGAGTCTCGGATGGGATTTAGGAGGGAGGACCTTGTGAGGCTGATGACCGATGCTGTTAGAAATGTTTTTAACATGCAGGATCTTAGCATTAGCTATGCCGGAGCGCCAAATCACAGTGATCGATTACGATGACATCACAGCAAAGACGCTGCATGTCTGAGTTTTCCTTTTCGACTTGTTTTGAAAGAGCAGACTTCAAGGTATATACCAGTTTTTAAATTGTGTTAATAGGCCAAGTAAAACCAGAGTTATGCTCAATAATGTCAGCAAAGCTTTTCCTGATTATCAGGAACAAGACGATATTGTGGGGCACAGCAACATGAGAAATACTGAACCCGACCGAAGTTGAGAGATTTGTGATATTTGGTGTTTGGACTGTATAGTTAGTGTGTAGAGCACACTTTTTGTTGTTGTTGTTGTTTGCGAGATAAAAACGAGGCGATCTCTCAATGTGGAGCCCGGACTGCAGCTCGGTTTTGAGCCGTAAGGAGCTGAGGGACTGGCGGAGCCAGAGTCTGATCCAGAGAACGAGGACTTTGATTATGAAGTGGATGATCCAGGTTTTGGATCATCCACTTCATCTTCTCTCTCTATTTTTTTGGTGGAAGACGAGAGGGAAAGACATGCCTCTGCACACAGGACAGGATAGTGGCAGTTATTATATACAGTCATTGTTGCTGACTGAGGCGCGCACTCTCTCGCGTGTCGTCACTTCCGGTCGGTGCCTCATAGATGCAGAAATTATTTATAACAATTTTATCTAAAAATATTACTAATGGCAGAGTTATATATTTCTCTGGTTCTGGAAATCTAATTGTTCTATCATTAATGTACACTACGCTGTATAGTGGTGTCCAACCTGCAAGTTGCCCTTTAAATACATTTTTGAAACATCTTTTTCCACCATATCACCTCTGAAATTACAGCAATGTTATTATATGGTTGGTGGTATATAACTGTGGAAGTTGAATATAGCAACAACATTTTATAACGTCATCGTTCTGCTGAGACTAGAAAAACCCATAATCATATATTACAATTTTGTGCATCGATGTAGAGCTGTTCATGTCCACATGCCATTGTGGAGAAAAGATATTGTTGTCAATACTCTCGGTGAATGAAATAATAAAGAAGTCTGTGCTTTTGATCCTCGTATGCATACAGTTTGAAATAAACCTTTTTTGAAAACAGCGAGGGCATAGAGTAGAGAGCAGTCTGGGAAGAAGCTCATCTTCTTCCTATGACAGTAGTTATGACATAATGCGTATGACATAATATGACATTAACATACAGTCCATGTCACCTAATTTGTACTGGCCTTAAATGAAGAGAAAATGTGGCTGCCGTCACTGCACCAAGTGATTTGGAATGCTTTGATATCAAGCAGTCTCTGTTGAATTACTGCCTCTCTTCAATAGCCCCTCACACTTGATTAACCTTAGAATTTCCATTTCATAAAATCCTCTGGATGTGAGTTTATGAACTTTGCAATGAAAATGATCTTAATATTTAAAGCGGCACAAAGAAACCTATGCTGTGAGGCTCCCCCTACAGGTGTTGAGGTTGAAGTTGTTTTTATGACCACATACTGTATCCAAGATCAGTGTCTTACTTGGTCTCAGGCCCATTTAGACCTTATGCATCTTGACAAATGTGATCACAAGCGGTCAGCATCATGCACATGCATTCACACCTGGCATTAAAATGGGAATCCCAATGCATCTCGAATCATTGGATCTGACTTTTGTGTTGTATGTGCAGAGAAATATGCACGTAATAAAAATGACATAAGGAAAAAAACATAAAAATTAAGGTGTACCACTTGTGATCAGTCTTCCTTGGATGCAGTTTATTTCAAGGTCTGAATGGGGTCTTGTTGCCTCTGCCATAATGTCCTCTGAAGCTCTGTGAACTGTTTTCATCATTGTTGACTCTTGACATGGTAAAGTAAAGTAAAGTCGCAACTGTTGCAAAAGACAACCACGAGCGTTAGATGACACAAATATTCTTTTCAATGAAGTTCAAACTGACACTTTTTGCCCTTGTTTTTTTGTTTTTTTGTTTGTTTTTAAATGACTAAATAAAATACATTAGCAAGCATTCCTCATGTTTCATGCCAGCATTCTGCAGGGGTTGTATTTATTTCTTTTCACTTCAAAAATCAACAAAACATGTAAACTGCACAAGTGTGCGCCTGTAACTATAATCATCTCATGCTCTGGCTGTGAGGCTTCAGACAGAAAAGCTCATGCAGCTCAGACCATAACAGGCTGAGGAACATTGCAAGAGTTTAACTTTTTTTTTCTTTTTCTTTTATTTATACGCAGCGCTCATTATACCCTCATCTGTGTCTCGCGCAGCGGGAGGCTGGGTTTTGACAGTGCCCGTCCTCATTACTGGCAGGCAAGCACCTGAGAGATGAGATTCATCCTGACACCCTGGGTGGATTCTCACCTCCATTAACACCGGCAGGGGGTCGCCGTGATCTGATTACAGGAGGTGGAAGAAGAAGGAAAGGAAATGCAGGGAAACAAGAGAGGAGGGAAGGGAGGAGGAGGAGAATGTGGAGGAGAGGAAAGGTAGACATATTGGTGATAAAGTACAGGATGGAGGGAGGACAGGAAAGGCAAGAGAGAAGCGGTTAGATGATGAGAGGGGGTGGCTGGGGATGGTGGTGGCGATGGGGGGGTGGGGTTGATGACAGCAGCACTTGTCTGGAGTGCATAAGCCGGCAGTGGTGGGGCCTAATGATGGAGGTCATTGGCACACGGTTCGGTAAGGGCGACTGGCTGTGATCAATACCACCTGATGAGGTGTCTGAGTTCTCTCTGATGTGCATCAAAATGGAATATGTTTTTCCTCCCCATTTAATCGATGGGAAGAGTGTGAAACTAATTGGGCAAAATTGTAGGGGCATTTATTGATTAATCAAGCAGAAAAATGAGGAGAGAATATGTGGATCCAAGGCCTCAACATGTGAGGGCAACGACATGGTGTTTTGATTGGTGAAATGAATCGATATCTTGAAATCGTTGGCTGCCGTCTAAAAGTCAGAGGGGCATGAAATATTTAAAGGCACCATGGCAACAGCACCTGCAGATTCACAGAAAGCTGAATAAAAACAGACTGGCATCAATTTTGAATGTCAGACGGTCACGTACCGGAAATCACTTCCCTGGATGACAGGGTGTTCCTTTTACGATTCCTCTCGTGCACACATCCTTTTCAGTGCATTGTCAATGTGGCATTACTTTAGTATAGAGCATGTTTTATAGATTTCTGGATGTTTCCTCCACCATGGCAAAAAAATCTCATGGTGCCAGCCCTGTTTTGCATTGTTGGTTTGTTCATGGTGAAGGTGGAATGTCACACTGGGACCCTGTGAAGGAGAGGAATTGTGTGTCTATAATCTCTCTTCTCTGTAGCTCTGAACCCCTAGGGAGAGTTGGATCAGGCCACTTGATTCAGTCTTTTAGTTCCACTGTGGTGCATGCTTCCACAAAGCAGTGCAAAAGCCATCTCCCTTGTTGAAGAGGGTGGAAATAACTTTGAGGAGGGGTCTGGATGGCGATTCTGCCACTCACCATTTCAGAAATAGGTTTCACATCAAGCGGTTAATTTTTTAACCACAGTCAGCCTTATATATTTTGTTGGCTTTCAAAAAACACAAAGACAAAAAAAAAAAAAAAGATGGGACTGGAATCTGTTCTTTTCTGCACAATAAGGTAGGTACTTTTTAGGAATTATGATGAATGATGAAATCAGCAGCAACATGTGATTTAAAGGAAAGAGGTAGGCAGAGAAAAAAAATATCCATGGATTCGAGAAATGGGAAGGAATAGAAAATCATCTATGCGTATTGAGGTCACTGACGTGTCACGGTGGAAGAACACTGTGACTTACACACACAATTTACTTAAGGAAATGTTAACGGTCTAGAGGCTACTGGGAGGCAGTTGATAAGTGTCTGGATCATGTGTTGACCTCTCAGTGGCCTCTCAGCGCTGTTGACTGGAGTCAGCAGGGAGGCTGCAGGTCTAGCTCTTGGGCTCTGAATGTCTGTCAGCAGAAAGATTCAAGGCCACATTATTTTTGAGTGGAAGTCCATCGGGTCTCGTTCTTTTGACCTGTTACAGTCCTGTTTACATACCAATGAGAGATTTACTCACACATGCAGCACAGGAACGGAATAGCTTTAAGCTTTTTGTTCATTTGCCCCGGAATTAATCTGCACTCACGCGCAGAACTTTTAGCGTTTGCTGCATATTGAGAATCTCAAATGATCAACACTGAAACACATTCATGGAAGGAACAGGGTAAAGTTAAAAGAAATCAATAGTCTTCAGCTACTTCTTAGTAATTTAGCTGGTGACCTAGAAAATCAATACATCTTGCTTATTCATATCTCAGCCTAAGAAACTGCTTTTTTATTTTGACCACCTAAAATTCTGAATTGAAAATCCCTCAAAATATTCTATAAAAAGGCTGCATAAACATCCCAGAGTAATAACTAATGGTATTTCATTGACACTAGGCATAAAAACCAATGAGAGGCTCTGAGAATAAAATTGATTACCTTATTGCAATAGTACCTGCCAAAGGGTGGATGTTATAAGGGGGGCGAGTGAGCATAGTTGGTTGTTTCTCAATTTCAAGTACACCAAGTCTGTACTTGTTTACTTTGAAGCTTGTACTCGGCCAGTATGACACAGGAGAAGTACCTCGGAGGACAGGAAATTGGTCTTTCAGCAATTAAAACAGCAATATACTTATGCACCTCAGATCAACAGCCTAACTAAACATAAAATAATTCTTAATGTGACTCAGAATGGACCATAGGCCCTTCTGGCAAAAGAGTCCATAACTCTTATACAATGCGCTTACACGATGTGGTTTTCTTTGGAAAAAAAAAATGGAATAGGTGTCACGCTTTTGTATTTCAGTTGTGTTATAATAAAAAGTTTGGTAGATGTGAAAAGAAAACAGCTCTCTATATGTCAGAGGAAATTTTCAAATAATCTCTCTTGATCATTGAATCACAAATTTGTGTTGGGAAAAAATATATTATCTCATGAAAACAGCTTAAAACAGCATTCACTGAGACAACAACAAAGCTAGAACATTCTATTCACTACATTCTCCTCCATTACTTCTTGATTACTCCTTTGATGCAAAATGCATTCTGGGATACTTTGCCATCTCAAGTCTCCACAAGATGCATTGTTGATAAAATGGGTAGCTCATGAATACTGTTAGGATTTGGGGGTGGTGTGTTTTAGGATTTTCTTGGTTCTTGTCTCTCCGGTTTTCTCTCCTGTTCTATTAATGTTAGCTTTACTTTTACTTTGCAGGTCTGTCTGTGTATTGTTTTACTGTGTTTGGCTTTCTCATACTTTTTATCCACTGTGTCTACTGGTTTGTTCTGGGCGCAGACTTCGTCTAGATTTGTTCTGGGTTTGTTTGGAGTTTCAGCACCTTGGTAGAATAAATAGCCTTTGTTGGAAATCTGCTGCCTCCTGCTCTCCTGCATTTGGGTCCTCACCACACGCCACAAAACAACAAATCCAGAGATTTCTACCTTAATTGGCTCCAACTGATGATGTTTCATGAGTACACAATAACACGGTTACTGACAAGTTAGCATATTGAGAAATTGTTTTAATATGAGAGAAAAGGAAAAAAACCTAAGGATTTTAACAAAGGTGAGAGTTGGATGACTGGAAAGTTTTTGTTTGGATCTAACAAAAGTTTTTCATTAAAGAACAATTGGTGGACCATTTGTGAAAGGGTCATGAACATCCAAAGGTTACTGATGTTTGGCCTGATCACATGAAGGAGCCACTGGAGCACAAACAGTTTAGATACATCACCATCCTCGGTTGAATTGCAAACAACGGAGTAGAAAAATGAGAAGCCAGTGGACTATATTGGATCAGATGGGGTCAATCTCTGACATGACCATCTGTGATATATAATGCCACCCTCCTATATCTGCAAATGCCATAGTTGTGAAATATAACCTTTGAGACAGTTG
This sequence comes from Arrhamphus sclerolepis, assembly GCA_037176975.1. Lineage (NCBI taxonomy): Eukaryota > Metazoa > Chordata > Actinopteri > Beloniformes > Hemiramphidae > Arrhamphus > Arrhamphus sclerolepis. The sequence goes on along the minus strand of JBAMYA010000015.1, from coordinate 7,672,828 downwards.
CTTAGAAATTACCATTTTTGATTAGACACAAGAGCCTCATGTAATACAAAATTTAGGCATGTTCCAATTTTCAAAAACAGAGGTAGCCATGTAATGAGCTTAGAACGTTTAGTGATTTTTTTTTTTTTATTGTGAAAGATCATGTTGTGAAATGGATCATCACAGCTGCTCTCCATTCTGCAGTGAGACTGAATTGTTGTTTAAAGTTAGCAAAATGAATGGGTAACCATTGAGCTGAGGTGGAAACTGTCATGGTCATCACACAGCTTAAGCCTTGAATGAAGAGCAAGAGGAAAAAAAATCTTACTGGCAACATCACAAATTGGCATCGGTTGTAGTGAGTCCAAGATGGTGAGGGTCTCCAGCAGCTGATTAAAACTGCCCACAAGATCATCAGTGCCCATCAACAGAGCATTAGTGAAACTGATGAGGTGAGGTGTCTGCACAGAGACCAGAGGACACTAATAGACAACACCCACCACTGCCACACAGCCTGTTCACCCTGCTGCCGTCTGGCAGACAGCGCGGAAGTATCATCTACAATTGCATCAAATTTAGAGCCATTTCTTTCCTCAGGCTGTGAGATCACTGAATTCATCCTCCACATTCTGCCATGAAAAGAAATTATTGTTGTATAATGATCATTAGATCAAATGCAAATCTTCCGAGCGACAGATGGCAGTGGCCTCTACAGGACAATACACCCTGTCAAGCTGCAAAACTTGTTCAGGAACTGTTTGAAGAAGATGATAATGAGTTCAAGATGTTGACTTGGCACCTCAGTCTGATAGAACATATGTGAGATGTGCTGGAAATAGTAAGTCTGAATCTACCTCCAGTATTGGCAGCTAACATCCTGTAGCACACCTTCTCGAAAGAAAGTCCATACTGTTTCACGCTGGTGGAAGAAAGCTCGAACTGACCAGAACTATATGTTAGAATCCATAAAATAGAATCTGTGTAACTTTAAGTGTGTACTGTGTTTACTTTGAATAAGGCTATGTTCACACTACCAGCCCAAATCTGATATTTAGCAAACCCAGGTTGTATCTAATACATTCATTGATAGCACCCAAAAATTACATGAAAAATTTTTTGTTTTTCTTTTCAAAAGGAATCAAACTAAAGTGGGGAAAACATGCAGGAAAATGTCACAGTCCAGGAGGAGAGCTTGCAACTGGCGTGGAAGGACCGTAAATGAGCTGCCTGCTTAAACCACTGGGCTACGCAAAAGCGCTTAAAACTAATTTTAAATCCTATTTGAACTGATCCATCTCAGTATGAACGGTTTACTCAAATGGCAAACAACATCTACGTCTACCCAATTGATAGAAGTGATGGTGGATTGCTCTGTTAGCGGCTAACCTGCTGGGATCTTGCACTCTGCTGACGTACCTAAGGGAAGTATGGGTGGAAAATCCTGCAAATTTTGGTGTAGAGCTGACACCAAGTAAAGATAAGGCCAGTATTACCAATACTGCTACTTTTTAGTGATGATCAGTTATCTTAATCATCAGTTGTACATGCTCTGCATGTAGCCTAAATAGGAATGTGTATGCAAAGGTACCTTGAGTTACGAGTGTACCAACATACGTGTTTTTCTAAGTTACGGAGCGTCAGTCTGTCGATTTTTTTTTGCGTTGATTTGCAAGCAGAAATTTCAGTCACAATTTACGAAGCATCAGGCGCGACACTGCTAGTTGGTGTCGAATCCGGCCAAGTGACAAATGTCAATGAAGAAGATTACATTTGTTTGCTTGTTTGTTTGTTTTTTGTTTTAATTAAGTTAATTTCAATTTGATTCAATTGAATTTATTTATATAGCACCTATTTATGACAAGTCATCTCTAGGCACTTTAGAAACCCAGAGCTTGACCCCTGAGCACATGGCAACACCATCAGTGGCAAGAAAAAGGTGATGAGTTGGTTCCATAATAGAGGAGCCTGATAAAGGCTCTGTCACCCTTTCTAGACCTACAGACTCTTGGAACAGCAAGTAAACCTACTTTCAGGTAGCGGAGTTTTCTACTAGGACAGTAAGGAAATATGAGACTTTTCACATAGATTGGAGCTTTTTCATTCAAAATGTTGTTTGTCAGAAGTAATATATAACCCCCATCTACGATTATAAAACCTCAAACTGGATGCCAGGATGGTAAGAAGATGGGTAGTTTGGGCTCACAGCGCAGCTGGTTGTGTACGCAAACGGACCTGAACAGTCAGTGACCTGAACGCATAGTCAGACCGAAAATATATCCCAGACCTGAAAGCTCGGTTTTCCCGCAGCACTGAAGGCACCACAGCGGGCTCGTTGCTACGGTAACCGCCGGCTAAACTCTGTAGGATGGCGGAGAAGCAGCCAGATCCAGGAGACCAGGAGGAACCTGGAGGAGGGTGGACCTGGGACGGCCAGGTAGACCACGTAGACTGAGATCAGAACCCTTGTGTACAGACTTGCGAGGTTAATTCTAAACGTTTTTTTATGGAAATCTTTCCACGGACCAACATTCAGCTGTAGTAGACTGTAGAGAAGAATCCAGAAGATTGCTGTTAGTTGATCCTCCAGCAGTTTAGATAATGAAGCTAAACAGACGTAGAAGCTGATCCAAAAAAAGAAAATGACTAAAACAAAGTTGTTACCATGAGGCTCAATTCAGTTCAGTTTTGTTTATATCACTATTTACAACAAAGATGTGCTACATCCGTCTACCTTAAGTAAATTACTTAATGATTGAAAAATTAGCCACATCTTCCTGCATCAGTTTAGCGTCAGATATATCACAGATATACAGAGTTTAATCATGTTTCTCTGTTTCACTTTTCTTTTCTCAATTAATTCTAAACATCTCTGTTCTGATTCTCTCACTTTAATTCTGAAGATCTGTTTTATAGTTAAAAACGTCCTCTGGTTCAGGACTGTAGATGTTGATTCTCCAGATATCTGCAGAAATGTTTGATAGAAGTTAAAAACTATGGAGGAAAAAAAACAGTCCTGATTTCAAGAGGAAAAAGTCACAATTGTTCAACAAAAAGGTTGAACGTTTAGCATAAGAATGAAACAGAAGTTTCTACTTCACAAGGTAAAAGTCACGATTTTACAGGTAAACTAATGAATTAATTAATGCCTTTATCGATGCTCGATCAGAGTTTAGTGCACATGGTTCTGTCACAGAAACATAAAACACATTCATTTTCAAGAAAAAAAGTCTTCCTTCGTTTATTTATTTATTGTGAAACTGATGTAAAACAGAAAAATCATATATCACATTAAAGTTATTGTTTTTTATTTTGTCAAAAAATCAAGAGAATAAAAAAAAGTTGCAGCTTTTGTGCGAAAACATTGAGAAAAGAAAGTGTTAATTTTTCACCATCATCATCCACCGATCACATAAAGGAAGTGTGTGATGTAGGCGGAGCTACAACCAGACTAGCATCATGTGGCAGTAAAATGTGACTATGCTAACTCAGCTCTCCTCTGCTGAGTTTAAGCTATTTTTATGTTTCAACTTGAAAGTCAGATTTTATTCTTTTTCAAAAGTTCATGAAGTCACTAAGTTTGAGTATCAAAAAGTTTATCATCCTCCAGCTGTGTAATGTCCCCCCCCCCTTCCAGCTGTATAACCTCCTCCAGCTGTGTCATATCCTTCCCTCATCCAGCTATTCAATGTCCTTCAGCTGTGTAACGTCCTTCCCTTGTCCAGCTTTTTTATGACCTTCAGCTGTGTAACATCCTTCAGTCCTCCAGCTGTGTAACGTCCTTCCCTCTTCGAGCTGTGTAACATATTTTCCTCCTCCAGCTGTGTAACATCCTTCCCTCCTCCAACTGTGTAACATATTTTCTTCCTCCACCTGTGTAACATCCTTCCCTCGTCCAGCTGTGTAATGTCCTTCCCTCCTCCAGCTGTGTAACAAATTTCCCTCTTCCAGCTGTGTAACATATTCTGTCCAGCTTTCAGTGAAAGAGCTCCAAGCTCATGCCGGGGTCGTCACCGCCGTTCGACTGCTTCGCGACGACCGCTGCATCCTCAGCTGCTCATCAGACTGCAGCGCTACACTCTGGGTAACGAAGATACACTGTACATGTATGTTAATGTCCTGTCTTGTGACACACTCAATGCTGACATCCAGCTTGTCCTCTGCAGGACATCCAGAGTTTCCAGCGTCTCAGAACATTCCAGGGCGCTCACACTAATACTGTTAGCGACTGCGCTCCCATCCCCGCCTCCAGCAGGTGAGTCCCAACCACTCAGTCCAGATGTGGGCGGAGCTCCAGCTGACCTATCTCCATTTCAGGATTGTGACGGCATCCTGGGACAAGAAGCTGGCATCCTGGGACCTGGAGACTGGACAAGTCCTGGTAACTGGACTTCATGTGACCCTGGTTCAGGAGGTGGATCTGGTCCTGCTTCAGGTGGTGGACCAGGTCCTGGTTCAGGAGGCTGACCTGGTCCTGGTTCAAGGGTTGGAGCTGGTCCTGGTTCAGATCCAGTTTACTTTAATTACATCAAAATTACATTTTTTTTAGCTTTTTTTTTTTTTAATTTCAAGACTCAGACTTTTTCTCAAATAATTTTAAACTTAGTTGAAAAATCACAAATTTCACTAAATCAAGACTTTTTGTCCAAAAGTTGTTTTGTAAATTGTAATTATACTGAGTGTTTTTGTCGTCAAATGTTTCTAAGACAGAATCTTTATTTCTTTGTGGACATGGTCTTCGTGTCTCTAGTGGGACAGGAGGATGGAGGGCCTGTTGACATCCTGCAGCTGCTCGTCTGACGGTCGTCTTCTCGTCTGCACTTCAGATCCTCAGAATGACATCTATGTCTGCGACACCGCCAGCGGCCAGATGCTACATTATGTCAGCGGTACGACGGCACCCGTGACACACTGCTCACCCACGATTCCTCCATTCCAACGTTCATGAGGTTGGTTCTGTCCTCCAGATCACCACCGCTCCACCATCACACGCTGCCGTTTCGACCCTTCAGGCCAGCGAGTGGCAACGGTGTCCGCAGACCGGACCATTAAACTGTGGGACCTGCGAGCTCTGAGAACCACCATGTCCATCCACAGGTGACACGTTCAGAACCTTCTGTGTGGGTCCAAGTCTCAGCTAGTAAGAGAAACCAGTAAGAAAGGAGCTAAGAAACCAACTAATAAACCAACTAAGAAATGGGCGAAGAAACAAAGAAATTAGCTAAGAAACAAGCTAAGAAACTAACCAAGAAATGAGCTAAGAAACAAGCCAAGAAACAAAGTAAGAAACAAGCTAAAAAACAAACTATAAAACAAGCTAAGAAACAAACTAAGAAATTAACTGAGAAACAAGCTAACCGACCATTTACGGTCCGCATCTCTACTTGTAAACTGTCAACTTTAGACACTGGACCCCTTTTGAATATCCATGTGCATCCAAATCCTTCTGGAGCTTCTTGACGAAGTCATTAACACACACCACAGATTTTTAGAACATCAACAACTCAAGTCCATAATAAGTAAAAAATATATATGCTCAACCAATTAATGTTACAACTTCCCACTAAGGTGACAGATTTTTTTAACCTGAACACCCCAAAATTACTATCAAAACTATATAGATTAATATCCAAAATAGATAACTCAGTCTCTCTCCTGACTTAAAAATGGGAGGCTGACTTATCCCTTAACACTAATCAAAACTTAGAGTCACAATTATGTTTAAATATTTTCAGTATGACTAACTTATATAATGCAAAGTTCTCTACAGAACACATTATATAGGACAAAGGATGTTCTTGCAGACTCTAATATCTGCTCATGCATGCATGTATTATGGTTCTGTGCACCTGTGCAGAAGCTTTGACTGCAGGTATGTGTAGACTTATCAACATGGCTCAATTGCAGAATTCCTGCATGCCCCACACTATGCATACTGGGTCATTAACTTTGCTAATATGTTGCTCACTGCCTTATGTATCTCAAAGAAAACTATTCTTATGAACTGGAAAAAAAAAACTAATCTATGTATTAATCAATTTAGAAATCTTTGGGTTGCCTGTGCTGTACCCCCCGTATTGGTGCCTCGGCTGGTCGTTGTTCAGGTGGGTAGGCACGTGTGGGGGGCTTCTGGGGTGTCCGCTGTGTGAGGTTGCGGGGTGGAGTGGTTCAGGGTTGTGGGGGCGGGTCCCTCCCCATGTGGGGGTGCTTGCTTGAACCTGGCGGTGATGGGACTCAATCTCAGAGTTATGTTCTTCGTCGTGGGTTTGAATGGAGGATTGCTTGGGCCATGTCTTGCTCCACACATCCACACCATCACCATCACCAGGGGGCAGGAGTGAGGAGGGTGAGGTGTTCCTACACCTGTGTTTACCTTGGTCGCCCTTGGGCAGAGGGACCTGGGGAGGTACTGATTTCTGGCCCACGTTCTGGACTCACTGTGTTGCCTGGGGGTGGGAGTTGGAGGTGAAGGGGGGCTGTTGGGCTGTGACGTGCCTTTAGGGGGAGATGGGGGTGGTGAGAGAATGATTGTCCATGTCTTTGTTAGTGTGTGTATCTGTGTGAATGGGGTTCTACTTTTGCCTAGTTTATGCTTCGCTGTGGGGATTTTGGTTGGCAGATTCCTTGGGCTTGCCACCTCGTATGGCTTGCACAGCAAAATAAAGCACTAGCAAGGTCTTGGAAATTAAATTATTAGCAAAAGTAGGGATCTCACCAGGGAGCTCGACAGTCCACTACAATAACGTGACCTCTCAGAAATTGACATTTTTGATGTAGAAATGCAGATTTTTGACATCAGAGACGTTTAGAAACAGTTGATCAGAAGTCATCCAAAGGGGGCAGAGCCAGAGCACCACATCCTTTTCTTGTTTCATGACATAAAGAGGTTCCCTCAAAATGTTGGAATATTTGCTGATACGTGGATGAAATGATACTAAATAAATTATTTTCTGTAGTTTTCAAGAGGTCACTCCAGACTTCCAGGTATGACGGTGAGGCGATTATTTCAGAGTTACCAGAAAGGTCCGATATTTTCCCCAGTCTAGAGAACTCTTAATGTTATAAATCATTATAAATCTTACGGGGAAATACAAACTCAGGAATACTAAGACCACGGTACAACTAAACAGCAAAAAAGTCAGAAATGGCGATAAGAGGAGCTGATGAAGTTCTCAGTACAAGTGCAGCTAAGGAGCAGAAGGCCATTGACGCCCTCCAGGCTTGCATTAGCACTATCTACACTGAAATAAAGGCAGGATATAATGGACATAATGAGACAAATAAACAAGACATGAAGGAAGAGCTTGGGAACTTTAAAGAAGAAATCAACCAGACACTGGGTGAAACTGGAATAGAATTGAAAAATGCAGAGACCAACATGGATGAAGTGGAGAAACGGGTGTCTCAGGTTGAAGAGTGGAACGTTAATGCAAAAGACGTGCTTCTCCAAACCTTGCAGTAACAAGAACGCATCCAGTCCAAGTTAACGGACTTAGATTCCTCCTGCAGGAACAATCTCCATATCCCTGAAGGAGATGGGGGGGACAATGTGAGTTCATGGAGAACTTGTTCAGGTCCGAGCTGCAGCTCCCAGACAGACCTTAAAACACAATGCTGCCATGGATTGCTTGGACCCAAACCTTCATCTCAAGAAAGGAATATGCTCCGCTGTGGAAGGTATTAAAAGAAAAGGGACTTAGGTTCCGGACACCAGCTCCTGCAAAGCTCTGAGTCTCTATGAAGAAGGACCCACAACATATAAAAACACAAAGGAGGCAACAGAGGATTTGCTGAGGAACGGGATACTGGAAGCTGATGTCGGCGCTGCTGAGGACGCATCCCAGGCAGGCAGTACCACGACACCTCGCAAGAAACTGGCAGAGCACACCTGGGACACGGCCATTGGTCGAGCCCTTGAAAACTCCACTAATGTAACAAAGAGAATAAATCCTGAGACAGTCACTGTCAAAAACTCCTTCTCAAAGCAGGTATGAATGATATTTGGAGGGAAACCCACCCAACCCTCATAATGTGTATTTTAGGGTTGATTATTCCTTCGTGTTTAACTCAGACAGGTATAGAGTTATTAAAGGGGCGTATCTACCCCCACACCTGGACACTGAAGTTAAAAAAAACAACATGGAGACTGAATACCAGCTTCTCAAATGACCCACAGCATAAAAAATACATTGAAAAATAATTCAGTGATTACTTAGAAGACAATGACAACGGTGAAGTCTCTCCAAGCTCTGCATGGGATACAGCTAAAGAGGCAATCAGAGGAAAACCCATAATGTAGTCTTCCATTAAGAAGGAAAATCAGAATCAGATCAGTCAAAAAAAGAAAATAGAAATCAAACATATGCAACTGAACAGCCCACAATTATTAGAGTAGCTAAATATAACTAAGCAGATAGATAGACGGGTGGGTGAGTGGGTAGGTAGATAGGTAGATAGAACTTTCTTAACAAAACCTAGACAAAATATATGACAGTTTAGAGGAGGCGAAGGCCAAATTTATCAAGCAACGATATTATGATAATGAGCCAGGAGCCAAGAAATTATTAGATTGTTACATTTCGTATCTCAAAACAAACAAAACACCAGGTGCAGATGGATATCCGGTGGAGTGGTTTAAAGTATTTAAGAAATATTATCACCACTATTATTGAAATGTTTTAATTTTATACTTAAAGAGGGGGAATAACAGTACCTTGGAGACAAGCAATAATCTGGTTGAGTGCCGTTCATACACACCAATTTCTATTCTAAATTTAGATTATAAACTATTTGCTTCAGTAATCTCAAAAAGATTAGAAAACATAATTCCAAACATGATAGATGAGGATTAAACCGTATTTCTTCAGAACAGACAGACGTAGGATAACACGAGACGGGTTTTACACTTAATGGACCATATTAGCAGGAAAGATAATGATACATGTATTGTTCTTAGCTTTGATGCTGAAAAGGCTTTGATTCGGTTAACTGTCAATACTTATATTTAACACTGCAACAATTTGGCTTTAATAGTTCAGTAATTCTGCTGTTACAAAACCTAGACCACTCACCCACAGCCAGGATAAAAATAGATGGCAGTTTGACTAATCACATGCCATATGAAGGTTACAGGCAAGGGTGCCCCCTAAGCCCAGCTTTGTTCGCTCCATTTATTGAGCCACATGCACAAGCAATTAGAGAAGATCAAGAAATTAGAGGAATTGACATTAAAGAGACTGAATTTAGGACTTGTCTTTATGCAGACGCTATATTGATCACTCTTTCTCAGCCTGATTTGAGTACCTACATTACGTAAATTGATTCACTATTGGGAAGCATTTGGTCATTACTCAGGTTATAAAATAATACACACAAACTCAACTGGGGGCTACCTCTGCCAAATATTATAAATCAGCTACATTGAGGTATTTGATTTATTGGTGTGATCCATATTATAGTGCTAAATGGAAAAAATAGATCTGATTCAACTGGATATACCCTTTCAGACATGATTTGGAGATAGACGTTTGTATTTATTATAAAAAGAAAATTTCAATTGTTGAACAAAAACACCTTTAAGAAATTGTTTTTTTGGTTTAGGGAATGTTGCAAACTAAGATCGTAAAATCAAATGAAATTGTTACATTGGGTGGCACATGGCACATTGATATAATTATTGGTCCTTCAAAGGCATAACATCATATTGTCTCATTTCCGATGGAGGAGGACTGATGGTTTCCACAAACTGCAAGATAAACATCACTTAGATAAACAAGATTTTTACCGGTACCTCCAGGTTGGAGCTGAGTTTAACAGTAATATAAAAGCAACAGAAGAATACAAATCCAAACCTAATAGGAAGCTTATTGCTAGAATCTATTCATGTTTCCCTGCGATGGACTGGAGACCTGTCCAGGGTGGACCCCTGCCTTTTGCCCAAAGTGAGCTGGGATAGGCTCCAGCAGACCCCCATGACCCTGCACAGGAAGTAGCGGGTATAGATGATGGATGGATGGATGGATATTCATGTTTGCAGTCACACAACGGGACATCTACATTCCATGTTAAAGCTAAATGAGAGAAGGAAGCTAAAATAACAGTTTCAGACAAGGATTGGCTGAACATTTGTAAATCCCAATTGAGCCCTTCAAGTTCAGGTTGTTGGAAGGAATTTATGTGGAAAAATATGATTTGATTTTTTTCTCACTCCAAAAATCAAGCAATTTCAATAAGCTCATCTGAAGTACAGACAATGCTGGAGGGAATGTGGAAAGTCCCAGGCAAATCATTTTCACATCTTCTGGGACTGCCCAACGATCCAGCGTTACTGGGGGGATGTAGTAAGAATGATTAATTCAGTTATGGGTTTCGAAATTAGACAAGATTTCTGTACAATATATCTCTGCTATACGCAATAGCAGTGATAAGTATCTCATTAACATAATGTTGGCAACCAGTAAAAAAGCGATAGCAAGGAGGTAGCTAACTAAATAGCCCTTAACCTATCGCAAGCCCCGCCCCCCTTGGTTACTGTTGCTAGGTCCGACAAACCAACCGGACTTGCATGGTGATCTCACTGTCTCTCATTGCACTGCCCGGAGAAATATTGGCCAATTTTTAAAGGAATAAGGTGAATATTTCAGATAGGAGCAGACAGAAGGGCTTGCAGTCAACATTTGAAGGACATATTCAAGATGCCTTGCTCACTCGGCAACAAAATAATGATAAAATACGGATAAAAATAGAAGCTGCATCTACAGATCACAGAGCAAAAGTGAACAACCGCATCACCTGGTGATGGAGACAGAGGACCACAAAATAAAGGAGCTACGCTGTTCCTGTAGACCTGGGTAGGTGTCTATGCACTTTTAGAATTGTTAAGAAGTAAAAACAGTAGATCCGTATAACATAACATGGAGCAGGTTGGCACAACGTTTAACCATAATTATAAAAAACAATGTCCAAACCAGCTCAAAATGAAGAAAGTATGCTGTGTCTCTTTTGAAGTCAATGGGGCTTTTTTCTGAAGTTGTCGAACTTCTGGTGGGAGCCTGTTCTGTGTTGCGCTGTGATTGGCCAGTTTGTAGGGCATGCTTAGCAATAGGTCAGTTGACATGGAAAAGCTAACCTCTCTGAAAATGGACAACTCATTCAGATGCAGTGGCTTCTGCACAACATTGTGTAAATGTGAGTACAAAGATACAGATGTATATATGATTAGGTGCACATACAGATGTAAGTATAAACAAACATGTAAAGTGGTTATGAATGTTTTTTGTACATACAGTATATGTGTGAGGAGGTGCATCCTCAAATGTGGGTACATACAGACGTGTACGTATACATAAGTATGAGGAAGTAATGAAGCTTCTGGAGTGGAACAGCTCCCTCTGGTGTGTGCCGTGAATAGCAACGGATGGACTTTGACATATACAACTGTTATTGAAAATATATTTTCAGCTTTCATTGTATAGTTATAGAAACAGATTCATTTCCTAACTATGATGACACAAAGCAGGCCAACGGGAAAAACACACTAATAGCACAGAAATGGACTGGAGGGAATCAACCCCAAAACGTAACTTCTTCTCTGAATCCAGGAAGTTCATGGAGCTCACCAGACTGATCTGTTTTTTGTTTTTTTATAGAAAGTAATTTTTTTTTTTATCTTCCAATATTTGTCTGTGCTTTTTCCTTTTCTCTCAGTTTTGGAATGTTTTTTTTTTGTTGTTGTTGTGTTTTTTTTATGTTTCCCTCTACAGTATAGAAATTTAAAAAAATAAAATCATAGAGGTTGCTCCACGGGCTCCTATGGGGTTCATGTTTTCTTCTTTGTTGTCTCACTCTCAGTAACCACGGCAACGTGGTCTCTGACTGCTGCTTCAGCAGCAACGGCCACTTCCTGTGCACGGCATCGTGGGACAGAAGCCTGAAGCTCTGGGACCTGCAGGCAGGGGGGTTCCGGTCTCGGGGGGGGACGGCGCTGCAGCGAGGACACGAAGGCAGCGTGAGCTGCTGCAGCTTCTCTGAGGATGGTGAGATGTCCTGGAGCATATTTCAGGTTTAAAGACTGTTCAGACGTGAATACTCTCTGACGTCCTCACATGTCTTTGTTGTGTCTCTGCAGCGTCCCTGCTGGTGTCCGGCTCCTACGACCGGACCGTCTCCATCTGGGACACATCATCACTCAGCCAAACCACCGTCCTGAAGGTGATTGACGTAAGGACGGCATCCTGAACACCTGGACTCTGGGCTCAAGGTCTCTCATCTGTTCTGGTTTCAGGGCCACTCTGATTGGGTCACAGATGTGTCCATCAGCGCCAACGGGAAGCTGTTGGTCTCGTCCTCCAAGGTTTGACAGCTGATGGACTCTGGATGGATCAGGACGGTCCCGACCACAAGCAGCGTTAAACGAAAATGTTGGTTCTTCTGTCTGCAGGACGGAACCATTCGGTTCTGGGATGTAGAGAACCTGTACCGGGTCTAGAATATCTGGCGGACGATGGAGACTGAAGAGATGGAGACAGTACAAAAAAAGAAAAAGTGATCCAAGTCTGGTAGTTACCTGCAGGAGCTCGTTGGCATGACAACGATCCCTGCTCTGTGTGTGTGTGTGAGTGTTTGTTTCCAGTGTGAGGAATGTGGGAATACGTCCCTGTCCTCATCAATCACCTCTGATCAGCTGACTTGCTGCGTCCTCTGCTGCATCCTCTGCTGCGTCCTCTGCTCCAAACTCCGCCCATGTACCATCCACAGCTGCCCTGTGTCAAGTGACCTCATCATGACTTCATCAGACACATTTTAAAAATTAAGAATAAAACTTCTGAAGCCTCTGATCAATAGGTGAGTCATGACATTGTTTCGGGCTAAAGGTCCCATAAAGTTTAAATGTGTTTTTGCTGTGTTATATTTACATAAAGATAGTTCAACATGCAGTGAACTTCTGATCCTTCGTGTGCAGTTTCCAAGATTCCAACATGAACTAAGACCAGACCACTTCCTGTTGGTCTCTGGAAGTCTGAACTTCCATTTGAGGATCAGTTCAATTGGAAGATACAAAGAAGGACCAAGATGTTTTTTTCTTGACTCCAGACCAGTGACGTGAGGTCAGTGGAGGCGGTGCAGCTTGAGTAGTCTCAGAAGCAAAAACTCGGGTCTGGGAAAGGTTCAGAGAGGCCATGGAGGAGGACTACTGGTCGGCTTTGAAGAAATTCTGGAAAACTGTCTGGCGCCTCAGGAGGGGGAAGCAGTGCTCTGCCAACACTGTTTACAGTGGAGGTGGGAAGCTGTTGACCTTGACTTGGGACATTGTCGGGCGGTGGAAGGAATACTTTGAGGATCTCCTCAATCCCACTGACGACTCAGAGGTGGACTCATTCATCACACAAGCCAAAGTCACTGAGGTAGTTCGGAGGCTGCCCAGTGGCAAGGCTTCAGGAGTGGGTGAGATCCACCCTGAGTGCCTCAAGTCTCTGGATGTTGTGGGGCTGTCTTGGTTGACACGTCTCTGCAACATCGCGTGGCAGTCAGGGACAGTACCTCTGGAGTGGCAGACCGGGGTGGTGGTCCCTCTCTTTAAAAAGGGGGACCGGAGGGTGTGTTCCAACTATCG
>JBAMYA010000015.1:7617151-7641840 GCA_037176975.1 Arrhamphus sclerolepis | reverse complement strand
GTGCATGTAGGAACAACCAAGAGCGCAACAGAGCAAAAAACCCTACCCACACACACGGTCCTCTATATATCTACACACACACACACACACACACACACACACACACACACACACACACACACATATATATATGTATATATACATACATACTGTACATACACACACACACACACGTATATATATATATAGTGAGTGACAAATTTAATTTTTTAAGTAGGTTTGTACTCAAAGACTTTGAGGTAATCAGCTTCCACAAAGGTTTTGAGTATTCTGGACTTATTCGGGTTTTCAGTGCAGGACAAGCTCTCTGACACAAATATTCTGCTCACAAGAGCAACAGCTCCTTTCCTGGATATTCACTACAGCCTCTGTCTCAGTGAGGAGTGAAAGAAGGGTGTACCGAAAACCTCAGCTCAGGGTGTCATGGCCCCGGACTTCCAGCAGCCCATAACGCACTCTCTCGTAAAGTGAGAAATAACCATGAGGAGATGGGCAGGAAGTCCTGGATGAAATTCAAGGCCAAAGTACACATGTCTCCTCCATCCACGACCTCCCACATCAGCGCACCACATTACCTTCTCTCTTTGACGTAATCCAGCTGGAGGATTGACTATACTGGATATTAGTGAGTGAGGATTTGGTTAGTTTTTACATGCATGACTACGTGTATATTACCACATCTATACGACTGCAGTCAGAGGAAAATTGAGGTTACAGAATGCATGCATAAGATTTTCAATAGAAATGCACTGAGAGTTACATTTGAGGCCACATGTAAATTATTAGCAACCTTTTCCTCTTATTAACTGCTCCACTTTTAACACTAACTGAAAATATTGCAGGTGCATCTGAAATCCCCCTGCATGAATGGTCTTCAGACTGCGCACCCATGGATGAGGTACCTGTTCAGCCCGGACCCATCCCGCTTATCTCCATAGTAACACACATACATCCTCCTCAGTCTCCTTCAACTATAAGAGGACAGTCCAATGGCTTTGTCCTCCCCTCTGCCTCCCAAATGCAGGTATGGAAATATCACCCAGGGAATAAATAACTCAGCCCGGTTAATTATTTGGCAGACGCGTCTGCAGATTAATAAGAGAGGATAAAAACGCAGCGGCGGACGGCGGACAGCTCTGAAAGGTGTGTGTTGGGGGGGGGGGCAGAGAGCGCTTGAAGGAGGTGGGGGAGGAATGATGGTCAATTGAGTGGAGTTATTGGAGATCAACAGTGCATGTGCTGGCTTCAGATAGATGTAGGAGCAGGTCTAGCCCCAAGGCTGTGAATATGCTGTCTGGAAGGACGGAGATTAACTTAAGCAGCATGATGACATCATGCCTGTAAAGACAGTTATGAGGAGTATCCATCACAGGCATCTTATAGTCTATGAACAAGAGGAGGAAAAGGAAAAAAAAAATGGAATCATATCTTAAAATGACAAACATTTCTCAGGAAATGAATCTTGCAGCCAACCTATTTGAGCATGTGACGGGGGCTTTTACTTTTCCACAGTATATCTTGCACTTCAATGTTTCCTGGAATTCACAAACAAATAAAATAAATAAATCAGCCAAGGGTGTTGATCAATTTGATGAAATGAGGAGCAACCCCATGTGGAGTTATTATGATCACAAATGCGCAAAACAACCCAAATACCCTTAATCTAGTCAAGTAGTAAAGCCTGTATTGACCTAGTGATGTTATATGCGCGCATGTGCTCGTCTCAGTTTCTGACCTAGTCTGCTGAGCGCACTGACAGAATCCCTTAGCCCTGTTCACCTGAGGAGGGCAGACTGGGGTAATTTTCCTTTCTTTGGAGAAAGAGAAGGGGGACAGAGAGGGTGAAACAAGGAAAAAGTGGGGTGGACTTCCTGTGGGCCTCATTTCCCCCCCTGAGTAAATCTCCATATATATTACCTTGCAAGTGTTTGTGTGACTAGTGAGATTTCTTATTCAGCTATAACAGAGAATTGCTTTTTTTTTTTTTTCTAAGTGGTTACTCACCCTATTAACATCAACAAGAGCACATAGAAGTAGCACATGGTGAGTGTGAAGAATTATATACTGTTTCATTTATTTACTTTTGATTTCAGTATAGTATAATCTCTTGGTTTGCCAAACAAGAAGAGTTTATTTACTGAACTCACTGCTGTGTTTCTCCTATTATTGATTAGTTTCTCTCTTACATTTTGCAATTTAGACCAAGGAGCAAGAAAGATAGAAGTCCAAGCAATTGTGTAAAAAAGGACAGATTGTAAGAGGAGGAAGCGAAATCATAGACTCCACAGAGGCCACAAACCCTGGTCATTTGCACAGGGCCTTTTTCCTCTCCCTTCCCCCATCCATCCATCTATCTACTCTCCACCCACCCATCTCCCCTCTCACCCCTCTCACCCTGCAGGGCAGGCCCTGCCTTCCATCTGTTGTCTGTCCCAGCTTGGAGCAGCCCATTCCCCCTCCACTTTCATTTACAATTCAATTAAAAGCAACAAGCCCAGTCTTCCTCCTCCCTTTTCTCTTCTTCCTCCTCTTTTTCATGCTTTATTTTTGTGTCTCTCTCTATTTAAAAAAAAAAAAAAAAAAAAAGCTGTGCCTGGATGAGCACAGCAGAAAGGCCTATACCCCTCTACCCCATGTTGCGACGCAGTCATGACACACACTTACCAGGGCACTGAGGAGCAAAACCAGGCCCACAGATGATGCAAAAGACACAAAGATACATACATACACAAAATACGTACAAGAGAGCAAGGCATGGTTTTATTTAATTTATCTTTTGTCATCAATTTGAACAGAAATAGAATAGAAAGCAGGGTTGGTGGGACTAAGAGCTCAGGAACAATACAAGTGAAGAAAGTGGGTCACAGTTTGCATTAGAATAACGTGTGTAATGATGATGTAATAGTCCAACAAGAAATGAGAGAAAAAAAATACATGATGATTTGGTGAAATTAAAAGATAAATATATCAAAGAAAACATATTTGAGAGAGTGCAACCAATGTTCACCTAAGGGGGAGATTTCAGCAGAAGAACGATGGTGGCTGTACACTCACATCTTTACAATTAACATGGCTTCTTCATAAACAGCTTTTTTCGTCATCTATTGTGATATAATCTTTGTGTAAAACTGCGTTATGAAAGCTTGGGAGTCTAAATCCAGACCCTTATACTCCTCTCTCCTTCCTTTGTAATGTGAAAGCAATATCCATAGGCATCCCTTCTCGAGGAAAAAAAAAAAAAGGGAGAAAAAAAAATGAGTCTTTAATATTTAATTATGGTGGTGCCAACATGCAACTTTTATCACTTTCTTGTGTCATTTGCATCTCCGGCAAGCCCAGAAGATATACACAAAGAGCTACCGAGAGAGACAGAGAGAGAATGGGGGGAGAGAGGGAGAAAAAAAAAAGAAGAGGCTATATTCTGAGTACAGTAGAGAGAGAAAAAACAGATAGAAAAGGCTGAGAAAAACAAGAAGAATGAGAGGCAAAGGGAACACACTGTCATGGGGGAACCCATATGACAGAGAAAATGAGCTCTGGAGAAATAAAGGTGGGAGCTGTGGGAGGAAAAAACAGAAAGGGTAGGGCGATATAAAGATTAAAATCACTGAGAAAATGCTTGGAAGGAAAAAAAAACAAAAAAAAACAAAAGACAAAGACCACAACAGAAATGAAAACAGACTTCCTCCTCATTAGGAGGATTTTTGTCAACTATTTTATCTCTTATTGCAGGTTGTATTACTCTGCATTGTTAATGCTCGTCCCAACATCCTCTCTAGAAATACACTTTTACAAAGATTTACAAGCAGAAGATTTAGACAACCACCTCAAAATTCAAAACTTGGCAGTCATTTATTGAGAAACATGATGCAATATGTTAATGTGGAAAAAAGAACTGTTAACTTCTTTTATCAACAGAAGATTTGAGGATGAAATCAGCAAATTAGTCAGGTGACAGATGACAGTGGGGATCCTAGCTTTATTAGAGGACAGAATTATAGCAGTAGGATCTTTACAACACAAACAGAGTTGGTAGTATCATGGGTCCATTTAGTTGTAAGGTGGATTGCAATAACAAATTCAGAAACATCCAAATCAGTTATCCATGAAAATGTCATTTATCTTAAAGTGAACCCACTGACGTCTATTGGATATTACCAAGTTATGTTTTAACAGTCTAAAACTAAATTAAAGACAACAACTCAGAGCATACAGTTCTTTTCCCCCAACAATGGTTTAAGACACCAAAGTTATTGACTTATAGCAGTGAATTTCCTGATCAAAAACCCAAACCTCAGTCAGTAGTTCATGTGAGGAAACCCAGCATCTCGTGTAATGCTGGAATATTTTTCCTATGATTGTATATATTCCTGTGTTCATAAAGTCATACAGCCCCTCAGCCTAATCAACCTTCTCCTCCAGAACCCAGCTTTCTGCTTGCATGAAACTCTGACAGAATCTGTTAATGACTGATTACTGCTGTAACTGCCAGGCCAATAGCTACAGGAAAGCTATGGAAAACAGAATTCCATTTTTCATCTCGGGGTCCTTTGCTCCCCGTCTTTCATCCAAAAATGGTGGTAAGTTCCATGTGAAGCTAATGAATGCTGCTGCTGTACTTACAGCGCTGGGAAGCTTTTTCATATCAGAGAAGACTCAGATGAACAACAACAAATTACGTATTATCCAGTGTGTCATATGTCATTTGTTGTCATAGGTCCCACCCTTAGCATCAATCGCTAAATGTAACATTTTTTTTCCTATCAAAATACAAATGTTTTATTGTTATAGAGGTAATTTAGTCCATTCTTCTTTATAATGTTGCTTTACTACATTTTGCAGGTGTTTTTTTTTTTTTTTCTAAATCCACACCTCTCTCACCATCTCAATCATGTTGAACTCTGGACTTTGACTGGGTCATAGCAGAACCTTGATTCTTTTCTTCCTCAACCATCCTGATGAAAATGTTCTTGTGTGCTTTGGATTATTGTCTTGTTGCATGACCCAATTTCAGTTAAGATTTAATAGTTGGACAGATGGCCTCATATTTGACCACAGACCAAAGAATACCTGGCATACAGTAGTAGAGTACAGAGTAGTGCATGGTTGACTCAATGACAGCGAGGTTCCCAGGTCTTCAGCTGTCCACCTGCAAACCAGCTTAATTTGCTGGTATGAGGTGTCTGTACTGATACTGGGCTTGGTTTTCCCCAACATGTGGCACTGTGCTTTTGTCTTGTGGGTTCATATGGCTTCACTCTTGTATCCCTGCGGTTGACTGTGGTTTATTCATATTCTGGAAAGTCTGGCAGGCCTTTCAAACAAGCCATGCTTGTGCAATCTTTTTCTAATTGTACTGCCATTAAGTCAACTGACAACTTTCTTGCGCGTTTTCCACTGGACTTCAAACTGGCCCTGTAACACTTCACTGGTATATGGACAACATTTACTTTATGTCTTTCCTCACTGCCACTGTGTTAGCACACACCTGACCTCACTGGAGCAGCACACTTTCAAGACTACTGCTTTTATAGAGGTGGTTACACTTGCTGATGATCAATTAATTAAGTGCATTTGATTAGCAGCACCTGGCTGCTACTTACTCTCTTAATTCCCATGGAAGCAGTAAGGGTCTATTTAGGTTTTCAAACAGCATTTCTGCATTTTGGCTTGGTTTTTGCTCAGCATTTGTTGTTGTTCAGCTGATGTTGTATTTACCCAATTTTAAGACCTATTAAGTACCAGCCTTTTTTTTTTACATACTACGTGAAAAACCTTAAAACTGAAAGAGGTTGTACTTTTTAGACGACTGTAAGAAATCGTAAAGTAGCATGGCAGTCTTCCAAAAATTCAAATTCATGAGTCAAATAAAATCAGGAAGAGCTCTCTTATGTTTTAAGAAGTGATTTAAAAGAGGTCACTGACTCTGCTGACTTGATTTCCTGAGGCAGCTTGTTTCACAGTTTCAGGGCTTTGACCGCAAATGCTCCATCACCTCTGGTCATCAGCTGTCTTTCCGGAACACGTAAACGTCTACTGCCTGAGGATCTCAGTCTATGTACAGGTCCATAGGATTGATAAAGATTTAAAAAAATATAATATTACCAGATCACTTCATATCTTGAACAGCTTTCTAAATGAACCCAACACCACGAAATTGGACACTGATCAAATAACAGTTAACACTATGCTTATCGACTTTCTCTAAATGCATTTCTGAGCTGTATTTTCCAAGTGCAGAGTATCTAAACTGCTGTAAATATTTAATAGCCTGTGCACAAAAACTGGACAAGAGTCCAGGACCTCCACCTGTGTAAACTCATAAAGCTCATGTTAAAACTGAGCTGTGCAATGGCGTTTCTGCACTTTCCCTGTTATTGGAAGTCATGAGAGACTCTCAGGGCATGTGGGGACATCGGCTAGCGTCCAGGCTGCTAAACTGGGGTAAAGAACATAGATGTATAAATCACAGAATGCACATGTTTTCTTATAATCCCACTGCTTGGTTTGCCTCTGGCTAACTGGATTCAGTTGTTGAAATATGTTCAACTGAGAATAAAGAGGGAAATGGGGCAGTAGGCAGGTAGGCAGCAGAGATAGAGGAACTCTTACTGAGTTTGCATACCACTCTACACTGTGTACATAAACTGCTGTACACTGCTCAGTGTTCCATACACTACTCCTCAGTGACTTTCAGGAATAAATAATTTGCTGCATTTCCTGTCTTTTTTTCCCTTTTTTTTTCCTTTTATTTACAGTTGATGGGCTACAGCTGGTCTGTTTGCCTGAAGAGACTTTTGACTTTGTGTGATTTCAAGACTTCAAAAGACCTCAACTGGACATTTTTACCATAAGTCATGTTTATATAAATACAATGGGAGGTAAAAAAAAAGAAAGCCCTGACACTTGCAGTGACTGGTTGAACAAAGGTTCACTCACGTCAGTACTTGGTTATTCTTTCTTAGTGGAACTGTAAACTGTACACTACATCCAAGAGAATACAGACGTTTTCACACATGATGTCTGCCGAATGTCTGGAGTTTCCCTTTGACAGATGGAGCACAACACAGGAAATAGTCCATGTCAGACACATTCTACTGGTCTACTGGAAGTTCTCTGTCTTGCATGAGTAAGTACAAGAAGAAAAAAGTATGCTGTCATTGCATGGCCAGTTAATAAATGCATTCATGGTCTTGCTGTTTCTACACCACCAACGGACATCCACTGGACCCTCAGATTTATGCCAAGCTACATCATTTGGAAATTATTTTTGCAATTTGCCAATGGAGTTTTTTGCCAATTGGTGAACCTCAGATCATTCAGCTTTACTTCTGAGAGATTTTCTAAGATTATTGTTATGCCATCATATCTCTGATCTGTTGCTAATCAACCAGCTTAGTTGGAATATGTTCGTCCAGGTCTTGCTTTTTAGTAACATTGAATTTTCTAGCCTTTTACTGCCCATGTTGCAACTTTTTTTGAGATATGTTGCCATCAAAGTCAAAATGAGCTTTTCCATTTAGGCGGGCACGATCTTGGATCATTTGTTTCCACCTAACACTGTGTTCTGCATCTCCCTCTGTCACACCACCCAACTGCATACTGGTCCTCTTCTTTTTCTTCTGCCTGGCAGCTCAATCTCCATCACCCTTCTACCAATATATTCACTTTCTCCCGTCTTTCTATGTTCAAACCATTTCAATCTAGTCTCTCTTATTTTGTCTCCGAGACGTATAACCCAGGCTGTTCTTCTGATGAGCTTGTTTTTAATGCTGTCCATCCTTGACAATCCCAAAGAAAATATTAACATCCCCATCGCTGATACTGCACCCTCTGCTCCCTGTCTCTTGATCAGTGATGATGTCTTCAAAACACAGAGAAGAGTGGTTTCGCTACTGTCTCGTAAATCGTTTCCTTTACTTTCTCTGCTTGTCTTTGATCACAGATAACTCCAGAGACTCTTCTCCACTTACTCCACCATGCCTAAACACTCTTCTTCTGCTCTTCTCTCCATTGCTGTGAACAGTAGAGCCCAAGTATTTAAACTCCTGCACCTTCCTCACCTCAAATACTTGATCCACACTGCCCCACCAGCATTTCCCTTTCATTTACACACATGTATTCTGTCTTGCTGCAGCTGATCTTCATACCTCTTCTCTCTAGTGCATAACTTCACCCCCCCAGATTTTCTCCCACCTGTTCCTTACTCCTACAACAGATCACAATGTCATCTGCAAAAGTCATCATCCATTGAAACTCCTGTCTGACCTCATCTGTCAACCTATCCATCACCATTGCATACGAGAAGGCGCTCAGAGATGACCCTTGATTCAATCTCACTTCCACATGAAACCTTTATGTTACTCCTACTGAACACCTCACTGCTGCCATGCTGCCCTCATACAGGCCCTGTACTTCCACTACTCTTCCCCAGATTTTCATTGTGAGGCTCATCTGCTTTATTCATCTGTGGCTTGGGCTCTGGACATCACCACTGTTCTTGAAGATTTCCATCATTTGTCAGACATTTCTAACTCTTTCTTTAATATTTCTATAAATTTCAACTTTGAGTATTTCCAGACAGAAGTTCGAGAACCTTGTGTTACATGAGAGAAATGATTAGATTTCATAATTGCAAACCGTGAATTTTCAATAAAATTACTCTGTTATTTTGACTTTATATAAAGGAGCTTTCAAGGTTGAGTTTTCACAATTTGCAGTCCCACTGAATTGAATAATTTGCACTCTAATATGCAGTTCCTCTAGGTAATTATTAGAAAATGTCAGGATTGCATTATGTTTGAAAAGGGAAAAAGGAAAAAAAACAGGGTGCTGAGCAGGTGGCTGGTGATCCAAATCAGGATTCTTTGTGAACCTCAATTTGGGCTTTCGCTGTTTTTCTGATCTAATAAATTTTTCCATCCTGCTTATTCTTCAAATCTCTTTTAAGCACATGCAGTAGCTTCAAACAAGCGCAGCATGATGGAATGTCTAGTGAATCTATGCATGTAAGAGTGTGAAATGCAAAATAGTGAGGGGGGTCTTGTTTTGAGACTTCATTAAATTTGATTGTAAGCACAAAGTAACTGACCGAAGGGCTTTTATTCTGGAGGGCAGCTTCCATAACAGCAACATGACCTCCTATGGAGTGTCTGCTTACATCCAGCAAGGAGCAGCAGTTAGACCAGCTTTGACTGTCAGATGATGAGCATTGAGCCCTTCATCTTTAGTAATACTGGCAAATATAAATTCCCCATGTACTTACTACTAATGGTCAGTGAATAATGAAGAAGCTTAAACAAGCATTTTTATTTTGATTAACATTTGTAGATAATGGATAAATTTTAAGCAGCAGTTCTTAGGGTACATATTGGCTGCATTTACAGCACCTTTTCATCATTTCAGCTCAACAAAATGTGGTTTATTTTATTTTAAATACCTTCCGAACATGCTTTATTGAAATTTATCATTGATGGGGTAAATGCCAAAGAGTTCTGGTCAATGAATAGTTATGCCTCTTCAGCAGCTCTAAAGATTTTAATATAATCTACCGTGGCCTTGTGATTTGACCAAATTTATTAATTTACAACAGAATCATCTAGGCCAGTACCACAATCATGTGTGCAAAATTTGGTGCTGATATGTGTACTTTCCACATAGAAGATTGGAAGAACAATTCCTGACTTCTAGCGGAGCACGGTTTTACAACTAAATTTGCATGTGCTTTGAAAAGCCACTGAAATGTGAATCTAGCACAAGCTACAAGAGGAAGCTAGCACAAACTAGGTGGAGATGCCAGTAAAAGCAAGACTGCTGCTAGCGGCAGGCAGCCAGCTGTGGGCGGTGTGTTTATAATATAGTTGAAAGCGATTCAAAGTGAATACATTACCATTCTGATACTGCTCGCCACCAGCTGGCTGAGCAGCTCTGCAAGCCGCTGACCGGGTTGGAAGCCATTGGCTGCCTGGTGCATTTTTAATAATGTTTAAAGTGATGGAAAGTGAATACATTACCATTCTGATGCATCCACGTACAATCAATCTAGTGTAATTTTGCTTCTCTCTTCTTCCTCTTTAAAAATAATCTTTCGTTTCAAACATGTAAACCCAAAATACCGCAAGATTAGAGTTGACCATTCCATTCTGGGTACTGTGTTTGGTCGGGACTGGGGTTACCAGTGCCATCTGTTGGTGGGATGGAGGAGACCTTGTTTTAGCATATTCATAGATCCCCATTGACAGAATAAGGATTTATATGTGGAGTCATACCCAAGCCTTTTTATGACTGAGGCAACATTAAAAAAACAAGATAAATATTTCAGGCATTCATAGCAGCTGCACTGGACCTGTCATTTTACTTAGTGTTCAGTTACTGGGCCAAGGTTGATGTTCCTAATTTCATTCTGGTTTACAGTCATTTGAGTGGCAGCATAATAAGTAGAAGAACTATAAGAATAAAGCAAAAAAGATGCAAGTAAAGCTTACAAAAAATTTTCTCACTTGATTTAGTGCTTCATTTGATGTTTAATATTATAAACAGCAATATAACTGTAGTTGCTGGGAAAGGGAAGTGTGTTTAATTCTATCCTTTATGTTAGACGAGGCAAATTTAAAGCTCCCGACAGTGTCTGAAACTGTCCTTTTTCCATTCTTGCTTTTACCTGCATTTACCTGTTGTATTTACATGTTGCTTAATATTAATGTACATGTTGCTGCAGCTTTTGCATAATAAACTCTGGCACTCCACCAAAAAACAAAATCATGAAGCTGTGCAGACAGACGGGACAGGACGTAGAGAGTAATATGGCTGAAAGTGTAACAGGGCTGACTTTCTCCTTGGGCGTTTCAGTTGTTGTGTCTCTATTACACTGGATTCAGACGTGCGCATCAGCACATGCATTGGCCAATCAAGTTGTTGCTAGGCAGCAACTGCAACCCAATGAAATTGTATGTGGGGAGAAATCTACTGTGGCTTGTTGAGAATTGAGAAAATTGAGAAAAAAAATGTGGTGTTCAATTGTGCAATTTCAAAGTTTGTGGTCACGTAAACACTTGGAAGGCTTATGTGAACCTATGATGCTAAGTGATATTATTTTATACTAATTCTACTCAAATCTGTACATATCTCATCATATGAAACAAGTGCTGCCAGAGCTGATTTGAGGACTAGTGGAGCTCCGCCTTCTCTTGGCCTGCCACTTGAATGGCTAGACCAGCTGCAGAAAAGCCTGCTAGCATAGGTCAGCTAGTTGTGGGCCAGGTAACTGTGGATTACAGCAAATGAAACTACAAGAGCAGAAGTGCCACAAACCAGCAGCTGTTGGTTTGAGAACTTAGAAATGCTCTTAAAATAATTTGAGGTGAACCTGTTCGGACCAGGTGCTCCAAAAGATGGAAGCCAATGAGCTAGAGGCAGTCTGGCTGATATCTTCAGTTACAGCTCAGAAGTCAAGAGAAGACATTGCTAAGTGCTAATTGGCTAAAGCGATGACAGCTTTTCATTTCCCAGGTCAGCTAATGATCAAAAGACTATACATACATTTGTAGAATTATGTAATTTTACCTGATAAGATACATGAAAATTAACCACGTGTACAGTTATAATGGATGTGAAATCTATCAATGGAGACCAAAAGTGTTTACATTTTTCTTACTTCCATTCTGAATTCAACTCTGAAAATGGATGTAGCCCCTAGGAACCACAAACTTCGCAAACTACCACTCTAAACCACTTGGTGGCAGTAGTGCACCACTTTTGCGATTGCCCAAAAAAAAAAAGACAGTAAAGAAAAAAAAAAAAAAACTGAACACCGTGATCATTTGATGATCTGTGATGCTTGCTGTTTTCTGTTTGCTTATGCTGCAGCGGTGGTGGTGGACAAGAAGAGAAAACTCAAACTCAAATAAAACATTAAGATGGCTGAACAACATCATTTCCTTTTCACAGCACATCCAAACTGCCAGGAGTCCACCCTTCCCTGCAGTTTTTCAGGGCTGAGTGGTTGCACCTAAGCCATGGCTGAGATTTGATTTCCACCCCAAAGTTGTCTGAAATTCTTGTTTTGTGTCCATTCTAAGTAATGAAGTCATTTCCCAGACCACCACCAATGGATTCCTGCCTTTTGAAATCCAGTTCTGCCAAGGTTACAATGCCATGAACTGTGTATCTCTGAGAGACGGAATCATCAAACCTCATTAATTCTAATAGTTCTCCTTGACTTTCTTTCTTTGCTTTTAAATGTGTTTGTTATCATTTGTATACCATCAAGTCAATTGCTCGATAAATCTATACATAACAAATGACACTGCGGGTGTTAATGACAACCTGGGATTAGGACGGATAATACTGCCTCAAAGATTGATCGATCAGAAGATGTCCCTATATACATTGCAGAGGTGCACACATATTCAACCAGGATCAGCCAGAGACAGGTGGATGGAAGACTCCCATGGGGAAGTGAACCATCTTGGTCTGCACTTCTACCCTATCTCCTTTCTAACAACTGTGCCATAATGCCCTTTCATCCCTCCAAACACAATCTCTGCAGGAGCCTGAAAAAGATTTGCCAGAGTGCCAAGATGAGAGACTGGGCTAATGCTGAAATGTCAAAGCATGTTAATTAACACAGGGGCCTATAACTGTGATCAAGGTTCCCTTGAGGAACAGGAGTGCTGTACAACCCAATCTCTTTGCCTCAGCCCTGCTCCTCCAGATCGATTGGAATAGATTTTCTGCTTTTGCACACACCTGAATGCTGTCAACAGAGGACATAAATTTGGGTCTCTGTCTCTTCCCCTTTTTTCTTCTTCCACCCAGACCCATATACAGTATTCCTCTGTATTTCCCCCTAACACAAGATGGAAACCTAGGAAGCTGCTTTTGGCAGAGAGGTTTGTTATAAAACAGTCTTACATCTGTTTATGGTGGTCTTGATTTAAATCCTTCCCTCAGATTGAAAGACTCTCCTGAAAACAGGGAACAAGGCCTGGGACAGCTTTGGCTCCGTGTGCACTCACACACATGCTCAACCACGAGTTCAAACGTACAAATACTGAGGCTCTGACATGGGTCTCCTTCTCATTACTCAGCATAAAGCTTTCACGCTTGACCTGCTTTTAACTTTCTGATCTGGATTAGCAGCAGACTATTTAGGGAGGAGAGGTGCAGGGAATGCATGTCTGTTTGGGCTGAAGGGCTTGCAGGTAGTGCACCGTTATCATTCACAGTCCAACTGAAGGCAAAGTTGACACAGCTGCCTCTTGGAATTACCACTGCTGTTTCTGTAGTTAAGAGCCTGAGTAAGATGGAGGGAGAGACAAAGAGAGGCAATGAGGGAGTGGAAAAAAATCCGCCGTGGACAAGAGCGAATGATAAAATAAATAGTTTCAGAGAGAAAAGTCCCCATTTTGCTGATTTGTAGCTGTGGGGCTCTGGACTGACTTGTTAAAGTGACTGCCAAGTTTGCAGAGGGCCACCTCACTCAAGAGAAGAGACAGAGGGGGGAGGTATTGCATGCAGGTGACGGGGCAAGGTGATAAATCCATTTACATCCTCCCCCGTTTTATTTGCTCCCATGGTCTCCGCTCACGTCTCCCTATTCGGGCTTGTTTACCTGGCAAGCCGAGTGTGACTAAAAAAAAAAAAAAAAAAGAAAAGAAAAAAAGAATTCCCACAGCCTGAGGTGGGATTTGAGCTGAGGTGGAGGAGCGAAGAGGGAGGGGCAGAAGCAGAGGGTTAAGGTAGGATGTGTGGAGACAGAAGAAGGGGTGGGGGCGGGCAGCAGTGTCGGGGAGCACGGAGGAGGAAGGGTGCAGAATTACTCAAAGCTGTAACCCACCATCCCTCTCCCAGCCCCCCATGGCTTAATTATCATGTGCAGCCTAGTGAAGATGAAATAACGGAGACTCTCACACGAACACCCACACAGGGAGGTTTGGAGGACTCCTCACACACACACACACAAGGAGACACACAAATGTACAAATAGGAGGAGAGAGACAACATGGTCTGCTTTTAATCGAAGCTAATCGGCTAGGAAAATAAACATGCTGGCATGGCAGACATCTATCTTTGGCTGAGGCTGAAGCTGCTAGATAAGGAGAAACAGGCCTCACAGACATGTGTTCTTCTCTTTAAAACACCGCCTGCTTCTCGTTGGCAGAATTAAGCTTTAATATGGGTTTTAGGAGGAAGCGTCTCCAAGTTGAAAAGGTGAAATTATGAGATGGATTTCCTCAAGACACATCAATCAATCTTTAGTTAGTTGTATTTGTCTGCGTCAGGGCTGTTCCCTCTTTGAAGGCCTTGCTTGAAAATGTGCTGCAGTGAGAGCTCTGAGAGACCTTACACCATACCTCAGATGGTTCGCAACTGATCTGTCAAAGTTGCCACATTGCTTTGCATGAATCTTTAATTACAAAAGCCCCGAGAAGAGGGGAATGGTGAGTTCCTTTCTTAGCATTTTTTTTTTCTTTTCACCGCATCCTCTCAGCACAGTCATTGATCAGCAACATAAAACATAGAAAACAGCTTTTTTCCACTTCAAATAGCTCAAGTCTGTGAGGGAGAAATATTAAAGAGAAAAGCTGATGAGACACATTTCTATACACACTTTGTCCCAAACTGGAACACGTTCAGAGTTTGTCCTCTTCATATATTTTTTCACAACTTGACATTCTTGGTTTTGGTGAGAAGTGCCCAGGTGGAGCGTGCATTTTCTTTAATCTTTGATCCTGTCCTTTTTGCATAGACCCTATAGAGTTTATACTGGGGATCTGAAAGAGTAAAGTCTGCTCAGTGTCTGGTTCAAGTGATTTGGACAATTGCGCTCTTACACATGGTTCCTCCGGGTAATGTCCGGGAAAATTTAAGGACGTGGTGGATGTTTGAAGAAAGTTCAAGTTTATCACTAGTGATTTGAAGAAATGCAGATTAACAAAGCCATGAAAGCAGATGGGCGTTGCTACCAAAAGTATAAAAAGTAAACATTTGTTCAAACAATGAATATTTTCAAACTGAAAATTTATAGCCTGTATCAAACTTCCTTGGGTTTTAACTGATTCTAAGTTAATTGGCCTCTTCGCGCAGCCTGTTTAATTTCAAACTCCTGTGCCTTTTATGTGCATTCCCATTCTGTTTGGGAGTTACACCAAAGCTGTTTCACTTCTGAGCCATAAGCACAGCTAGACGGAGCGCTGAATCAACACACGTCAGAGCCTGCTTAAACTGAGTCTCGGATGCACATGGGAACAACCGCGACCGTGGACCAAGTTATGCTGATTATATTGTTCACTTGAAGGAATGTGATCAGTAAATGAGAACAGAATTTGAAACAACAAAAAAAAAAACGTGCATTCTGCTCATGCACAATACGATTTAAAGACACTTTCACAATAGTTCATTTTCAAAATTGAGTTGTTTCTACATTAGCATTTTTGAATTCGGTGTTGGTGTATCTTCTGGTACTGGTCATTGCTGGGCAGTAATAAAAGCACTTTCATATGAAATGAAAAAATTTGCTATGGTGCTGCTTTTATTGAATTTCATTTTGGATGAAGCTTGCAAAACAACGTGTGGTTTGCAGAAGTAACGGGTTCTGTCAGTACTGTGAGGAAGCTATTGTAGGGGACTGATGCAGAAACTGCTGATGCAGAAACTGAAGACATCCAATCATCAATGGGCTTTCTGACTAAATGATGGCCACTGTTACTCATAATGGGTCAAACTTTGCAAAGGGTTATAAAATGTACCAGCCACCAGGCAAATAGGACTTTGGCTGCACTTTCACAGAAGCATTTGCAGGTCTGAATTTTGAGGAGAAAGTAGGCAATTACTAGTTTCTGTGGTGCCATGGTGTGTAAATGTGTATGGTGCATTTGTCAAGGGCTGATGATTAGCAGAAACTCTAAAATGTTATGAATGTATTAAGGAGGTACTTAGTATTGCCCACGTGTTTTTTTTGTGTTTTTTCTGCACAGCAAAAAAAATAAAAATAAAAAAATCGGAACTTCTGTTTTCTCACTACTAAGAGCCACTACACTCAAACGTTTTGAATCAAACGACACAAACAATACAAGTTTAAATAGCATGATATTACAATAATGAATCTCGAGAAGTGCCTTATGAAAGCGTATGTTGGGCCCTGACTATGACAAGTAAAAGCATGTGATGATGGCATATTCAATTCATCTATCATTATTGCAATGCAAAAGTGGCAACAGCATCCTGTCTGAATTAGGTAAGGACATTAAACTTTAATTCACATATTTATGAAGTGATAAAATGTAATGTCTCATTGCCCCCTCCCCCAAATCCAAATAATGACAAGTTTAGTTAACAGAGACATTAAATACATCCTGACATATTCTAATGGCTTGATAAATAACCACAATCCTGACCATTTTATCGACTTTTAGATGCTGTGAGGCAGGATGGAAGCACACACAAACACACACACACACACTCAGGTTCGAGCCTAATTTGCAGGGATCACTGCACTGACCCTGACCAGATAAGGTGCCAGTCGACAAAACTTCCTTCATTGCCTCCTGTTGTTGCAGTATGGGAGTAGAGGCATCCACAAACCAGCTTAAGAACAGAGACGCTAAAAGGTGAAAGCCACGCTCGACTGAACTTCAGGCCTGATCAAAAGGAATGCGACCTGGGTTCGGGGAAGCAGCACCGCTTATCGGGACAGCAGTGAGACTTTGGAGTAGAAAAACCTGATAGCTTCAGGTAAAAACAGGTTACCCCGACTATGAAGTAAAGTTATGCTTTTCATGTACACTCTGTCATTGTCTCTTAACCTCAGCTGAAGCAGATTGTGCTGAAAGTAATGTAAATCAAATTATCAGACTGGTGGTGGCAGTTTACACGGTTCAGTGTTGCAATGTCAGGGACTTAAAATTTAATTAAGTCTGCATGTGTGAGACTGTTCTTTATGAGTTGTGTAGGGAAGACCTTATTGGAATGCATGCATGTTTACACAAGGGTGTGTGGATCCAACACTGCAATGTGTATTGCACCCTCGCTAATGCATCATTCATGATTTTAATTGCTAGTAATTAACTTGGGCCCAATTAGCAAGAGGGATAATCAATAAATGTTGATCAACACACAGGTGCAGTATCTTGGCTGGAGAGGAAGTACATTTGCAGACTTAGCCAAAGATGAAAAGCATGTTTACTGCGGAGCTCCATGCAAGCTGACGTAATTAATTTTACTGGTGTCTATATGGGACATTTCCTTCGTAACAGATTATGTATCGAACCCGATCTCTCTTCACTTCTCTAACCTGTGTTCACATTACTGTGCAATTATCTGCTGACTCAAGGCAGTGTAGAGCCCAGACTGGGAAAAAAATAGACAAACAAAACATGGTATAACATGGTATATTCACATCCACACTGAAGCATCTAAGACGATAAATAAAGAAAAAAAAATGGTGTGCAATAAGACAACAGGGAAGAAATGGGAGGGAAAATGAAAGAGTTGTAAAGGAAATGAAAGTCCAGGAAGGTTGGATCTGAATATTGCTGAGTCGGGGCTTTGGTCCAGGATGCAGAATGGAATGAATGAGGGATGAGGAAAGTTTAAATAAAAGAAAATCATTGGGATGCCTTCCCCTGTGCTAGGTCTGGTAACCACGCAGTACTCCAGAGCTACACTTAGCAGTGATCAATATTGACGTTGTCATTAAGCAGCTCTCTGGTAATGAGGGTGGGGAAGGGTGTCCTGGGAGACATTAGATCTGGGAGACATGTGTCTTCCATGCATCTTCAGTCCTCTAAGCATCCACAATAAAAGTGAGGCTCCTCTTGTTTAGCACTTTTCTCGCTTTTTAAATTGCAATCAACTCACAGCTTTTAATTATAGCTTGACTTGATGATGCATTCCATTGTGCTTGTAGTCTTGCATCAACACAAATTGCATGCAGAAGAGGAGTGCTGTCTCTGACATGATAGTTGGTCTGGAACAGTTCAAACCGCATAACAAGAGTATGTGTGCCTTGAGTATGTCTGTGTGTGTGTGAGAGAGAGAGAGAGAGAGAGAGAATGCTCTTACTGAGTGTGTAGGGGGTCACGAACGTGTGCAACTCATCCCTCAGTGGGCCTCACTAATGGCCATGCAAACACACATTTAGCAGTGACACAAAAATCCAGGGGCACAAAACCGTTCATCACTGCATCTTAGAGGTAAACGCTTCGAGTCTCGCACACCAGCACCAGAGAGCTCACATTGAAAAGACACAATGCAAGAGGCACAATGAAAGAAGTGAAGCAAGAGCTGACAGATCTATTTAAAGCTGACGCGACACATAAATTGGGTGCGTGTCACAGAATTGGATAAAGCAGAGAATGAAGCAGCAGTTGTGAGGTTGTGTGTTTTGCGAAGGCCAAGCCTGCTTTGCTCTGTGTCTGAGTCAATACTGCGGTTGCTTGGGTCAAGCAGCAACAGCTGTGGCAGCCCATGGCTGGTCCCGAAGGCTAAGTTTATGGCGATTACATCTTGAATTCATGACTGGCAGACAGAGCGCTCAAAATGGATTTGACCACAAAGAGTATTTTGTCTAATATTGTCAAAACTTTATGTATAATCCTTGGTATGCTATCACTGTCCAATGTCCAATCATATGCATTGGGAGCAGATCTATTCGATCTTACCTCACTTGGCATTGATGAGAACATTAAAAATACTGGTGTTGCTTAAGGGTAGTGCACTCTGCTAAATTTTACTTTTCTATAAGACAGATTGCAGTTCACTGTTAGTCCCAATAATGGGGCTAACATCCACAGTCCAGTCACAAATAATAAACTACCCTAATTATCTCAAAGTCTTGCTTATCACAAATGGTGCTCCAACAAAGATTACGGTAATGCATTTTTATGATCCCCCCATGTTGTGTGGCTTACCATTTTGTGCTTTGGGAGGTGGAAGTCTTATTCAATGTCACCCCAGTTTTGTGTTTGTTATTTGCTCACAATGCACTGAGACTAAACATCTTACTGGTGGCAATGGGAAAGGATTTAATCATCCTCTTTTAGCAAGTCATGAAAGCTCATTTTGGCCATTTGTATTTGCAACCCCATTCTTTTAGTCACAACTCACAACTCAAGTGATGGTTAAACATAGATTGGCAGGTAAATCGAGGACTTTGCTTTTCGGCTCAGCACTCTTTTCACAAAGATGATCTAAGTCCCATTCCGTTCTACCGCACTCATAAACAATACTGCCGTTCCTCCATTTAGCATACCAACTCATTCACAGTCTGAAGAGGGCAATCTGAAATGAACTTTCTTTGAATGGAGGCTAATCTAACCCTCAGGGATACGGTGAGGAGGCCGTCCAGGACAGACTCAAACAGTCTTTTTTTTTTTTTTCATTTTTAGTATCTCCACATGGTTCGAGCATCTGGTCAGGAGGCCTGCCAGACACCTTCCAGAAGAAGGACTCAGGACATCCCTGCCTCTTTGCAGAAATCCTTTATTTCTACCTCTGTAGCATCTCTCTTCTGCCAAGATGTGCCAAGATGTGATCTACCCTGTGTGTAAAACACACTCTCTTTCTTAGGCCGATGCCCATATGTGAGATGGTTTTATGTGTTATAAGTGTGTCCACATTTAAAAGCTACTTGAGGTGTAAAAATCCAATAATCCCATATAATATAATAGGAAGTTGAAACTGAGCAAAAATGCCCAGAGAGAGAATAAATGGCCTTTTTTTAAAAATGTATTTTGGAAGAGTCACTTCAGATAGTGCCAATGTTTATGCGATCCAAAAACACAGAATATTTCAATACAATTATATTTTTATGTCCTATAACTGGAAAAGCTTACTGCTCCAGTATGCCGCTGACATTTGTGAGATGTTTCTTAAAGTGCAGAGCTTTGCAAACGTTTGGTTTTTTCATTCAAATGGAAGTTGCTACCAGTGGGCTTCCGTTCAACTAAACCTTGGAAATCAGATTCTCCAACTCCCATGCAATTCCATCTCAGAAAAGCTGTGCAAAAACCCAGCATCCAAACTCTTTTGACTCCAATTTTAGTGAGTATCTGCATCAGAACAAATCTAACCAGTGGAAGCCTCCCACTGCAACCAGCAGGACCTTCAATGATCAAGGCCAAAACAGCACAGGACCAAAAATCTTATGTCCATGCTCGTGCAGTTGTAATTTTTCCAAGAGAGGTCTATATGAGGCGGGAAGTTTTAAAGTTATGGCTAATGAGAGTAAAGATTAAATGTAAAGCCACTGCTTTCATAACACAACTGCCTGGTCCCAGAAAGAGAATTTTTAACTCATTTAATTATCACTTCTGGTAAGGATTTATGTGCACTTGTAGGGATGAAGCAGAAAAAAAGACTGAGTTTAGAAAGTGCAACTACATAACAACTCTCAGTGATCAAATGCTCTGTTTACTGCTTGTCTGTGTTGCCTCTGGGTAAGAAGACGAAAAAAAACCCTACTTATTAACACAGCTCACTTGTTAGTACGTCTTTTTACCAGACAGTTGGCTCTTCCAGTTCTGACAGATGTGACACATCCTTGCATTTGATGTTTCTTTGGGTGGAGGACATAGTGAGTTTTTGAATCTGCTGGGTATGGTATAGTAGATCTAAGGCTATGTTCACACCCCAGGCAAAGAGATTATAAGGAAATTTTTATTTATTTATTTATTTTTTTGCACATACCAGATTTTCTTTTATGGCTGTCTAACCAGCTCAAATGACACCAAAGTCTGATACATTCAAATCAGACCTGGGTCACTTTCAGATGTGAATCTGATGTTTTCAGTGCTACTTACAGTTTGATTTATCAGTTCGCAATTCATCTGTGTTTTGCCCCATTCACACTGGACTAGTATTAACTGAGGACCTGCAGTAATATCTAATTCTTGTGGATGATGTCTTTGATACCAGTGTGAATGCGGCATGTCTGTGATTTGCAAAGTAAAAATTCCACTCCAAATTGCTCACCTTATTTTACCCAACACAGAGGTCACAGGATACTTTTAATCCAGTAGAAGCGAACGTCGTTTTTTTTCTTCCAAATGTGGGTCACTTAAGCGCAGTAGCCAGTTCAAATTGGAGTCTGATATAGGTCACATGTAAAATACTAATGTGAACAGCCACACAAAAATCTTGCCAAAGAAAAATCAGAATTGAGCATTAAGATCTACAGTGTCACACTGCCTAACAGTAGCCCATGTGTCTTCTTTAGACTGTACTCCCTGTTCTGTCTGAAATATTTCCAGTAGATTACAGGCTAGCAAGAATGACAGCAGCTGCATTTCATACAAATGCTGTGAATACATAATGCACAGCCTTGTCTGTATGAACCCTTTCACTTGCTAATGCCAACCTTTCTGCAGATGTCTCAGAGGTATGTGCGAGTGAGTGGAGAGATGAGAGATGCAACTTTTAAAGGATTTAAAATTCCAAAATGTCATATAGATATATGTATGTATGCATATATCAGTGAAATCCTTTTCAAAATCAGCTTATTTTCATGGTGTGAAGAGAAAAGATGCCTTCTTAGATTCCAACTTCTTTGGTCAAAATGCAGCAGCTGCACAATTACGTAAACTTTCCATAAAATCACCTTCAGAAGTTATTTTTAGCCATCCAGACAGTACTACCCCTGTAAGAAATCTATGGCGGAGTCATCAAGATCTGTGATTAACATGTCTGAAAGTAAAATCACTGCTAGAGGAAGTGCTCTCGCCAGCATTCAAGCCAAGCACTAAATCTTGAACCACTTAATTGTATGGTGGTACAGCAGAGGCCTACAGGCACTAAATGTTGTTGTGAGATGAATGAAATGCTCATTTTGCGTTTTACACACAGTTCCCACACATGATTATCTTTCATGAAATTCTGCATCAAAGCTCTTTTGTTAATGAGTTTAGACACGAATATTGGGATTTGACAGTAAATACAGGAAGTGGTGGTTACCCTTTACAAATAAAGTTTCACTCATAACTAAGATATTCAAACACTTAAAGATATAAATCAACGCATTCCCTCTGTCATCAATGCAATAATTATAAACTCATTATGCTCCATTAAGTTGTGCTTTCTTTACTTCCTTGCAAAGTCGCTCAAAGTTTAAGGAGAATTGTTGCTTCCATTCTGCTGCAGAGCTGAAGTGACCTTCCTCCTGGTGAGCGATGCTAACACTGACCAGGCTACAACGGTCGGGGTCTGTGTTTGCCTTGCTCTTCAGAGCGGAGCTGTGGATCTGAGATCAGCAATCATTTCCATTTCTATGCATTTTAACTCCAAAAGCTGTGACACGCAAAAGTGATCTCTGGCCAGAAATTCCTCTCTGGGATGTCGAGCACCACTATATGTCTCTGGTCTCAGGTTTCGCTGGTGCAGGCGTGCATTCGTTGCCCTTCTGACTGTTGACTTTCCAGCCCGCTGCTATGTCTAAATAAACAGAGGCTAAGCCTAGGTTAGCTCTCCCATCTATCCTGTCACTGATCCTCAACCTTATCTGATGCAAGCCACAGACACTGAACAATGTAACAAATCCCCACCGTATAAACACATACAAATTCTTTCGACTTTATAGCAATGCACCGATCTCCTGACAGGTTTTTGGATGGCTTTCATGAATATATTCATGGGACAGTTTGAAAAAGAATTTGTTTTCTTATGTAAACTAATGTCTGAGAAATATTGTGAGTAAATCTATTATTCAATAAATCAACTTTCCACATAACTGACAGAGGTTTTCTATATTTCTTTCATAACACACTGAACTTCACTGTCTTGCCTTGGTCAGAAACTGTTATTTATTGGAGACAAACTGTAAATAAATCACTGATAGTTTGCAAATATGTCAATATTGTCACCAGTGACAAATAACTGCATTTCTCAGTAATGGGAGTCAGCTTGAACAAATCATTTATTTTGGGGCAAAGTGGCAGCGAGACAAGAAGGGAAAGAGGAAAGAGAGCAAAATGACTAGAGGCAAGAAATAGAGGGCAAAATGTCTGATCTCAGAGGAATCCTCCATTGGCTACAATCAGAGGTTTTAACACACATTTTAGCGACCTATTAAGAGCATTACGGGCCCCTTGTTCACATTGGCCCTCAGCGCTGGTAATCTGGCCTATCCTCTTAAAAGTGGAATTGATTGAAAGAATTGATTCTCTCTTGGTTGGCAGACACAGCCCCAATAATTACCTCACGTAAATCTCTGCAATCACATATGAAATATAAGGATATTCTGCCTCCCTCAGCTCCTCTTTAGTAACTTTTGGAGTCCTGGCATGATGATAAAGAAGGTGACTTCTTTTTCTGCTGCTGTAGATAGTCTTGAAATGGAAATACATATGTAAAATTTAAATAAAAACAATAAATGACGGAAAGAAAATCTGAATAAGGCAATGACAAAGTACACCTTTTATTAGACAAACATGTTGACATCAGCCTCAATGGTGTGGAGTTGACACAAACATGCAGCAATGCTTTAAAATTTTAATCCGTACATGTAACAATTTAAAAGGTAATCCTGTCTGAGAATGTGACCAGATAAATCTCCACATATACATTTAGATGCATTGCTTATTTTTTTTATTTTTTTTTGTGGGTAAATCCATTAAGTCAGGTCAGGGTATGTGCAGTGACAGGCTTAGGCTTATATGCGGATGCTGTAAACCACTAGCTAACAAGCTGACCAGTCATCTCTGATTGAACGTTACTCATGAGGCCCCTCACTCTCAGCTAAGCAGACAGAGAGCATGCACAGGCAACCATACACCCCTAAAAAAGCAGCTGCAAGAGTGGGAGGGTGCAGGATTAGGGCCTGAGCCTTACTCAGATGGGGTATTTCCATGACAGTGAGCTGCACCGTGGCTTAACAGCCTGCCCCTATTTATGCTTTTTGGAGGAGAAGCCGGATTCCCTCCCATGACAGATGGCCTTTCAGCCACAAAGTGCACTGTTTAGACTTAGCCTGCTCTGGGGCAAGACGGCAAAGCTCCGATGACACAGCATTTAGCAAACAACTCCCAAATGCAGAGGTGGAGGCCACAGAGAACTGGCTGACCCACCAAGCAAGTAACCAAATAACTAGAGAAGCTGTTCAGCTTCAGCTAAATCTGCCAACCAAGGGGGGAGGAAAACCAAGGAACATCAGAGATAATGATGTGGCTTAGAAACCAAAGAAGTGGTTGGCTTGAAGATACATGACACGACTCAATTTAGATCCAGCAGAGTCCAATCTGGAGCTTTTGCTTACTGCAGACCAAATGCCCACGACTGAATCAATACATCTAAAAAGAAAAAAGAAAAGAGAATTGGTTCAGCTTTTAATTAAGAGGATTGTTAAATTTGGTCAGTGGAAGTGTAAAGAGATTTCTTTATAGAAAGGCAGGGCCAAGCAGCAGATTTTGCATTAGAGGGTAAACAGTGACTGAAAAGGACCAGCTGCTGGAGAGAATTAGCCTAGTCTCATCTGATCCAACACAAACCTAGCGCTGCTTACTCTTAGAAAAAAAATCTGGCCTGACCCAGTCTGACCTCTCATACAATGCCAGAGAGGCCCTGAAGGCAGTGAATTAATTGCAGCCCACTAAGCCTAATACACCACCTCCAAACAATATGGAGTTCAAGATATTCCAGTGAGAAGACTGTTCACACACA
The DNA here is from genome assembly GCA_037176975.1 of Arrhamphus sclerolepis. NCBI lineage: Eukaryota > Metazoa > Chordata > Actinopteri > Beloniformes > Hemiramphidae > Arrhamphus > Arrhamphus sclerolepis. The sequence continues at coordinate 7,617,189 of JBAMYA010000015.1, read as the reverse complement.
CACACACACACACACATGAATGACCTAGGTTGTGCTCC
>JBAMYA010000015.1:7601800-7616671 GCA_037176975.1 Arrhamphus sclerolepis | reverse complement strand
TACACTTTTTTTTTTAATTTACATATATTGATCCTCAGTGGGGAGATTTTTCCTCTGCATTTAACCCATCCAGGCTACTACACCTGGAGCAATGGGCTGCTGCAGTGCAGCACCTGGGGAGCAGTCGGGGAGTTTCAGGTGCCTTGCTCAAGGGCACTGTTCAGGCACATATATATATATATATATATATATATACACATACATACATACATACATATGTACACATACATGCATAGTGTGTGTGCGTAGAAGTGCATTGACAACTTAATGGTTTATAGGAGACAACAAGCTGCACATCCTTGACAATAACTTCCTAGAGATCCTCTCTCCTCTCCTTCTAGCAGTCTTGGAAGATAGCTGATGAAAAACAGCATCCCCTCACATTTCCTTGTGCTGAAATTCATTTAGAGTGGAGGCGTTATTCACTGTGTTTACCCAGTCTGCTCGCTCTTCAGAACCACACTGGTGAAGCAACTTAAATTGGCCTCTCGCACTGTATAGATTTCCCATCACAAACCAGCATCTAAAGAAGACACAGAGAGGAGAGGAAGGCAAGAGGAGAAGCAGCGTACTCGCCGGTCTGATCACTCACCCCATTGTCCTCCTCAAATAAAATACATTCTCAGATTAATAGGCCCAATAACGCAAGGTGATGGCTCATTGCAGCTGGGAAAGGCTGCCTCATCACTCCAGTCACTGATTTGACTGTGTTTTCTTTCCAAGAAGGTGAATTATGCACACAGTTATGACTGAAAATTAAAATCAAGATCAAAATTAAGTGCAAGTTGAGAACTTTAATGGTGACAACCGTTCTCAAAATGTAAAGAGGCTAGTTTATTAGCCATGGGGTGCACTGTTTCAAGGATCTTACTGAATATCTTCAATGTATATATAGTCATGTCATGGTCTAGGTAGCATGGGAAACAAGAAATGCCATGTCTAAGGGCTCCTGACGTCACTGGATCAATAGCCCCTGACAAGGAATTTTAAAAGATACTATCTGTCTGACTGCTGGTGGCAATAAACTGAAGATTAACCTTTACGTCCCTCCTAGTCCTGAGAAGTACCCTGAAGGGCATGCTCCGCTATTTACTAATCAAAAAAAAAAGTTGTTTTTCAATACTGCGAGACCAGGGAATGGCTTAGTGGCTCTGCACTAGGCCCTGAAAGTTATTGACTTCTTCCCCTACTGATATGAGCATCATAAATGTGAAAGATGAACACTCTACAACCAAGAATTATATATCAGTAGCACAGTTCCAGATATACGTACAGACACAGCTGGTTTATTAAAAATAAACACCATATATTATCGCTATGCCGCAGCACAAATGTAATAATTCCTGTTGCTGTGCATAGAAATACAGAAAGTGTAATTGCATGACAGAAGAGAGACTGAGGTGCTGTTTGGGAGAGCCTGCTCAGCTGGCTGTGTCGCTGTTATTCTTTGTGAGCCACGGAGACACAAGAACTCTTTTTCTCCTCCAGAAGCATGATCCTCTTTCACCCCATACCTTTGAGCTGGGACCCGTGGTTTTGAATGGCTGTGACCTCTGTGGCCTCTGGCCTCCAACCTTCCAGCTGTTCATCCTTCCAGTCCAGCGCATTGTCCAGTACCTCTGGCTTGCAGAGGCAAGGAGACCTGCACCCCTCTGGGCCTAAGAACTGACACCCCCAGGCCGAGGCTGCAATACCACAGGCATTATGCTGGAGTTCCCACATGAGCACTGGAGCATGACAAGAAAGAGGGAGAAAGAAAGCAAAGTCAGGGAAAATTAACTAGGGTATGCCGGGCTGAGAATCTGAGATATGGAAAAAAAAATGTTAGTAGAATAATGAATTGGCGAGAAAAAAAAACAAAAACAAAACATCTATATGGGGGGTAAACAAAAGAGGAAAGATAAAGGTAAAAAGGCATCTGGGAGTGTGAGGAAGTGTGGTCAGAGAAAGTAAGCTGCGACGAGGCAATAAGATGGTGCTACACAGACACAGACAGACGCCAAGGTGCAATAGAAGAGCTTGCTTCCCCTTCTGCATGGCTGGCTCCGATGACAAGACAGTATTCCCTCAGCACCAGCCGCTAACTGGATGATAGCACCAATCTCTCGCTTCTCGCTACCCTTCTCGCTTTCTGTCTGCATCTGTCTTGCTGTCATTAATTTTTTTCTCTCTCTTTCTCCTCACTGTTTATTTTCCTGTTGCTCTCATTCCTTCTTTCTCCCCCAGCTGAAGTCATACCCAACCAGGCCCCGTATACCGACGGCATTGCGGCTATCTAAAGCAAACATTAGCCTATATAGCTTTGTTTGTTTACCTGTGATAAATCATTGCCCCAGGCCTATCTCTCATTAGAGTAGCCAAACAAAGGCAACAGCAACTTGAGAACGCTTTAAAAATGCCTATAATTTGATGATGGTGTGTATGTGTGTGCACACGTGGGAGGAGTGAGGAGGGGAGTTTCTGTGCAGGGAGGCCGAATGGAAATCGCCTCTGTACAGGATGAAAGCCTCAGAGGACTAGCCATTGACTATGAAATGTGATGATCCCCCTTCACTCTCAGACACCGGGAGCGTTGAGCTTAAAATTGCCCTGGGCACTAAACCTTGGAGCCCACCATGTGAAAAGACTTCTGAGTGTCCGCTTGTAATCAAGCGTTTCTCTACACCCCCTCCCCTCTTTTTTTTCTTATATAAAACACCTGCTTTATTCTTCATCCTGTTACATAGTATTCTGAATATTTTTGAATTCCATTTTGTTTGTCACAAACATACGGATGATGGTTGAAGCATGGAAGTTGCGACCGTTTATTTCCATACATTTGACTGAAGCTCATAACTGAATGATTCACCGATTTTCCCATTCAATAGGAGAGTATTTGAATATGAATGTGTGTGAAATTGTGCTGCGAGTGGCTGTGCATATGGGTCTCACGTCTGTGAGGTGTGTGTGTGTGTGTGTGTGTGTTTGTGAGTATCTCTACACAAGCGCCTGGTTGGTTGGTGAGTTGTTGGCACTGCTGTGGTACCCTACTGGGACCAACCCTACCCAAGCAGCCTGGTGGAGGGGACAAGCTGTGGCATGTATACACACACACTGCACATATAGACGCACACATAGAGCAGCTGCTCCTTCTGCAGCTGCTGCTGTCGCCCAACCCAGAGCTCTCTGTTCTAAAGGAGGGTGAGAGAAGCGGGGGGTGGGGGGTTGGGGAGTTTCGCGGGGGTGGGGAAGGATAAAAAAAAGAGGGGAGAGGGAGTAGAGAAGCAGGAGTGTAGAAGGAGAAGTGGGAAGAACAGTAGAGATGGGTAAGGGGAGAGAGTGGAGAAAATAAATTGGAAAGATATGAGGAGGAGGAAAAGTAATGGAAGTGAGAGGGGAGGAAAGAGCAGGTTAAAGAGAAAAAAGATGTCTGAGACATTCTAACTCTCAAAGTGATCCCACACTCAAATACACACCATAACTCTCATCCATTAATGGGTAAAAAAAACAAAAAAAAAAACAAAAACACTAGCACCTCTGTTGCAAAACCACTATTGTGCAGCTAACTTTGTTTAACACAAAAACAATCAATCAAAAATGGATCAAATAAATAAATAAATAAAAGATAAAATAAATAAATAATTAACTAGTCATTTTCCAAATCCAATAAACTACAAATACAAACCATGCAGTACTGGTTCAGCACTAAATCCAGACCAATATTCCTGAAGTGGATAGTCCCTATTTAGGAGAACATATTACTCATCAGCTAAGCTTAAAGGAACATTCCAGAGTTAAATCAACCATAGATCTGTTAGTGCTAGAAGTGTAAACTTTTATTAGGGACCAAAACAGTGTGTATTGAAGCAGTTTTGAGGTAAAATGAAACATGCATTTGCAGCAAATAATCTAAGCACTGAGAGCAATCAAACTACATCAAAATGAAGATTTATTTTAAGCCTGATGAGCGCGTGGAAAGCTTCTCCAACAACCCCAATCTGCTTTTTAGTCACCACAATCTTAACTTTGTAGAAATCGTCTGTCGAGTGTGGCTCAAACTTCTGTCAAAAGATACAAAAGCAGAAATGTTCAAGATCACAACTTCAGTATGATGGACTTGTACGTGGTCGAAGCAGAGAGCATGAAGTCATCTCCTTTTACATCTGTTAAAAGTGGTACTTTCACATAAAGTAGTTTGTGCGACAAACTACTCAGGGAATTCTGACAAGATGGTGGTGAATGGTGGTGGTGAACAGTCCTATTTATACTTGTATATACTAATTTGTATATACTATACTAATAATAATGATAAGGATAACAGACGGAGTAGGAAGAAGCAAAGCTTTTTTAACCCTAAACCTTCTCCACTAACTAATAATCATGTTTCACTTCCTCCTTTAAGCATAAAACAATGCACCATTTCTGTTTTGATATATACACATAACCAAGTATATACATGCATATAAATACATACACACAGAGGTGCATTCACATTTATGCAAACACATTCATCGCTACATGAAATTAACATCTTTGTTCATCATTATTGTATCCAGTAAAAAATTATGTTTTGTTCTGCTTTTTAAATTGGTTCATGCTTGTTGTTTTACTTCTAAGTCTAATTTGTTCCACAGCTTGACTCCACATACAGAAAAACAAAAACTTTTTAAAGTTGTATGGATGTTTGAACCTTAACTCGCTCCTCAGTTTATATCTCCCAGCTCTAAAAAAACAAAAAAATCAGGTTTACTTGGAGTCATATTGTTTGCTACTCAATACATCAACTGTGATGAAAAAGAACCAAATCAATGAAATTTTAAACATCTTGATTTTAAAAATGATTAATTTCTGTGATCTCCAGTGTTATAAATTATCCTTGCTGCTCTTTTCTACAGTATGATTAGTGGTGATAATGTACATTTGCATGTGTTGCCCAAAACTTCTGTGCATTTTCATAAACTCTTTCTATTTCAACACCATCTACCTGTATACACATATCAGTGCTCTTTCTATGAATTTTCATGAATGCATAAATTGCATAAATTACTTCAGTTTGTCTATAGGGATCCCATAGAAGGTAACATTTAAGTGGGAGTACTTTTTTATCTCGTCAGAGGCGTAAAAAGCAACTTATTTTGATGTAGTTTCAGTTGTCTAGACCCATTTTAACCCATTTTGATCCATTTTGATCTAACAAACTGCTTTGATTCATGATATTTTGTTCCCTAATGAAAATTAAGACTCTTCAATATCTAATACTCGTTACAGGAATGAATGTTTGTTTAATCCTGAGAAAGTTCGGAAATCAGTCTTACATTGTACAGTTTTTGTTGCACCTTTGCAGTTGTCCCATCAGCCTGAGAGGACAAAGAGTTTTAAGATAAAAACAAATGTTTTGAAAATGTAAAATAATGCTAATTTTGTTCCTTTTCTGTAGAAGAGATTTGTTGCGAGGGAACCTCACTGCATTCACGTCGAAGACGTCAGGAGTAATAGACTTAATAGATAGATAGTGAAGAGGAGGTTGTCTGTGGAAGATGGGGCACATCAAACTGTCCAATTACCAGAATAATTAGTTAATTAACACAAAATACCCCCGGGGCTTTCCTTAACAATCTTATACCAGTTTTATACCAAAAGTATTGGGTTTAAACAGGATATTTTAAATGTGGGAACACTCGCTAAAGCAAGCCGATTAAACCCTTTCCCATTGTTAGTAGTAATGTATTTACAGAAAGTTTACGAGGCCTCCAACGAACTCACAGAACTGCCTCCCGGGGAAAAACCTGCAAGGTATGACAAATGAGGAGGTAGTACTGGACAGCAATTTTCTGATAATTACATTTTCTGTAATAATTAAGCTAGTCTATTACTTTTAGATGGACCTACATAGCACACGATGAAGCCGTCTGAAAGAGTGGCAAAACTCATCAATGTGCTTCTGTCCATTTCAGAGCTTCCATGTTAAATATTGTGGCAGGTAAGGTCACTTTCACATGACGTGACTTTCAGCTTTGCTGACTGTGTTGCAATTTAGAGTTTTGAAGTTGTTATGGTGTTTTCACACTATATGACTGACCTGTGACTGTGCGTGTGCAGAAGCACCATGCTGCAGATGTCTTCCAGCTTTGCTACAGTCTGTTTGACACTGTTGATGCCACTGAGGGCTTGTGGTCGAAGTTACGATCTCTTGCCTTCATCCTTGTGGTAAGCTGCACTATTTTAGGTATGGCATACAGACACATAGAGGGCGTGTCAGAAATAATTGTTGGCGAGTCATAAAAGTAATCAACAGATTAGTACACAATCAAAATATCTTGAAAACTTGAAAGCTTCAATAAGGAGAGCAATGCAGATTTACCACCTAAGCAGCCCACACCATCATCTGTTTCCCTTACAAGGACAACATTCAGTGTCAGTGACACGACACATCCTGTATTCACACATAAGCATGAAACCAGTACATTCTGTATAAATGTGACGTGTGCTGTCAGGTTTTGGCTTCCTGGAGACCTGCTTTCTGTTGCTGATAACCATAATCGCATATGGCTACCTGTGACACATCGAAGTGATTATACACATTTCAGCGCACCCAACAGTGTGCACACACCCTCAGTGAGTAGTTATAGATGTATCCGCTTTTTACAGTGACAACATGTGATGTAGCTTTTATATCGCTTAACCTTATAAAGTTTGAAGCAATCTGTATTTGCAGCAAAAGGGAAAAAGTAAAAAAGAGAGAGAGTTAAAAGCCAGTCTGCCCTGCATCGCTTCATAGCCACAGGCAGTTGCACAGAGCTGGAGAAATGTGCTTACATCATCACAAGCAATCCAGGCCTCCTGCAGAGGGCACTGCTAAGAGATGAAACACAGAACAGAGGAGGCAACCAGCCGACCCAGGAGCAACTCGCCAAGGCACTCCCACGCAACTAGGATATCTGACATTCTTGGCAACCTTTCAGAGAGGTCAGTGGCAAAATATTCGAACAGAGTTAACTTCCAAGAGGGACCATATTCTAGCAAGCAGAGACCAGAGGCTTAATTTATGTCTAATTAAAGTCTGCATGGGGTATAGGGATGAATCTTTCTCACTGAATCTGTAACCCCACAATCCAAAGTAATAGCCCTGTGATTTAGACAAGATGTAGTCACTGGGTGACATCAAGGCAGATGGAGTACTTTGTTGAATATTTTGTTTCCCCTAAGTGAGACAGAAGGAGAGAAAGAGCGATTCCCCACACTGTGACCCAGATATATGATTGCACATGTATCATGGATGTTCAGCAAATGCAGCACGGATGGAAAGTGTCATACTGCTCAAATTCACGCTCACAGACACAGATGTGTCAGTGTTGCTTGAAGGTTGCAAGTGAGTATCAATGTTCCAGAGGAGTAAAATGTAGATTAAAAAAAAAATGACAAAAGTTGTTTGATCTCTTGAGAATAAATCAAGAACAACATATTGGATGTTCAAACTACAACACCGTATTAGGACCATTTCAGAAACAGTAAAACTCTGACTCTATGAACTCACATATTTGCGAGGAAACAGTTTTGAATCAAAACAAAAATGGTGATCATCTGACTCCAGCATGGTGTGCACTGTAGCTGCCACTCAAACAGAACTCAGTGGATCCCCCTGTAATATGGCCGTTAAGTAGCTTTTGCAACACTGTCTAAGGTTGTTTTCACTCTGCTCCTATTTAGGTTGGCCCAAAGGAGCTTTGGTCATGAGTGTGGTTCACTTGAGTCAGTGTGAACATAACCGCCGCACTCTGGTGTGCACCTAAAAGGCCATACTGAGGCTCTCTGAAGAGGTGGTCTCTGTACAGCTGTCAGCGAACTCTGGTGCGGTTTGTTTGTGGTGTGAAAGCTCTACGACCTCAGGCCAACCCACCTATGGGGTGTACAACACATGTTTGAGCTAAAGAGGCTTCTGAAGTCTGTTGGGCAGTCCATTGTAGGTTGTGAAGGAGCACATAAACGTTGCAAAAGAAAGTAACGCCAACAGCTGCGGACAAACGACTTCCAGTCGCTTTGTTTACAAGCTGTTCGGCTTGTCTAAAGTTGTACAAAAAAAATCATGCTATTTTTTATTTATTTATTTATTTTTAAATGGTGATGTCTGGGTTAACAAAATGTGGTTATTATATTGCCATGCATTTTAGCTCTTCACTTTCAGGCTTGTTGTCATGGAAACATGACACTGTTAAAACTGCCATTGAACTGACCGTTGTCACATGCCATTTGGACTAGAGTGAAAACAACAATTGTGAGCAATGAACAAACAAACTAATGGAAAAATGATATCACCAACATACCATCACATGTGAAAAAGATCATGATGTCTATTTTAGCTCTGTGAGCTAGTTTCACTTTTTTTTTTTAAGCCATGTCCAGTTGTCGTGTGAGACAAGAGACAAAAGTTCAAAGTTCCTTTGGCTGTTTTTTGAGGGTAGCTAGACAACACTTCTAAAAAGTAATTAAATATCCCTCCGAATGAAACTAAAAAAAAAAAAAAAACTCTGCGTTGCTTTAACAAAAGAATTTGGTGAATTTCAAGAACAGACCTGAGCAGAAAACGCACCAAACTGGGATGGGAAGAAAAAATAAATAAATCTATTTTTACACGTACAGAACTTGTTTTCCATTGTACCACCAACAAAAAACATGTTTCTGTAATCAAATCCAGGAGTATCTCCATATAAACACTGTGTTTTTAAGTGTTTCATATTAAATTTAGGGTTTAAGTGACTTGTTAATCCTTCCACTAAATTTTAAGACGAGTGTCCCAACTTTTGTTCCAGCAAGAGTTAGGACCTCATAAGTTATCAGCACAACTTCAGCAGTTATCTTCCCCCGTCTCCAGGCACGGCTGTAATGTCACACAGCTGCCTTGTTCAGTGTTTCGCACACAGCTCACCCAGCAACATTTTTCTGGACGTATTAACATCTAGGATCACATAGCAAATGCCTAGTCAGAAGAGGAACACAGTGAACACACTTGAACAGCATTCTTCTCATGGTTCTTGTGAACCACAGTTGCAGCTGAATATTTCTGTTTAAGCCAGTGTGTGTGTGCGTGTGTGTGTTCGCAGGTTCCAGAGGCGTGGGTAGCCAGCTGCAGCGCTGTTCTGGATGCTGATTGGAAGTGAGTGTTGAGCGCTCAGGACAATTATGGAATCATTACCACCGCCACGCCCCAGGCAAAATATGAACACCGTGCCATTTGTCAAGCAACCACAGCTTTCTAATCAACCTCACATGTGTTTGTATGCTTGTGTTCGAGTGTGTGTGTGTGTGTGTGTGTGTACGTGTGCATGTGAGTCCGAGAGCCTTGGCATGTTGGCAGAGGAAATGGAATGTCACTCATGATGGGTGGGCACATGCTTGTGAGGGATAACAGATGAGACAAGAACCCTACCCAATATTTTGTGTTTGTTTTCTTTTTTTTTTTTCATGTTGTCCAAATTAAGTGCAGCACATGGACAAATATGTTTAAAAATGTGTGTGTGTGTATGTCTGCGTGTGTGTTCATTGGTAGACTGAGGAATGCCGGCCCATGTGCAACTGTCTAAACATGTCCTTGTCAGCTGTCTCCTGTCTTCGTTCATGGAAAAATAACTAAGCATGAGTTGTTTTTTTGTTTTTTTTGTCACCACTCTCTACACTATCATCTCACATTGGCTGGCTGCTGAGGGGTTGTACATGAGAGTGTCCCTCTGTGACCTCTTTCAAACTGGAATAAAGAGAAAAAAAAAAGTAAGTGCACCTCCAAGAGGAGGACAGGAAAGGAAGGATGAAGGGTGAAGAACTGGATCCAACCTCTCACTTATATTAAATCAGTCTTTTCTTTATCACTTCTGTCTTACAGGAAGCACCTGTAATCCATCTCCCAGTCAGGGATCAGCGTGAGAATGAACGGCATAAATGTTTTAGCAAGATTTAATTAATTGATTCAATGACTGGTAATAGCCGGCAGTATTTACCAGAGGTGCATTCAAAGCATGACGTGCAAAGTGAGCGCTTTAAATACAGTTGAAGGAACATTCCAGAATTAAATCAACTCTAGATTTGTTATTAGATGGTAATGATTGTAAACTTCTGTTTGGGAAGAAAATTGGACATAAAATGATGGCAACCTGAAAGTGATGTCAGGAAAGTGCAAACAGTTTTTCTTTTCTTTTTTTTTTTTTATTACACTTTCTATACTTTCACAAAGTTAAAATTACAAACCTATCCACACTTACTGTAACTGCAATGTCATTTTTGGGTTTTATTCTGACATTGATTAGTTGCCCTCTGGGCTGACATCATCATATATCCCATTAACACTTCAGAGGTTCCGATGCCATATTTTAATTTCCAATTCTAATTCTGATACCTGAACTTTGAGTATCAGCTGATTCTGTGTAACGAGCCGATAAAAAATGTCAGAGGTCCAAATGTCAATCATAAAGCTACCTGCACATCTTTAGCTTATATGTTCATTCAACTTTTTATGCAGTCTAGGGAGAGCAGAAATGTATTTCTGAGCACATCAGCTATATTGTGACTCCAAGTGTTCAGTTAAGCAGTCTAATCCAAACTTTTCAGTGGCAAACAGGGCTGTTTTACAATTTTGCCAATTATTATTGTGGCTTTGTGACTTCCTTTTGTAAAGTTCTCTGAAAAGTTAAGTCCAGAATAGATAAAAACTACATGGTGTCACATGGTGCATAGACCTAAATAATATGGCTGCAACAATCCATCAATTTAATGACTCGATACAAAATGAAAATATCAATCAGACATCAGTAATCCTGATCGATTCTAATCCAATCCGCATCAATAACAAACTCTAAAATCTGATTTATACTTCTGCTTCAAAACTACTCCACAGCAACAGAATTGCCTGATGGGTACCGCTCTCCAAATGTAACTGCGCCAATCGCAAGCAAGGTGATTGGTCGATTTACTCTTCTTCATTTTCATATTACTCATGGCTACTTATTCATTTTGAAGCTGGGTAAAATGATAATTTGCTTCAGTGTCGAAAAACAACTGATGCCCAACATTTCTCATCACCAACTCAAGTTAAATATGCTTAATTTGCTCAGTTGCTGCGTCCGAAGATAAACAAAAGAAAACTCCTCTGATCCCCTCTGAGCTACAGCTCCGCAGAAAAAGAAACCACATTGCTGTTTCGCGATTGGTGGCAAGTCATAAAAACAGTAATATCGTACAAATGCCAGAGATATAATAGGAGCCTTAGCAATTAGCTGGTACGCAGAAGCATAAATCAGCCTTTTCTCAAAACTGCTTCAGTTCATGTTGTTTCGGTCCCTGACAAGTTTCCTTACCAGGTTATAATAAATTTATGGTTGATTTATTTTCTGAATGCCCCTCTTAACGTGTAACAAACTTGGAAAGCAGTGACTTTGGCATCAGGATCATTTTTTTCTGTGCGAGTATGTTTTGCTTGAATAAAGTGTTCTCCGTCTATTGTGGTGTGATGTGGCAGTGTTGTCAGGTTTGTAGGCATGTTGGTGAGACACGGACATTGTTAGGGATTAACAACTCAAACACTGATCACTGATAAACCGGCAAAAGTGGCCATGCATCTTATCACCGTGATGGGAACAGTCACTCTCTATTTCTCGTCCTATCAGCACCCAACAAGCTCGGTCTGTGTTTGTAAAACAATACAGAAAAAAAAAAAGAAGAAAGAAAAGAAACATAGCATGCCCTGATGAAATCCCTGTTTGACATAGCTAACCAAGATCCCCCCAGACAAAAACAAGCCATTACTATTTATTAAAAGAGATCAAAGACAAATCCCAACTGAACACAGTGTTTGGCATCACAGTATCTGACAACCATCTGCACTGGTAAGACAAGAACAAGCATTAGGCATTCACTGGAAAGGGAAAAAAAAGTTTCTTCTTAGTGTCAACTCTGATCAATTTGTGAAATCTCTATTTGTCTTCTGATTAAGATTTTGTGAAAGCCTGTAAATGAGGAAATGAAGGAATAAACATATGTAAAAAGAAAGGACGAGAGGTTAGACAAAGGAGAAATCTGAACCTCCCCCAGTGAGGAAAATTGGCAAGGAGTTCACAGTAGGTAAACATCTTCGATGCTAAACCCGTGGAGCAATTGATGCCCTGGACAAATCAACACGATTCACAGTTTGCCTACATAAAACGCAAATACCATCAGCTTCAAAAAGCATCATCATCTTCCCTGGAGCATATGAGCAGGGGTTCGCTCTTTGGGGTTTACTGAATTGGTCTGTGAATCGATCTCAAAAACAGCATTTCAAAGCATTTGGAAAACTACGGAGTCCTAGTTTCTCTCAGACTTTAAGAAAACAAAGTCCAGCATAGACAGCCCTGCAGACACTTGTGGCTCTGAGGTCCCTAAAGGCTTAGAGATGGCTTTAGTCTTTTCACCACCATTCATAAGAACTCAGTGAGAAAAAAAAAAGCAATACATCAGTTTAGCTCTTCCAACACAAGAAAAACAATGAGGGAAATTAAACAAACAAACAAAAAAAAAGAATGTGGCTTTTAAGAACAAAAAAGGGCTATAGCAAAGATTTAAAACAGTTTTTTCAACTTCCAAATTTGCCGAACCAGATTAAGATGGAGTGTAGAACACGCAACATGTGTGCGTTGGTCACACTTACCAAGCTTTAACCTTTATACCGCAGCATAGTTGGGACATGTGTTTTGGCTATCACAGCCATTAAAGTCCCATTAAACAGTGCAACAAAAGAGATCATAAGTTTTTCTGAAACTTTTACAATAATTCATCATGTGAATTTACCACAAATTACACATTTACATGTACATAAAAGATTATTTGACATTTAATTCCGGTACAATCCATCACCTTTAGAATTAGATGTATTAAACACATGCACAACTTTTGAGATTAATAATGTGGATGCTGGGAGATGCAACAAGATGAAGCATATCCACAGAAATAAATAAAGAAGGTCATCGGTTGATCGTTTCTTGTGTAGATTGTTATTTTCGGTTGTTCAATCATGACAAATAGTTTTGCATTCTTTACAGTGAAGGCTAAGAGTGTCTTGACCTGCGGGGAAGGAATGCCAACTCTCACCACAGCTGCACACTACGGCCAAGAGCCAGAGCTGACTCTAGGGTCAAAGGTCACCCATGATGTGACATGATCTCACAGAATCAATGGACACAAGGTCCTGCTCTTTGACAAGCATGGTCTCCACATCATAGAGCGGCTGGACAAAAAAACAACACATACAACTTTAGAAATGCATAAAACAATGTCAGAATTGCACATTTGCTTTTCAGGAATGAAGCAAAACAGAATTACTTAAAAAAAATAAGCTCAATTCATAACACAGAATCAGCAACAGTTAAATAATTAATTTTTGCAATAGATGTAAAAAATAAATAAAAAGACAGTCCATTGCATTTAAAGGAATATTTGATTTCTGTTTTGAAGTTGTCTTGTTTGATGTACTTCAACACAAACCACATACAATTCTTGGTGGTTCATTTTATTATTACTAATATTTACACTGCATCACGTTCGCACCAGAGAGTCAAACCCCGTTCAGATTTGGGTGCTAAAATACAATGAAATCCAATCACAAGTGGCTAAAAAGAATGCATGATCTGAACACATCCCAGGGAAGATTAAGATCCAATCAATCAGTTTATGTTTGAAGGTGGCCTCCTTCATAGTCTGTTCAAGAAAATGTCCTGATACAGAATCAGGCCGAATAACGTTGCATCGTCAGCGTAGGTGATGACTCATTAGTTTTGTGTCTGAGGACAACCAAGACCTTTATCACTGAATTACTTCATTGTGTTTGTGCTGGATATTGTGTTGTATTGTGTATACACTGCTAAGTATGCTACACATCCCTTTGTGCATTAAGTTTGGAAAAAAAATAAGCAACATTTGTGACGGATCTTTTATGTCTTGTTATTTCTGGCTTGTTTGTTTCTTTTTTGTTACTTTTTTTGTTTATTTTAATTTGTTGTCCTTCCACCATTGACATCAGGGTCAATGGAGATTTGTTCACTTTTGGAACCACCCCCTAGTGGTCAATCGATGAACTTCATTTTTTTTCATACTTCCACATCTGCAACAGCCCTGAAATCCAGATGTTGCTGTTTGGTTTTACAGCAAAGTCATATGGAAGAAGAACTGTTCTAATGCACAGATGAAGCACTTATGTACATGCAGCTCGATTCTGTTTTACAACACCATTCTAAAACTTAAATAGACCAATGTGTTCATAACCTGGTGTCCGCTTGGCTTCTCATCAGAATTCCTCAAACAACCTCACTTCAAAGTGGTTATTTAAAAAAAAACAAACAAAAAAAAACTGCCCCTTTTAAGATATGCACAGGTTTCTTTAGCAAATGGAGGATGATGCAAATTTTTAGAAGTTAAAAAAGGGGGAGTGGGGGTGGGGGGCATACTCAAAATCTAAGGCTAATTGAAACCCTTTTATGATATTCTTGTCCAGAAAACAGCAAATGAGTAACTCACAGTCATTAATTGGTTTTACGGCATATAAAATGGAACATTTTCTGTTTTGCATTAATTGGTGTTTTCTGTACCCTTCCATGGAAGCCATTACTCAAAGCGAGTCACTCCACTGATGACAAACACAAGCAGCCAGCTAAACAGATAATGAGCAGTTTTTGGTAAGGGACTTGGATTGCTGGGTCATTAGGATTGGAGGTTGTGTTTGCAAACCAGCTTAATTGCAACCCCTGGACACACAAGCCGGAGCTTCGAAAACATTAAAAAAAAAAAAAAAAAAAAAAAAAAAAAAAAAAGAAAGGAAAAAAGGGAGTTAAATTTGCTCCCACAAAACCAACCCCCTGTTGAAAGAAACCCCAAAGA
>JBAMYA010000015.1:7565213-7596958 GCA_037176975.1 Arrhamphus sclerolepis | reverse complement strand
GCAGAAAGTGAAACATGATTATTAGTTAGTGGAGAAAAGGTCGGGTTAAATATGCTTTGCTTCTCCCTACTCCTTTTCAAACTTTCATTATCTCATTATTATTAGTGTAGATATTGTTGTTGTTGTTATTATTAATATCATTATTATAGTTATTATTAGTGATAATTCTTGTTTGAAATAAATCAATCATTCATTCATTTATACTATATACTGTAGCTTCTCAGCAAATGTGTCACACACAGCAACAGATCAGAGTTGGCGGCATTTGTGTTTTTATACCACATATGACTCAGTTCCCTTATTAGGACCTCCAGGGACAGAGAGGGAGGAGTTAATCTTCACTGATTAGAAAATGACTCATACCATTTCAGCTGGAAAGTTGCAATTTCCTACATTCCAGTAATTAGCTGAGGTTATTTTGGAATGCCCCTAGTAGAAATAAGGTGAACTTCCCATGTGGAGTCACAGAAATTGCTAATGCTAACTTCAAAATCCAAGATGGCTACTCCATGCATCAGCAGCAGATACACTTTCTGTTGTGTTGTGTGTGTGTGTGTGTGTTGTTAATTAACACCTCCACTTCTGTGTCATTATATCACTCACACACACTATGTAACCTGCGTCAGTGGACACATGCTGAGGTGCTTGTATGTGCAAAATGCCACATAGGCTAATTTGTTATCAACTTCTAAATAAAGGAAGAACCTCGCAAGTTAGGCTAACCTACTTTAGTGATTTATAGTTATATTAAAATACAACTGCAAATGACACTGGATGTAGTCGGCTGTCCTCCAGAGGACTAGAGCAAGTTTTAAAGCCTGAAAGTTAACACATTACTGCAGACATGTACTCTGCCGAATGCTCAATAATTCTGCTTTTTTTTTTCAAAATTTTTCATTGACAATGTCAATGAGTGAAGTAACACAGACTTGTATTGTGTCTCAGTATCCCAGTGGATAATGGCAGAATGCAAAAGTTATTGTAAACTGATAGCGGGGGGGCTTATGCAGGGAAATCCCATTGGCACAGCCAGCATTTACTGGTATACCTAAATCCAAAGCCAATAATCTCTGTGTCATTAGGAGTGATTTTCTTCCACTCAACCTAATGTGATGACAGAGATAAAACCATGTTGGTCTGACTGTACATGGGAGAGTGAGAGGAACTATTAGCCAGACTGATGTTGAAAGCAGTCTGGCTTATAACAAAAACTGGCTCAAAATGTGTGTTCTCATAACAAACCTAATCGCAATGGTTTGATTAAACTCTGTGATGCACTAATATGGATAATATGGCTCAGAAATTATGCTGTGAAATGCTTTAACTGAGCTTTTTTAATGATTTTAAAAACTTGAATTTTAATCAGTTGAGCACTTGACAGCATAGAGGTGTTTGCCCTTGCTATATTTTCTTTTTAGGAAGATTTTATGGGGTTACCTAAATCATCATGCAAGTCCATAACAATGTGTTCCAAAGCACCTACAACCAGGGAAAAAGAGCTCTTGGACAGCACTTTTCACAAAGATAGCTTTTAACACAGCAATCAGTGGTTTGGTACGTGAAGGGGGTGCTGCACAGGTCATGCATTCATTTTAAAAACAAGCGGAAAGTTGTCACTCCAACCAGAGAGAGAAGCCCTAGCATAATTGCCGCACCGGCAGATAACCCCCGCAATCTGTGCAGATACTAAGACTTCCGCTGTACCTTGCACAGGCTCGCGTGACTGTCTCCAGTCCTTTGAGGGTCTTGTTAAATGTGTTTGTTTTGGTTTTGACAGGTTTCTGTCAGAGACAGACTGTGCCAGGGAACTCCAAAGGCCAGCCATCCTCCCAGTCGTTCCAGGCTTTGTTTCGCTAGTCACTGTGTTTTAGGACTTTAATAGCTTCCTCTGTTCTTACCGGCTACATTTGAAGGCAGTGTATAAGTACAAACATGCATCCAGTGATATCGCATTTCTTTGTTGGAGAAAAACAAAATTTTTTTTTTTTTTTTTTTTCCTCCTGTGCTTCTCTGTTGTTGAAGTGTAGCTTAATAACACCGGAATGAGCCACTGCTACCCCATAAACATCCATTGGAAGTAATTCAGTAAGCACCTTCATGAAAGAGAGATGAAATACACATTGCCACTGGGTATATTAGCACCTGTCACATCAGACCAATATCATGTTGCGATGTTGTAGTTATGTGGCTTTCTATTATTTTCTCGACTTTAAAACGTCACCTTGCCCTCTTAATCTATAATTACTTCATCACATAAACTATCAAAAAAGGGCCTTAAAATAGGATTTCTGAAAGCAGGGGGAGCAAAGCAAAATAAAAAAAGAGAAGCATATCATCACACCCAACATATGTGAGACGTGTGACGTTTAGAAGTCAGGGGAGCAAAGCCTTCAGGGCATACAATCAATATTATATTTTCCATTGCCACCTTCATAGCTATTGTAAATGGCTTGTGTCAAAAATAATAACAGGTTGTATCAGGAACCTTGGGTTTGCAATTTCGCTCCTTGTGCTTGGAGGCTCCGTCTGCTCTCCCTCCCTTGCTCAGGCACCGCTGGGTGTTAATGATGCTGCGGTGGCAGACTCTTCTCACACTTTTTTTTTCGCCCCCTTTCTCCCCATTCTTTATCTCTTTACTCCTGACAATTCCAAGAACTGCGAGGAGAATGTGTACACTGTATCTGTAAGAAAACGCTTGCTGCAACAGACGATTAGCCCTTTGTGCAGGTTTCAGTGCTCAGACAGTAGCATAGTATTATTAGCGGAGCTGGAGAGATTAAATCTAGTCTCACTTCTGTTGTCATAGCACTCTAGGCAGCAATAGGCAAGATGAGACGCAGTAATATGCACACTAGAGGGACAGACTCCTCTTCAGTGGAATCAGAGCTACTTTAAGTTCTACGCAGAGAGGGGTACTTAACTGAATTCTTCTTCTTTTTTTTTTTTTTCAAGAACAGTTGATTGCCTTATCTCATCCAGCCGTTATCACTTATAAGGATGGCTCAGTTTTTTGCACACATGAACACACATGAAAATCTGCTGAAGTCTGCAAATTTAAAAGAAGGAAAAGCTGAGACAATGTAGCCTCTAATCCCCGTTTGAAAGCCATTATTATTTTTAGACGACTGTGCAACTACAACAGATACTACTAATAATGCAAAACGTCAATCCATAGACTATATCAAAAGAAGTGGACAAAAATCTCTGAGGCCAGCTGATGTTTCGATCAAGAACCAGAGGTTCCCTTGAGGTGCCAATGCTCTGCTACCTGACTATGGTCATGGGATCCCAAGGGCTTCATTAGAGCTGGGTGCCTGTGGCAGATCAGGAAAAGGGTGCAGGCCAACCTGGAGAGTGGCTCAACTGGAGGACCCAGCTGTTCTGGCTGCTGCCAGGAAAAGCAGCCAATGATCTAAAAGCTGTCCACTTGTTAGCCCAGGTAGCAGCCAGCAGCCGCTGCAAAGCTGCTGAAAAGCTAGCTTTATCAGAAATCAAGAAAGGGTGCAGGCCAGAGTGTAAGGCAGCTGAGCTGGAGCCTGCTGTTTCGACTCCTCCCAGGGCAAGTGGCAAATAAGCTAGAAGCTGTCCACTTGTTAGCGCAAGTAGCACCCTTTGGCTGTGAGCTTAGGTAGCTGCTGCTAAGTTGCTGTAAAGCTAGCTTGGTCAGAAATTTAAAAGAATCAAGTCAAAGCAGGGCCAAGTGCGAAGTAGCTAAAATGAGATTAGAGCTTACTTCCATTATAGTCTTAATACTTGATACCTAACAGCAGTCGAAGCTTTTAAGAAGGTACTAACAATGAGAATTCCAACTGGTATTTTGCATTCTAACCACCCTATTGGTGGTACTGGTGTACAACTCATTGTGGACAAAACTTTTTTTTATTTTATTTTTTTTTAACTGTCATTATTTTGGCTACACTGTTACTTTGTCTAATATCTTATTTGGCTTTGTGTACCATTACCATGGAAAACTCTTGTTTGATGTAGTGACAGGAAATTGCACCCATTATTTATGCAAGCCATATGGCAACTTAAAATATGATGGAAAGTGTTTCTTTCTTTTTTTTATTGCAAAATCTCAACAGGCACTTTCAAAGATGTCTCTTGTGGGCACGGTGTCTGTCTCCTGCTGTGTGTGAAATGAGTGTCAGCAATCAAGGCTATATAGATATGCAAAAGTAGTATAATTTGAGAAGCTGATGCTGTGGACAATCATTCTGTCAATAGGTAGGATTTGGGTACTTTCAACTTTCCTTTTTCCTTTGCTTTCCAGAGAGAATCCTTTACACTCCTGTGCAAGACTGAAATTCGTCTCCTTTATCTGAAGAGAAATCTGCAGGAAGTCACAGAATTGCAGCTTATCTCAGCTAATTGTGCTTGTGTTTATGTGTCTGTGTGTTGCAGAGGAGGAGGCGATTTGAGTAGGTGCCAGATGCCGCAGGATGCAGCCAAGCACGTCAGGACAAGAGAGGCAGAGACACCAGCTAGACTGACAGACACAACACTAACATCGCATAGACACAAACAACCCAGGCACTTACACAATAATGTCCACAAATAAACTAACTGAAACACAGAGGGCATAGGTGACATTTAATCTCTCCAACATATAAGAGCCAAATGGTATGTGTCAAGGAGGCTCAAACCTTGCATGTGTGTTGTTCGAAAGTAGAAAAAAATGTGGATAAGTGACATGGAAGAATTTAATGTCAGTGCCGGACACTAACTAGTTTAACTTTTAGCTTACATCACATGGATAAACTTAATGAGGGTTTTATATGATTCCTTTTGCCACATTTCTGCAGCAAACAGCAAACAAAAAAGTCCAATCAGCGGCTATAAAAGGATATGTACCATCCAGTTGTGCAATATGAGATAGGACTCCAAAGGGTGTCTTAAGGAGGTGATAAAAAGGTCCCTGACCTTTGCAAAATGAGAACCCCTCCACCCCCCATCTGATTTGCAAGCCATAGACATCAAGTGTTGTTTGAGGAAGAGAGAGTGGGTGGTCTGTCACTCAGTTTATGCACCTCTCCCTCTCTACAAATAGTCAAATTTACATCTTTTTAATGGCAGCTCTGTCCACTGGCTGTTGTAAATCAAGAGGGGAGTTTTAACCTCTAGGACTCAGCAGGGGTTAGTGCAGAGGGCAGTGGCTGCTGCTGTTTGGGCCTCTGGTAAGGGGCACAGGGACACCATTGAGAGCAAAATGCTTCAGATACGTAGAGGTCAGGTATGGCTTTTGAATCATTTTAGGCTTACAGGGATTTGTCTATACATACAGCATGTCAATGAAAAAGAATATGAATAGTGGTGAAAGTAATGTATAGAAACACAAATCATTCAAAAAAGTATATGCTGACTATAGATTCTGATATTGACAGCATTTTTTGATCTCAAAAAATGTGAAAATCTTAGTGAAGAAAGCCATGAATAAAATCTATGAGAGAATTGAATTTGTTTGACTCTTTCTGCACCATATTGACCCACGTTCCTTCCTCATTGCCATTTTCTGTGCTCTCATAAAGGGCATCCACACACAGTGAGATCTCTTGGGCACAAATGAGCAATCAGTTTAAGAGCAAAACACCTTGCAAGACTCCATGCTTTTCTAAAAGGCCAGTTGTGTATCAGGAGAATTGGCCTGCGCATAATTGAGATTGGGGCAGATTATTCTCATTTGATTGTCCAATGACCATCTAAATGGGATCCTTATCCAAACAGAAGTCCAATTTGACCACGAGCTGCATTTGTACTAGTGTCAGTTTTTATATTAGAATATTATTAGAATCTTAGGTGTAAATTTAGAAGAAACTTGACTTTTATCTCAAAATTGCATGAAATGATCTTTATGTTGTTGAACTGGAGCACTGAAGTAAAACCAGATTACAAGTAAAGAGAGAGAGAAATTGTGATTGACCGAAATTTTCCAAGTGGCAGTTTTTGACCTGTCAACCCATAATTCCCATTCGTCATTGCTTCGTCAATGTTGATAGGGCTATTTCTGAACCTATTCCCACAGAGAGAGAAACATGGGCCCGACCTTATGCAACAATATGAAACATAGCTTTCCCCCTTCCCATGATTCTTTATCTACATGTAGTGAGACTCAGATGAGGTTATCGATTATGCTCTTGCGAATATGGTGAGGTAAGGGAATGACATTCCACTTAGAAACCATTGCACAAATGTACACTAAATCACAAAAATGGAGGAGTGGTAGTTACTGGCATGAACGTCAGTCTTTGCAAGGGTGAGTACTTTTGCATTCATTCAGTGTTTAATCAATGGATAAAACTGTCTATCCATTCAAGTATCGATGTTTCCTATGACAACTGCTTATCCACGTAGATCAGGGAGACACAAGAGGCCTTTCAATCATTTGCCAGCTGAAGGGATCACAGATCCAAGAGGTGGAGTGAGACACATGAATCTCTTATACTGGATTAACGCTGCATGTTTAATGATTACACTGCAACAATGCAAGTTAAAGCAGAGGAAGGATAAATCACAGCGTAGTCAGAATGGGTTCTGCCTCAGTGTGAGAGCTTGGCTGGGTCATTGCCTTACAATGGCAATTACTTCTTTTTTAAATCTGCTGCATCTGACCCACAGCAATTACTAACTGGAGTATAAATGCAATGACTATAATGATGCCCATCTTTACCATAAAATATTACTGCACATCATCCTTGGTTTGTTGAAGTCAATGCAGAGTTGAAGTGTCAAAGCAGAAGTAAGTAAAACTGCAGTTCCTCAAATGATAAATGGGTGCTGGTTCTAAAAGCAAGTCAACTTTTATTGCCCCAATGTTAAAAAAAAACAAAACAAAAAAACTTCGGACTCCATAGATAGAATTCACATCCAAGACAAATGTATCCAATATGAAATTGTCCCCAATCAGGTAAAGTTATATAAAGCAGGCCATTTATGCATAATTAGGTGTGTGTTCTTTTGATTGACAGCTGGTTATGATTAATGGATAGCTGTCATCACTTAACAGCTATATAGCAATTATCCCTGTCTTGACCTGAGATCTTAGTAGTGAGCAGCAACAACTACCTTTGTCCACAGAGAAAAAGAGGCATTTCCATTAGTAAAACTAGGAGGATGGAATTTTACCAGGGCCAACCTCCTCCTTAGTCCTTTCAGCCATCATGTCTCCACTTACAGCAACAGGGCCAGTTGCATATAAACTAGGAATATGCCAAAAAAAATTGATTCACATAAGAATTGTGATTCTCATTTACTACGATTCAGAATCGATATAAAATGTCCCAAAGTTTATTTTTAAAAATAAAAAAGATAAAACAAATCCGCTGGCTGTTGACATCCATTTTGCAACTACACGGGACTTACTGATGTCACCAGGAAAGTACACACGTGCAGAAACCAAGAGGAAAGAGGAAACTACAAAAATGGAGGAAAGAGGGATTCAACCAGCCCCGTCTTTGTTAAAGGCAAAGATTTGGACTCATTTTGGTTCTTGACATGAGTTTCACGGTGTGAAAGGTTTGAAAAGTGAAGATTATGCACTTTGGGAACATCACAAATGCATGGGTTCACATTACCAGGTATCAGCCGGACTTAAGGGACATGGAGCAGAGTCGGTCACCAACAGCAGATCAACGCACACTGTTGTGCTTCACCAAACTCTCTGCCAACTCCGAGCAGGCAAGAAAATAAATAACCAGGTCTATAACCTGATTTACCGCCAAAGACTTATGGCCTTACAGTGTGGTGAAGAACAAGGGGTTCTTCTGTATGTTGCTGATAGCGGAGTCAAAGTACACCATACATCAAATCGCTTTGAATTGAAAATCGATTTTTAATGAAATCGTTGCCCCAAATATCAGAATGGAATCAAATGGTGAGAGAGCAGACGATTCCCACCCCTAATATAAACTACCATTCCAAACCACATGGTGGCAGTAGTGCATCACTTTAACCGCTAAAAAATAAAAGAAGAAGAAAACGAAGGAAACCCAAACTAAAATGATGCGAAAATTATTGGAGGAGCTAAAGATGATTGTAGTTTTTTTTTTTTTTTCTGTTTCTACAATGCATAATGGAGGCGCTGAATGAGAAAAGACTACTCATATGTGAAGCGGACATTATGCAGCTGAATGATGACATCTCCTGCCCACAGCATACCCAATCAGCGAGTCAACACCATCAGCCCCCATCTAGAAGTTTCTCAGGATCGTTCGAGTACCTCTTCTACTACAGGAATGTTTTTTCATCCTGCAAGGGTTCCCGAAGGCCACTTTTGCAGGGCCACTGAAAAACTAGGCCTACCTGGAACCGATGCTAGTGGCTTCTTTCAAATGTACTGTAGCAACATTTTAAAAAAAGGATGAGGACATCTATCTATCTATCACTCTCATCTCTCACACAGGTAGAATATGCGTTCGCTCTGAGGTATTGTGGTTTGGACAGTTAGCCCAGTCACCTTATTAACGCCACGTTTGGACACATATCGACCTCACTGCAGTGCTGATCAATTTGTGGTGAGGAAAGACAATAATGCAGACTTCATTTTCACAATATCTAATGTCTCTAAGGTACATGTGTCTTGTATTTGTAGCAAACAATAATCATGTCCCACTGCTAAAATTGAATTGACTTGTTTCTCACTATTACTTAACTATGTCAAAATATCCTCCTGTGTCAGTATATCATAAACACAAAATGAATGTAGAGTTAAATTTATTGAGTACTAAAAGGAGTCTTCTGTGATGATGACAGGCTGCACCCGTTCTAATAGAACCGGGATCACTTAACGTTTCATGAGTAATATGGCTTCTTAATCTCTCCAAAGCTGTGAACATTTGACAGATCTACGAGATGATGGAACAGACTGGTAACATAATAAAGGTGCCCTTCTTCTCACTCAGCATCTCTGATATTAATATTTTCATCCTGTAATAACTAAAAGCCCTTTTATTAGTCATTAATCAGTATCTGAACTCACTGCATTCCAGTACACAAAGAAATATGATCTTAAGCAATGTCTAATGTGGCTGCAGCTGGCAGGGTAATAAAACACAGGACGCATGTTGTCTGTCAAGAAACCTTACCTTGGCAGTCTGGCCAAAGAGACATAGTGGCCTAATTCCAAAGTAAGATACAGATATTATCTTCCAGGCCCGTGTGACAATCAATACTTAAAACAACAGCCAGGAAATATGTGGAATCAGCACCTATGAAGTGAAAAAGCCACAAAATTGATCGGCAGGAGGTCCATTCAAACATTCAAGGGGATTTAAACTGTGCGCAATGTTGCCAGTCTGATCATTCATCCAATCCATATCAACCTGTGGACTTGTGAGCTTTGGTGTTTATCAGAGTGAATTATGGGTAAACAGGACAAGTCAGCATAAAACAGAACATCCTAAAAATGTACAGAGAAGGAGTCTGATTTATGCATATGGTCATTTGTATGAGAAGTTGTGTGTGTTGGTGCATGTGTGTTTGTGTTTTCTTTGTGTGCTTAAATCAATGGTCATCCCCCTGATACAAGATGGCCTCATAAATCATTGTTTGTTGATCACTTGTCAGGAGGCAGGGGCCTTATGGCGTTCTCCTAATTATTCCAGCTCACAGCCCCAGTGGATGAATAAGGACAGGAATGCCAAAGCAAATCAAGGCAGTGGACTTTACAGAAATATGGCCATAAAGGTGGTTTGATTTAGACGTGGGGGGTTGAGGATGCAAGTTTCAAGGGAAGGAAAAGGAGGAAGGGGGAAGGGAGAGTCTGCACATGTGGGTTAGGGGTGGGCAAGTTGGATTCTAGGGTGCACTGAAGTGAGAAATCCACCGTATGAGATATCAGTCACGCAATTTCAATGTGCTAGGGGACCCTGTCATGACAGGAACAAACCGGTTTCCTGATTGGCTTTGCGCAAGAAAAAAGGGGGAAAAAAATCTGTTATTGTAACCATTTTATCGCTTGATGCTTTGTATCACCCTCTAAACACAATTCTTTGTTGCCATTCGTTGTCAGGTCCTCAGTGGTATTAACTCCATACACAGCAAGCCTCTGTAATCCATGTTTAAGGATTGCAGAATAATAATCCCTAAATACTGAACCAAATAAATAACTGGCTAACATTTTTCCTGCCTTTTTTGTACTCTTGTCGTAGTTAAGACCAAACATGTCAAATCCGTCAGTTTTTGAGCAAGGAACTGTGTAATGACAAATTGTGTCAAATGGTAGGGCTAAGTGGTCAGAGTGTAGTATTGGCTTTCAGTGTCATTAACTTTTCAGCAGTAAGCAGATTTCTGTCGCCACTGACCAAATTGCTTTAAATGCAGAGCAATTACACGGTTGAGGTTGGCGCTTAAAAGATGAGCAGAATATTTCTATAGTAAGGCCTAATGGAATTATTAGTGACTTGTTATGTGAGGGGAACTTACAGCTCACAGAAATACTGGTAGTAGAATTATACAGCATGTTTCAGTGATGCACTGTACCAGCCAACTGGTCCTCGGGTTAATTACTGGATTACCCTTTATAATTAACAAATCTGCGACAGGGTTTTAAATAATTCATAATATCATATTTTTTTCCTCTAGTCTCCCTTTTCCCCCCTTTACACCAGTTTTGATTTTGACTTATTTCAGACTTTACATCAATGACTCCCATGTGCAGACATGGCAGGGGTAACACCTCATTATTCAGAGTTAAAATGTGTTGGCTTGAGGCTTAAACATGGTCTTAGCATGTTTAAATCTTGCTGAGCATATCACACAAGCCATGCAGGTTCTTCTCTTTGATATATATTTGCAGCATAATGTGTGGTTTTGAAAATCAATGAGCGGCACTCTTTTGATCACAGCTGTGTCCCTCATCTTACCATGCTGTGAAAAACAGAGTATGACTTTACCGCCACAGAGGTGAGCCGCATACTGACACACAAGTTGAGTTACTGGCCTGCAACTGCTGTGAACAGAAACATTTTATATTTTTGACCAGCATTGTCTGTGCGTATATAGTTTATTTCAAGTTTGAACAGAATATCAAGCTAATCTCATAGATCTTACACCTAAACCTAGCAACTGAAGAATGGCAACAAAAGAGTAAAAGACCTTCATAAAATGTTGAGTCAAATCAAAGAGTAATACTACCAACATTCCAGCTAGATGTGTTTCTGTTGGTAGATATAAAAAAAAAGACAGACATTTCATTGGTCACACAGTCAGGCATGCATGAGAAAGAGACAGGAACAGCTAGGGCGTGAGATTTGACAGCTAATAAAATACGATATAATACCGAAGACCTCAGATTTGAAGTTTTCTGACAACATCATGCTGCATTGTTATGATTCTTATTAGTGTGCCAAATATGCAGTGATTGTGTAAAATGTTGCGCTGATGGATAGAAGCAGCTGCAACTATCACTTTTCTGCAGTCTGAAGCTTACTGAGCACTGTGTCATTAAAAAGACTGATACACATTTTTATTTCTGCTGATTTATTGCAGTGCTGTTAAAACATAGTTGTTATCAACTCTATGAGGTTAGTCGAGCTCTGGTCATACCTGTAGTCATAGTTCGACTAAGCCAATATCTCTGCTTTCAGCTTGATGGTATCTGGCTTTTCCATTTAAACTATTATGCTGCGCACCAAAACGACAGATAAACCTCTTATTTAGCTAACTAATCCAAAATGGAACAATGGTGAGTGATGAATTGAATAGTTCATACATCCTGGACAGTTTTGTTTTTTGTTTTTTTCTTCTCTGTTTTGGCATTTTCTGTTCCTTCTAGGTCAAAGCCTGGGGTAGGAACTTCGGGCTTTGTACTGCACATAGGCCCTTTTCAGTCCGGCTGCACATTTTCAGGTAGGGATCATGTCCTTACTTCCTCTGGACAGCTGATCAGAGGCCAAATGAAGCCACTGATGCAGTGCATGTCTGTCAGTTAATGTGACTGCTGTGGTAAAAACCTCTCACTGAAAGTCATATGTATGCGTAGTATTCCTATATCTGACCAAGTTAGAGTTCTGTCACAAAATGTTACAGAAAAGCAACAGTGGAGTCTTTCAGAGCTGACACTGACACGGTTCAGTTGCCAACAGATTTATGGACAGCAGTGCATGTCTGAAAGGAGCTTTAGGCATGTCAATATTTTTAAAGGCAAGCATAGGCCTGTAGCCATCTTGCAGCCTTGAAATTATAGATATTTAATCAAACTGCTATGTATATTTTTTCTTTACTTTGAACAAATTTAGTTACACATTCTGGCACGACCAGAGTAAAGTAGCAAAAGGAGATTTCTGTCGATGTGGTAGATATTAGAAGAGGTTCTGTTTTCACAGTGAAGTGATGAAAGAGGCATTGTAGGACTGAAAACGATGCCCATGCTGCAGAAAACTGCAATTAAAAAAAAAAAAAAAAATCACATTACCTACCACACCACCGAGAAAAGAAGGCCAGAAAAAAAAAAAAAAACAGGAGGAAAAGTTATATTTTCTGCTGATTCAAGCCGCATTAGATGTCACGCAGAACTCTTGACATATTAATCTGAATTGTTATGACAATATGACATATTGAGAAAAACTGTGACCACATAAGGACTTTGTTGTTACACTCCATTTCATCTATTCCCCAGTCTTGCACTAATAGCAAAACTGTGCACTCTGTGAAGCTCCTCATTTCTTCTGAATGACTGCATGAAGCCACAAAGGGTATTAAAGTAAAAGTGTCCATTGTCTGAATGACACTTTAAAGTAGATCAAGTGACTTTTATGAAATGTTGTCCAATAAGTAAGTTCCAGATCCCATCTGGGTTTGGCGACTATGAATCACTTACAGTATTGTACAGTTTGGTATTTATAAATGTACAGTCATCAAATGATGAAGATTACTTCAGGCCAAAGGATCCAGAGCTGTATCTTTTCAAGCCAGAATGTTCAGAGAAAAAGCTGACTGTAAACTATGCACTGGCCAACTGATAGACTTCACGAACTTCTGTCACTACAACCAGGGAGTGGTACTTCATTAAAATATAATTGCTGCTTATAAGATTGCTGCATTTCAGTTTCTTTCTACCAAGGTAAATGTACAAGTAAGCTGTATGTATAAGAAAGTCTATTCTGTCACTTATTTTAAGAGCAGCATTTCAGTTCCAAGACTATGGTAAGCTAGGCTAGCAGTGGCTTTGCCAGACTGGATTACTGGATGCACAGAAGAGAACAGCTTCTACCCTCTTATTAAACTTTGGGGTTGACAGCAAATGAGCCAACTCACAAAATACAAAGATTCTCATGTTTGAATGTTCGTATACATTGTATAATTTTGGGTTATCACAGATGACGTGAATGATTTGATATCTTCAGTCTTCACTGGCTGGCCACGCTGGCTAGTAAGTAGACTGTCTACTTACTAGCCAATTAAAAAGCATCTTGAAATGACATAATAATCCACGTGACCTCATTTGGAAGACAAAAATGAATCCCACGTTGGCCTCTTGCCCCTAATCATGAATCAGAACCACATTTTTCTGTTTTGCTGCTTCTTTTTTTAAGGCTTTCTGGGGACATATAAGAATGTACAACACATTGGTTGTTCCTCTTATCTAATGTATGATAATGTATGATGTCTTTTCACAAAATATTAAAATACAATACGACCTATCAGGTGGAGAAAAATGTAGGTCATCCAGAACACCATCAAACAGCAGCACTAAGGCAGCAGTACGAAGGCCCACGTCCCTCTTCTCTATCTGTTCGGACATTCTTAACTGCTTGTGGGCATTTGTAATGACCCAGTGACAGTATTTCTCTGCTGGCGGCTGAGGTGCTCAACAAAATGAATAACTCCAGCCAGAAAGAGAAGATGTGTGTGCGGACGTTTGTGCCAGCAGTGTTTGTGCGTATCAGTGGTGAGGCATGGGGCTACATGTCACATCTCCTCAGACGCTACAGTTCTAGTCGCCACCGGCCACAGCGACACAAAATGTTTCACAGACGCTGTGTATACAGCATTTATGCCAGGAGCGCGCAAAATGTGCCTCTACGCCGTCGTGTTTTTCTGACCAGGTTACATCTTCCTCCAGTCAGAGCCAAAAATTCTGCGCCGTGATGGGAGTACTGCAGAGCCAATAATATCAAACTATGAATCTTCTTAGAAAGAAATGGAGGCTGCCAACTGTGTGCTTAACCTCCAGAAACAAATTTCCTTGCTTGTTCCTTGACAGTCTTCAAGATGTAGCGTCTGGTACACTGTATCTTTCATGAATACCTCATTGATGCCATTTCTCAATTGTGGGTCTAGATTCAACATGATGTATATGAATTGTTGATAGACATGCATATTTATAATTCAACAATGTGCTTTGTTGTGCCCTTTCTGGGGTTAAATACATGCAGTGGAGGATGGGCGGAGGGAAGTTTTTAGAGTCCCACTCAAGTCCTGGCACATTTTCATTTACTCACTCCATCTCTTACAATGACATCTGAAGTTGTTTCTGCATCTATAATTGGACAGAGCTATTAAAACCTGCATGCAGCTAATGGACTATTTGGCAGGAGTTGTCATTTTACAAAGGCAACCCTAAGAGGACATTACTGTGTCTGAGTGTCTCCTTTGCTAATCGCCGGGGTAAAGTATCCACCTGACAATTACAGTGTTTCTCTTATTAAAATATGCATAAGTTTGCCAGAAAGTAAAATTTATTCAAAAGTAGAGCTGATATTGAAACTATAGTTGGGATCAATGTTTTATAAAACTATTGAACATGCAATACAATGCGTATGTTTGGGTAATTTGGAACCAGGTGACTGAATGAGGACAAATGTGCCATCTCAAGACATATACACTCATCAGCATAAATACAAAGTGGGGGATTGTCCACTTTCATGCCACAACCATTGCCTGTATATGGGCCTAACTATGGACAAAATCTGAAGTGACACCATCCTCTGGTTTCTACAGAGAACCTTTGAGGTCCGGTTTACCTCGAACTGCACGGCACCATGCTGCAAAGAGACAGGACAAAGCTGTCAAAGCCAACAGCAGAGCCAATACATAGCTCTCATTCAAGCACCATCAACTGAATCTGGGCATCTGATTGGTCAGCTTTATTGCTTAAAAAAGTTTTATTTGATGTGGTACAAAAAAAAATTTCACCCCCTGTCATGGATATAACATCTAACTACAGAGACCAAAACTGATTTTTGTACCAGGATGTAAATGCGTTTTGATTCTGTTGCAAAGTTGTTATTTTTAACATTGGAGTCGAAGGGGATTTGCTCTGTTTTGGGGAGAACATCTAGTGGTCAGTCAAGGAACTGCAACAACATATTTTTCCTCATTGGGCTTCAACCTGGAAGTGGGATGGTTGCCGCTTGGCTTCAACATGAGTATCAAGCAACACGTAGTTACACAAGGACTTTTTCAAAGCATGCAGCTTATTTTATGAGCAGGAATAAATTTGGTTGTTTTTGGTATGATGGGGGTATGACAGAAGCGCACGATGGACCGTGGCCATGATGCTGCTGTGTGAGCAGGTGGTGAGAGCTCTTCTATGCTGCAAGATTTTTATAGTAACAAAAGACCTGACATTGTACGACTTGTATCTGCTACGACATCAAGAATAGTGGATCTCATTCATGAAATGTGAGCAGAACAGATCTGTAAACAAGAGGAATAAGAGGAAGAATAGGATGCCCTCTACTTCAACCCCTGATCAACCATCTGCTGTTGCCGAGTGTACCTGTCCAGAATCGGTCTCACCAGCCACCAGCGAGCATGCAACAGGCGTGGACAGCACCCTTCCTGATCTTCGTTCGCGAAACGAAGTCACAATTATTCTGTATTAGCAAGGGCAGGAGCTGGTAAAAACCAAAAAGGAAAGTAAAGAAATAAAGAACAAGATCAAACTTTTTTTTTTAAGGAAAGGGTATAGATGATACATATCAGTGTGGGTACAATACAGACCTGCACAAACATGTAGAATAAATCAAATAACACAGATTTATTGCAGCCTTTTGCAAGCAAAATCAAGTGAGTCATTGCTTAACATGATGATGTTCGATTATTAAGTGGTCCTTGAGTTCATCCCAGTTTTGTCTTCAGATGACAAGGAGAATGAAGACACGTGTCCCAGGGCACCTTTGAATGAAAGCTGACTGACTGGATAAGAATTTGTCTTGGAATATGTACATGTGCATGAGGGACGTGCAAGGTCTAAACACAGTCTATCTATCCATAAAACAACAAAAGCCCTAAAGAGAGCACAGAAAATGCTCCATTCAGATGATCTGCTTAAAGGCACTAGATTCTACAAGTGGGAAAAAACAATGATTAGTACCTTTGATTGTGTCTGAGTAAAGAAAGTTCAACTAACAAAAACAGATTAACTTGCAAATTTTCCACAGCATAACCCTTCTGTATATGGTATATATGGTGACACACTGGAGCACAGTGATCTCTCCAAATCAGAATTATGCAGCTGCAGAGATTTAATGTCCAGCACTCATCTATTGTGCTTAAGATTATGTTGTATCTTGGCTGCTTTACCTAAACAATCACTCCAAGATTTGATTTCCTCACCAAATATGAATCAGTTCAAACACCTCCAAGCAAAAGCTCGCCTCTGATGTGTCTCTTCAGGAAGAAAGAAACAAGTGAACTCCTTCTTCCTTTTTATACACTCTGCCCTCTACTTGGATTCTAACTCAGTTATGTATCTGCAGCTTGCAATTTCATGTTGGGAACTACAAACAGATCAGTCTAATACCTCTTCCCTCTTTTCCCTCAGTCATGCCTCTGAAATGTGTGCTGAATGTAGTTTTGTCTTGTTGAAAAATGTATGGATGTCCCTGGAAAACATGTCATCATATGGTGCACTAAAATCTCAATCTACTGAGCACAAATGAGCACATCCATTCCCTGGATGTCCATCTTAGGCTTGTGATGTTGGCTTTCATGCGTTGAAAGTCTCCCAGATTCCTTGTACAGTTAAATTATTGTATACAATTTTGAGAGGGCACTATGTAAATCATCATTTTTAATTTCTGATTTTCAGCCTTTCATGGATTCTGCTTTAGTATCAAGTTATGATCAGAATCCCCCACGGACCACACCTGTTTGAAGTAATATCCTTTTAAAAATAATATTCTTCTCATTAATTTTCTTACAAAGTGAATTCATGAAGAGCATTTGAACAGATTATGGCTTAAAGGACTCTTTGAGCATAAATAAACTTGGTTTATCTTCATCCTCTTTCAAATTATCTATCTATTCTAAAAAGGCAAATGTTAATATAGTATTTTTTTCACATAGGATAAACAGAGGAAGCAGGATGCTATCAAAAATGATGCTATCTAATGACTGCCATCAAAAACCTTGATAGCAATCATTAGAACCTTAGCCCCTCCTGGTAAGCAATCCATGCTTCCTGTATGGGTCCCCTGAGAATTCAGTGTTCTAATTATTCACTGAAGCAGCAAAGACTATCAAATGAAACCCGGTGTTGAGTCTATCCATGAGGGGGTACCCTGACAGCGTAACCTGGGCAACATGCAAATGGAGGCAGAAAGAGAAGGCCAAAAGGAAGGGAGAAATAAAAACACACAGGGTGGAGACTTGAGGTGTATAATGGCAGAAGTGGAGAGAAGGAGTCGAGGTTCAGTGGTGAATCAGGAAAGGTGGGGCCGCCGGGGTTCAGAGCAGCAGAGTATTAGATTTCTGATGCATATGAATGACCAACTGCTGGCTTTGCTCTAGCTTTAGGGGGAAATTGCATGGGCTACCCTTCAGCTGCAGTTTAGAATATAGATGACTGCCTCACTTAATCCTGGGCCGGGGTGGTAGGGGGTCATGAATGTATGTTGTTCCTAATGCTGTTTCATTAAAGAGAAGAGTTCCAGAAGACTGGGGCACATTTCTTTTTCAAGTTTTATTACAACTAAAGCACTATGGGCCATGATTAGAAACATTACACTCATACAAATGACTTAAGATTTCACAGTCGTTGGAAATAGGCTACGAGTACAAGTTGGTCCGTTTCAAGTGTGCTTCCACTGTTGACCAAACTACAATTTAAAATATATATAAACTGTAAGATTACAGACTTACAGCCAGACACACAGTCCCTCCCCCCTCCCAAAAAAAGGAGGGAAGGGATAATGCTGTGGTCTTAAATCAGTGCATTTGGGCAGAAAGCCAAGCAGACTTTCCTCAACAGACACACACGTGCAATTACGAAGTGCCGAGCTCTGATAATACGCAAATATCCACATCATTTAATTAGAGGGGAACAATACTGCCTTGTGTCCAATTTACAGTTAATACAAATGGACTACTGAATTATCAACAGCAGTAAATTATACATCAAATGTATGTGAAGCTAATACACGCGAGTATGAATTAACATATGATTTTAATTCTATTCGTATGAAGCTACGGGCCCCTGCAGCTGCAGAAAAGTTACAAGTCAAATTTCAAGCACAGAGTCACAATTAATTCCAAACAAAGTCATGTAAATCCTAAAGTGGCCTCAATCAGGCAAACCACCTAGTTTGATTGCACTCTAAACAGAGCTACATGGCATGACAAGTTGCTCTAAATTACACCAAACCCAGTGATGTGGCCTTTTTTTTTTTTTTTTTTGTAAAGGGGAAAAGGCCCCATTCATTTCCCTTCGCACACTGACTGCTGCCGACAGAACATTCAGGAGCGCACGCTGAAGCCCCAATCTGCAGAGCGTCACCAAGAAAACCCATTTCTTTTTCAAGCAGTACACAGAGCTGGGTCTGAAAAGAGAAGCAGGTGTGCAACTGAGCTCCTGCCCTCACGCCAGAAAATGTGCATGAGTGATGCGCGACCTCCAGCAGCTCACCACAAAAAAAAGTGACCCTCTCCCGATGAGATCCTACCACGTGTCACAACGGATTCTGCGAGGAGTGATTGAACTGTTTGTTTTTGTGTCACAGAGACAATAGCACTGCCAGCTTAAAGTGCTCGCGACAACCTGCTGTGTCTTCTTTCAGAGCGCCGGCTCCCCTAAACTCTTTTCAGCATCCCATTGCCTTTGCTAAATAATGAAAAACTGCAATGAAGTTGTGAATGGAAAATTAGGCAGAAGCAGACCCTGAGGGTTACTATTCTCCAGCTACACACTTATCATCCATTACCTCCACTTTTGTATCCTAGCTGCGTCAGGTTTAATCAGAATTTAACTCTGTTTTACACCTTTTCCATTATGTTCATTTGCTTTTTTATCTTTCTCTCTTCCTCATCCGATCCCCTTCATTATGGGCGTGCACATGTGCGCGTCTGCAAGAGTGCTAAAAACACCATGAGGGAATTGGGGCCTTTGCCACCCCCACTCCTCACAAATGTGAAGGGATAGTAAATATCAGCGCAGCAGATGGGGCTGATGCTCCCTCTCTGCCTCTCTCCCGTACACAGAGAGGGCAGAGCAAATGGATAGCCATCAACAGCAGCAGGAGTCGCCCCAGGCCAAGACAGGAGCAGAGGACACGGGGACTGGACTGCTGCTCAGGCAGGCAATTTTACAGACAAATTCCCCCTATCAGCAAGGGAACCGCAAACCATTAGGAAAGAGTGCTTATAAGGTCATTGTATCTAAGATTTCACGGTATACAGGCATGCTGGTGATAAACATGTGGTTTTCCCATTTGAATTCATGAGATAATAAATTATATTTATATTCCAAGTACCTTTTTTTTTCTACCTGTGTGGATCATATTCCAGGGCTGTGTCATTTCAATAGTCTGTTGCACACCTTGCAGGATCTGAAGAGCAGTGGCAGTGTGTGACAGCATGACATGCTTGTATAGCAGAGCAGGAGTCTGGAGGAGAATCTGGAGCTGATTGCATAAATCTTGCCCACTCATCACTTAACAAACAGCAAAACAGACTTAAATTTAGACAAGCAGCTTTGTTATTGTTGTTATGAAACCGGCAGCATGGAGAGTATATTTCAGTATTCCCACAGCAATATTAGGCAGCCTCCCACCGGGAGAAGAGAAGCACATGTGGATCAGCGATGACACAACATGGAATCTTACTGCGCAGCGGCATAAACTGAGAGGTGATGTAATGCTTCCGAGCTCATTGGGTGAGAGTCAGCGCAGAGAAAAAAAAAAAAAAGAAAAATGTGAGGAAATCATAACAAGCCCTATTATTGCTGTATTTAAACATCAGTCGGCTGAGATGGAGACCAGCCTCAGCTATGCAGCAGGGTTCATTGTATAATGTCACATATAGACTTTGACTGTAACATCCATGCTTACATGAATGATTTAAATATTCAAGGGATTGAAAATTACTTTTCTTGCCACTGCGATACCCCATATCTGGCGTCCTTGAAAGACAGTATCTCAATTGGAGACTTCTGAGCCTTCTATATTTGCATTTATTTATTTCAGGCGGAAGAAGAAGGAAATTTCAACGGATCGCTAATTTCATTTCAGCGTGTACCAGTGGCATTAGCCCTGAGCCAATATTTCAGAGGAGCACAAAATCAATGTTGAGATTATACTGGGAATAGTCCTGGAACCCATTAGCAACTTTGACCAATAGGTCAGGTAAAGTAATAGCTAGATAAATGTTTTATTACAGATTTGCAAAGTGACTTAATGGTGTGTGTGGGGGGGTGCTTCTTACCTGGGCAGTTGCGCATGGCAAATATTCATCATACTGAGCGCAAATATCTCAGCAGCCAAGGCCTTTCTTCTTCTTCTTCTTGTTTTTATATATTCTTTTTCAAAGATGGGACTCAATAAACAATCTTCAGAGGCAGTCAGAGCCTGTGTGTGTTGTCCTCGTGAGGCACACACGCCCACAGATGTGAAAATGTGCTCTACTGTTGTGTTCTAGTAATTGTATTTTGTATGACATCATACACGGCTGAGATGTGTTTTACTGATGCTGCTGACAAAGGACAGACGTACCAGCGACTAAGATATGGGAGCTACACAGCATCTCTGCTGGTACACATGTGCATCTTTGGTCATTTTCAAGAACTAATATCATTATACTTTCCACTCTTTATTTATTTATTTTTTACTTTCTTCTATTTATGACTTTTGTGGCCTTTGAAAGGTTCTCAGTCTTTATTGACTGCAACTAAGAACCCTTGGAGTTAAATCAATTTCATTTTCAATCATCTTTATTATTTAGAGACCTGGTATGTCCTTATTTATGAATCTAAATGTGAATCATATCTGTAGATCGGGTCTCAAATGGTTAACTGGGGACAAAATGAAGAATTTGCTGACATATGTCACCCTTTACAGTTTATTTTTAAAGATGCCCCATATTTTTTTTTTTTCGGGAATAAACTTATTTATTTATTTTTGTTGTAAGTACCTCTGTTTATGTCTGAATTGCATAGTCACATTTAGTTTTCTTTTTTTTTATTTCCCCTTCAGCCCGTTGTTCAAACTGTCTTCAAGCTGTTCAGTGCTGGGCAGGGTGCTAGTTTTCTCAATGAAAGCCAGACAGACTGAGAGGTCCCACACGCTGAGAGGAGCGGCTCCTGTTTCCAGCTCTGTTTCCATGGGGATGAGAAAACGCACCAATCACAGCGCTGAGCGCCAGCAAGCGGGCAATTCAATTTCTTAAAGATGCAGTGTTCGTTTTTTTTTTTTGTTTTTTTTTTTTAGGAGGGGGAGGTGGTGCTGTGAAGAAAAAAAAAGAAAAGAAAAAAGAACAGTGAAGCATCTCAAGACTTTAGTTCAAAAGTTTTTCCTTTTTTCCTTTTTATTAAATGTGAATTCACATGGTAGTTTGAGCCCATCCATTAAGAGATTCCGCCTACATACAAAATAGGCATCATTCTGTCATCACATCCTTATCAAACGCAAGAAATAACACATTTGTGTACATATATTCACAAACTGAAAGGACAGTCGATGGTGGTAGGTACTTATTTATTAAAAGATGAGTCAAAAGACAGATTCACCCTTGGAATGTGAAGTAACTACTGCCTAGAACTTCCAACAAAATGTCTTGGCATATAATTAGGTCATATTCCAAAACCTTTTATCAAACAGACTTCATATGTAAGACCCACATAAAAATAAACAATATCTGCTTTTTTTTAAGTGCAAGAAATAAAAAATACAGGTTTGTGGTTAATGTCTTAAAAAAAGAAGGCAGTCTTCAGTTTCAAAATAAAGTTTCATTTCATGAAACAGGACTATGGAATGTTCTTTTTTGCTTGCTTGTTCAACTAATGCCAGACCACCACTGTATCAGACTTTGCCCTTTTTGTGGAACCTTAATTTCTTTTCATCCTTTTTTTTTGTCTCTAATTAGTGGTCAACTTTGGGATTTTTCAGTGTCAGATTATGACCATCATCTGATCTTATGTGTCAATAAAACATCCAAATTGTGATGTCTATCTGTTTTCAATAGCACGCATCACACCACGAGGCCATATTCAATTGTTTTGTATCAGTTCCAGCTGATTTGTTTATTTTCCTGCCCGGACAGGCTTCAGCATCACAACATGAAATGATGTTGACAGTGCACGAGTCTGTTTTTCCATCACTTGCTACAATTGTCGATGGTCTGTATCTCAAGAGTATATATTGCACAAAAAAATGAGAAAGGGGGGAAAAAACAGTATGTGCCATTAAAAAATACCAAAATCCAGTTTCACACCTGCGATTGGGACCCATCCACATATCACGAGTATGATATACATAAACTCCTAACTTTACTATATTACAGTACATATACAATCTTGAAACTAGTTCCAGCTCTGAGGTATGTGTTCCCCATGATGCCATTGTATCGTCTACAAATACTCAACAAATCTGCTCTACAACTGTACAAAACCTAGTTTAAAATCACAAGGCATTTTTGATGCAAGTCTTAATTTAACTTAATCCTTAAAACCAGGACTCCCTTGCATGCTAAAAACAAATGATAAAGGGAAGAAGTGCCTGAAACTCACTGAAAGCACAGTAAGAACATTCCCTTTTAACTGTACAAAAATATGCCTGAAAATATCTTACTTTTCTTTTAAAAAGATGAGGTCTGTTATGTATCAAAATGTTTCCTCCACACCTCTATTCTGCAGAGGTTTAGGCTGCTTAATCTTCCAAACCAGGAGGTAAACGGAATCAGTAAAAATAAAAAAGAAAGGCAAAAAACAAAACCAAAAAACCTAAAACAAAATATTTTGCGGCATTTAGAAATTACATAAACTGTTGTAAAGTAGCATCCTGAACAATAGTCAGTTCACAGATTTGCTTTGAGACAGTCCACAGTTCCGTGTTCAGCTCCCTGCAGTTTTTTTGTTTGTTTGTTTGTTTTTAAGAGGATAAGATGCATAGAAGTTCATGTATTTTTCCCTTTGTGGTCCTTTTAAGCTGAACAGAATTTGCAGACCTACGGGAAAAAAAATCCATAAAACCCTGTCATGCTGCCAGATTGAAAAAAGAAAAAAAAAAGAAAAAAGAAAAAGAGTCTGCAGACTTTTTCTTTTCTTTTCTTTTTTGCTACCAGCTTCATAAGCATCTCATTCCTCAAACCTCACCTCGGCTCACGGTCCTCCACCTCCCTTCTCCAGGACCCTACAGGGGGAAAAAAAACCCACAGGAGGCTGGGCTAGGGACAATTTGACCAAGACACGTATAATTTCATAACTCCCTTCTCTGTTATTACTAGAGGAACTGTTTTTCAGTATGTGAAGACCAGGTCGGAAAAGTTCGCCTCCAGCCAGTCCCCGGCAATCATCTCACTGAGTTCTGGCGTGCAGTAGTCTGGGAATTCAAAGTGGGAGCCCAGGCTGCCCTCACTGAAAGAGTCCAGGTCCTTATCCACAAGAGACAGGGAGAGGTTTCCTGAATTAGGGTTACCCAGCTCCGTGCCCGGGGCGCTGGGAGCGAAATTCAAACTAAAGTCAAACAGCAAATCGTCCGCGTCCTCCCCGGAGGAGGAGCCGCTGCTGGACGAGGACGACGAGGAGGAGGAGGAGGATGTGGAGACCGACCTGGAGGATGCTGGTGAGACGGAAGCAGCGTGCAATGTGCTCTGCTTGGAAATGTTTTTGATATTGTAAAAGAGTCTGTTGTTGCTCCGCACTTCTTCGTACATGCTCGTCCCCTCGGACTCGGCCGAGGAGCTCAAAGTTGGGCTCGCGGGAACTTTGGCTACATTGTACGGCCTCAGGC
This sequence comes from Arrhamphus sclerolepis, assembly GCA_037176975.1. Taxonomy (NCBI): domain Eukaryota; kingdom Metazoa; phylum Chordata; class Actinopteri; order Beloniformes; family Hemiramphidae; genus Arrhamphus; species Arrhamphus sclerolepis. Next base: position 7,572,797 of record JBAMYA010000015.1, on the reverse strand, counting down.
GCTCCTCCTCTCCCGCTTTAATCCCCATCCGGTAGTCCTCTTCGTACTCGTCGTCGTCGTCCTCGTCGGTGAGCTCACTTTTCACAGTCTTTGTAACTTTTAAGCTGGGAAACACACAGTCCTCCGCGTAGCCGTGCGAGGACTTGGAGCCGCTCTTAGTCTTTATCTTGGAGCACTTCTTGCTGGGAGTCTTTGCAATCTTTCCGCACTTCTCTGGAGACGGTGCTGCTGATGACTTGGAAGTGTCCAGCTTTGGTTTTTTCTTGGGTCTGTATTTGTAGTCGGGGTAGTCAGCCATGTGTTTTAGCCGCAGCCTCTCGGCTTCTCTGATGAACGGGATCTTTTCGCTGTCCTTGAGCATCTTCCACCTCTTCCCCAGGCGCTTGGAGATCTCCGCGTTGTGCATGTCCGGCGACTGCTCCATGATCTTTCTCCTCTCGATCTTGGACCAGACCATGAAGGCATTCATGGGTCTCTTGATGTGACCGGTGGCCGTCTTGCACCAGTCCGGATTTATCGCCACGGGGCTGCATGCCATAAATTCACTCTCCTCCGAGTCGGTGGCCTCCCTGGACATGCTTCCATCCGTCTCGCTGTTGTCCGTGTGCTGCACCATTGTCCCCCCGTGTATCACCGCCAAGACGGCTCAGCTCTGTGTCTCTGCGCCGGTTCGTCCTCTACTTAATGTGTCTCAAGCTCTGCACTCTTTTTCCAGAGTTACAAACTGCCTTCTTAACTAGTTATCAGCTTTTTCATGTCCCCTGCGTCACAGACAGTCGGCCAATCGCGTCCCTTCCACTCCGCCCAGCAGACTCTATCCAAGACTCCCGTTTTAACCCTTTTATTCCTCCCCTTCCCGAGCTCTCATTGGAGTGGAGGTGGGGATTTGTGCTACACAGTGTCTGGAGCAACACGCCGGGCGAGACAAGCATATTAAACACACAGTTAGCGCTGTGCGCTCCGGAGAGGCGCATTACGCACCAAAGCGCATATAAGTTTTAAACCTGATTTTAATTTTTTTTTTAATTTTTTACTTTTATGGAACATGCCATTCTTATTCTTTAGACGGACTTCTATTTTCCAGATGTATTTGGAGAGAAAAAATAATAATATAGGTTGTGGGGTTGTTTTCTTTTTTTCCCTCCCTTAGGTTGAGTACTGAAGGTGGCGCTTGGACACTGTTGCAGGCGCATGAATGCGTCTGCTGGTCTTAATATTGAAGGATACCTTCCCCCCCAACTGGAAACAGCTTGAGGAAGACTTTGTGTTGTAATTAACTACAGTATAGCATGCATTTTCACGTGATTTCTGCGTGGTCAAGCGCTGTCGCATTAGGTCTGCAGTGGTTTGTTTCTGCGTCTGCATTTGAATGAAGGAAGTAGGTCAGTAGCACAATTCTTCTTGTTTACAACGTGAGAACACCTGCAGCATCCCACAGACCCTTATAAATGGGTGATTTATGTCAACTAATTGTGGTAATACATAAAGCCCAGAATTACAGAGTAAACACGAGCTGTAATTTTTCATCATTTCAATGAGCGCTTGTGTTAGTGCGCAGCGCAGTAACGCTCATTCAGATGGTAATGTTTTGCCTGTGCAGCCTCTGACTGAGCCCATACTGGCAGGAGGGGGGGAGATGGAAGGCACCCTGCTGAGTTTGCTGTGTCAAGAGGCAGTGCAGCATGGAGCTGGCGTCTCCTGCGCCCCCTTCCACACTCCTCCCCCACGGTTCTGGGTGGCAGCCAACAGTGCTATCGGAGGCTGGGGTGATAAGGCGTCCTGCTTTTCTCTCTCCGCTTCGTCCCCTAGAGGGCAATCACTTACCCTTTTGAAACCCTCCCCCCACCAAGCCACCGTATTTTCTCCTGGCTGGGGCTTAAGAAGCGTCTCAACTGATACAGAGGGAGGGAAGCTAAAAAAGCAGGAGGAAAGAAAAGTGGAAAGGAGACAAGGCTGAGGAGAGTGAATCAGTTTTCGAGGGGAGACAACTGCTGGGGGTGGATAGAGGGGTTTTCGCCTTTCCATCACTGGAAGGGAGGAAACCCTCTGTCTTTTCCAGACAGAGATAGAGCTGAAATGCTTTATCATGACCACCCCATGATGATTAAGCTTTATCAGATATATGTGTCAGAGCCTAGTCTCAGGAGGTTGCCACATGCAAATGCATGTTTTTCTTGTCAGCATTTTTTCCCCTCAAGGATTCGTCAGAATTATGTTTGGTCTGATCAGTTTAGATGATAGAAGGTGCATGGAGGCATAATTTGCAACCACATATTGACTATATATCTGCAGTTGACTGATATTTTTCCCAGAATTTTAGCACAGCAAAATCTGATATGCTCTTTTGTGGGGGAGAGGTAAATAAAACTGCCCTGATTTCCCAAAACAGTGATAAACAGTGTGACTGCAGCACACTGCCTGAACCCCTTTTTTTGAGTTTAATCCCCCTGTCTGTGGATATCCGCCCGCTCCAGCCGGCCTCATCTCTTTATATGATGGTTTCATGTGAACATGAATCACGAGACTGTTTAATGATGAGCATCGGGGTGGCTGTCCTACTCATTAGCATGGCTCATTATTGGCTGTGAATGAGGTGCTGGTGTCACCCACACAGCCCATGAGTCATCTCAGGCCGTGGTGGCCCCACACAGACGCACCAGTGATATAACTCTGCCTGAGCACACACACGCGCACACACACACCCCTTACTGCTGTCGTTTCATCCCTCTCCAACTGCCTCATTCAGTTACTGGGACTGTGAGCAAAGCGAAGAGGAGCGTTGTGGCATACAGCAACATATACTGTTTTCATTAACCTTCCACACACTTTCAGGCTGCCTATGAATCAACAGAGCTTCATTTCACTGTGTGATTTCCAATACGATCTCTAATACCCCAAAGGTAGATATTGCAATGTTTATTTGTCAATTTTAATGTCAAAAGAATATCAAAACAATAGAGTGCTGAATGAAGTGATAGTTTTTATGTATGAACACTGAAAGAGGGTTTCAGGAGTAACAATTCCCTTTGCATTGCTTATCTAAAAGCCTCCCAATGCAGCTGCTGCTCTCACAAAGGGCCAGTGAAGCGTTAGATCAATACTAACCCTTGCTAGAGGCTATCTGATGCTCAAAATGCATGCATCCATCTCCTCTGCATAGCCTTGAGACAGGTGTGGACTTCTGGAAGCCACTATCTGATGGATTCACAATGGGCGAAGAAGAGGTGGGGGGCTAAAAGCAGGTGGTGAGGATATGGGGTTTGTTTTGGTAGCACATGAAAACGTAAATTAACTTCTCACTTGATAGACATGTCCTTAAGTATCCTGTATACTCAGGTTACAGTGTTTATTGTCATTCTGTAAATTGGAATTTTCTCACCCAGATAGTGGAGTCACTTAATGGTAATTTGGTCTTATGCTCAGGATTTACAGTATGTAACAAGTACCAGCAGCCAGTAGGTTTAGACAAATCCACCCATGTGTCTTTCTACGTTTGCATGAAGTCATCTCTGTTCGGACTTTGGCTGTGGGTGAAATCTAATATAAGCCTGTGACTGTAAAGATTTACAGTTTGTACATGTATGCATCTACAGCAGCCCATTTTTTTTAAAACAACCTATATCAGCTGGTCCAGCATTTGTCTCTCAGGCTGCTTGTGGCTACGGTCTCATTCCTCTGAGCTCACGCTGTCCTCCCTCTCACAATTGCCAGAAAAAACTCTGACAGTGGGGAGGATTTCACAGCAGTTTGGAAGTTGTTGTTTTACCACTTAGGTGTTTGGTGCCTCCAGGGCAATTTTATGCCCTGCTGTTGCTTTACATTCTCGACTCAATGCAAATGTATCTCCAGGGTGTCAGGTTCTTTGTTGACCTCCTTGATGTGGCCTCTGTCTCTCAAGGTCCGATGCTTAGCGGATACTTGAGACTGGAGTATCTTGTCGTGAATATAAACAGCTGACCCGCGAACACTGTGCTGGAATTGTTTGTCTCAGGAATACACAAAAATACAATCAGAGGGCAAACCTGTCGGTTAGACTTGCAAAAAAAAAAAAAAAGTTTTACATTATTGTCTATGAATTAAGTTATTTCTAAATGAAACGTGAAGAACAAGAGTGTTCTTTTGATGCACATTGGTGAAGAGTATGCAAATTCATAAGGTCTCATTCTGACTTAAAGCTGAGATTGAAGTGCTTATTTTTTTACTTTTCTAATCATTTACTTCCTCTCCTTTACAGTGAAAAACATGGAACAAATCATGCATGTGCATATAAATAAATACACATACAGGATACAAACATTGACACACTAGGATAAATGAAACATATTATGATAAGAATAACTTATTTGCATAAGAAGAAGATCTGTGAGCCTATCCATCTTTAGCTTGACCCAACCTACCATTATACTGCTTCTGCTGTCCCTTGTAAATTTTTACTTCATATTTAAGCCCATCTGGGTTACAACATTTCCATCCCTGATTTGCCAAGCCTGTATCATGTGACCATAGCCCAAAGATAGCCCATCCCTGTTGGTGGCAGTAATGCTCCTTTCAGCTGACTGATAACTGCCACAAAACCCAGAAGAAGCATCTCAACAGTGGCGTAAACAATTGCATGGAGACGGAACAATGAGCACTGGCCGCTTTGTTGTTTTTCGTATTAGCTTGTAGCCAAAGTCTGTATTTCAAGGAACATTATGGAATTAAAACAAACCAATGTGTGTTATGTGAGGGCAAGTAGTGTAAACTTTTGTTAGGGACCAAAACTACGTGAATCAAGGCAGTTTTGAATTATAACTGAATATATGTTTGCAGCAAAATGGCAATTAGATTGAAACACAGCTAACTTAAAATCAATTGCAATTTTAAGCCTCTGGGAGGGATCAAAAATATAAGTGATATTGTAGATAGGGTCCATACAGATTTAACTTTATTTTGGGTACCAAAAGTGTATAAAAAAACAAACAAAAAAACACTCTTTGTACAGGAATCTCCCTCCATTCACTTCCATACCGTCCTAAGTTTGTACAAATTGATGACCTGTTTACACAAAGTAGGTTCCTGTCAAGAAACACACAAAGAGGAGAGTTCATGGCCTCAGATTACAGAAAACTGGACTGGTACTAAGATTTTTATGTAATAGGCAAGCGTTTAAAGCAGTGAAAGCTATGAACACAGATGCAAAGATGTGGAAAATGGAGCTTTTGAACTCTATCTGTATTATATGTATGTTCTCCTCAGACCTGAGCTGAAAGTGTCATATAGTTGAATGATATGTGTCCTTTAAGTGCATGGATCGCCAAATATTGACCAGCTACTTGATTTCAGTTGCATTTACATGTCAACATGATGTTTCCACTGTAATACTACCATTTCAGAGACAAAAAAATAATAATAATTATAACAACAACCAAATGATCCTCATACTTAAAGAAAGGTTCTGCGTACTCCACCCCTGATGTTTAAAATTCAGCAGCCTCAACATTAAAAACGTAACCACTCAAGCATGCTTTAAACCCAGTGGGAGACTATAAACTTTCAGCGAATCCAATGAGAGACATGAGCATCAGTGTGGGTGTAGGACACAGTGATCATTTGTAACTAAATACTATATGTGGTTATATGAGGCCATTCTTAAACTCTGAAATGTGGGACTTATGAAGTAAATCTACAAAATAGCCACATACAAACAGCCTGTACTCAGGTGAGAACTGGTTAAACTCTAAAAGGCAGCATTGAAGGCATCTTGTCTCTCACTTCCTCCCCCTCCCTGTACAGACGTGTCCTTCGGGGCAACGTGGATCCACAACGGCCCGAAGGAGATGACATCATCCTGGAGCAACTCTTGTCTTACAGTGTACAGTATGTTCCACAGTAATCATATTGCCGTGTCATTCTCAATAAGCTCTGGCCATTTAAATCCTTTAATTATATACCAGCAGCATTGAAGTGGTGTTTACTGTGAGAGTCCAGTGTACCTAGTTTTTTTTTTTCTTCTTTTTTTATTGTATATTGTGTCTTGTGTTAATAAACTTGTGCAGAAGAGGAGCCCTCCAGGCAGCCACTGTAATGAGAGTGTGTTTAGTCTGGGGACTGTGCAGGACTAATGCTGATGGATTGCGTGGCTGCAGGTCAGGTCTTGCTCTCACACAGCAGTGGAGACAGCAGAAGGAAGCAAGGAAAAAAAATGTGTACGCTTGTGAAATGCAATGGATGACAAACCATGATACAATTATTATTACCTTGTTAAAACAAGCTAGATGAAAACCGCACAGCATTACTGTGAAATAACAAATAGGGACCTTGTTTACAGTTGCTGGATTTCTAGCGCTGGAAGGCTAAAATAATTCATCGGATTGGCTGCTGTGTGGTCTTAACACACACCTTTTTAGAAATAGATCTGTTGATTAAGTTTCACTCAAGGGGTTGATTTCTAAGAAGTGCAGAGCTTTTGCGGCTCTGTTTCCCTACCAACCGGCCCAGACTTGCCTCCTTACGAGATAAGATAGTGTAGACTCGTGAGGGGCCTCCGCTGTGCTTAGTCACACTCACTTGCATCCTGTGCTCTGAAGTTTTACTGGTTTATGATCTTTGCACTGCCAGTTGAATAGTGACAGTTCAAAGCAGCATGACAAATTGAGAATCCATGCCCTGTGGCCAACTCTTAGGCAGGATTGTATTAGGTCCTTAATTAGTGGGTAGGATAACCCAGAGTTAAAGGAAGGGGTTATTAGTTTTATATTTCTCTTGATGTCTTCCTCACTTAATTTCTTGAAATTATATTTAAGGTTAGTTTATTATTCTTAACTGTGTAGAAACAACTTCTGCTTTGAGAAGGAACCACAAACTTTTTGTGAGGAAGTTGAAAGAGTCATTTGTCTCACTTACCTGATACTTTTGGAAGTCTAAATCAAGTTTCAGACCCACTAAAACCTCACGATGTAGTTATCCTTTTAAAGTATGGTAACAGTCCATGGTGCTAATGGTAACTTTTCAAACCATTAAGTTACATCGACAAAGTTAAGTTGACACGTTGGATCTGGCATTATTGATTGATGCTGCTGTTGCAGTTGCTGTAGCCAAACTGTATCTCAAGAGGTGGCAAGTCACTTTTTGGTGGTGTGACTCATGAAGAGTTTTGCTAGATATTTAACCCGCCATTAACTGTCGGCCAAATACATGGGACCCACAAAATTCCACTCTTTTTTAGGCAATGCCCATGTAGTCACTTGTATTCCTCATTAGTCTCATGTAGCCGGCTGACATAGGCTTGAAATCAGAGGCGATTTGTCACAGACAGCAGGGAAGCCAAACTGCCTCTGAAATTCTCTGCTACATCTTCAATGTGAAATTGACGGTAAAACAGTAATTCACAAAACATGAGATATGCCCAATATTGCATTTACTTTCATGACTACTATATGTCATCCAGTAGCTTAATCAAGTGATTTCTTGTGAAATCACCACGGTTCGCTGCGAAAATCACACTATGAAGCCTCCTGCAGAAGCTGAGCTTCCAAGGGCTTCTATGGGCTGGAAGCGCTGGCTTCCAGGGGCGGGTCTAAGCGTCAAGTTTTTTCTAAAATT
>JBAMYA010000015.1:7545651-7565113 GCA_037176975.1 Arrhamphus sclerolepis | reverse complement strand
CCCCCCCCCCCCCCCCCCCCCCCCCCCCCCCCCCCCCCCCCCCCCCCCCCCCCCCCCCCCCCCCCCCCCCACCACCCTTTTCTTTTTTCTTTTCTTTTTTTTAAAATACTCAGGAGAAATCATTAACACACACATTTCAGTTAATTGCCGTCCTTTTGCTCACATTTCCACTCTTGAAATCAGAGTCAATCTACTCAACTTGATTACTCTTTGTTGTACCTGATTGTTATCTTTTTTTTTTCTTTGGCTATTTAGTGCTATTGAATAACTTCGTGTGGTTATGGCGTGGTGTATAACAATTTTACGGACTTAAAATTAATTTCTAGACACGTTGTGATTTGGACAGGTTTTACATCGTGACTGGGCTGGAACCGACAGTGAGATCTGGCAACCCTAACAGCCGGCAGGGTCTGGAACTGGAAGTCGTCCTTGAGGGAAAGCAGACAGACATGGAAATACTGACTTTACCGTCGACACAGTAGAAAACTTACTCCTCTTTAATATTCTCAAGGCACGGCTATTCTCAAATTGTTTCCGCCAACTTTTTATGACAGATACAAGGGAACGAAAATCAATGAGTTCTGCGGACGACCGACGAAACGGATATAAAAATGAAGGAGCAACGGTAAGTTAGGACATGTTTTACATGCCGGCACCGATGACAATTTTAAAAGCTTTTTTTAAATAAACAAACAAATGTTTAAGATTTTTGACTGTATGTAGTGTGCTTCTCGTAAATCAGTTAACCAGTACCCGTTTCTACTTATGACTGAGTAGTTCATAAATATATATGTATTCAGTTTTCAGTGTTGTATGGACGTAAGTGTGCCGTATAACGTTACAGAATAACTGTGTTATTACGCCTGGTGAAAATAGTCCCCACAATGCAAAGCACGTGTAAAAACTAAACAAAAAACCCTCCACGCGTCTCCCTAATGCTCTGTTCTCAAAGTTCACACATTCATGTTGTGCTCTTGGCTGTAATGCCTCCTAATATTTGCACCTTTCTTTGGGTTGGAGTGTTGACCACTTTGCTGCTTATACAGTTTTGAAACAATCTGTGCGTCACAGTGTGTTGTGTACGCAGGGTATTAGCGCGTATTAAATTAATGACATTATTCACATGGTCTAAAAATGGCCTAACAGAATGATGGGATCTAGGCTTCCTGCTATTGGATTACATGTGTCTGCACACACCTTCGGACAGCTGACAGTGTCCAGGTCATGCTGGACCTCATATGTCCGACTGAATTCACAAATGTGTCATGGCTGACACTTCAGTGAGCTGTTTTGTGCTTTTATTCATGGACCTTAAATAAAACCTAGTGGCACTGACAATAGTTATATGCATCATCTCACCAAATTGCAGTGAGTCTCTTCAGAGTTGAGTAGAATTTGACAAAGTTATTAGCCAACTGAATGGCATTGGTGCAGCATTTATATCAGTGGATTTCATTAGATTGTGTACAGCTGATTGCATTTTAATTCTTCAGACATGGGTTTGTAATTTAAATATTTGTTTTACATTATGGGGATAATAAAACTCATGTTTTGCCTCATCCACACAGGTGAAGGAAGTCTTCAAGAAAGTCGAGACTCCTCATCCATGTTTAAATGATTCACTGGAGGGAGAAATTCAGGCCTTCCTCATTGATGAAGGCCAACTCCACACTTATGACGACCTTACCAAAGTCAACCCTGTGACCCCAACAACAGGTATTCAAATGGGCTGCATTATTATTGGAGCTTGTATGTATTTTGTTTTCTTCTTTTCAGACAAGTAGGTTTTTAACACACCTTTTAACATGTTTTGAAGGAGTCTTCAGTTTTTTCCTGAAACGTCACCTGTTTGGGTTGAATGACCTGTGCTTTCATCAGCAACAAACAAACAAAATAACACAAAAAAGAACAAAATTAGAAAACAGAAGACATAATGAACTTAATTGAACTCGTCAAGAGTTTCTGTATTACTTGATTATGTAAACACAAATGTGTCATGGGATTTAGTTTTGCTTACTGTCTCACCTAAGCAAGTGCAACCAAAGTCATTTCACTTGCTCAGCAGAACTGGCTGTTCCTGAGCCAGTTCTTTACCACTGCACCCTCTCACTTACAGGCAGTTGTTGGCGGAAGGATCACTGGGAAATAATGAAATATATTTAAGATTAAAATTATTATTTTTAATTTTGTTTTGTTTTTTATTTTTGCTCATGAAAGAGGTCTGTTGATGGAAGAGGGCTTGTGTGTGCACGCTTCTGTCATAGGTCCTGGTTTTTCCATCTCAGACGTACATGTGTTTCCCAATTGAATTTTAAATGTTTTGATTTGGGTGTATGTGATTATGTGGCCTGGAGTGAGGAGGACAGAGATTAAGGACATGGACGAGTTAGACAAGAAGAACAGAGTGAGGGAGAGGAGGATCAAGATAAAATTGTAGAAGGTGTGCAGTTAAAAAACAACAAAACAAAAACGAAACATCCCCCACACTTTTAAAAGCTTGCTACCCCCTCTTTATTGCTCTGGGCAGGTTTACAGTGTTTATCTTCTCGTCAGTGTTCCTTCACAGATTACTTTTATCTTATAGGGGTTTTCTAGAATTTTTGGGGGGGCACCCCCCCCCTTCTGTGGTGCAAAGACTTTGAAAAATTCAAGCTAAAATGGGGCATTCTGAGACTATCTGAGCAGGAAATTTTAACTGTTGTGGTCATCCTAAAAATAAAAGAAGTTAATGTAGTTCAAAATGGCAGAGGAACTAGGAGCATCTCCCTCGACACCATTAAAATATACTAGAATATAGACACTGAAATTGAGACGGCAACGTCTGCCTTTTTGTCTATATCACAGTCGCCACTACTGGTTAGTGCAGAGCTAGCATGATACATTATCAGCGGAGAGATTGTTCAACTCCGTTAGCAAGGGGGCATTATTATTTGTGAAGGTTACGGGAAATGATACACACCGGATTACACATTGGATTACAAACATGATGAGATTTTTTTTAAATGGCAGGATGGAACTGAAGATATCAACACACGATAATCAGGGAGGATGGAGGTAGGCTCTCTCAATCACTCAATTGCTGCCCTGACAGTGAGTGTGTTCACTGATGGCGCCTGTGTTTTGTCATTTTTATACTTCGAGCCGTTCCTCGGAACTCACTTGTTTGCAATTCTGTACGGTGAAATGCCCTCTACCACACTCTGTGCAATGATGAGGGGAGAAACGTTAAAGAGGCTACTTGGAAGAGGTAGATGTCAAAGCCCATGTCGATGGATCGTATCCATACTTATTTTATTTGACTTTTAAATTATCACACCGCAAGCAATTGCACAGCTGACAATCTTGGCTTGGTGTTGTAGTAGGCTATTGTTCAGTTCGACACATGGCGTTGCTCGCATGTCCTCACGTTAAATCCAATGCCGTCATAACCAACAAACTAGCTTGCAATGCTTCTTACACACATACCTGCTCACTACAGAAAAGTTACATAGTTACTACACAGCATCAAAGCCACTGGGCTCCACCTGCTGTAGTTTGCGTGTGCTGTCTCCACTTTGGACCACTTAGCACTTTGGACCATTACTATGATCAGAATGTTCTGGAATAATGATGACGCTTTTTGATTATGTGACTTATTAAGACATTTACAAGGGGTGCTCAAAAAAAAACAACCAAAGAAAAAAAAAAACGCAAGAGGGTGCACACGAGTAGGCATGGGGCACTGCCCCCCTGTTCCCCGGTTTAGAGAAACCTGTGAACATGATTTTTGACCAGTAGAGAAGGTTTGATTCTCAGGGCTCAGCGCTGTGGCTCACGGTGCTGAGCAGATCTATTTGAGAAAAACATGACCGTTTGACCATTTCTCAGTATGTTTTCTTGATTGTGCTTGTGTTCTTGTGGAATTATGAAACATCATCCCTCACAGCTGGACAACAGTTCCAATCCAAAGTCGACATTTGGTCTAGTACCACAGATCCCTCAATGTGCTCTTGCTCCACCAGTTTTAGTGAGAATGCCTCTATCAGAGATTTGTGTAGACTTGTGATGGCAAAGTATCCCAGAATTCCTTTTGCATCAACACAGCAGAGGACAAACCTACTTGTCTTTGTTTTGTTTTTTTTGTGTTGCTCTGTAGTCACACTACCAAATGCAAGGTGAGCCACTAGGTGTGGCAGTGAGAGCTCTTTTCTGCAGCACTGTCGCTTGTTGTGTTTTGCTTTCTTTTTTTTTCTTTCATAACTTCACATTTCGCTTTGGCAGTAGAGTTCCCTGCTACAACAGAAACCCTTGGTTCAGTGTTAACGCATAAAACAAAGTCCATCCACCCAATCTATACCCACTTCTTTTCTGTAAAGGGTCATGGGGGCCTGCTACAGCCAGGGAGCCCCTGTTCTTCCCTCTATTGTACATTAATACTATTTTATGTAACAGTATAATTTTAAGTTCATGCAGGAACATCTTCTACCTTCAACTTTGTGGTTGATTTATCAAGATATGGGGTTAGCTGAAAAGTGCCTTCAATGATTTAAAAAAATACGTGTGAGTATGCTAGCACAGCTCTGACATCATAGAAGTACAGTACACTGTTGTTCCAATAGCAGAAAAATCATGTTTGCTCCCACATTTGCCAGCGACAAACATCAAAACCAAACTTGGCGTATTGATAAAATGATCACTCACAAACCAACACATTCTGAATGCAGCATCATTTACACGTTCATGTCCGGGTCCTTGTTCTTACAGGTTTGGTGCGCATCCACTTGTGGTGGTGATGCTGACCCGACTATCATCTGGCTCTGACGACCTTCTGGTTGCTGCCAAGAACCAACATTTCAGGTTCCAAACCAAGCTATTTTTAGATGGAAATGCCTGGAACTTAGTTTACAAACAAGAATCAAGCCGGTTTTGTGTTGGCTCAAAAGTTGCTACTTTGAGCTTTACTTTTTTTTTGTGTAGATACATTATCTCCATGTTTTGTTCTTCTGGTCATGAACAACTACACATGCTATTTTTTCAAAGCAAAAATACTTCTCATGCATATTACTTCTTTCAGTATGTGAATGAAAGACGATCTAGTCACAAGCTTCAACATGGCTGTATAAAAGGAGTTTTAGAAAAGAAAAGAAGAAAAAAAACAGCCACATCAATCAGGCTTCAACCTTGAAAACAAAAACAAGAAGAAATGGACCCACAGAGAGACAAACACCTGAAGCAAAGCTGAGCATTCACTCTTGTTTGAACAGCGACCAGATAAGATAGCTCAAAGTTATCAGCATGAGATGAATCCCCAGAGCATACCCCAGGAGGGGTTTCATCAATGTAGTGGGAGGGAGAAAATCAATCCTTCAAACCACATATGGTGACAAATAACCACCTAAAACTGAAGTGAAATTAGTTGTACCCCCAACAGCTTTTGCTCTGTCAGAAACTAGAAAATTTAGAAAAAAAGACAAAAAGATCTAAAGCCTTGTCCTTCCTGAATTGCAAATTAGAAAAAAAAAAAATAAAAACCCCACACGTAAACATCAACAGGCAGATGAGCCTTTGCCCTTTTTCCTGACAAATTCATCAAAATAATATATTCATATTGACATAAAAGTTAAAACTAGTAAGCACTGGGAAATGCATTGGCTTGTATGTAGATTTGAAGTATTCGTTTAAATGCAATCGAAACAGCATAGCGGTCATTTCAATAACAGCTTTTATGAGCTGACTGAATCACAAGTTAAGGTTTCCTCAAATATATTTACGCTTGAGTGTATGTCTGGAGAGACCAATAGAGTCAAAAAAAAAGAAAAACTTCAATAGAGTCCTGTGACTTCCTTTTTACTTTGCATTACATATGCACATATAGACTGGTATTTTCCCTACCATGCCATCCATATCAGAGTCTCAGAATGTCCCCTCCATATGCTAACTTACTGCCCTTTCCTTCATGTCTCTTAAGGATTTCTAAGAGAGGTTTCAGGAAAGATTTTCATAAATGTCCTCTTCTGCAAATCATCCACATCCTTCTATGTGGGCTGAGAGCTTTCTTTATCTTAACAGTAAAGGTCAGTGGAGGAGACTTAGGGATATGGAAAAGGCTAAGCTGTTTGCAAGGATGCTTTTTTCCCACAAATCTATTTATCTATCCTCCTAGAAATCAATAGGAGAAGGTTTGGTAGTGAGTGTGTCAATTCACAGTCACAAACCTTCTCATTTGCTGCAAAGCTTGATACTTTGATCACACGTTGGTCTTGTGGCATCTTTATGAGGTGAAAATAATTAACGATGTGACTTTTGGAAGTTCTATCTAGACAGAAGCATGTGGCGTTAAGTGTTAAAATGCCAGTCGTCACAATTTCTCACTCAACAGTAACATGATTAGACACTCACAATGTTAAGAGATCCATAGCTGTGTTTCTATTAACAGGGCCTAGAGTTAAGCTTGGTTTTACTTCAAGATCAAATCAATGGTCCATTTATACCATAGTGGGAACCATAGGTGGTAAAGTATGCCATCCCCTACCCTGTACCTTTCCACAAATGTTACTCCATGTTGGGTCCAGGCAGACTGCAGTAAATGATTTTAAATGTTGGGTAGAACAATAGTTTGCTATAATATTGGTAAAAATTACAGTTTCCCAGCATTTATCAGATCCAACTTGTAAGATATTCTTTGTTCCGTCACTATGTCTGAGCTAGATATAGGAAGAAAACAGAAGGAAGCTCAGCACTGTAAGATACAGTGCTGCAGAAAAGAACCGGTAAGGCGCTGAAGATGATTGTATTTGTATAATGCGTAATGGAGGCACTGAATGAGAAAAGAGGACTCATACGGGAAGTGGACATTAGGCAGCTGATGTCATTTCCTGCCCACAGTCTACCCAATCAGCTTGTCAACACCATCACCCCCAATCCAGAGGTTTGTCAGGGCTTCCCTGATTACATATCCTACACAAGCCAGAAGCGGGAACCATTCCACTTCGACTGACCACTCGGTGCTGGCTCCAAAAACAGAGAAAATCTCCTTCCACCCTCACTTTAAAAGTGGCAACTTTGCAGCAGAATTAAATGTATAGTATATTAAGCAATAAAGCTTTGCTGTAAACTTAGACAGCTTTGTCCCGCCTCTTTGCAACTTGGCGTCATGCAGTTCAAAGAAAAATAGGCTTCAAAGGCTGGCTGTACAAATCTATGGGTCATGTGACTGAATAGTTTGTCCAGTTTGATCCCAATCAATGATCATTGAATGAACATTTTTTAGCTTCGTAGAGGTTCCTGAAAAAACTTTTTAGCTGTTCCTGGTAATCGAAACATGCATCAACAAACCGGCCCTGAAAAATCTACCCTGAAACCCGTGTTAATGGAAACACAGCTTATGATGGCTGAAAGACGTCATGTTCTGCTCACAGCAGACCCAATCATCACACACTCAACAGCAACCCACCCCCTCCTGCAGTATTTTGGTCCCCAGTACTAAGTACTGAGTACTTAACTAATGACAGGGATGTGCACTGGCCCTTTAAAGATGGCCTCTAACGGAGACAGACGTGAACAATTTAGGCCCCAAAAACTACCCTGAAAACAGCCCTTATGTTTTTGGGGTTATACTCATTACGCTAAAATGTGGAGTTGGCAAGCTCTATCCCTGTGTCTTATGTCATTAATTTATTATTATTCCATTCTCCTGGGGGTCTTCTTAAACCTGAGTTCCAGTGGCGGTAGAAGAGCTCTGGATTCCAAGATGAAAGCTGTAAAACAATTTAGTTAATCAACAGAAAACCAAAGTTTTGAAAGAGCATGGAGAGGATGACTTGAGTCATAAAAGTGTGAGCGGATTAGTACTTCTCATATTTCCAACATTTCCTCTATGAAACGTTCCTACACTAATCTCATTACAAGCGTCTGTCAAGCATACATGACAGTTCATTCTAACAAGGTAGAATTTCGTGCTCTCCTAAAACTCACAGGCTTCTTCACAAATGAAAACACATGAGAGGTTCTTTTGGAACATGCGCCGGCTAACAAGGAAAAGGTTCAGCACCACTTTTGATCATCTCATTCCTAGACTAACAGAAATAGTTTAAACGTGAACGCTTTGAAACAAGTTCACTGTTAGTGTTGCAGAATTTAATGGCATAACGGCCAAAGAGCCCCCCCCCCTTTCCACGGGGAAAGAGTAGAAATAAAGATCTACACTCAATAAATAAAGAAATCTTCATGCGTAGTATTCTCTCTTTATATGGAAGTTTACATTCATGCAGAAAATTCTTCTCATTTTTCACTTTAGAGGGTTTTATCCACCTTATTATCAGTGTAACTATTCACATTAAAAAAAAATGTTGCTTTCATGTCATCATCAAGCAATATTTGCAACTTTAGTGTGGCGATACTGGAAGAGTAAAAGAGCAGTTCACAAACATCGTGTTCCTGATAAACCTGGAGAGGAAGCAACGCATAATTAGTGTCTTGTTAATTGCGGGGAACCTTTAAAGTGTACTTACTGTGATGCTAGACTAAACTGTTTGCCAACAGAAAATAATGATTTTATACCCTGTAATTGTGTTTTGTATGAGAACGAGCCTCTCCTTGTCTTTCAAAAAGGAAAGCGAAAAACATCCTCAGGCATTATGTTTGAACTATTTTTATATAATAAGCCCACTGCCTAAATATTGCATTAGCTCTCTGTCTGCAGCGTGTAGTGCTTAAATCAGGTCTGGTGATATATGTAACTTTCAAAGCCACACACCTGACAGTGCCTGTAATAGGCTTCAAACTAGCTGTCTTGATATATCTCGACCCCTGCAATCTCTATCTGTCCATCACTGGAGTAATCTGACCACTGTAGATAAATACTGTGAGGTCTTCAAGCACTAGGAAGAGCACTACCTTAATCATGGCTAATCCCTGGTAGCTAGACATGTCTTAGGGGGACACTGGACCGGACACATAACCCCAATTAGCAGCCGCTATAGCTTTTAAAACCTATCATTACGAGCACATAACCTCCCTGTCACTCAACCTAGCTGCTGCCTCTACTTAGTGCACTGTTGCAATTTACACAACAGTCATGTGAATGTGAGCACAGACTCTTACTTGCACCCATAACATAGACACTTGCATGAAATCCAGATGAACCAGACTAATTCTTTGTTAAAGAGGAAAATAATTAGGATGGCTACCCTGAAGTGGGCACAGCTTTTGACCTAATATAATTAGTGGTAATCCAAATGTTAGATAGACTATATTTATACGAAAATTTTTTTCTCTCCAGTCTTGACAACAGCTCAAAACGGCCAAGGACACTTTGACACATTGACCCTGAGGCCATGAAACGAACCCTTGACTTTCCGGTTGGTAGGTGACTGCTCTACCTCCTGAGCCTCAGCCACCAGCCACCTGCTGAGCAGCGTATCACTGACAAATAATCATCGCAGTTCATCCGAGCACCTGACGTTCCAGCATCCTGGAACGTCATAAATATAGGAAAGAGATGACAGCAAACTGAAGCAAAAACAAATTCAAGAAATTCTGTCTACTCGTACCAAGAAGGAAATTTCTCTGTAGATTAGTGATGACGATGCAGTCATCTACTTTATAATTGTTGAAACTCTCAGTAAATGAAAGGAAGTGATTAGATAATTGGAATAATGGTAGTATTGATAATCATTGCTTAAAAGTTTCATATAGGACAACAGCCACTGGGAAGTTCTGCACCATTTTGGTTGGAAGGATCTCCAGCTTTGTCGTATGACAAAGGATCTAAGAGCAGGACACCAAACCCCAGATTATCCCCAGTGCGCCAACCACTTATAGTGCCAGTCCAAAGCCCAGATAAATGGGAAAGGTTGTATCAGGAAGGACATCCAATGTAAAACGTGAACTACCACTACCTGGGACACAGTGATCCGCTGCGGTGACCCCTACGAAGAGAAAGGAGAAAAAAGGCAGGTGTCTGAATGTTCACATTTTATCTCTGGTGCTGTGTTGCAAACTAGTAAATAAGTCTTATGTCTGAAAGCAGCAGCAGGCAGATCTGTGTATGATATTCTACAAAGAGAGAGAATGTCAAAGCCAAAGAATGTCAACATGCTTTTGCATGTCCAATATAGCTCGCGGTTTGTGCTTTGGAATTATGCAACAGAAAAAAAAAAAAAAAACATGCATTTCAGTTTTCTTTTGCTTAATGAATGAGGAAGATGTCCATGCTTTTTGAACTGACATATGTATATATATCAGTTCAGCATGCAATTTGAGTCCCTGGGGGTTTGCTGGGAGATCGTCTTTGCAGGCCTTTGCTGCAAGACAGTGGAGCATTAACTGTTATCTCAGCAAGAGCACTACCATTAAGTCTGGCAACAATAAGACCAGGGTCAAGGATGAAGTTGAATGACAGCTCAGGATGAATACAATTTCCAAGGAAGCGATAAAAAGGGGTGATGTACTCACACGAAAAAGGGGATTTTTTTTTTTTTTAACCACGTAAAAAACGTCCTACATATTTTCATTCTTTGCTCCATTTTTGAGTGAAGAGGTCAGATATAAAAGAGGACAATGACCACGTGAATGAGATTGATGGCGGGGAAGAACGGGCCAAACTAAATCAAAGCCATTCACTGTTAATGAAAATAAGAGAGAGACCGCACTGTAAATCATCTTATGGGCTAACGTATTAGTGATAATGAATTCACGCTGCCACGTTTAACCTTAGTTTTGCAATTCATTATATTTGAGATTAACAAGGGAGGGAACTTAAGCGAACTGTCTGCAGGGAATTACAGCTGAGGCCTCATTGTCAATCAAGGATTGTGTTTCGATGTCATTCATTAGGGCTGGAGGAATTAAATAAGACTTTCTTTTAATGGTGAATGGCTCTCCCATTTAACACATCTCTTGCTCTCCCAAGATGGTTAACTCTTCATTACCCAAATTAAAAGCATCCATCTCTGTTGGCTCCTGCCACATTGCCATGACCTCTGCCTGTCAAAACTTTCATGTAAGCTCTTGAGTGATGGATGATACCCCCTGAACTCCATTGTCAAAATTATCCAGTGACTGTCCAACTCTCTCTGATCCATTCAATCTATCTCCCCAGGCTACGTGCCACCAGCCATGACTTAACAATGAAGCTGAGGTACTAATTTACTTCTCATAGAAATTAGACGCTACCTTTTAATTATATGCCTGGGAGTGTCCTAAGAGTTCACAAGGATAACCTCGAAAGCTTTTAACTCCACGATGTGACGGCCAATCATTTATATTCTTCCAACGTGTTATTTCAGGGATGGGGGGGCTTCAACATACCTCTGACCAGAGGGAGTTTCACGAAACACCAGTAGTGGGAGAGAAGTAAAGTGGTAAAATCAATGTTCACATTTGAAGGTCATCCGTGTTGTTAAAGGATGTGATCAGATGGGGAAAAATGCTTTCATGGCCCATTGCAGCTGTATAAGACAAAAATCTTTTTGAACATGATTAATAGAGTAGTTCATCAGGACTTGATCACCAACTTTCAAAATGTTAATATATGCAGCTTTAGTTGTGATCAATAGATTTAAAGGCTGTTTGTGTTGCTGGTTCAGTTCTGGAATTGCATCATGTTCAGCTGTTTGTGTCTTGGTTGACAAAGGAAGGATCACTCTCTGCCCCCCCCCCCAAACCCCACACACACACACCTTTTTTTTTTCCTGTCTATTTGCATCACCTTCAGACACATGTAAATATTCAAACACATGCCACATGTCATACATAAAACATGATATAAGTAGTCCCATTCTTGTCTGACCTCTTGTCCTCCTGCTCCTCACCCAGACAGATGTAGATAACACACTAGACACACCTCACTTCCTGAGTGGAGAGTTATGGCTTCCTGGGAGAGGCACTGCCGTCCCCTGGAGCTTTGAGGAGTTCGACAGCTACCTGTGGAGAGGGCACGTCTCTGACCTGCGGACCTGCTCTGAGCCTTCTCCTCTCTCTTTGAGATCCTCCGTGTACCTGTCAAAGGGTCAAAAGGGTACGCTCACGGCAGACAACAGCACTGTGTTTGTGTTGCCGAATGTCTCATGCGGGAGTGTGTGTGCGCACGCGTGTGTGTGAGCCTGACCCACCTCCTGCTGTGACAGATGCCAGGCTGTTTCTGTGTGAAGTGTGGGAGTACTGTGTGGGCAGCTGGGTGGATATGCATGTGCGTGTGTGTGGGTTTGACCCGTCCTGTGCTATGAGAAACTGCACTTGTCAGGATGAGCAGACCTGCATGTGGGTATATTTGCATGCACTGGTATATATGTATGTGTCCGTACATGCACATGCTCAATCTAAGAGCCAAATGTGAACTGATTTCCAGGCCTTACAGAGTCCAAAGTCCAAAACTATTGTGCCAGTTCCAGAGCAGATGGGGGGGTGGGATGCTGTTCTTACCGCCAAGCAAATGATGAGCTAATTAGAGAAAAGGAGGTGACCATAGTTGGTCACAGCTTATTCAGGATTATGACTCAATCATTGAGGCTTATGGCACTTAGGTAATTATTTAATCAAAGAGTGGACGTGTCAATAGAACTCGACAAGTGATTAATTCTGAGTCTGGGGTGGCTTCAACATGTTGTTTTCTCAGGTCTTCATATGTGACAGTGACAGGTAGAAGATTTGATGGGATCATTGGGAGGTTTAGTGACAGTTCTGGTGGGAGCATGAATAATCACATTATATTTAAAAGACAAATATGCATCTATGCCTCAAACAAAAAAATCATTATTTTGTGGTCAAGATACAACAGGAATACATTACAAAAGCACCCCTTGTCAACCCTTGTATATAGCAGTTTAAAGGAATATTTGGGGTTAAAACAACATTTGGTCTATTAGTAGATACAAAGGACTGGAAACTTTCAATAGTTGAGTAAGAATATAATATTTGCATGCAGTTAAATTATTGGTAGCACTTGCAGAAACAGAGCTCTGTCAAAATAAATCAGCATTACAAGTCTCTGACTAGATTTAAAAATGTTATTACACCTAAGTGATAGTGTAACTAGCATTTCCCCCAGACTGATTTGTAGTCATTATATATGTCCGGTCAAAGCTATATTTTCCTAAGTCCTTATAAGTTAACAAAATGTTGCACACACTGCTGTGAATAGACTGCTTCTAAAATATGAATCTATCTAAAAAGAGTCTATAAACCAGGGCTGGTTCTAGGCAGGCACATGTGAGGGGGCAGTCAGAAATATGAAGGGGGCATCATGCGTACACATCAGACTCCAGCACTTTTTTTTTTTTTCCTGTGCTCATAGTAACAGTTTTTTCTTCATGGAATTAGGTTGTTAGCTGTGTGTCCAACTCCAACCTGGAGATTTGTCACAGGCCTCTACCTTCAGACCTGTCCAACTTGGGTGTCCCACCTGAAGACTAAGCTCCAGTTGGTATAGCTCTTAAGGTCACTGAGGCACGCAAACCCCCTGACCACAATAAGGTGGCAATCCCTGAGGGGGGAAACTGAAAAATAAAAATAAAATAAAATATCCTTCATCCAGATTTTAACAACCAACATCACATTTATCTTAACTGGATGGCCTAATTCTCAAGTAAATTTGAACCTAGAATAAGACTTCACACATGATAGTCAGTATTTATAAAACTAAAGGGTAGGCTTGGTTTTTTCGTTAGCAACTTAACAGCTAAAAAAAATCTCTCTTCTCTCCACTCTACTCTACAGTCTCCTGTTTCCCTTTCCAAAAAGTCTCACAAATTCATCCATGTCCAAGTTATTTGTTATTGGACTTCTCATGGGCCAAGATCACCAGATTCTTCCTCCTCTTGTGTAACATGGTGTGAGACGGGGGGTTGGGACCTGTGACAATGTGGAGAAGGAACTGTTTACATACAGTGGACAGGTCTGTTTCATTTGGACATTTCTTGAGTAACATCTGCAACATTTATTACATGCAATGGACGTGGCCACTCATCTCTGTGCTTGTGACTGAGAAAACAAAAGAAAAAGAAAAGAGTTTCACTGCTTCTTCAAAGTCTTAAGCTTGGTTCATGCTTCTCTGACTCTGTCGCTCTGTAGACACACAGTCGGATGGATGGAGAACCGTTTATACTTCTTGCTCAGAATGTTGTAAAGCAATTCAATTCCAGGACAATAGGGGGCGTAGCAGCCTGCTATCCCATCTGTGGTCGTCGGATAAATAAACAATGAACAGCCGCACACAGACCTGGCAACGCTTTCTGTTATGAATGTAGAAAGCAGATCATGTAGGAAGTCTGAGTATGTTGGACCTCCTTTCTGAAACGGACCCCAGGTAAGAAAAAAGGCCGAGAGATGGAGCTTGAAATGATCAACATTGAGCAGAAAATGCTCCATGGTCAAACTCTGCTGGGGTGCGTTTCAGAAATCGAGGTTATAGAGAAACTCCAAGTATGCTGAACCGGAACACAGGAAACTCTTTTATGTTAGTTTCCAAAAAGAAAAATCTTATCCTTTTGTGCATTCATTTTATTGGTGTATCGATTTTCTTAATAATGCTGAACATATTATATTCATTAGAAAATGAAGGAAGCAGAACTGAAAGAAAAGTGGCTCAACTTTATAAGCATCCCCAACTCCCGTCCTCTACACATCAGAGATCTGCTGTGCAGCGTCAGAGAGGACTTTGGTGTCTGCGTATTGATGGAGTCGCAGAGGAATAAACCAGCCTTTACCACTTTGTGCTGAAACCTGACACTACACAGTCATGCTATTAATTTTGTGGTTATATTAAAATGTGCTTTCTGAACTTCCAAAAATTCTGATTTGAGGGGGCAATGCCCCTTCTAGCTCCTGCGGAGAGCCGGCCTCACCATAAACTCTCTTCTCTTTCCATGGACGGTGATCAGTAATCAGTGGAAAATTAATTTTGATACAGCTGTGTTGCTCAGTCTTTTAATATCACTTGCCATTTTGCTATAAACACACATTCTGTGTTTATCACAATTTGTGCTGGTGAGAACCCAAATGCATAAGACCAGGATACAGGAGTTATCCAAGAGTTAATCCTCTGGACAAGGATTTTAAAATGTGCACAAAGCAGGACTAAATAGCAACATGCCTAAAGAGTATGGACCAGCAACATGGAAGGGAAAGACAAGACAAAGGGGCAAACAAGACAAAGCAAAACAAAACTAAGCACAAAAAGAAAGGACAAAAACCTTAAAGAAAAAACAGAAAAACAAACAAGAAAAAAAACAAAAACAGAAAAACACCAAATCCAAAAGAAAATCCTCACAGTTTTGAATCAAAACAGTTTAGATTTTAAGTTTACACTCCTTCCCATCTAATAATGGTTTTAATAATCTAAACATTGTTTTAACTCTGAAATGCTCTTTTAGGGGAATGGAGAAAGTCACTCCATTCCACTCCACTGTTGCTGTGGATCTTTTGAACACTGGTGTTGCAGCTTTGTGCTAACCACTCCAGAGGTGCAGCAAATGCAGCATGATGTGAAACTGGTTGGTGATAAAGATAGGGAACTGGGTTTGAGATGTTACAGTATGCTCCCACAGCAGCGTTGCATTCGTCGGTCTCAATAGACTTTGAATGGAGTGATGTCATCTGTTGCCAAAATGAATTGTGGGTTCCTGTGGGTTGCATCGGGTCCGTTGCTTCCCTCAGAAGTTTCAAAACTTAGTTACTAGCAGTTAGCTGTGTCAATTCTACAAATATCCCTCTTCCTGCATATTTTAGGCACCTCCTGTTGTTCTGCAGTGCATGTGTGTGAATCCAGTGTTATTAGTCCCCTTCAAACTTCAGTGTCTCATAAATTGCATATTTTTCAGGGTTAAGAGGTCCCAGCTAAAGGGACAGGGTCGGGTTATGTTGGAGTTTTTAGCTGGCATTCACTTCTGACGCACAAATATAAGTTTTCAAGTACATTTTCTTCCCATATCTCCCCTTTAATCACCTCTTAGTTTGTACTGAAATCAATACAACACTGTCCTTGATTTAAATTAATTAACTCTTGGAAAATGTGATATGATAAATAGATGGATGAGTGGGGATCTTTAATATCAGCTGACATCATCAGACTACTGCTTTGTATCTACTACACTCACATCAGATGCTTATCCAATGCTAAGTATAACAGATTTAAGCTATACTTGAACTTCTACAGTGTGGGAATGAGTGTGTGTTCTAAGCCATGTCTGACAGCCACAGGAGAGGAAGCAGGCCAAGAGAAGGTGTATGAGTCACTCCGCCTATCCTTAGTGACCTGCCATTATTTATAGCAGCCCGTAGGAAGATAAAAGGCACCCTAGACATTTCTCTTTGTGATCAGCCAACAGGTTTCTACTAATAACTGTCATTTCTAAATGTGTAAGGGCTTTCAAGTTGGAGGTAGGGACTTGATGTAAAGTATCTCCACATCTTAAGGATATATAAAATAGACTGCTACTAACTACTGCTCATCTTCAAACGCATGACTTCAAGGAAAACTGCAGGACTTTTCAAACTGGTTCTCAGATTCCTTTGTATTTGAGCGTAATTTGTTGATTGGCTGAAAAATCTTTGCAATCTGAAATATAAATGGCTCAGTTACTCGTCAATTGCTAAAAATTAATGAGAGAAGAAACACGAAAAAGTGCTTGAATTGCAACTGACAGGCTCATGTTGTTACAAGCGTCTGACAATATTATGGAGACGCATGTTCTGTGACAAAAGGAGAAGAACGGCTGAATATAAAGCAGACTGGAGTATTTATTGCAGCATTCATAGCCCTATAGTTATAAACTAAAAGTATTAGTTCTTTTCCATGTGGCAGGGATGGATATTCAGTTGATTTTCATCTATCTAGATGAGACATTTGAATTTGAAGACATACTTCTTTGTTCGATGTGTACTGCTCATAAACCAGCTCCAGAAAATTACATGGAGGAAGAGGAGAAATGAAATGAGGGCAGTCAATGGAGAGTGAACTTTAGATAATAAAACGATCTCCACTTAATCCATAGCAGATCTTCCTTGAGAGAAAAATGTGCTTTGGTGTAAGATTTCCTTTCCTGTTTAATTGGCAGTAGTTACTACTATTCCAAATGTTCCTCGCAGACATGATTGTATGCAAAGCTCTGAGTACAGTCCCTTATGTACCAAACTGCCATGAAGAACCGGCAGCTATAAAAGGTCCTCATACTATACCTGTTCACACTTAGTCTGGGCAAAATAAATAGCACTTGAACTCATATCAAACATGTTCAGCTGTCATCTTTGATGTACAACCTACAGCTGTGCGAGAGAACAGAATTCTACAGTGGAGAAGCGGAAGGTGGTTTATGTCCCATATTCAATAAGGGAAACTGGAACTGGTCATTATCACATTGTTGTTCACTCACCACAGAGTTTAGCATTCAGTTCAAGGACATTGGTAGTGAGAATGTGATGGCTGCAGTGACACTGGCGTGTCGTGGCCTGTTGGTTTTGGATGAAGAAAGAAAGAAGAAGACAAAATGCAGTATGTGGGTCATCCATTATTTGTCACTGCTTCTTCCTATTTAGGGTCACAGGGGTCTGCTAGAGCCTATATCAGCTCTCTTCAGGCTAAAGACAGGGACAGGTCAACAGTTCATTGCGGGACCACGTATAGATGAATAACCACACACATTTACTCCTACAGGCAGTTTGGAATCATCAATTAGCCTGACCTGCATGTTTTTGGACTGTGGGATGAAACCAGAGTCCCTGGAAAAACCCCATGAATGTATAGGGAGAACATATGAACATTTGTAGCAGGAACCTTTAAGCTATGAAGCATCAGGGCTTACAAGGGTCAGTTCATTGAATTGTTTCTGTATCACTTCCTGCACACTCATTCACTGCACTAACAAGCCAATCTGTTTCTGACCAGTTAAATGATGGTTTAACATATTGAATCGAATAAAAAAAAAAAAAACGGGTTTGACAGTGCCAGTCGTGGAGTATGAATGATAAACAATGAATAAACAAAGATGACAGAAGTTCACTGATGATCCAAATGTTGCCTATAACCAATCAAAGTTTAAGGCAGCTTGGCAAAGGTTTTACTATTTTCTTAAATTTTCTTTTCCAGTAGTCTACAGTTTGAAAAAAAGCAAAACCGTAAGACAATTCTTGTCTATAGTGAATTAAGATAGTTTCAGACTGTGCCATTTTCAGAGATGAAAATGACAAAAACCACATTTTGTCAACAAAACTCACCATTGATTAGTCAAAAATGGAAACAAATTGTGCAGACTTCTTGTGGAATGAATTGTTCAGATCACGAATGAAAAAGGAAAAGACAAAGAACTTGCTTAAAGCAATAGATTAGTGCATCCAAGTAGCAGAGACAACACGGAGAAAATGTGTTTTATAAAAAAGTGGCTGCTTGCTAAAATTGCGGTTTGGCACATTGGTTGTGTCTCCTCCTCGGTTCCTGATTTCCTCTTTGCAGTTTCCTTCCTCATGCTGGCTGCACCTGATTCATTGTGCTCTCGCTGGTTGCAGCCTTTTCAGTGTCCATCAGCCATTGGCAATGACTCGACAGCAATTTGATGAGTTTTTGAGTTGTTCACATTTGATGATGAAGTGCCCACTCCTGACAGCCTGCATGCTTATTTTGTATCTATGCGTCAGCAACTTGCATATCAGTAGGAGCCCTTAGGTGTATTAGATACTACAACTGTGTAAAGTCTGCTCTTACTGAGCAGCTGCCTCTTCTCTGACTCACTGCTGTCAAAGATGTCTGTTACAACTCACCTTCCAGTTTATTACAGCTGAAAACATTTCCTGTGGCACTTATTTAAATGAGACGTGTCCTCAATACAACTTGTTAACAGATGATCTTAAAGGGGACGTATATTTGTGTGTCTAAAGTGACAGCTTGAAAAGATACCCTTCAAAGAGTGATTCAAATTTTCAGGGTTCCAAAGCAGAATTATTCAACTTCCTCATATTCATTTCCACTTATTTTCACATTATGCTGCTGTTCCCCAGAAGTAGGTGGTGCAAAGCTGAAACATTGATTTCACCATGCAGAAGAAGCAAGTGGAGTGGAGGGGCCAGTTCTACCCACTTAAACCAGCTGCTATAACAGAGATCTTAAGGCATGATCAAAAAGGAGACTTTGACCTAAGCCTGCTACAAAAATTGCAATAATAGCTCAGGAAATTATGTTAACATTTTGAAAAATTTTTAAAATAAATAAATAAATAACTGAAACAGACATGAAGGTAAATATCACATAGCCAAAAAATACAGTTGAAAACAAAAGTGTAAGTACTTTGCATGAAGACACCTTTTCTTTTCTTTTTTGGCCTGATATTAATTCAGACTGAATCAGACTAGGCCAGTTTGGATTACCAAAATTATTTCTCTTTGGTAAATGCCAGAATAATCTGAGAACATTTGTTTCAAGAGGGGGAGGGGGGGGGGGGGGGGGGGGGGGGGGGGGGGGGGGGGGGGGGGGGGGGGGGGGGGGGGGGGGGGGGGG
>JBAMYA010000015.1:7527732-7545551 GCA_037176975.1 Arrhamphus sclerolepis | reverse complement strand
CAGACAGTGAGGGAAACAGTCTACATTCTATGTAAAATTCTGGTTTCTACTGCAACTGCTTTCCTTTTCACCATGTCCTACACTTCTGTTAATTGCAGCTGGTTTTTCGGGGAGTGAAGTGGAATCCAGTAGCTTACTTAAACCCCCCTCTTTTGAGGTTAGTGGACAGCTTTGCAATGCCATGCAAATGTAAATTTAGGCATAATTTACACTCAATAACCCTTGCCGCAAGTTATATCACGTAAGTGAACATACAGTACTTAGCCTGAGAGCTTACACTAGCACACACAGCAAGAAAAATACTTGACTGGTAATTTTATATTCTCTCTCTTGTCTGCCGTTGAGTTATGGACAGTTGGAACTGATTCTTCTTTTAGACACAATCTCTTCATGAGTCATGCACTGAACTGGCCCAGGTTGTTAAATAGATCACTCAAGTAACATAACTGCCAGCTGGCAGCAGTTAGAATAGTCAAAATCATGCTGTAATTTGTATTGTATATGAGCTTCACTGTTGGTCCACCCCTAGGTTTTAAGAGCCAATACTTATAAAGCCAATGGTTCACTGTTGCTTAAAAGTTTGTTTTTGTAGCTGGCAGCTTATAGCACGGCACTACTGATGCATTCAAAAATAAACAGAAATTTGGAATTTTCATCTGTTGACTGGAAAGAAATCAAAGAAAACAGTAACAAGAAGTATAATTTCCTCATCAGAATGTAGCTCAGGAGGAATAAGGGTCGTGTTTCAATTGAAATGTTGCTGGCTCGATCATGAAGTTCCCCAGATGATATGTCGAAGTGTCCTTGGGTAACATACTGAACCTTACATTAACCACCACCTGAAAGACGTCTAGGCCAAGAGCATCTGTAAAAAGAATTGAATGTAAAGGGCATGGCAATTATTAGACAAAGTACTTGTTGAGAAATTCCAACCTGGCTTGGAGTCTATCAAGAAACTTGAGTCTACCAATTTGGTGAATGCAAAGCAATGTGCACTCTGATCCATTATGAAAGGCTTTTTTTGGCCAAAGATATGTTTTATTAAATTAAACTCTATGACAGAACTCACATGCTCTAACAAACATATAAAACTGAACACAGGAGCAGAGATTTGCAATGCATTGTGGAGAACTTCTTGCCACACGCTGGCATTCAATCCTGTGCCACTCTGAAATCCAGTGTAAAAGTTAGTGTTGTTTGATGTGCACTGGATAAGAAGAAAAAAATGGAAGATGAAATTTTGCATGCCTGTCAGTGCTTTACAGGATTCTTATTGGAATTAAAGCCATACTTTTTGATTTGCTTGAGACCCAAAAATACTGTGGAGCATTACAGAAAAATGTGAAGTCTCAATGACTACAATGAGAATCAGACATAAAGACCAGGTACCCTAAACAAATGAAGTAAATCAAGACCTCTGTCTTTACTGAGGAAATATGGTATTTCATGCTTTCTGGTATAAGTCAGTCTTCTAACCAGCCTTTGTTCCAGAGAGGATAGAGGCTCTGGGAATTCTCATGCATGCTGATTCGTGGGATTCCCCTCAGAGTGTTTTACCGAGTTCTGCTGTTTTGTTTGGCGGATGGGGAACAGGATGTGAGATTTACACCAGCAGAGACAAACGGGAGCAAGTTGAGACACAAAGATGGACTTGGCGGTTAACTCCCTGATCGTGTCACAAGAGAAGAGAGATAAATCGTGCAAAGAAAACAAGCTGGGGGGAAACTGACTATTTTTCCTGAAGCTGCACGGAAGTTTCTAATTATATCAAGTCTCAGGCCTGCAACCTCTGCAGAGACGCTCAGCCACCCACTGAAACCCGTTCACCAACATGTACGTACACATGCACACACCCATGGTATGACCTAACCTTTAGTGGCCTCACAGCAACCTCTGAAAAAGAAGCAAATTAAAGAGAGGAAAATATTATCCTCTAGTAATCTCTCATTTATGCTGACTTTAAGGAGAGAAATGTTTCACAGTGACAGACTTCTGTCATTAAGTTAAGAGAAGAGAAAAGAGGAGAAGGTGTGTGTGTGTGTTTGTTAAGTATGCTTAGTCTATGCGTGAGGTTGATTGAGGGCAGGGCTGTCATGCCTGCTAATATGGAAGCTAAGCCACAGAGCCCCCAGCCCCAGGCGGGCAGATGGTGGGGTGGGCAGCAAAGGGTGAGGGTCCGCTATCTCTAATTCTCAGCTGCACTTGTAAGATATGCGCTATGTATGAAATGCTTGGCACAGATCCATGTCCTTCAACTCCCTATGTACCCCTGGCAGCTCCACCCAAGCCAGCTGTGTCAGAGTGAGCTCACTGGGCCCTGACAGCATGGATCAAAACATCAGGCGAACCAGCCGGGACACAGACCGCCATCAAAACAAGCGAGCATCCACAACAAGGCTCCCATAGCTACATCACAAGGGGCGAGGTGTGTTACGCATGAAGCCAGGACTACCGTGTGTGCACTTCTGCCTTGATCAAACGCGATGATGGCTAATGCATTAGTCAGTCATCATGTCACACTGTGATTTCGCTAAACACAACTCACTCTTTAAGCTGTGCAGGAAGGCGAACGTGAAGCAACATGACCCTCAGAGCTTTGAATTCTGATTAAGGGGGAAACTCAAAAGCTCCAGCAAACTTTGGTACCTGCCTTTGTGAAAGCGAGCACATGCTCTTCACAGAGGCATATGAGAATGTGAGACAAACTAAATGAGTAAGTGTGAGAGGAAGAAGGGGAAAAAAAAATAACAGCTTCAGCAGTGTGCATGAACGTTATACCTCTCAGTCCATATGGGCCAAAGACAGGAAATGTGTGTCTTCCTGTTTGATTATATTGGAACAGAAGAAGCACAAATACAGACATGGGAGGGTTGACGTATTACACAGGCCTGCTTATTTTAACTTAACAGGTGTTCTCAATGAAGCTCCAGTCGTGGACCCATTTTAATAAGTGGATGTAAAAAAGGAGAGATGGGTTATATGGGGAGGAAAAAATGAACTCTGACAGATGAAGTCTCAATCACTTCAAAAATGCCCTGGACTGAAGTTGATCACACTTACGTTTTAAAAAAGGCCTTCGTCCTTTGAAATAGTGACGTTATGTGATCATATTAAAAGAATAAGACCAATGGGCTACACATGGTTTCTGAGCCTGATCCAATGCAGCAAGTGAAGACAGTTGAAGTTCCTCCACTGACCAGTTGGGGCTGGTCAGTGGACAGAAGAAGCTGGTCAGTGTCAAACCATTGACACCCACTAAGGAACTTTTGCAATTTACATTACTTTGGGTTACCCCATAGGCAGAGGAGGTTTGTTTGGTTGTATGACACTGTCACATTTATTTTTGTTTTGCTTGATGACTCTTTCTTTTTCTGTATTTACTTTCTTGAGTCAGTTGCTCGTACTAAGATGTCCACTGTTGCCCTGTGAGCTTGGTGGTATGTGACATAGAACGGGGTGGGGAGGGTGAAGTTTTGTACCTCATTAGGCCACAAATGTATGCATAATTTAGGGTGGGGTTCTTTTGAGTGACAATTCACTATAGGGTTAATAGTTAGCTGTCATCACAATAGCTACTCTCTGCTTCACACTGATCTGAGCTGTGACTAAAGATCTAACAGTACATAGTTATTCTTATTTTAAAGATAGTGGATCTCTTTCTTGAAATCTTCAAAAATGCATGAGGAGATTTGCACATAAATCACCTCCTTACTAAAAATCTACTTCAGATTCATGAATGTCTCGTAAGCCTTTTTTGTAAGGTTGTGTGTAAAGAATTCCTCTAGGTGGCAGCACCAGTCAAAACTAGTCATTACGGCTTTTGGAAGACATGAAAACTTTCAGTTTTGAATGTAACAATTCAAAAGTCCCACTTATTTAGAATGCACTGACTTAGGTGCCGTTTACACGGGGGTGAAATATATATTATCAGATGTACATATCGTTTGAAGGTTGAAAACACAAAAAAGTGAACCCCCCCTGTCCAGAATGGAAATTTAAAACAAGTGAAAGCTTGTGTCACCGTCGAAAGGGTTGACAACGCTAAAACTGTGTTTTCTCGATACTGGCCTCCAGATTCAGCTGGATACTGCTGGAGAAATTTGGTCCATATGTCCATATATTTAGACTGGCAGGACTCCCAGTCCACATTTTCTTGCGCCTTTGTGGTTTTGTAGTCTAACATTATGTTTAGCACCAGCTCTACCTCCTCATCTGTCCAGACAAAATTGTTAGTTTTCATGCGTTGTTTTCGCCATGTTGTTTCTCTTTGTTATTTTATTTCCTGCTAGGTGTGAACAAGAAGAAGACAAGTAGAAAGGTTCTATGCTGGTGCTTGGTCTTGGTGGTGTTGCCATCTAGCCACCTGGCATGCATACTGCATTGATAAATAGGAAATTTCACACACTTTTGCGTTTCCATCTGCACGCTTTTGTGGTTCAAATCATTTCCGTCTAAAGTGGGCCTTAGCGTGATGGTAAAAACACAATGGGGAAGAATGTTGACATGCTGAACCTCACAATTCCAGGCTATATTACCGTTATTTCCATCAAGAAATAGACCAACACTGACAACATCCTGCCTACTTTGCCTTGAGTAACTGGAGGAAGTAGTAGTGCAGAAGGACACAGGTCTAGAAATCCCAAGAGGAGCATGAGCTCCCTACCTTATACTTTATATTCCGCAGTACTGGGAAAGCCATTATTGATCACATGTTGAGAGCATGCTCATAAAGCTCATTAATAAGCATAAACCTGCTCAGACACTGCCATATAAGGATGTTTAAAATATGTATTTCTAAAGTATTGGTATATTGTGAAAAATCAACATCAGCATCATAAAGTCTAAGAATGACAGCAATATGTGACAGCTTCTCATGTAGAGCCACCCCCCAGGCTGGCCTGGACCCTTTTGGATTGACTGACTTTGCCTCCACCAGGAACCAGCTGTGATGAAGCTATGGGGACCGCGACATCATTTGATGTTGGCTCATGGAGCGTTGCACGGGGTGCTCAGTTGCTCTGCCAGTCCTCATTTTAGCTCCGACTGTGCTCGTTCCAAATGTTGTTTCGATGGAAACATAAGAAATGTGGGTGGATGGATAGATTTGATCAGAATTAAGGGAAGTTAATGTTAGTTGGGCTCTTAGCTCTGTATAGGCGAAGCCAAGCTAAGACAGCTAACTGAGCTATTTTGGTCATGCACCATGCAGCCTCAGACCCCACATTTAAACATTTTTGGCTTAACCAGGGTTATTGTGCTGCCCAGCTGCCGAGTCCTAAGAAGACCGTAGGGCATTGTCACAAGGGTTTGTCCAGTTCTTTTTATACTTTTGAATAAGACAGCTCCCTTACCTTTCATGCACACGCATACGTGCACGTTACTTCTACTCCACTTCAGTATCTTCTCTTGTCAGTGAGGTATTATCAGTAGTATTTGTGAGCGACTGGAACACATAATCAGTTGTTTTGCTGTCCTTTTCCTCCCACAGGAAAGAGCTGACAGCTTTAGGCCATCACTTAGGTCACATATTAGAGGCCTGCTGCATTACCTCGGTGTCTGCACACATACAGAAACACACAAGGTGAAGTTCTGAGTGGAAGTCACAGCAGATGGAGACCTGAGTGACGATTCCTGGCAGAAGAAGGTTACATCATGTAATTAATATGAAACTCTGCCAGACTTTAATGACATCAGATTTTAATTCTACCCCAGTTTTTAATGCTGCACACGCACGTACAAGAAGAAAGACCTCATCCAACTGTTTGCTTCTCTTGTTTGCATCTGTAAGACCCAGCTGGCACTGGAATCATATTCATGGTAATTATGAAACTGATTAGGAGAATTTAATGTGTTCTTAGTTTCAGAATACTTGCTTGTTAACTGGGTATTTTGGAGAGATTGTCCACTTTACAGTGTAGTCCTGCTAACCATATGCTGTTTAAAACTGATTATCATTTTTGATTAATGTGTTTCATGCACAATTACAGCAATATAATTGAATACAGTGGCCATTTTTGGCACTGCTCCCCAACAGTGGACATGTGCTGACATGATTCAGGGAGCTAAAAAGGCCAAGCAGCTGTCGAGGCAGACGTGACTTCTGCACAGGCCAAAAAAATAAGTTGAATGTTGGAAGTATATGTCACCATGTTGTTTACTTAGAAGCTCCCAGATGTTGTGAACATGTGGCTATTTTATATGGTAGTTAACAGCAGGTCACGCTTGGGCTGCCACTCCCTCTGAAACAATTAACCGTAAACATCCTAATGTCCTTTCTGCTGAGCATTAAGTTCATACTGCTTCCACGCAGAGAAGAAAGGCAGTGAAAATCCGCCTTCGGTTCAGTGAGGTTGCGGATTTCTTTTAAACTTTTTACAACTCCTCTGCCACAGACCTGTTGCTGTATTAATAAGATGGTTCAGTTGACCACGAGTGCAAAGATGGTGCAGCGACAGTAAACTGATCACGGGAGCCGAACTCTCTGACGCAGTTGTTGCTCCTTTTTTGTTTGCTGCTGTGATGACATTTAATCCAAAATGTAAGAGTAGTTTGTTTTCAAGCAGGACTAGCTCTGACATGAAACAAGTAAATATAGATGTTGTCTGGTGGTGTCTGATATGATTAGTGTGCCATGAAAGGGTCCATTGAGCACAGGAATCTGGTTTATGCAACATGTCCAATTAGAAATGTATAAATGGATGACTGGATCTCAGCTTTGAAGACAGATGGAAATTTCATTATCCCAAACAAGCCGAAATGGGAATCATGTAAAAGTCTAGTCTCTGTTTTTTCTGGCTTCCTCTTCACCTGTATGATGGAGTATCAGGACCACCTTAAGGGAAACATAAATCTTAAATCAGCACAAAGGAGTTTTTCTCATGTTAGAATATCTGGTTCAATTTCATTTGAACGAATATTTGATTACTTTTAAGAAGCATAATCTAGCTCTTGTGGTCTCCAATCCCTGCTGTCACTAACAACCAGCCAAAGAAACTTCAGACTCTTTTGGGAACTGTGTATCACTTTATTTTACTCATCAGCAATGATCAACAGCTAGCTCGAAGAGCTACAGTGTACACCTTGGAAGAGCCGAGTAAGACCTCAAAAAAGTAATTATGGAAAAGTACAGGAGCAAACAAGAGTAAATCTTTCACTTTGTTGCAAATAAAAACTACTTTATACCCATGCCATAGGTAGAGCCTCTGAGCTTCTGAGCTAATAAATGCAGAGGTTTCTTTGTGCATCAGTAATTTTTCAGTGAATGACATTTGTTATATTTCGAAAATAAAATCTTAAAAATGCAAAATGGAAATTGCTGCACAAAGAAAACATGTTAGGTACAAGTAACATGCATGCATGCAAAATCATGCATGTTACATTAATTGGTAATTCTAAATAGCCTCTAAGAATGAGTGTGTTAGGTAGTTTATCTACATGTATCCTGGTGACCTGTCCAAGATGGACCCAAAGAGAGCTGGCATAGGCTCCCGCAGATAAGCAGGTATAGATGATGGATAGATGATATTGAGACAGTGTTAGGGTGAGAAGCCCAGTCATCCAGAGAGTCATCCAGAGAGTCAGAGTAGAGTCGCTGCACCTCCACATCGAGAGGAGACAGTTGAGGTTATTCGAGCATCTGGTTAGGATGCCTCTTGGGCACATCCATTCAGGAGGAGGGCCTGTGGCCGACCCAGGACATGCTGGAGAGATTATGTCTCTCAGCTGGCTTGGGAATGCCTCACTGTTTGCCTGGAGGAGCTGGAGGAGGTGGCTAGGGAGAGAGAGATCTGGGCCTCTTCGCTCAAGGTGCTGCCCTCACGACCCAAATTCAGATAAGTGGAAATTAATGGATGGAAGGAACGAACAAGGGTTTGTGCTGCTTTGACTGGAACTCCATATCCCTTATTTTTTAACACTTGCTGAACCTCACAAATAATGACTTTTCAACATAAATTACCATTTCATTTTTGTTACGTTACAACTTCCACTTCAAAGTCTTCAATAATTTTTTTTCACTTTCAAGCCAGCCATAAAACATCTTTGTACATCTGTGTTGCATGTTAAATGTATTAAAACATTAGACTGAACAAGCTCATTACTGTCAATAGTGTGAAACATGCAAACATATTTGCAGGTTGGGTGAAGTCATCACAGCCTCAGGACCAAGTCTTCTCAGTTTCAACATCACAGATGGCTTATCCCTTACCCAGGATCCTCTAGCAGGGGTGAAGGGTCATTCAGCCTTCACAAGAAACCATCACTGAGCAGATGACCCCTCCTGCGGCCCCCACCTTTCATCTGTCTCTCTGATTCGTTTGCCAATGTGACACACAGTAACTTAAAATGAAAAGCCCTGTAGAATTCCTCCTGGGAGAATCTCTCAAGCAAGATATATACACACACATTCTTGCTGCTTTACTAGTGAGTGCACATTCAATTACAAGAAGAGAGGTAGGCCTTTAGATGTTCACTATTCATGGCTCAGAGCTCTGTTAGGTCTTTTGTTTTCAAGAGCGTAAAACCATCCACTTGCCTTCAGCAGCATATCAGGTATCCACTATCTTATCTCTCATATGTGACTGCTGAGCACCTACACTGAAGCAACATACAGCCAACTGAGGTTCAAACTAAACCCTGGAGACTCTACAAGCAAGTCTGTGGATGCTAACATGCAGCACACTTAAAGAAATGTATGAAATTTGTTTCTCATTTCCTAAATACCTGTTTACCCTGTTCAGGAGCAGCACTACAAGACGTTCTCAAGACTGACTGAATGTGGATATTAACTTTTCCAAAATGTTCAACTTGAAATTCCATCTATTAGATTTGACAAGAGGAGTGTCAAGAATAATGAAGCACAGAACTAGCTCTAAAGGTGCTCTTTAGACAACAGGTACCATTGTAAGGATTCACCCTCCACTTTGAAAAGTGCTGTCTGCGTCTTGATGCAGTCATCAGGGGGTGATTTGGCTGACATACGAGGAGACCTATGGCTCATCAGAAAGCTATCCAACATGTTGATTGAGTCATATGTAGAGCCACTGGGATAATTTGTCACAGAGCTGCCAGGTCAATGGACTTTGATTGCAACACGGTTTGAACTCAAGGATTTCCACTGAGCTGAGTACCCTCACAGGCTCACGCTTGAGATTTTTCCTCTCAGCCCATCACAATCTGACTTTTTTCATTCTTTGAACTTTCACGGCTGCTTGGTTTCTTCATGTTTTTTTCCTTCAAAAAAAAAAAAAAAGAAATATATATTTAAAATCAAACTTCCCTCCTTTGTTGTTGTTGTTGTTTTTTTTAATCTTCTTCAAAACTCTTTTTTCTGGATACTCTCCCCTGGCCTCAGCTTGGCCTTAGCCTGGGGGCCTGCTCTGCTTGTTGAAAGGTAACAGAATCTTCCGGAATGACCCACCGAAATTGCTGGATTGATTCACTGATATTTCTGTCAGGGGAAAGCACAAAGTACAGGACTGTATCACACCCCCACCCGCTCCAGCAAAACTAGAGGTGTCCATTACAGCGAATATCTGTGTAAAAGGGGAGAAAAAAGGGGGCCATGGTCCTCAGTGACCTGTCTCTGTGTGACTGAAGAAGATGTCAGGACATATAGAAACACATATTTCCAGAAAGAAAGAGAAATGTAGTCAAAACACCTGTTCATTTTCTTGTTAATTTTAAAAACTTTGAAACATGGGGTTTAACAAGCAGGCAAGTTGTAACCCTGCCAAACGCTGAAATATACAAGTTCAGCTGTGCGCTGTAACTTTTACCACTTCACAGTGGAAATCATGGCCTTGGCAGTCTAAAGCAGAGTAACTCAGTTCCCCTTCATTACCTTTCTCACGAAAAAAGCAAGATGGGAACGGAGAAAAAGACAGCAAAGCTTGAAAGGAGGAGAGAAGAAAGGATGCGAAGCTAAATAACTAAAGACATGGCAAAATACCTGCAGTGAGTTTCAAAAACCACAAGATCTTTCATCAGACTGTTTTGGCATTGCCAGGTGGGAGCTTCAGCACTGACCATAACATAGGTATGCCTAATCCTCTTTCATCTACAATATCACACAATGGGAGTATCTGTCCGAGTGAGCAGGAAGATTCAAGCAGACATAAAAGGCTGACGGGGAGTGTTGCATGTCTGTACCAACATTGTCCTGGTCCTTATTATTCTTTGCACATAGCTGTAAGTCTAAACAAGGCCCGCTTCCTGAAGAGAACTGCTGTGCACTCGCTGCACTCACGCTGGCCCTGGTGTTGTTCTGCTCCAGCGTGTATGTGTCTGTCTGTGCAGGGCTGCGCTGTTGAGATGACCCTGCTTTCTTTCTATAGGGGCTTTCACTCTGCAAGAGCTCAGCCCCTGTAAGGAGAGAGCCTGTGCTGGTACCTCTCTTAGCCTCTCACTCTTGTGCAGACGTCTCCACTCTTTCATTCTCTCCTTCCCTCTCTCTGCAGCAGCAGCAACTTGAGTACTTCCAGCTGCCGGCACTGAATACCAACTCCCACACATACACACACTCAAAAAATGGCATAAACACAGGTATAAACTGGTCTGTTATAGAACACATGCACAAAGATGGCCCTCTATGCACATATTTGCACACACACTTCTCTAATTTGTTGAAATGCATGTATTAGTTTGTCAGTGTACCTGCATTTTCCCGTTTGTAGCATTTATTTGAATCGCTTTCATACTACCCCATCAGCTGTTCTGGGTGAGGATTTATCGTCCAGATCTATAATAGACTCTTTTCACCGAGGTTATGTGACAGGTATTTGGAGTACAGCAGGTAACTGCCCGAGAAAAACTCACAGCATGCTGTTCCCCGCTCACACCAAAACAAAGCAATAACCAGAATAAACAACAACAAGAGAGAATGTAGATTCAGATCTGTCACAGTACACAACCAAGCGACTGTCTGAACGCAGCCTGGTGGAGAACATGAAGCAAACACAGATGTACTGTACATGCTTATTTTCAGTCGGAGCAGTATATCTGTCAGTTCTTTCAACATGTTATGAAATAGGACAAGAACACCAGAAGAACCTGTTGCTGGGCTATAAGACTGAAGCAGCCCCAGGAAAAAATGGTAATGCAAGCGAGACCGGCGGCAGGGGCCTGCAGGGTTGTAACCATAGCTGCTAAACTTGCATTCAGGACTTCTCCAGAGCTGGGCTCAGAGTATGCAGACGACCTAGGGGCTAGAGACTTAGGGAGGACTTTAAGCCTCTTTGTCAAGCTCCTCGGAGCTCAGTCGACTGCTGTGATGAGGCCGAGGCATGCAGCTGTCTAGCAACAAGAAACCCCTCATACCACAGATACTGGCCTGTGGTTAAAGAGTGCGAGTATGAAAGCGTGTGTGATTCATACTGTGTGTTTGAACATGTGGGTTTAAATTTGTGAAAGTGAGCCACTGATGAATATCGCACCAGGTGAGAAAACAGGTATTTGAAAGGCTGCAGCACAAGTTCCTGAGTTAAAAAAAAAAAGTCTACTAAAGTTCTTGTCATATTTCTTTCTTAATTTAAAAACACGATACATATTTCTATAGTTAGATATGGACGTGCTTGTGCCAAATGTATCCTCAAATTTTCTTTGTATTAGTGAACCAAATAAGAGATGAAAAACAAACTACTTAGATGTCCTATGCTGATTTTCAGCTTTTATTTCCCTTTTTATTGTTTTGTGTATCGATATGTATACATATATATATTTAGCCGCAGTCACCAGCCTGGCCTGGCTTACTGGCATCGCCCAGCGGGCCGAGTGACTGTGGGTCACAGCAGGCTTCTGCTAGTTTTCATTCCAGACCTGCCAGCATTCGTTTTGGATGTGGTTGGCTTCAGGTCCTCTTTGTCAACTTGGAAAGGTCTTAAAATGATCCAAAGCAAAAGTCACTTGACCGGAGGATTCAGCTGCTTCAGGAGGTAGAAACTGATGAACTCGAGGCAGTCCAGCTGGTGTCCTCTGGAGGCTGGCGGCCCTCAACCGGAGGTTAGCAGAGCTGACTCAGACTGCTGGCTTTGTTAAGCTTTGGCCCCAAACCATTCTAGAGTAACCCAAACTGGTCACAGCAGCCTTACGGTACAGTAAACAGCACAACCCATATGACGAAAAGAAATGTCCTTTGTTACAAACTATTTGGAATTGCTTAACCTACCTTTAATAGTGAAGTCAGATTTATGTTGTAAATATTAAGTTTAACGTAGCCAACAGTATATTATAAAGGCTGAGTATAGCTTGAGAAAAACCGCAGCAGTGCATATTTCATGTGCTAGTCTTGTGCTGATTAGCCAGGTGTAACTATTTCACAACCGCATTTCATCATCTATGGCAGTGTTTCACTGTAAACATCATTATTTGCTAATTTGGTAAACTACCCTACTTGATTACCTGTGGACATTTATGGCCACTAAAGAAGGGAGGAATAATTACAGCCACCAAGTCTTTCAACCTACCTTTCCTGCATGTTTTAAACATCCTCGTCTTTTATTAATGAAATATTAAAGTTAATCATAGCAATAATGGCATAAATGTACAAAAAATGAGGGAAGTTATCCAGTGAATGAATTATGGCTTCCATTCTCCTTTCTGAAGCTCTGGGAACCACAAGTAAGCCTGCAGTCTGAGAGCAAAGTGGCCTGTTGGGAGAGTATGGAACTATAAGGACTTTAAGATAAAGTGGAGCTTGGCCATTAAGAGCTTTATATATGAGGAGAAGGATTTTAAATGATCTCTGGCAAATGCTCATCAGAATCCTTGCTGCAGCATTTTGGATCAGCTGGAAGGTTTTCAGAGAACTTTTTGGACGTATCACCCCGAGACGGGATGTTCCTAATTTGACAATATTGTGTTGTTGAAAGAAGGCAGTCGTGGAGACTTGTTTTATGTCTGAGCTAAAAGATGAATCCTTGAGAAAGTAACTCCAACATAATTTCACAATGCCATTATAGTAATTCCATCCAACTCCATGGACAGTATGTTTCTCAGGTATTCTGATCCAAAGAAAGCATCAGTTTGGCCTGAATTCAGAATCAGAGAATTAAAAACCATACAGTCCTTTATGCCCTTAAAAAAATGTGTGTAATTTAACTGATTAGTTTCATCTGGATGGATGTAGTTGACTGCCACGAACACAGTAATGGAAACATATGCCTTATTGATAGAACCTAGTGGAAACATTAATAAAGTTTTTAAAAAATTGTCCAGAGAATCTTGTAGCAATCAATGGATATTTCTGATTAGTGTGGATGACTCATAGTGTACATGAAGAAACTGGAATCTATCAAGTCAAATATGGCTTAAACGAGTCAGATGCTGTTTATTTAATCCGCATAACATATTCAAACCTAGAATGTTAAAGTTGGTCATATCAATTGCAGCTCTGATATCTAAAAGGGTAAGACAGAAGTCCATTGTTAAGAAGAGAGTAAGAAGAGGTAACTTTCACAAGTTTTTGTGTGCCTATGTGCCTTTAAATCCTCTTTTGTTTTTCTTTTTTTGGATCCATACAGGAATGTCCAAGAGACCAAAGTCTTTGATGTATAACTTTAGTTCAGGACTTCAGAAAACTTCATCATAAGGTGTTAATGGCTTTGACTGGTCACATTACCATCAACTAAAGGGGACGGCCTCCAGCTACTGTATGAGCCATGTTATGCGACATGTCACTGGCCCAGCTAATGGGAAATGGTGTTAAACTGGTCTAGTGTTATGTTTTATATGGAAACCACATTTATTTTAAAAGCTAAAGGAAGGAGTGAGCAGTTTCTGCTTCTTACAAACTGTTTATTTTTGTTTCCATGTCTTTGTGTGACGCACAAACATTTTCCAGCCGTTCCAAACGGAGATGTTGGTTTATAATCTTTGTTGTTGCTTTTCCTCCGGTGATGCCATTCTGGCTCAAACATGGATTTCAGGACTTGTTGAATATAAGTCAAGAAATTCAGTCTGAAGACACTTGAGACACTGACATTTATTTTTCAAGGATGTTGCATCAAGCACGACCCTTTTCTTTATCTAAATTATTAAAAACTGTTTGGTGGAGTGATGGGAGTGAAGCTTACATAGAAATACCATAGATGAGACAAAATGATTGGACATGGCCGTCTGATGTCCACTGTGGAACTAAATCTTCTCTGATTCAGGAGGATGTTAAAGTGATGTCCTGTGATTAAAGATAAATAATATTAGACTACTAACGGAAGCTCAGAGTGAGGGCTAGGTGGGTGATACATAGCAACAAAGAGATGTGGTTTTTGTGATTTCAATGTATTAAATTTGACATGTAAAATAAAAAAATACCAAACAAAAGAAACCTACCATCCAAATTATCAGCAGTGTTGTGATGGCAGTTATTCATGAGTGCTTGAGATCTGCAATGGTGATTCTAGACACCACCTTGAAGTGCAGTCATGCAAAAGCGCCCAAATTTAACAGGCCACGTTCTCTTTCTTGGGCCTTGCGACATGCGCCGTAGACAGAGCCAGACACAACAGATAGCATGCTAAACCTATGTGCTGTCTTTCCATGAAAGTATTATCATTGAAACTAACACCTTCTTTGGAATGCCACAGACCTGCCTGGAGACATGGAGCAGCTAGTTTTATGAGGCCCGTCCCTGCACCACTCCAAATGAGCCATGGTGAATTCTTCACTGCCAGTCAATCCCCGGGGAGGCAGTCAAGAAAACCCTATTATATTTGGGGGCAGGCACCGCTCAAACTGACAGCAACTGCTGCGACAGCAAAGCTTGCAGAAAGAGAGAGAGGTATGTTTGCCATCACTACATGACAACAGAGTAAATTGCATACGACCTGCTCTCATTTGCTTTGGATGTTGGTGCTAAAGAAAAAACAATGCAGTTAAAATGCAAGAAAAATGGAACAATTCACCTGATTATGTTAACATCTAAAATATATCTTGAAAATGCTTATTTTACAATTTCACAAGAGAATATATGACTATATATTTAACCATAAACAGAAACCATTTGAAAAAAGAAAACATCTACTGAATTACAGAAATGTAACTGCAGAGGTTTAATGGATTACATTAAGTTAAAAATTTACTTTCATAAAGCTACGCTTTTCCTCTGGTCCAAGTGATTTGGCTTTTCATGTCTCAGGACTACAATTTAATTGATTATTTGAATCATCTATTTGCAACACCTATAATCAGAATCCTAAATTAAAAACAAAACAAAACACTGCACATGCATGCCTGCACACACAGAGAAACCATAAATCCACTATGAGCGCAGGGCAATTCTCCATGGATATGCTCAGATGTCCCTCCTCTGTGAACTCTATATGAAACAACAGCATCCCCCCCACCAAAAAAAAAAAGAAAAAAGAAAGAAAAAGGTACCAGAGTGGAAACATGAGAGGACGTGAGCCCACTAGTGTTGGTTTCAGTCTGAGGGATAACATGGAAAAGGTCAAGTCTGAGTCGGCAGATCTCACATAATCACCCCCAACACAATCACGCTGCTCTGTTCTGCAGTAGCTTCCTGATGAGAATGGCAGATAGACAAAAAGAGACAGACAGATAAAGAATAGAGGAGAGAGAGAGAGAGAGAAGGAAGTAAAGAAAGGCTAAGAGGAGAATGTGGCATTATAATTCCGCACATCAACCCAATAGCAGATGGGCTGCTTGAGTTGAGCTGGGAAAGAGAGGCATGTGACCCTTTTGACCCCAGGTCTAATGAAAGATTGACTGACTGACTCACCTTACTACACCAGCGTGGATGTATACTCAAGCAAATATTATTGGATTCAGGGCCTGGAAATGATCTTACAAAGAAGAGGAAAGTGGACATTGCAGAACATTGCATGAATGCAGCACCATAAAGAGAACTAATATGAAAGTGAACTACGGTTCTGCGCTACAGGCAGAGCAGTTCACAGTGAAATTAAAAAGAGGTTTGTTTGCCTCTAGATATGCCAGTGCTTTGATGCGGAGCTAGAGTCAAGGTTTTCAAGGTTTATTTTGGACCTTATTCCATATAATAACAGAAAAATCGAAAATCGGTGTTGCATAAAAAAGCATATAGACTGGTGCTTCTGTGTATTTACCAGGGTTGGACTGAAAAGCTTTTTATGGGCCCAGGAGCTTTGGTAGTATATTACAACAAACATTCAAAGCTTCATTTTTGTGGCAGTGGTGGAGGGGGTGTGGGCGAGTGGGGGGTCCACTCAAGGATGGGTCACTCTCATTCCGATTGACCCCCTGTTCTTCCAAAATCGAGTTCAGCAACACCCTCCCCACGTTAAAATGTCCAACTTTGGAGTAGAAATGGATAAATTAGTATAAATTAGTAATGAAATGGGTGTGTTCTATTGATTGGCACCTGGTATATCTGTCATCACTTTTGCTAACACTTAGCATTGTCTTAACTCAGGAGCGTAGCGTCTGAGTTGTGAATAAAAACCGGTGCATGGTTATTCTTCTTTTAAAGAGAATACACTGCTGTTATTTGGAGTGAAGTAACATACTACCACAACTCGTAGTAGGTTGGCCTGTATAGGTCTAAGGACGAAACTGAACTAAGCAACTGGCAGCTTGTGCTAACCGTGAGGCGGCTAAAGGCTACTGGAAGCCCCCCTTCTTGAGGCGTCCCAACAGAGCTCTACCAGTCCTCATTTTAGATGTCCTTTTGGTAGCGACACTTGAAAGGTTGTTTTGACAGGGTTGAATTTTGAGTGAACATTAAGTAATATTTACTAGCAACATAGTTAGCGTAAGCTAATCATGACTGAAATAAGGTGTTCCAGGCCTGCGCGTTTCGCCCATTTGCAACATGGCGTTGCAATGTATGAACAAAATAAAAGCTTTAAACGCACCTATGGGTGATGTCATATTGGTCAGGGTTTCATGTAGTTCTTACGCAGACCATGGTTAACATGTGAGAGACCAAATTAGTGTGGTTAAAACATGTGGCACCAAAAGAATGTAGATGCACGTGACTGAGTGAGAAAGATGTACATGCACAACAATAAATGTGCATGGTCAAGAAAAGTATTATTAAATGTGCAATTCATGGACCGAGAGTTGTATGGCAATGCAAAAAAATAAATAAATAAAATAAAAATCCTTCCTTTCTCTGAATAAATCTGATTGGGGAGAATTTTATAATATGGCAACTTTTCATCATTCAATATAAAATGTACGACCAGCAGGGCTAGTCGCAATAGCAATGAATAAAATAATAATCTGTATATCCAAATTGAAATCCAGATGTCCATGTAACCCTGAAATATCCGGATATCCGAGTATTCAGGTCAAGCCCTTGTATTTAAAACAATAACTGCATCTGTATTCTCTTTAGAATTCCTCTCAAAAATGCAAATAAAACCAAACGTTTACATCTTCATCTATGCATGCATATATACAACCTGAATACTCTGACACCACTCAGTCTTCCCACTTCAGTCTGTCTTCTTATGACAGAAAGGTCACTCCTCAAACAATTATATGCTAAATCAAACTTTATCTCATGGTGGTTCATTTGTATATGTACAATAAGAGTTTACATACAGAGTACACAGTGAACAACCTTGGCCCGTGTGTATAAATCACTTGTACATGCGTACATGTTTGCCACAGAACAATAATAATCAACTAATCTTGACTGAATGCAAATAGGCTGCATGTATAAGCAGCAAGCCCCAGACATAAACGGAGCCATTTAGTGGCTTGTAAAAAGAAATTATGGGGTCAGAGGAACAAAAACATAATTATTAG
The DNA here is from genome assembly GCA_037176975.1 of Arrhamphus sclerolepis. Taxonomy (NCBI): domain Eukaryota; kingdom Metazoa; phylum Chordata; class Actinopteri; order Beloniformes; family Hemiramphidae; genus Arrhamphus; species Arrhamphus sclerolepis. The sequence goes on along the minus strand of JBAMYA010000015.1, from coordinate 7,527,803 downwards.
GAGTAATAATTAGAAGTTGGGGGGGGGGGGGGGGGGAATCGTTTTTTGGTACAACAAAAGGGAGCTAGAAA
>JBAMYA010000015.1:7517265-7527574 GCA_037176975.1 Arrhamphus sclerolepis | reverse complement strand
CCCCCCCCCCCCCCCCCCCCCCCCCCCCCCCCCCCCCCCCCCCCCCCCCCCCCCCCCCCCCCCCCCCCCAACCATTTTGTGGTATAACACAGAGGCTTAACTGTGTTTTCCTTTAATGCAGGGTCTAAATTTCTGTAGCACTTCTCCAGATAAAAGATGGAGAATGTATTGATTCCTGATGTGAAGGTCGTGTATTACATAAATATATAAGTGTTTAAAAAGAAATACACCCTTGGAGGTGTCGACTTGCAGAATTAATGCAGAGATTCAGGTTTTAAGTGATATTTTCTGCAAGGATTCAGTTCTCCAAATCAAAGTTGTGAGATTTAAATGATCTTATGTCAAAATTAATAATGAAGTTCTAGAGACATCAAGACAAGTGACTCTTTCTGCCATATCCAACTAGTTCTTCAGTGCCATCTGGGTGCCTTTACAGTGTCAATCAGCAGGCTGTAAAAATTGTCTTTCAGCGGCAGTCTACCTCAGGGGGACTGCCTTTAAACAACAAAGTCAGCTCTTTGATACCTCCCCTTCTCACCTTTCAGCACAGCCATCCCCAGAAAAAACGCACACCTTCCCATAAAACACAGCCACAAAACACTAATACACCCTCTTTTTCGACTTTATGGCCTCTCCTCACACAATTACCCATGATCACACAATCAGCGTTTGGTTTTATGACTCAGACCTAAGCTGTGTGTATGTATATGAGTGCTGTGTGGATGTGAGGAAAGCCAAGACAAAAGGTAGAGAGGAGTCTAAAAAGGGGTCGTGACTTAGACATGTGTGAGCAAAAACAGCCGGTTTACGTATATACAGACAGGCAAGCTTATACAAATGCTACTGTGTACAGACTGGGGAGCTGAGGAGACAAATGCACCCAGACACACAAGAACGGATCTTCCCCTTCACCCGCTGTCTCTCTGCAACCCTTTTCTCCTTGCCCTTAGCTGTTTTCCAGATTCCAGATGACGTCCTGACAGGAGGGCTGAGTGATTGGAGGTGAGGCTGTGTGATGACAGACCAGGGCCTTTATCAGTGACCAGCACACTGCCAGCTTGCTGTTTGAAGATTAACTGGCAGATTGAAACCCAAAACTGCTGCCGTTCCTGCTTGACTCACTGCCTCTTTACATATTTTTACCCCCAGCCCCCCCCACCCCCTTTTAACCCCTTGCTTGCTGCATGCAGGACCTTGCTGGGTTTAATGTAATTGGCCTATTTCCTGCATACGAAGTTCCCCATTTGTCGTAATTGACTAGGTCTTTTATTGGCTGCTAGACAGGTTAAATGAGAACCAAATGGAGAGGCAACACAGGAAGCTTAGACCCACGCTATCTGATGCTCATCAAATCAGCCAACCTGGACGTAGAGCTGCGAAGTGCTGAGAATGTGGCTGAAGTAATTAACACCTGCATAAGGATTAGCATGTTGGTATGGTATTGGCCTATATTAGTCAGAGTTGGCTCGACAGTACAACATTTGTAGAGCACAGAGAATAATATTTTAAGCTCTTTTTATTTCCTGTGAGAAAAAACAGTACCCTTAAAGCTGAGCATATCTACATGTACTTATTCTTATTTATTTGATTAAGCTGCTTTGCAGCTCCAACCCTTGCAATTTCTCTACAGTTTCCTTTTAGTGGAGACGAGCCATAGCGATAACCTCATTCAGTTTGCTTCATCAAAACATTTCATGCCACAGTAAATGGCATTCAACAAAGCTGATATTCTGCTCTTTGATGTTTGACAGAGTAAATGGACTGTCAATGCAAAGCATAAACACTCCTCTATGCTAATGTTCCTCTGGGGGACTTTGATGGTACCAGTAGTATCTGTGAAGTGTGTTTTGAAAAATTGCATTGATAAGCCATTCAAACTGCAAGAATTACAGCTATTCACTCACTGTGCTATTTCAGCTGAGGATGGGGGGGTCTAGATTTGGAAAATGGTCGTCTGTGGAGGGGGAAATTGAAGCATAAACATGGTCCATTATAAGTGACTTGTTTTAGACAGGACAAGACAATCTAAACCAACACCTTGGCAGGAGTCCAGTTGACTGCCAGGTGACATTATTTGGCATTGTTTTACTACTCCATTTATTTTATTGTGCCCATTGTCTTCCCACATTCACTCAATCAAGTGGGTCATTTTTTGTGCCTCTTGTTTGGGGAGTCCAGGTGTACTGTGCTACTGGAGGCCTCCTGTCTCCCAGGAAGTCTTTTCAATGCATCTCCCGCCGTGGGTATTGTTGTATCCTCCAGCTCATGTGAGAAAAAAAAAAGCAGCAGTATTGAGTAAATGTCAAAAAGGTGACTTGCTTTTAACTCTTCACAGGGACAGAAAGCCTTGTGAGTGGTGGGTGTTCAGTGCTTGTTTTTATGCTTGTGAATACATGGCTGTCTCCTCAACACCATAGATTATAAAAAGAACTGGAAAACCGCCCTGTGATGTCACTCATAGGTTTTCTGAAGAGTACTTTTGGAGCCTCTCTGTCGTCTTACTGCATGGTGCCATGTTATTAGGTAGTGATGCCGTCCAACCCCTGGCAGATCTGGAAGCTTGCTGGAACATGTCCACATTAATAATGTACCACAAGTTAATTATTTTAGCTTAGCTGGCTTAGCTTAATCTAACCTGTGATGCTAACAAATGACTAGCTACCCATCCACACATTTAATTATTCATAACGTTGTGGCTTTGCGTTAATTTCTATAACCTATAAAGTGATTTTGAGGCCTTATATTGCGTGGCACCATGTTACAGAGTGGATCTGAGAAGCCGGCTGGAACACGCCCCTATTATATCAATCATAGTTCTCTATTTTAACTTGGCTGGTTCAGCTTATGTTAACCAATGGTGTTGATTTGTTTTTATTTTACATTCATTTTTATCAAATCTGTCCAAATATCCTCATTTCAAGTGTCGGTACTGGAATGACATCTGAAAAAAATTGATGCTGAAACTGGGACGAGGACTAGCAGAGCTTTGATGGCACCCGATGGTCAATCAGCAAACCCTCACTATGGTATTACATTGTAGTCGGGCAAGCTTGCTGCTGTAAGCCTGCGAGTTGCATGACTATCGACTGTGGGACCCAGGAGACCATCGCTTTGAAGGGTCCTGTAATGATCCGCTACTGTGCAGTGCCCCCTGTTGATAGTTAACTTTCTTTTAGATATATTTGGCCATAATTATAAGATATATTTCTTTTCATTCAAGATATGATAATCCTGGCAGGGTCCCTTCAAAAGAAAAAGTTCCTTTTTCAAAAACATGCGGAAAATGAAAAATATTTTTAATATAGCATAAAGTCAGCTTAGAGAATTCCTCCAGTATTTTTGCAAAGATTTCACACCTTTCAGCAGTGCTTCACACTTTCCAGTGAGAAGACATTACTGCACTCACAATGATGGATTTAATAAATGGTTACTGTACGTATTTTAACAGCACAGCAGGACAATGAGATGAACATGCATAATGACTATAACATGAGTTAGAAGACAAATGGAGGCCAGGCCAAAAAGGAAGCCAAAGAAGTAAAGTCATGTCAAGTTCAATTAGAGCATCTGAAGAGTTTGGCAAGCGTTCTGACAAAGTCCAATTTGTCTAGCATATTTCATCCCACCTATCCCACATGTGCTCACCACTCATAGTTTTCAGCACCACTTATTCATGCTTTTCCATGCAAATCTCGGAGGAAAAGATGTCCTGGACTTTCACTTGGAGATTCAGTTTATCTCATGCACGTTCCCAAGTTGCAAGGTATTAGCGTATGGAAGAAAAGAATAACGATGTCTGTGTGTTTTTCCTTTCTCTCTGTTTTGCCTTCACCCTTCAGTCTGTCTTTCTGTTGGACACACACGGAAACACACATGGTGGTACTCTGTGGAGAACGTCTCATGTGCCATCCAGTTAGGAGGGTATTTTTGTCTGTGTGAGTGGGCAGCGGTGTCACTCAGAACGCTTTGAGCTCAGCGGAGGGAGAGTTGTGAAAGCCAGTCACTAACAAGCAGAGAGATTCCCTCCCTTGTCCTACAGCCATATGTCTAATCTGGGCAGAATAAGAAACATACTTAAAAATCAGATGTCGAGGCATTTTTTTTCTTTATTTATAATGATAATACCTATTATAATTCAACAGCCTTGTGGTCATGAGCTGCCTGGAATGTGGTGACAATGACATAAAACAATGTCTTCTCTTGTCAAAATGGACTCATAATTAGACCAACTGGAGCGGCCTCGGTTAGCTTGCAAAACGCCATAGCTCCAGGGTGGTCCTGCAAATTGGAATCGTTTGTGCACTCGGGGCTGGTGTCAGGTCATCCTGAAGCAGATGAGGAATAAGGGAGTAAAAAAAAGCAAAACAAAACAGACAATAAAGATGGGGAAGCACCAATGTCTCATTTCACTCAATAAAATATAAGTAGCAAAAAAAAACTTAAAACCTTTCTATTTCCTTCCTCTGCCTGTGTTCTAAATGATGACAAGCTTGATTCCTGCTGGTGCTGTGCCAGTGGATCGCAGGATGCCCGCAGGTGTCTGAGGCAGCGGCTCCATTAGCTACCGGTGTAGACTGCCCCTCTGAGATATGCAGAGACTGATGTCTGCTTTCTTTCTTTTGCTGAGATCCCCCCACCCCACCCCCTTATCCTACCCACACACCTGAAACCTACCATCTGGCCAAGAATTGGAGACCATGCTGCTGTGGCCTCCATTGGTGTGACCACTTAGCCCTCTTGCTGTCATTCAGCCTCATCAGGCGGTGCTGTCAGCACAGGTGGCATTCTCTTATTCCTTCTCTAGTGGGAAAAGAACCTGACGGATATTATTAAGCTCCAGGGTGTGTATACACAGAGTGACTAGAAAAAGAGAAACACCTGTATACTGCCATGCAATGAACACAACTCGTCTACATTTAATCATATTATGGAAATATACATATGACCACCAAATGCAATCTTGTTTATTATTATGGATAAAGTTCTGTCTTTCTGTTTACATTCATGATGACGTGAAAACTGAATTGTCGTTACTTCATTCTTGACTCTAATTTCATCTGACTCAATCGTTTGACTCTAAATGAATGTTATGTGTTGAAATCAGTCCTCAATTTACCACTTCAGCAAAGATACAGTCATGTTTTGATTTGTGTGAAGTTTGCAGATCCTAATTGATATTATTTACACCTAGTGAGGAATCAGACGCCTGATTTCATGAACACCAGGAATGAGAAGCAGCTGTTTGACAGGGAGAAACTAATGATGTCATGCCCAGAATCATCAGCGGGGAGCGCGACACCATGGGGGCTGTCACTCAACGACAGAAAAGTTAGCAGCGGCGGTGGGGCCTCTGTTTGGGAAAGGCACTTGTCAGTCAGCTCAAAATCAGCGAGAAAGCAGGTGGGCTGGCCAATCAGAGAGGGTACCAACGCAGCAGGCCTGGGACCAGGAAGTGAAGCGCCATCTGGAGTGAAGATGAGCAGTGAGTGGGCAAGTGAAACAAAGTGATGACATGCTGGTGGAAAGCAGGTGGAGTGTGCTGCCGGATATAACAAGGGCACTTGGATTCATGCTGCCTGTGTCACACCATGATGTTGATTCTGGTTGCTTGTTAAGGATGCGCACTGACACCTCGTCCTCTAAAACAAGCCTGGAAGACCAGTGCGAGATTGCCAACTAGAATGATGGCAAGAATATTGTTCACAGCATTAAAAGGAGGCACATGATATGGTAAACCACTACCCACTCTGATTAGTGTGTATCACAATTACATAGTGTATTTATTACTCTGACACTCTGCATTCCTAGCTGAAGACATAGACAGTTTAAAAAGAATTGGACAAACCATTTGTAACTTCACCCACAGTTTTCTGAAGAGTACTTTTGAAATGTTGTTTTCATTTTACTACATAAAAATATGTTTCGGCAGAACAAGCTGGCCTGGAAGCTAGCTGGAACACACCCACCTTAACTTAGTTACCAAAAGTTTGCTATTTTAGCTTGGCTACCATAGCTTATGCTAGCCTATGATGCTAATTAATGTTGCCATACATTCATTCTAATGAAATGTGTCTATGGGGGACTTCTATTGACCATTTCAGCATTTACCTAGCTGTCACTATGCCACTGGGGGTTTAGGGTTAAACCACTATAGTGCGGTCTCTTGCAAAACTGGCGAGTTTCCAAATCCTCTTGGAGATTTTTATTTTGTTTAAAAGTGACTATTGACAAATTTAGCAACTTTTTCTAATGTTATTGGAGACTCTGTGTCGCTCTACTGTCGCCCTATCCCATCCCGAAGCCCTCTCAGGCGGAGTCCCAGAGTCCCAGCAGCCTCTGCTGGAGTGTTGCACCACACCGCGTCCAGACTGACACTGAAACACCTGCTCTTTTCTTCCTTTACCTGGCTGGGTACTCCCTGATTCATCAACTTCGAAAGATCTTGAAATGATATGAGTTGGAGGTCGTTCAACTGGAGGGCCCAGCTGCTACAAAAGGTGTAAGCCAATGAGCTTGCAGTACTCCAGCTCTTGTTAGCCGTGGCTAGCAGCTTTCAACCAGTTGCTGAAGATAGCCACTTCAGGCCAAAACCTGTCACGGCGGTTTCTTAGTTCAATTATCAACACAATAAGCCATATTATCTTTGAAATAAAAATGATTATATTTTATTCACAGCTTAGGAGTCAGATGACAGAAGACAACGCTAGCACTGAGTAGCTGCAGTGATGAGTGAAAATGTGATGACCACAGCACCAAACATGCATGAATTTGTGTTTGTTTTTTTTGTCTAATTTTAACTCAATGTGCATAAAAGGTCCCCTTTTTCAGTTGTCATACATGTAAAGTCTAACTATAGAGGGTATGAAATCACTTCCCCTCTAGGCCACGCCCCTCTCAGTCGAACTGAGTGGCAAAACAAATCTCACTCAACATGGCGGAGTGTAGCAGTAAACATAGCGAGACCAGCAGAAATGTGGATTATGACATGAAAATGAAATTAAGGACAATTGGACTCGACATTGTCCCATACAAGCTATGAAAGAAGTTGTCCAAGAAAATTGACGTGTGGCCAGAAATCATGGATCCTGACATTTATATGTATCTGATTTCAACGCCAAGAAAAAACACAATGAGAAACCTGAAAATTACCGACGTAATAACTGACTACAGCTATTGAACTGTTACCTGGAAAGGAGCTGTTTGACAGGTTTTACAGATGTTAATTATGTTTTATATTGTTGTTCTAAACCGAGGCTTACAGTGCTTTTTGACATTATCTTGATTATTTCTCCACACTTTTTCATGTTTAAGGTTGGAAAGTGAGACATAAGCAGATATAGACTGACTTGACAGTTATGTTAAAGCTGTTTAATTACATTTCGATAAAGAGTTTGCAGAATATCACGTTTATTTGTCAGACTTGCTTTACACAAGTTCATCCATGCATTACAGCGCAGCTTTTTTTTTCCTTTTGAAAACAGACAGTGATTCATCTGCTTCTCTTTTCTCTGGCTTTCAGGATCCTCTAAAAAGTTAGGTTTGAAAAGCAGTCGGAGCTGTTTGTACAATCGCACATCAGCTATTCCTCAGTTTTTGATATTGTTCAAAAGTTTAGACGATATTTAAGTCAACACTGCTGCTCAGCTCCATCTTTCTGCCACTCAGTGGGCCGTAACCGCAGTCACTTCCGCTGCTGTGACATCACATGCATACCCTCTATGGAGACCAAAGTTGTTTTTTTGAAACAGGCTGGAAATAATTTATTTTTGCAGCAAATTTTATCAGGGTGTTTCAGTGGAGATTGACTCGCTCTTGGAGCCAGCCCCTAGTGGACAAAGAAATGCAATTTTCTTTGCTTCCTGGACTGAATCAGAGATGCAAGTTTGATGTCGCCCCTTGGCTGCAGAGAGTCACTTGGACAGTTAATGATTTTCTAATTCACAAAATGTTCAGCAATGAACAGAGGTAAATTGAAAATGGTGACACGAGTTTGATATGTGCGGAAAAGAAGAAAAAGAAGAAGAGGAGAAGAATCTATTAAAACAAGTTCTTTATCCTTTTGATAACACACAGACAGATATACTGAGAGATAGGTCAGAGGAAATGGAATTGAGTGGAAATCTTTTCGCTACATTTACTGAATCATCAATGTGATTAATAGCAGTTAACACCTCATAAAAATAGAGCCGCAATTACAGCGGAAAATTAGGGGCCAGCGTTACCATCATGCTAATAAGTACTGACTATAATTACATTTATCGCAGTATTGTCATAGAGATTGACAAATTCATGCTCAATCTCGTTAATCTCTCAATAACATCCAGCACAAAATTTTACAATTATCTCCTTCGTCATCCTCAGTAAAAAAAATAAAATAAAAAAAAGAGTTAGAAGGGAAAGGGGGAGAGAAAGAGGAGGGTAAGATGGAAAGAGGGAGTGTGTGAAGTGAAAAGAGAAAGAAGGGAGGTGTGCTCCTGTCCATCTCGAGTACTTTTCATCCTATTCCCAGAGAGGAGGATATAACAGATAATTACCAACTCTAAAAACTGTGTCTTTGTATGCTGCTCTGAAAAGAGAAACTCTCCAGCACTGAGGAGATAAAGCTCAAAACAAAAGCAGCCTGAATTGGACCAGGATTAGCTTTAATGGTGGTAATTACCAGAGGGGATAACAGCTCAGTCCTCTCTGCCCATCACCGAGGCCCTAAGCAGAGGACAGCAGGAGGGGGAGAGACAGACCTGAATCAGGGCCCATCGTTGGCTGCCTGTGTGGCTACATGGTGGTAGTGGCTTAGCACATTCAATTGTAAAACACTTGGACGACCCATCTATGTCTGGCATCTCCTGTGCTAAAAGCCACTACTGCATCTCACTGCCCCAATAATGGCTGTGCATAAAAAAGGACCGGGCCCTCCACACTTTTGCTTCTTGAATTACAATCTGAGCTGATGGCATGGATAAGAGTGCCCTAAATTACAGCATCGGGGGCACTGAGGCCTCTCCTTTTCTTTCTCTGCCTCTGCCTCATCTTTATTGTTGAGTATCAGCAAGCTGCACTGTGCGCACCAATAAAAGGTTATTATTTGGGCCATTGACAGTGATGGAGACTGCTGCCTAAAAACAAGAGAAATTAAAATGCGGCATGGTGCCACCTTGCAGCCAGCGTGGAAGGAAAGCGGTTAACAAAAGAGAAAAGCTAGGAAAGCTATGTGAAAGACAACCAGCTGCTTGCAGGGTTTAATTTATGTACTTTTAAAATCTGTGCTTCCAGATCTTAATTCGAATGTCAACTCTTGAGCCCAACAGCATCACGTGCTGCATCAAAATTAAATATGCTGTATCAGTGAGGCTGACTGTCAACGTTTACTCCCTACCACCTGCACGCAATATTTCAATATCCTCATTCCCCAGTTGTGTGGTGATGTCTGACTTGTGGTGTGTTCATTTCCTAAAGCTCGGATCAATACAAAAGAGCCTATCAGGTAATCAATCCACAGAGAAACGTCATCTATAAATAACTATATACCAGACTGTGCATACAACTGCATTACCAGATTCAGAAAGTGCAGAATAAGATACTATCCCCATAATAGTAATCTTGCCATTTGATCATATCAAATATGTGAACTGTTTTATAAATATGAAGCTCATGGAACATCTTATTATCTGTTTGGCACAGATAAAGAAAGGTGTAAAAAGTTTGATTAGATTAAGACCATCTGGCTGCAGACGTCCAGTGTGGGGTCTCTTCCAGCACAGGGACCACTGTCAGGTCACCTCCACTATCACACCCTGAAATAACAAAATACAAAACAGAGATTTGTGGACGTAGGCTGAAATAAATAGCTTAAAACAATGATTGTTTTTTTAATGACGCAAAGAAGTTTCATTATTTTATGAAAATACCAAGTGTGATGCTTATCAACATATTAGCATTGATAATGGATTCCACTTTGTGCCTCCTTAAAGCAATAATTTGTTTTGTCATTTGAAAATTAACCATTTTTAAGCTATAGTGTTGAGTCTAGGTCTACGTGCTTTTATTTTGAACTTTCATGATATTTCCAGGTATGATGGTACCCGGCCTGAGGGTGGAGCCTGTAAAATAACAGCAAAGAAGGAAATCTTACTTATTTAGAATTGATAATTAATTAACTAGTCCACTTTGTGCCAAATTAAGACAATGAAACTTCTTTGTGTCAAAAGAAGGAAAAAAAAATGTAATGTTGAACCTCCATCCATCCATCCATCCATCCATCCATCTTCTTCCGCTTCATCCGTTACCGGGTCGCGGGGGCAGCAGCCTGAGC
>JBAMYA010000015.1:7491295-7505461 GCA_037176975.1 Arrhamphus sclerolepis | reverse complement strand
TTATGTTCATCAACACATATATCTTATATTTACATTTACATTGATTAACTGCTGGGGAAGCACCCTTGAAAGATGAGCTCAGCTGCTGATCAGTAAAAGGTGTTTCTCCCCACCATCGTATTAACAGGGACAATCCGATCCGTAAGGTGGACATGCATATCCATATCTGATTTATTTCCACATGTGAATGAGGCCTGAAACTGATCTTAAAAGATCTGAATACATGCAGTCTCTTTACTACTTACATGTCCACTGGTCATTTCTGATCTGTGCCACATTGGAGAGATTGGGCCACTTGAACCCTGCATGTATATGTAGCTTTTATTACTTAGGCTATGAGACCTAATTTTCACGGTTTACTTCATTTACTCTCATCTCAATCACTTGATGAGTTTGTAAAAATGAATTTGTGCAAAATAAACTAAAGTCTGTAGGTGAGAAAGCACACTTCACACAATCTGGACTTTGCTTAAACACGACTGACCCTAAGGTTTGGTTCGTTTGAACAGATACAGGGCTCTGGGTCATGCTTAAGCACAGCATGTTTCATAGACCCTGGCATGGTTAGAAGAGATGTGCTTGGTCATGACACGACTGCACATGTATGTGGATGAGGCTGTGTTTGCAACTTACGCATGATCTGAAGATGAAAACGTTCTTTGTGACAACTATTTTAAAATGAAGTAGCACCATCCACAAATTCAAATATATTCATATATGTTCATATTCAAACATATCTCAAATTAGTTGGATCTGACCAGAAAAAATTCAAATAAAAAAAGGAAAAAAAGTACTTAATATAAAATATGATGATGTATGTTTATACTGAAGTACTGTGAGTGGCAGCAGTGGAAGGGTTAACCACACATGGACATGGCACTGTACAACACGACAAGTGTGATAGGACCCTAAAGGCCCTGTACAAACCTGGTATTTACATCTGTTCCTAGTGATCTAATCACAAGTGAACAGCTCTACGTGCATCCGTTCAATCCTGGCATTAACATGTGCATCTCAAGTGACAGCTTCTCATCAGCTCAGACTCTCCCACCGTCTATGCAAATAAACAACTCCATTATGCTTTGCTGTTTTGTTTTTTTGTTGTTGTTGTTTTTTTATTTGTTGCTTTTTTTTATTTGTGGGAAGTGGCAGTGCACTAAACAGCAGGACAAAAAAGAGGATGGACACTACCCTTCCTGTCTATGTGATGTTTTTTTTCAAACTTTATGTAACAGATGAGCTGTATGTACAAAAATAATTACACTGTTCTACAGAGGATCAACACTTAAAGCTCCAGAAAAAACATCTCTTATTGTAAATAAAAACAACAGACAAGTCCATTTTGTGACCACATGGTGTCCTTTTTTTTTTTTTTTTGCACTATAATATGACGCTGTTGTTGAATTACCAGCTACGTCTCATACCGAGAAGACATTATTGTCCTGTTGGTGGTCCATGAGTGTGGCCCAAGATGACTTTTCCTTACACTGTTAAAAAGAATCTGGCCACATGTGGCCCAGACCACCTCTGTATGTATTTAAGGCCAGATTCACGCTCTACGATTTCGGCCATCTCAGAATCAACCATCGTAGCTCAGAAACCTACATCTCACAGTGAGACAGGAACAAAGATGAAAGATATAACTGTCTTGCCAGTCAAAGTCAGAGTGTAACAGATATCAAGCAGCGTCAGACGTTTGGGGAATCATTTCACAGTGTATCCCTCTGATGCTGCTCTGTTAGCTAACCAACAGTGGAGGAATTGAGAAGACGAATGTGAAGCTCAAATAACGAAGCAAGAAACTTCTTCCTTTTATTTCTTTTCAAACACATGAACATCTCCACAGCAAGCACATCCTTTCAACTCACGCATTGGCAGTAATCTGAAGTGAGTACACATCAATGATGGGTTGGCGCTGCGTTCAGAGCCTGAAAAGCCTGGTCTTGCTTCTGTCGCAGCAACAATTCAATGTATGTTCAGCTGCACAGTGTAACATGCAGTAAATTAAAAACCTTGATATATAGTGCAGTGGGGCTTGTCTTAATCTTATAAGACTGCAAAAATAGTACAGTGTGAACCCGACAAGGCTGTCCATTTGTGATCACTTTATTCAGGACAATTGTTAATACCAAGTCTCAAAAGGGCCTTAGCCACCTAGATAGTTTACAGCTAATAGACAGAGTTCCCTCTATCTGCCAGCAGCCTGAAACTTGGTCTAGCAGAAATGGAAGTCTCCCACTGAACTTGCTGAGCATTGTGAAAGAAAAATCACAATTTTATGACCATCTTTCTGTGCCTTCATCAAAATTTACCATGAGCCCATAGTATCTGATGCTGGAATTCCTCCTTATTAATGACGGAAGTGGTTCTGCAGAAGGACTGAATTACTGCACGGTGGTTTGGTGTAAAAGCAGTGAAAAGGAATCCACTACAGCATACGACTCTTGTGATGAGAAATGATCTGGTAAATTATGACACAAAGCATAATTCATGTGATAAAAAGAGGGGAATATTGCATAGATGGAGCAGATTATTGGGCTGAAGGCACGTACCTCCAGGCTATGAATATCTGAACTACCTAGTGTAAGAGATAATAAGCACCATCTTAATGGTTTATGAATCTCATTTGATTTAAGGTTATTAACCATAGGAGAATTATAGTGGCACCGTATTGATGAACGAAGGGGTATTTCAGAATAGAACTCAGATGATTGAAATGTTATTACCTGTCATAGACTCAAGAAGGAAAAATGATAGGTACCCACTAAATTCTAAAATAACCTTGCTGTCAAATTCTGTGATTTTAGGTCTATCCTTTGACTATGTTTCCACTGTTTAAAAAAATGAAAAGAAAACAAAATCCCCAACTTACAAGTAGCTTCAAGCAAATCATCGGTCCTTAGATATTTTTTGTTGTTAGTGATGCCAGAAGTAGAAGTAAAAAGGGAGGGGAAGAGGAAAAAAGAAAGGGTTTTATCCAGGGGGCCGGCACCCTACCCATCCTGCACACGCCTCCAAGCAACCACAACCCCTTGTCGACACTCCCCCCTCCATCACAACCCTTAAAAAAGGAGCATCAATAAAAGAACTATGGTGCAGACTGGAGACGGCATGAGCAGATTTTCAACGGGATTTCAGGAGAAGACACAAGGGGCACAAATCTTTTCTTTTGTCTGCTGTTCAAATGGGTACGATGAGCCTAGAGCTGCAGGCTCTGCTTGTCATAGTGGCCCTGATCTCTTGTGAGAATTGATTTCCATCATTTCAGGGGAGCTATACAGACTCGGGGTATATCGCTGCCTGGGAGACCAAGATAAGGGCCAAATGAACTAAGACCAACTAAAAAAAAATGTGTGTGTGTGTGTGTGTGTATGTGTGTTGGGGGTCGAGGCTCTTTACCGGTGAGGAATGAAGTACAGAAAGAAAATTAAAATAAAAACATGTAAAGTTGTCTCCCAGTCAATTCTCAAATGTTGGATTAGTTTTCAAAGAGTAGGAAACCTTGTCATGTTGTGACGTTTTGTCTCTGCCAGGCATTTCATCTGATTATGAGTACTTTGCAATCTGCGACAGCATGATTGATGCTCCACTTTCATGAGGGGAATTTTAACAGCACCTCTTCAGCGCTCAATGCGCACCCAATTATGCGTCTGAGCTGGTAACCTTGAATTTATGTCACCATGGCAACAAAACCCCTGGTCATGCATTATGGATTATCATTGAAATTCTACACCCCTACCTAACATAATGAGAACCCGGGACTTAATCAAATCAGCCCATTCTGTGTGACACAAAGTGAAGAAGGAGCTTTCATTGTATTGGGGTTGAGGCTGGGAGAAGAAGCCAGGCAGGCAGGCAGTCAGGGAAACGGGCAGGCGGGTGGCAGACTGGGCTGTGATGGCCCCAGCAGCTGCAGGGCTAGCAGCCTGATAGATGGCTTCCATATACTTCAGTGAACATATAGACAGATGGTCCTCAATGCCTGGAATTTCCAACCCAGGAAGCAGCTGTTCAGCCTAACCTCTGCTGTCCGTCTCACCTTGTTGTCATGGAACATTGAACAGAGAAGGAGAATGTGGATGGTGACATGGTGCGGAGAGTGGTGGAGTCATGTGGGGCTTCAGGGTTGGGAAAGGGGAAGGGGTTTGAGCAGAGGCTGGGGCACGGTTTGCTGAATTTACATTAGGTGGCACTTTCTCAGCCTATGTCCCTCCTCGCTGTTATTTTTTTTCAGAGTTTTCAGAGGGCACATGAGTGTTGCTTTCTTGCTAAAAGTGCAACCTGAGATATTTTTTTTAAGGATCTGTCTATCAGGTGGCTGATATAATTGCTGTAATTCTCTATGCAAAATGAATGTAATCTATTTTTCACCTCCCCCTTGCTCCTCTCTCTTCACTAATAATGGCCCAGTCTGAGCTGTTGCATAAAATATTGATTGCTCTTGTGTATTTCTCTCATTGTATGTAAGCATTTTTATTAGCTAATAGGCACACTGAGAAAACCAATGCGCACCCTCCTTCTCTCACTCTCTATAAGCACTTTCAGTAGCTCAGCAGATTTTTTTTTTTTTTTCCTCCCTTCGCTGTTTCCCTGCATCATCCCTGTGGACTACTGGGAAGCCCTGAAGATTTCATTGAGGGAATTCTGAAGCTGGCATACAGGAAATACAAAAATAGGCTCCTCTTTAGCACTAATTTATACGGGACCAGGATTTTGAGATAGTAGCTTCTTTTATATGAAGTGTGTATGTGTGTGTGTTTTAATTAAGCTTACTGAATTGAGTGAGTACTTGAAGACACAATCATACCAAATAGTATTAATAGTATTAAGGATATTAAAAGATCCAAATTTTTAGTAATGCATACCATATTTATTCTTTAGAAAGTTTATCAGCATGAGAATAATAATATTCCATTTTCTTTTAAAGAAAAAAAAACATGCAAAGCAAACTGGAGTCAAGTAATTCATTTACACCAAAGGTCCAATTTAACACTCCAATATATCCACATAGTTTCAAAAAACATAACAAGGTAATAAAAGCTATTTTGTCGGAAGTGAGAGCATCACTAGTAGAAGTGCCATCCAAAATATATTTGATATGTGCTTGATGAAGCCTGCTCATCCCCCTGTAATGACACTCCAGCCTCTCTCATGTGTTATGCATCTCACCTTGTTACCATCTTCCTGTGAGCCCGGCTGTCATCGTGTGTCTTTCTAGGTTCCTCGGGAAGCATCGCATCGGTTAAGGGATACATGACGGAAGGGTGGGTGTTGGGAGTTGCGGCTTTATTGGATGCCTCTTCAACAGCTCAAACTCCAGAAGGTGTCATTCTCATCTATATTTGCTGAGGCCACCTTTTCCCCTCCTGCCAGACTTCCTCATTACAAAGCAGGAAGGAGACAGAGGAATCAATGAAGGACTGCAGGTGTGGATGCAGCTTGTGTGAGTCCATTGTATGAATTTATGATTGATGATTTATTTTTGTTATTAAACTCTATCTCCTCCATTATGCATATCAGGTTCATGAAGAGTATCAACATTACATTGTTTTACCAAGCCTAATAAGCATGTGAATACCTTGAGCTCTACTTGGAGCTGATAGAAGAAGCTTAAGTAGGTACTTACTTTTTTTACTTGAAATCTCTGTGAAAACACATATATAGTCTTAATAGCATTTCACACAACTGTACATGCTTGTGCAGCATCTTTCATAATGCTATTTACAGAAAATGAGATGGAATATACTGTAAGGAGCAATGAGCACTGTTTCATTTAAATGATTGTGTAATGCAAATTAGGAGTTCACCTCAAGAACATTTAACGAAAAAAATAAACACTTATAAATGATGTTTCATAAGCAGTGCATTAAAAATTTAAACAAAAGAGATACTTAGGGAGTTTGCGTCAGCTGCGGGGCCAATGGCTTTTCAAACCATACCCATCACGGAAAATATTGTGCACAATTCAAAAACATTAAGAAAAAAAAATGTGGGGCACGGAGTAGGAAAGGGTTGTCCCTTTCACCTAAACCCCCTTTTTTTGTATCAGTTCACCCATATCCATTATTTGATTTACCTCTCAACTACACACCTGTACAGTTTTATGATAGTATGTTATGTGGTTGCAATGCTATTGCTTCAAATAATAAATAAGTAAAAATACAGATACCTATATCTTCATACGTTAGTACTCAGATATATTAATACATTGTGGTACCTACTGCTAGATTAAGAGTCATGCCTTGTTTCGACCTGGTATTAAAATCCACACTGAGTGCTTCAATCCCAAGTAGACAGCTTTGACTCTTGTTCACATCTGGCATTAAAATGGTGTCAAGAAGAACAACTTAATGACCAGAACCTATCCCCCGCTCATTAGGCAAATAGGCCAATACACTATTCCTAAATGTGTCATGTAATGGAGGATGTGTAGGACCTAAATGCAGGGGAGCAGGCAGGAGGCAGAAGTAATCCAAAATGAGAGATTTAATGAGACCAAACCAAAAACGTTGCCAGGGCAGGAAAATCTAAAGTACAAAACAAGAATCAGAAAATCCAAAAACTAAGCAAACCAGAACTAAACTCAGGAAAAGGGGAAAAAAAATAACAAAATAACCAGACAAAATTGGACTCAGGAACATGGGGAAGTAAACAGAATAGGCTAACAAGGAGGGAAAGTCAGACAAGACAATATATAGTGGTAGGAGCTGATGAGACACAGGTGAAGCACATCAGGAAAACGAGGTCCAGGAATAAAGAAAACAAGAGGGTGAGAAGATCTGTTGTTGAATTTGTTACTTTATGTCAACCTGAACAACCATATTTTCAATCATTCTCCATATATACAGCTCATAAAGAAATCACCAACTGTTTGTTTTGTGATCTTTTGAGCAATGTTAGCTAATTTCTTCCTTCAATGATGTTAAACTGATGGGAATTTGTAGTTAGGAAGAAACTAACAGAGAAACTTGTAGGCAGCCATTTTATCCACTTTTGTATTGTATTATTTATTTTATTTTAATTTTTAAAGCAGCACAGAGGAACTTTTACAATTTTTAGCACTTTGCATCCCCCTATAGGTGGACAGGAGGTTCAGTTTTTTTTTTTTTTTTTCTACAACACTAAAATTTACTTTTGTTTGGCCTTTTGCTTGGTCGCTCCCATTTCAACATTTGAAATAAATGTAAATGAGTTGGTTGCCTCTGATGGCCGCTGTAACTCATTCAATGAGATTCATAAATGCTGTAAGCTAGTTTCATTGTTGTAGATGTGTGGCAGAGTGCTGTAAGACGCAGACGTCCCACTGGGACAGGAGATCAAAGTTAAATTGGCTTTTTTTTGCTGATAGCAACATTGTAAAAGTAAGAAGGTATTCTTTAAAAGGAAATTGAAACTGATATTTTAATGCAAAAGAATCTCCTTTGTGTTTCTTTATGTAAAAAAAAAAGAATTAGTTGCCTCTTGCCACTTCTGAAGTAGCCTATTTGAATATCACATGATGACTCGTCATGTGATTGATCAGCTGATCAAAAGTTAGCTGGCATGATAGCTAGCTTTGGATGACATATTAACCATGCAAAAATGAAAAATTCAGGGCACCTGCTTTGTTTGTGTTCTTCATCAGAGTATTGTCTTTGATGATGGTTTGTAAGTGCAGGAGAACTAATATGAACTAAAGCAGGCGCTCCACACAGAAAAAAGTCTAAAATATTGTGTTATTGTCTGTTTGCTCAGTTCTGTTTTTTTTTTTTTTCTCTCCATAGGCTCCTTATCTGTATGTACGTAACACTAATACTTACAAAGTGTACAACAAGCCACACTACGTTACTGAAAAGTTACTTTTACACATCTCTTTCATTAATTATCAAGACTGAACCTATATAGAAGCAGATTAATGACTCTGCCTCTGTAACCTCCTGCTGACAGCTATACCATTGGGTTACATGAAGTCACACTCGTGCAGTCCCCACTGTCTCATTTGCATAGAATTAATGATGCATGCATATGCAGATGAGCATTTTAAACAACGTTGATTACTTCCTATGTATTCATAGGCCAACAGTCACACATGTCTGACATGCCACTTCTGCACGTAATTTGCTTTGCAGTAAAGGGCAACTGTTACCATCTCTCATGTCATTTCATAATGGCTGCGGACAGCAGTGATAAGTGCTTACCTTATGTCCAGACTGATGTTTGTTTTACTGAGCTGAATCTCTCTTCTGTGTCATGAGAATTAGTTGTGTTGCACAACAAAGTAGATCATTTGCTTTCAATTTCAAGGCTATGTGACCTATGTGACTCTATAAGATAATAATACTCCTTTCTCTTGCATGAGACCCCAGATATTCTTGTCCATGTGAGCATGTGGGCAGTTACATCATAGCCTCCTTTGATCCCGTTCATGTCTTTCTGAGGTCCAAAGAGACCTGTGGAGGCCATTCAGAACAGTTATTTCATTTGGTTCAGGTCTCTTCAGTTCTAGGCCTGCTGAACTAAGAGACTCTGCATGTCAGTCCCTCCCTCTTGTCTTCCTCTCTCGACCCCCTAAGTCCCGACCCCATGCTTGCATTGTTACATGTCTAATATCATGCTGTGACTTACTACAGATCTACAGCTGAGGGTAGAGAATATCTTTTAAAGAAAGGAAATTGCTTCAATTTAATATGTACTAAGTTGTGTGTATTACACATTTCAACACTAAGGTGCTGATCTTCCCACGTTTTGATACCCAAAGCAATGCAAGTTTGACAATGGGAGTCATTCCAGAAAAAAAAAAAAAAGACATACAGTTAAGGTCAGAATTATTAGAGCATTTTCCCCAAATACTGACTGAATAATGCATTATTTATAAAACTTTACTGACTGGAACATTCTTCAAAGATACGGCCTCTCTGTTCCGTGTTAAAGCCTTTAAGCTTATATAAAATGTAGTACAAACTGACAGCTGTGTGGTGCAACATTGCAAAGGTGAGACATATAATGTTAAAATCGAATCTGATTTTCAAAACTTTGGAAAAGAAAACTGTCAGAGATAAAAATCTCCAGATGTCTGCAAAGATAATTGTTGATGAGCTGGCTTCTTCTGGATTTGAAGCTTCACTGACTTCACAGACAAGACTTTTGCAGGACTCTTCGTCACAATGGCCTTTGAGGTCATCGTTCAATGACTCCAGTGCTCACAAACAACTGAAACATGGAGACATGAGCTATGGAACTTCTGTGGTCGGATGAGGCCAAACGTGAGCTTTCGAAAAAATAAACTTTTTTTTTTTTTTTTTAAAGATGTGTAATTTTAATTTAACTGAATAATATAAACTCTGAAAGTGCAAGTTGGAATATAGTTGCATGTGCAGGTGCTATTACCTGTCACATAGGTTAGAATTATTGTAGAGCGTAATGGAGAATGGCAGAAAAGACTTTATGAAGCATTGTGTGTGGCAGCAGAGCTGAATGGGTCTGTAGGAGAAAGAGCTCTGCTGCCTCTAGAGGTGGTTAAGGGGAACTTCAATGAAAAGTCACAGTATTGCTAATAATGAAAAAAATCATTTTTGACTTGGCATCTTTGTTTGTTTTTCTTTGTTTCCAATTGAAAAACAAAAAAAAAAGAAGAAATGCGTTAATTTAGCTTAAAGGCAGGTTAAGTCATTCTATGCAAATTCCTAGTAAACTTTTTGTCACAATCAGTGACTATCACATCACCATCTGCTTTCTGACCGTCTCATGAGTACAATATTAAAAAAAGAAATAAAAATGCACAGTCCTGACTTCTTAACCAACAAACAAACAATGTGGTGCAGCCTTCTCCCAAAGCATAATAAATATTGCTTCAGCCAATCGGCAAGAAGAGGAGGGATCATGGAGCAGAGAGGAGAGGGAGGAGCTTGCTCTTTTTTATGTGCTTACCTTACATTTATAGATAGATAGATAGATAGATAGATAGATAGATAGATAGATAGATAGATAGATAGATAGATAGATAGATTTGGATAATTTTGACCTTATTACTCTACACTATTCACCTGCCTTTCCAAGGTTTCATTTTTACATTTACTACACTTTACTGTGTTAGTGTTTACAGTCTGGTTGTAACCTCTATTCAAATGATATCTTTGCAACAAAATGCATTTATGGGTTTTACATTCTTGTAAAGGAAACTCAAAAGTCATGGGTATTTTATAATGGATGGATGTGTAACCCATTTCTTGTATAAGCTGGTACCTATAAAAACTGTATTACAATCAATATACTAATGTATTTCTTCTCCTTGTTTTTTTTTATTTCTTTTTTGCAGCCTGACACAAACTGGTAATGAATGCTCAAGGGATGTTTACCCCATTTAGATTTCATAGAACTTGGTGTCTGCATTGATTAATGTGTGCCTAACCTATGTTTTCATTATGAGTGGAGGAGGTGGTGTGTGCGTGTGTGTGTGTGTGTGTGTGCATTTGTGTGTGTGTTTATGAGTTTAGAGGCTGGTTGAGGGTGATATTTTGGGTTGGTATGATTGAAACCCCCATGCCTCCGTGTGGAGGTAATGAACCTGAAGACAGGCAGCAGCGAGCCCGAAATTTCATGCATTGAGAGTGCGTCAGGGCATACATAAGGCTGGCTTGGTCGTTTGTTATCGTTAATCTTTACATTTATGGCAGCAGATATGTTATGAGAAGGCGTGTCCTGAGTATTTCACTTTGATTGGGCTGTGCTCTATGACATATTGATCAGTTGAGTTGGATAAGGGACAGGCAAAAGGCCAAAATGACTGAGACCTTGTCTTGGACATCTGCAAAGGCATGAAAGGATGCTTAGATCATTTTTACCATCCTAGGTAATTTCCCTTTCCCTTTTCATTTCAAGGGCATGTAAAGTCCATCACATTTAAACCCGCCACTAGCTGGCCGGGTGAGAAACAAGCATGGAAATCAAGATGGGGTCCTACAATGACCAGGCAGTCTCCTCTAGATTGCATTCCAGGAAATCCTATCCATCTTCATTCAAGCATTTCGGTGCTCACTGAAATGGTATGGTAGGACGGATCAAATTCAGATTGGTTCTATGTGTATGTGTGTGTGTGTGTGTGCATAAGTCATATCAAAGAAACCACTATGTTAGACTTCACAAGTCATTCCAGGCCACCCTGTTTAGGGTAGCACTTAACATGCATGCTCACACCTCTAAAACAGCTGCAGAACCGAGCCCTAAAAAGCCAACATGATTCCTGCCTTAATCATCCACAGAAATTTATATAGCAGGGTTACAATTGACCAGGGACTTGGGTCAATGCCAGTAGCACGAATATTATTAAGCATATAGCTTTTGTCTGCTGAAAACCAGGAAAGACAGCGTCTGAATTCTAAAGCTGTAGCTACACTTGCTGTTTGCTAGTTTAGGCAGAAAATCCCCCACTAAAACCAACAGCAACCTATCACATGCAAAAAGACAAATGTGAGACTAAGTTTATTAATGTGCAGCGTCTGCCTCACCTATTTATGCAGCGGCACTGCTTGCACCATATCCATCTTTGTAACTCAGAAAACAATATGCCATTAGTTATACCAATATTCAGGGCTGGAGAATTTCCAATTCATGAAAGAAATACATACATGCACCTATACATTTAGGGGCAGTGTTGTGGAACTCACTGATCAGTGTCTGATGAAGGCAACATTTCTCTCTGTCTGCAGTTAGACTAATGTGAAAAGGGAAGTCATTTGGCATGCTGTACTAGGTGGCATTTGCAAAGCTGCAACGTGTGTGAATGAGCATTACTCTACACGATGCTATCCTTGAAGCGAGCTGCTTTTAGGCTGCATGCAGAATGTGCTTGGTAATTGTGGACCCTGTAAATGCTGTGTAATGTAAATATGTCACTGGGATGTCTTCAACGAGGCTGCCAGTGAATTGGGGTCTCTATCCCGGCAGCTCTTTTAATGATTCATTACGTGCTGAGATATTTATACCCTATTTTAGGGATTAGGATACACGTGGAAGAGATCTAAGGACTAAAATGTACAAAATAAAGACTATGTGACAATGATGTGTTCAGTAGAGTGTTTCTAAGCCACTGGAGGCTGACAGCATACATCACCATATTTAGATGAGGCTTAAAGGAAAGTTCTTGGGTTAAAACAATCGTAGAACTGTTATTAGGTGGTAAGGCGTGTAAACTTTTGTTGGGCTGCAAAATGACATGAGCAGTTGTGTGGAAGAGTAGAATATGTGTTTGTAGCAAAATGGCAATAAACTTTCCTCCTTTTGCATCTGTTGACAGTAGATTAAACTATACTGGTAGTTGACTTGTGTGGACTTATTACAACATTGGCAGCAACTTGATGAAGATGCCGTACAAACAGTCTTTTTTTTTTTTTT
This sequence comes from Arrhamphus sclerolepis, assembly GCA_037176975.1. Taxonomy (NCBI): domain Eukaryota; kingdom Metazoa; phylum Chordata; class Actinopteri; order Beloniformes; family Hemiramphidae; genus Arrhamphus; species Arrhamphus sclerolepis. Next base: position 7,493,092 of record JBAMYA010000015.1, on the reverse strand, counting down.
CTACACTTTCTGTTCAAATACAAAGTTCAATTTACCTGTTGGTCTGTTCTACACCATCACTTCAGTGAAATGACTTGTCAGAGGCTTAAAAGAGCAATTTATTTCCATGTACTGCGTATGCCCCAAGTACTAACAATAATTGCCATTTTGCTTCAAACATATATTCCAAGGTGCTTCAGTTCACATCTTTTTGGCCCCTAATGAAACGTTACACTATTTACCATCTAATAAAAGACTCAGGGTTGTTTTATTTCCAGAATACTCCTTTAAGGTAGGTGTTGACTCTGACATCAAGGGACTGCAATACCCACTCATAGCTACAAGCCATATTTTATGCAAATCACAGTTTATTTTATTATGTTCTGTATTAAAAGTTGTGATTTGTATACATATATAAATAAATGATCATGCTAGAATGTCATCAAGATTAATGGGGAGACTAACAGACATTGCATTGCGCGGAAATTAAAGTGATTCTCTTTGTAAACCGTGATATCTGGTAATGGGTTTTATGCACCTTCATGGCAGACAGCCACGTCACCCAGAGAATAGAGATCAGGTGAAAACATGCAGGTCATTATGCATCTGGACGCCCAACCTTCCTCTCTCCTCAGCCAAGTGCCCTGCTCCCGGCTGTAAATTAGAAGGACAAGTTGTGTGTGACAATCGCTGTTTATTGCTCTGTTTAAATGTACTCCTTCATTTGAAACGGATGCAGCTTTAAAAAAAGACGAAGGCATTTAATATAAATGATCTGGCGTTGATTTTGATGGATATACTGTGTAGGGACACCTTGCCTTCAAGGGCATCGAGGGATAAGCTATCATTTACTTCCTCTTGCGCATGAAGGGAAGAACGACAGAGGCTCCGGTGTAAACTGCAATAACAGCCTGCAACTCACGGAATCCCGTCCAAACTGATGTGCAACTGTTCTGACACCGTATGTGTAAACTTTTGGATACTTTTCGCGGTGGAAGGACAATTAAAACAATCAGTTTTGCAAATGAAATGGTCCTATATATTATATATGCATCAGCAGACTACACGTTTGTCCCCAGATGGAATGAAACAAAATTAAATGAATTGCAGAATACTATAAATCAATCTTGAAAGGGAAATTATACTTTTGCCGAATATATTTTTGTGAAAAGGAAACAGGCAAACAAAGTAAAAACTTAGCCTGTGTAGCCTGGAATCTCTTTTGAGGTTCATCCCAGCGTTTTGTACTTACCCTGGTGCTAAATCAGTGTTTTCTGAATCAGTAGGAGTTCTGCATTGTTGTTTATCAAAAACAAAAGTTTTCATATCGTCCAAAAGCCCCAAATGCAGCGTTAACGACAACTGCTGCCACCAGCTAGAGAATACCATTTTCACGTTACTTGGGTAGTCCCTATTAACAGAAATGCTAAATGCCAAAATGTTAAAGAAAAACAATGATTCGTCTTCAACTTGCTTCTTTGTTCGCAATTATTATTCAGCATAGCAGATGTCAGGGGCACATTCAAACCAGCATAGAAATTTTGTTTTTAGAAAGTAGAAAATCAGAGGAAGAAATCCTAAGGAGTAAAATAAAACTAAAATAAAAACGGTTTGACCAGAGTCACTACAACAGGCCGCCCATAATGTGGTATAATTATAGAAAAGTGGGTGACCTTCTTTCATACATTTTGCTGAACTTACGGGAAAATATAGTCTCTGTAGTGTTTTACCTTATCTCACCTTTGCTGATATTTAAAATAAAAAGAGCCAAAGTGACACAGCTTCATAGACGTGTGCTCAGCATAATAAGCCTATGTT
>JBAMYA010000015.1:7469517-7487016 GCA_037176975.1 Arrhamphus sclerolepis | reverse complement strand
TTTAATTTAATTAATTATTGATTATTTATATGTTTTATGGAATGATTTTATTTGCCTCTTGTGATTTTATGTAGATGAGAAGCACTTTGAATTACCTTGTGTATGAATTGTGCTCTATAAATAAACTTGCCTGTGAAGTTCAACATTTTAACATGGGGGCCAATGGAGATTTCACTTGCAATTTTGTTTTTAAAAAAATCCACAAGCATTTCATGGATACAATACCACCAACATCAATAAACTAATAAAACTAAATAAAGTATATATATATAAATATATAATAATGAAGCTAGAAATTCAGTTAATGAAACAGGAGGAATTGGGTCTCTTTTTTTTGTTTTTAACTTATATGAGCTTGCGAGTGGGCACCATGTAGGTTAGTATGGAATTTAGTTGTTTGAAAAGCACATTAACATCCACACACACCAACACCTGCCCAAGCAGCACAGCAGCATCATTTTCTTGTGGTAGATACACACATAATACACACATATACCAAATGACTAGAACCCCGAGGGCTCAGGCAGCCATGATGAGGAAGGATTAGGAGTGGTGGGCTGTCAGCAGGATGCATTTTTGAGTGTGTCTGAGTGCATGTCTGCAACTGTGTAAGAGAGGGAAAAAATCTTTTGCTATTGCATGCCTGCTAAATCGTGAGGGCGAAGGCTTTTTAAGGCCTAAAAATGTCCTTGCACTTCAAATCCTGAAATCTGCTCTGAAAGTGATGGGGGTATTATTAAAGGATGCAGTGATAATTTAGATCCAGATTGGGAATAATTTGGTAAATCTCCTTTTTAGAAGGCAGTGATCTCATGTCATAATCTCTTTGAAAAGCGAAAAAGTTATTTCATCGTGCAAATGCAGTTTCTAGGACGACGCTATTTCAACTTCTGCTTTTGCATCACATTTAGATTCAAACATCAATGTCTATACAACCAAGCAGGATGATAACCACCCGAACATTGTCCTGTGTCTCAAATGTAACCCTATTCCATATTCATAGGCTCTCCGCATGACATTTTCCCACTCTTGTGTGATATTCTGTGTCCACATAGCACTCCTGTTTAGAGTGCCTTTTCATCCAAGCTCTAATTCAAAGCCTGAAATTATGGTGGAGTTAAATGTTCTGTTCCTAATGCACTGAAATAATGCTAAATTACAGATGGCTGGTTTTATTTGTGTGAATAAATTTGTGAGCTTAATGGTTTGTAAAACATGTTTCCCTATGCAGAGTTTACAAACAGGAAAGGATACTTGAATCAGTGTAAGTCGTGAAATAAAATTACACATATTTTTAAGCATCATTCAATAATCAAGTACAAATATGAGGGAACAAAAACTCATTCTGGCTCACACTCAATCTGGACTGTACCTACGATTAATGACCGTACTGAAATGGTATGTATAAATAAATAGATGTTCCATTTAATATGTATCAAATCTGACCACTCTGTCTGAAATTATATCTAGCCCTAACAGATGGTAAAACACTGCCCACAATTAGGCAGCACATGGCCAAGATCTGTCCATTTCTGGAAAGTAAAACCGACATATTTTCCTGTTATCTGCCAGTATCTGACATTAATCTGGCAACAGAAAAAAGCATTTGGCTCGGCCCCTCAGTGCTCATAGATGTTTGTGCTTCCTGTCTGCGTCTTCAGATGGAACACTATCAGAGGCCATTATCTTTGTGCTTACAGACAGATTCAGGATGTCTCTCAGAGCTGATTTCAGCGTGAATATGAACACTGTCTTTTGTTGCGGTGATCTCCGTGCGCATCCGAGGAACAGCTGTTCAGTGACAGCAAGAAAAGTGCTTAAGTTGCAGGCTTGGAAGTTCTGCACGATGCACGCTCAGAAGACTCATATCAGAATTATCAATTATTTACATACAGAATGATCCAAGGATCATCTATCAATTTATCAGCATTACATTTTTCGACATGCCAAATGTGCAGCGTTGTAAACAGATGACAGCTCAGAACATGGGGACTGATGGAGGGGGGACTTTATAAAGATTGAGCGTAGCAATAATCAGACAATATTGGACACAACATCTGCTAACGCTGCAGATATCTCAATCGTTCCCCCTCGTGAGAAAGACGGGCACCATCGGATCAACAAGGTAGGGGTGGTGTTGTGTTGGCAAGAACTGGGGGTGATGTTTTATCACTCCAAGCCCGCCCCACCCTGTCTTGCAGTTGTTGTTGACACACTGAACACAACACTTGTCATCTCACCTCACAGAACACAGGAAAAAAAAAAAAGGGGGGGGCGTATTCAGACAACTGCAAGCAGTCTTTTATTTTTAGTTAATGATTGAACAAATAAACTTAGTCTCGAAGCTTTGCCCTCTGGTGGGTGTGGCCTCCCCTGAGGTCACGGAGCTGCTTTCTAAGAAGCATCTCGTCACAAAAAAAGCCCAATATTTGCACAGCAACAGGAGAGGGGGTGGGGGTACAGAGGAGCCGTTAGGGTGTAGAATACTATGACAACGCACAACTAAACAGAATGGGGCTGTGCGTGTTTGCAAAAGATGGGGGTATTAGGGGGGAAAGGAGGAGGAGGAAGGGGATGAAGTAGTAGTGAGTGCTGATGGTTGGGTAGGGGGCCTTTTCTCCCACATATAGCACTATGAGGAACAGATGGGGCTTGATAAATCCTGAAAGGGAGGCATTACCTGCCCAAGTCACCAAGCAGCCACAATTATCACAGGGCTCTGGGTTCATTGTCAATTAGAGTGGCAGTTAAAGCCAGGCAGCAGCTGTGGCAGATGGCGGGTTTCCAGAGAGGCTGGGGGAGCCGGGACAGAGGCCAGCCCCCAGGCTCTTTCCATATCTCCTCCTACTTTTTCTCCATCTCTGTCTCTTTCTCTAATATGCAGGGTCTGCCTCAGAGCAGTGTCCACTTTCTTACTTTGTGAAGATCGAGAAATCTAATGAGGGATAGTGAGAATGTGTCAGAGTTCGCAATATGACCTTATTGTTTCCCATACCAATATACATATATATTTACATACACATATATATATATATATTTATAAATACAATACCATGGGGAAAATAAATCTACCAAACAGCAACTTTTTTGATGTAGTCAGCCTATGGTCATTCAATATTTCACTAAGCAATTAGTCTTATTTTTTTTTTTTTTTTTCATTTTTGCAGTTATAGCAAATGTCTTGAGCTGACTTTACACAATAAGCAATTCATGATGGTGGGATCATGATCAATAAATAGTGAACAGGAACTTTCCCACTTTATATGTATGCTTCTGAAGGACTAGTTATATTATAACACCTGCTATTTAAAAGGTGCAAGTGTTGGGGAATGAAAGACAACCAGATTGTATCTCAGTTTATTTGATTTTGACCAGCAAGTGGCTCTTAAGCTTCGCTTCTTTTTTTTTTCTTCTTTTTTTTCCCCCACTGTTACACAGTTCAGTTGTGCGCCAACAGCTTGCCATCTTGGTGAAGAATATGGGCGACTGAAGGGCAGCCTTTTGCTGAGTTTGTCCCCATGATCTTCCAAGCAGTCTCCACTTGCCTCCTAGCCTGAACCAAGGCTCACCAGCAGACTTCACTTTCAGCAAGTACCACCATTCATCACCAGGCAGGGGTGCTGGAAGAGGGTGGGGGCCATGGGCGGCGTTGGGCAGGGGGCCAGCAACGGGGGCACCCCTCACCCCTCCTCTTTTCTTCTCCACAGGCTGCTGAGAATATAGGTCTCCGCCACAGACAGCAGCCACACTCCTCTCTTACACGGTTTACAATGGAGCTCCAAATTTATTCAGGGGAGGAGAGACCTGCTCCCTTCTATTGCTCCCTTGCTCCTTCACCCTTGTCTCTTGCCCCCTCCTATTCTACTTTTTTGTCACTGACGCCCTCTTCCCTTGACTCTATTCCCTCATCCCATTCCCTGCTCCCTCCTCTCTGCCTTTCTGGTTGCTCTCACCCTTTTTCACCCCACTGGGACATCATTCCTCCTACTTTGTTCCGCCAGTCCTGGGCCCAGTGTCTGGGCTGTCCTGATAGCAGAGAAGAAGTAGCAGCCTATCCATCTGCCTGCCCAGGCCTGCCAATAAAGAAACCGGAGCAGAGGTCCTCATTCATAACAATAGCCATTAACAATGCTAACAGCACTGCTGCTGCTGCATAGGCTGGGGAGTGAGAGGTTGAAAGGGCCGGAACATGGGGCTGCAAGGGCTGGGACTGCAGGGGCCAGACTGGGAAGTGAGAGCGGGGGGCCTGGGAGGGCCTGTCGCCGGGCAGAGTTAGAGATTGCAGAGATCCGATAGGTTTACAGGACAGGCAATGCTCTAAAGCATGTTGTTAGGGCATTAAGCAAGGCCTCAGTCTCCCAGGCCTGTAAAGAAATATTGATTTCTCTCTCTCTTTCCTTTTTTTTTTTTTCTGCCTGTGGTCAGACAGCATTTGAAGTCCTGTCCATGCGAAGCCAGATGCTCTCTCATATTACCTTGTGGCTTCATGCCCAGTTACTTAGGAGTCTGCAGTTCAGCTGCGGTTATTTTAGGTGTTGTTGAGTTCTATTATTTGTCCAGAAGGTTCTTGGAGATCAAAAGAACGCGAGAAATACAAAACTACAGAAAATATTAGTAAGATAAGTGAAGCCTGCACAGCAAACCCCACTGAAAGTGTAAGGTGGACTCATTCACAAAGCAGACTCTGTATCAGTAAAACTACAGTACAATGTGTGTGAACTTACTGACAGCCACACAATAGATGTAATGATGCCCAAGTAGGCCAAATTTACCTCTAGTACTTTCCCGGCTTCCCTCCTGAGTTTTGACACATTTTCACATTTATCAGGAATGCCTGTCTGTCTCCAGTAACAACAAAAGGAACCCCCTCCAAGGAACGACACTGCATGAAGCCTCCTGTGAAATGGTTACAGTAGGCCCTCCCTCACAATGCCTCTCATCTCTCCAATCAAACTGTCAAAAAAGCACAGCCTTTAGTATTGAGGGTTTTAATTAGATTTGGATGGATTTCAAATCTGCTCTTGTTTCCTGGAATGATTCCGAGTGAAAGAAGAAACCCTACAACAAGATTAACCACTAATCTATCCTTTTGTCACAGCTACTAAAACCTGTCCATCTGGCCATCTATTCAAACACACACTGGATCTCTTTTTCAGATTTTAAAACGTCCTTATCACCCACGTCTTTGGTTTAGCCACGGCATTAATTCCTTACCTTTAAGGTCCTTAAACATGAAACTGAGAGGATGTAAGGAACTTAGAGGCCTCACTGTTCTTGTACTGTATGTGTGTTTGTGGGAATTAAAGAAACGTTTGTGTCTGGAGCCTCTTACTTGTAGAAAGACCATATAGACCAATGGTGTCAAACCCAAGGCCTGCGGGCCAAATCCAATCCACCACTTCAATTTATCTGACCTGCGAGAGCGTGCAAATACTTTAAAATTTAAAAGTTTAAATGTAACCGCCTGTTTGATTCAGTACAGACATCAAAAGGTGGAATAACTAAGGTGAGGAGAATAGCTGGATCATATCAAAAAGTCATTATTTAGTTGTTCATTTTTGTCAAAACTCATGTTTTTTGTAAAATTGACTCAGAAAATAAATTCTGTAAATTACGTTGAAAGTAATTTTAAGTTAAAAAGTCACAATTTTGTGACGTTTGTGATTATATGATGAAAAAAATAAATGTACTGGTTGTTAATAAAAGTCATGATCTTTCAAAATTTGCTACTTTACAACAAAACTTTTTTTGTAAAAAAAGAAAATTAACTTTTTAAAAATTTGTGATTTGACTTGAAAAGTACAGGAGTCTCAATTTTTTTGATGAAGGTCACAATTTTTTGTAAAAGTTTGATTTTGTGACAAAAAATAACTTTTTTTTAACAAAAAAAAAGTGAATATTATATTGCGAAATTCACCATATTAATAGACGATTTCCTTTTTTACGAAAAAAGTCAAGATTTTTGAAAAATTTGTGACATTTGTAAAAAAATTTTGATTTCTTGTGAGAAATCTTATAAAATTTGAGATTTTATGACAAAAATTCAGTCTGACAGGAAATCTGAACATAACCGATCAAATAAGTAAGGAATAATTGCCCCTTTAATGTAACCATGGTGATGATGTGGCCTGGGATGAAAAGGAGTTTGACACCACTGGTCTAAAAGGTGTAAGTTCAGTTAGGGCCCAAGCAAATTCAGAGATTTGAATACAACCATGTTGGATGTGCATTATTCCTTCTGTGGTGGTATATTCCAGAAAAAAAAACAAAAAACAGACAATATTTATGTTTTTTGCTTTGAAACCAAGATGGAAAAAAGTGGCAAGTTGTAAGAGTGGTTGATTTTGCAGAAAACCCCTCAGTTTTCATGATTCCTTCTTTAAAGTTTGCAGTCCGTCTAGCAACTTCTATAAGTCATAATTTAGAACTGCGGAGGGCGGCTGCAAAGTGCTACTGATTTTCAAGTGTGTTTTTCGACCCTCAAAAACTTTACCAATAAAATCAGCATCAAGGCTTCAGTGCCGACATGACCGTGCAAGGTTTATCTACTTATTTAGTTTAATGAGACTACGCACCATGTTTGAGTTGTGCAGGTGGTCTTCTTTTTTGTTCTTCATTTTTCATTAAACACGAAGTGGATCAAAACCATTTTTGTTCTTTTGCTTTCCTGTTAGAAAAGAAAATGTGTCAGTTTTTTCTGCTTTTCCTGATTTGGTCCTGAAGTAGAAAAGCCAAAGAACTGATGATATATGTTTTTATACTCTGTATGCAACAGTTTCTTAAAGGAGACATATTATTTTATTTCATTTTTTTCAAAAGGAGATCACTGAGATCTCAATGAAATGTGACATACTTTGATTCATATACTACAAGAATACAGCTCAAAAGTACCCCTTTCAGCTATTTCTTAACACCTCTGTTCATGCAGCTGCTTTAAGTAGGTGGAGTTTACATCTTAACTCCTCCCTCTTCTGTGGGCTGCGCCTCTTTGGTGCGACAGTGTTGCTTTGTCCACCTCAGATAAACTGCGGATGCTGCAAATGTGAAAATAGATGCAGATAAAGATGGGGAAGCTGAATAATTCCACCCTGGTGTGGGTCTGTGATGTCAAAATTCACGGTGCTCTCTGTTTATGTATTTTCAGACCAAAGAGGAGGAGGACCAAGGAGACCCCAAAGTAAAGTAACCACATTGCGTAATCTTAGTTTTTGAGTTAGTGCTCACTTTTGAAACTCAAACACATCCATACATCTGGATAAACATATCCTACATCAAAGATTTATCAAGTGAGGCTACCCGAGTACCACGAAAAATTGTATTCACTAGGTGGCATCACCTTTCAATCAACACTGCAGGCTTTTGAAGATATTAAAACATCCAGTTTTGAATGCAATAATACAGAACTCCAAAAGAGTGTCAGTTATGCCCCAGTACACATTATACACCTGTAGCCCCTATTGTTTTTCTGCATATCGTAATAAGTAAACCAGAAAAGCCCAGTGCAAACAAGCTGAAAGAAGGAACTAACACCAACTACTGTGATAGAGCGCGTTACATCTAAATCAATACTAAGCGTATATTCTTTTTTTTTTTTCTGAAGAGCTACGGTGATAGAGTTGCAAATTACTGCCCACACCTGCCTCATTTTCCACCTGGTAATTTTGCAGACTTTCATCACAGAGAAGCTGAGATTTACGGATGCCATCACTGACACGGTTTATCATAGTCGGATTGATCTGCTTCCTCTTCTGTGGTCACCATGCCAACTGCAGGAAAAACCCTAACAATAAAGTACAAGTCGCTAAATTGAACACTTTGTTCATTTATTCCACTTGTTGGAGATGGCCAAAATATTCCATGTCTGCAGTGTATGTTTGTAATTTCAGTTCTGATGATGTTGAAATAAACTCCTCTCTAGTCAGAGCGGTCCATTTAAGCTTGCCAGTCAGCAACCTCCAGCATCTCATTTTCCTATGACAGTGAAACCCAATTTCTTATCTTTTACAGTTGTTTTAATCATTCATGTTTGACTGGATGGTTAATAATACACATTTCTATGATGTGAAAACACTAAGCTTGTCAATTCTGTTTTATGTAACCCACCACCTCCACCATTCCCCTGTTCCTCCTACATGCAGTATTCTATAGTATGCACTTGATCCTTTCAACATGCTTCCATCAATGAAATTGAATTTGTCCACGGGGCAGTGAAACATACTGTATTTCATCAATGATTCTGATCAATATGATCCCGTGATGGCAACTTATTCTTTGTGGCATAATCTATACTGCACATTGTCAACAATGCTGTCTTAACAGTGTTATAGTTTAATGTACAATACAGGCTTTAACTGCATCTAAATTGGTGGACAGCTCCATGAAATGTGCCAAAGAACAAGATTTTCTCAGTCAGCAACTTAATTTCTGACGAGGACATTGACTGGACCCTGCATAGCAAAACTGTCAATGAGTTAATCATCATGGGAATTGGCAGTGTCACAGTTTTTCAATCCATTCTTAGTGTATGGTCTCTATTGGCAGTCACTGATCTCCTTCCCTCTTGGTGACCACAGAGACCTTGGACCACCACACAGAAATGGAATGGAGGAGATTATTCCTCCACCCCATACAGAGGTAACAACTACGCTACTTTTAGTGGAGATGCAGACTAAAGGCAGCCATGAATGATGTGGGACCTCATGGTGTTTCAGCTTTAAGGTATTCCAGAAGCAATGAAATACTATCCAGGGAGTTTAGTTGGGGCAACCAATTAACATGTTTAAAGGCATAACGGATGCCAAAACATTGCACAACTGTTAGTGATAGACGCTGGGTTTTACAATTTCTTTCTTCATAACTTAAGTCACATGGCCAAAAAGAAAAAAAAAACAAAAACACCCTTAAGTAAACTAAAAGTTTCCATCTGTTTCACGCTGAGATTCAATACGGGTTTGTTTTACGCGGCGTGTACAGTAATGCTCTGGTGGCTTGTTTGTTCATGCACCTGACTGCTTACACGGAGCTCAAATCCTCAAAGGCAACCTGTGAGATTCATTATTCCAATGCTTAGAAGCCAATTATTTTCCTATTTTCAATAGCTGCAGGTGCTGTTTATTTATTTGTGTATTTATTTATCTATGTTGAATTGACTGGACACACCAAAAGATCATAATTCAGAGGTACACAAGACCTTGTATTAGCAGCTTGTACCTCCTGGTGTCTGTTTTTACTTCTGGATTCATTTAAAAACAGAAAGAAAGAAAAAAGAAAAATGGAGGTTGTCAGGACATTTTTCCATCACTTTTAAATGATTTCATCTGACAATCATAGTAGATACAGTAGATATATTTCCAATAATCATCTTCCAATCTTTTCTCATCGATATCCTTCTTATTCTGTAAGCAAAAGCAGGATATCCATAGTGTATGTTTGCTGTGCTCTCGTGTACAAAGCCATTCCTGCTTCCACCATATGTAAGGTCTTATATTTTTCCGTGAAGCCAGGAAGCTATGGTCTTTGTTCTTATGATCTATTCCTGCTGTCAGATCCCAGGACATGTACAGAGTTGGGAAAAAGAGCTTTTAACTCTCTCCTTCCCTTCGTATGAAATCAAACAAAAACGCTGCTTAAAATTGAAAAAAAAACAAAAAAACGTCCTTCTGAAAAATCCCTTTTAAAACAATTAAATGGCACGTTGTTTAAGATGCAACTTTATCAGGATTATAGCACTTTATACATTTTATTCATCTGTTTTGGCCAGAATTTTCTCAAAAAAGAAAGGGGAAAAAAAGGACACTGCATCTCTCTTGCTTTCAAAACTGCTTGAAATGATCTCAGTTCAGCAGTGACAGTTTTGTAAAAGAAAAAAAAAAGACAAGATGCATTACAGCACAGAGCGGCAATCACCCCTCCAATTGTTGAAATTTGTTGCAATAAAATATCTGGTTTCAAATTTTTGAAGCTGACGTATGTTTTTCAATCCAACATACTTTTAGTTTTATTATTATCATTATTATTGTTATTTTCAATGCTTTTGTTCAGTTTACGATAAAGAATAAAGGCAGGGTAAGGGATTTCTGGAGGATGTCACCTCTGTTGACATCCTCCCTCCCTTCATTTCAGAGCTTCCTGGGAAAAGAAGACTCATCTTGAACTCACAACACTGAGAACTCGTGTGAGTAACAACATCAGTACATCAAGAACAAGAACAAACCACAGATCTTGAACAACTGTCTTAAAATCATGCCGACAGACAGACTAATGGAGGCCCAGGGCATGCTGGGAAACTACACCCAACCATCTAAATCTGAGGTAAGAAATGAGAATGATTACGGTAGTTCTGTTAAAAAATGACCCATGACCCAAAGCATGAACTTTCCACTTTTTTTCAGTTTTAAAAATAATTTGGGGCGATAGCCTTCACCCCACTGTGTCTGAAGTGTTGTTTTTTTTTGTACTCATAATTGGAGAGCATTGTGGGGAGTTTTTGTCACTGAATGTGATGTACCAGTCTTCGTAGTTAGAGATCACATAATGTTGCTTAACCTGCCTTTAAGTGATTTGCTAATAAATTCATACTGATTTATTCACATTTAACAGCACCCCCTCTCTGTAAAATTCAGCAACCCTCAAAATTTGAATTAACAATCCAAAGGGCCACATTATTAAGCATCAAATTTACATTAGTCTCTCTTTTTTTTCACAACATGACACAAATAGGTGTTTAAAGCTAGCTTTTTAATATCAAAAGGTGACTTAATGCTGGTGTCAAAACAGGGCTGACCCTTTCATGCACAACGCAAGCACATTAGACACGTGCATGGGCATGATCTTAAAAAGGTCTTGAATCCCTGACTGTTTATCCTTCCACCATGTGCCCTTTTAGAATGTGTTCATCTTCTCGGCATGCATAATTTAATTCAGTGTCACCTTTATAAAATGAGCTGGAAAAGAAACAGTGACCCAGTAGAACATTCCTCACTAAAGCCACGTGAGGGTTTTTGATCTGTTTTTATCTGTGTAGCTCACATATCTATTGGCACTAAAAGCATGCAAAGAACATGCTTCGAAGTAAAATATATATTTCCCTTTTTCCATAAAAAAAAGAAAAAGTTTTGTAATTGTTTTTTTTTTCCTGCAAATCAATCATTGCATTGGCTTTTGTACAGCAGCAGACATTACTTAATAACTGTAAGCTCTTGATACATGTCATGAGGCCTGAACTCTGCCTGCTGATAATGAAGCAGGTGACTGCTGCACGGCTCCAGAATGGTCTCAAATGCACAGTTTAATGACTGCGTATGTGTCTGCATGTGTGTGTTTGCGCGCGTGTGTCATCCTTGTGTGGCGCTTTCGCGAGGCTCCTGTCACGTCCGTAATTGACAGTCTAAGTGGGGCAGCAGAGAGGCCAGGCCCTGTTAATTTGTTTTCTCAGACTATCCATCCATATTTATGAGCTCCTGCTGTTTGTCTATCACTGCCGATCAAACTTACTGTGTAACCATACTCACTAAAGTAGGAGAGCCACCTGTGAGTGGTCACTCGTCCTGCAACGTTCACATTAGTCTATATTATTTCATTTATTCATATCCCCCGACTGAAAGGGCGAGGCTGAGAGGAGCAGAGAGGGATGAGAGGAAGATTCCAGTCGCGACTATGATTAGAGATCAGGAATAGAATAAGCTGCCAGAATCAGGTCATTATGCCAGCACTCTCTGATCTGGCTGAAACTAATTGCTGTGCTCCTCTGGGTGTGGGGTCCCATCTCCTTTTAGCCCTAATAGCCATGCCTATCACGGTGTGGTGCAAACTCATTAATCATAAACCATCATTAACGCAATGATCTTCCAAATACAATAAACCTGAGCTTAAGGAAAATTCTAATTCCAACAATAATAATCTGCATCCTCTCACTCTAATGTATGATCACTTGCCATGTTAAGTCTAATAACATCCACAGACGTCGCTATTTACATCCAGTCATCCCACTTTAATGAATTTAATTTGCTTACAAACTAACCTCAAGGAAATATTTGCTGGAATAGACCTCTTGTTTGTGGTGTTATGAGCGCATACCTGTATCGTCAGGGGTAGAAGTGTAATTATGTGCTATTTTGATCCCCGCAAACGTATATTCATTTCCATTCATTATGACTTGTTATGCTTTCATCAAAACAACACTGCAGCCTGATGTAAGCATGCATAATGGGGATTACTGCAGGTGGCCTGGTGCCAGCCAGCTCCAGTGTCCCTCTGAAGCACAATTTTAAAAAAAAGGTTAGCGGCTTGACGCAGATGTGTTGCTCACTTCAAGAAAAGTTTGTGGGATTAAGTAATATTTGTCACATTCTTCTCCCATTAATCACGTCTCTAGCAGCCACACATATTTAATAAATATAAATTTGGCTTTTGCATTCATCCCAGAGACTCAACAAAGCAACCTGACAAAGCAACACTTAATAAGCACTGGATAAATAATTTAGGCTGTTCATTTACTTGAGCTCAAAAGCTTTAATTTGCATGTTGTTTCACATTTTCATTCGCACCCCCCCCCAACTCTCTTTTCAAATATCTGATTGAGTGCAGTTACTAATGGCTGGATTGCAAGTTATAAACTACAAATGAATTCTCTTCAATCCAAATGAAACTTACTCTGATAGAGGCTCCCAGCATGCACTGATGATTATAGAAACCCTCCCCGTGAAATTGTCTTTGTAATTGTCTCAGTGCTCATAGTAAGCCAACTACTTCCTTAATAAAGCAAGCTGAGGAGAAATAGAAAGCATTTAGATAACCTTGCAGACAAAAATTGCTACCCCAAATGTTTGGCCTTCAAAATTTTAACTACAATCTCTTTTTCATTTGTTTTGTTTTATAACGTATGAAGCAGATCAGCTTTATTTGCATTTGCTCTATATACTCTGTGCATAAGCAAAACGTGATGCTTTTGTTTTATATTTAATGTTCTGACTCAAGTTTGTGAATCAGCTTGGTAACTTTTTTGCATACGCAACAAAAAAATAGAAATATGTAAGAAACACAGCGGAACCTGATGCTAATGTATCATTTAAAACAAAACAAAACGTGTAATTCAACAGCAAACCCAAAAACATATTCCAGAAAAGATTTCAGACACTTTTCAAATGACACAACAATATTTAAGAAAAATGGCAAAAAGAGAAAACAAAAAGAAGAAAAAGAAAAGAAGAAAGACACAAGCTAAGCTGAGGTTTCCAGTTTAACCCTGTGCTAAACACCTGCGTCGTGTACGACAGTCACATGACATCATCAACCCAGTTGCGCTGTTGTTCGCAGCTGTTTTAACCTACCGCTGAGGTTTAGCTTGAACTACGAGGTTTCTTTTGCTCTGCTTGTCACTCTATGCAGCAATACCACTTCTGACCACATAGTGGCAGCACATCACAGGGAAGTCCATGTGCACCTCTAGAGGACGAAAGTTGTATTACAAGATGAGCTGGACCGTCCGCACACATTAGTGCAGAGTTGTGGGTGTTTTGTCAACACATTGGAGCCATATGCCCCCATGTGGTCAGAAGTGGCATCTACCGAGTGGCTTAACATTTAATACAGCTAAAAAAAAAAAAAAAAAATTCCTTAGCACAGATAGACAGATTTGCTCATTTGGACTTATACACTTATGTATCCTCCTCCTCCTCTTCCCCCTACCGCTACTATAAATAATAATTGTTTATGTATCATTTACTCATTCATGCACATAACAACCAATAAATAAATAAGAATAATTTGGGCTAAAGCTGTCAGGCTAGAAGCAAAGGCGGACACAAGCACAGACTTTGCAAAAAACAAGAGGGTTTAATCTTTGGGATAAAGGTATGCGTTGTAACGCACAAAGACAGAGTGGTGTTAGTATTCACGTATGAAACAATACAACAGTGTTGCTGGGTCTGTGCAGGATATATAGGGAGGAGACCAGGTGAAGCAGATGAAGATGATGATGGCACAGGTGAAGTCCATGATGACGAGAACTGAGGGATTCTGGGAGTTGTAGTGTTGGGGCCGGTGATAAGAAGGCTGGCGACCCTGACCGAGGTAGCTGGGAAGCAGCGGGCATGACAACCCGTTTGATTTTTTAAAATTTCATTGTGTTCCAGTGAGCATTCTTTATCCTCCCCACATCCACTACTCCCCACTCACTCTGCTATTGTTACTTTTTAAACAAATCCGACATTTTACAGCAACAGAATGAGCCAGCGACAAGTGCTACGTGTCTGTGGTGAGTGTGCTGAATAAGGCACGGTGCATCATAAACTCTGTGAAAGTTTCTTCCTGGTTGTTCCAGTGGAGGACATGCAGTAGTGCTGGCTTGAGTTTCACCATTGCTGCTGCTGCTTCCATGACAGCTGGAGGGAGATGTTGGATATACTGTAGCAGGTGGTGGATCCTCCAGGTTGCCAAGCATGGTAACACGGTTCGCCATGTAGTCAGTGACCCCATCAGATGACAAAGTTTGTGTTATGTCTTTGCCTCTCCTGCAACAGTTGTTGCAAGGTGCTCTTTACTGTAACTTTCAGGAAGTGAATCACAATTTGAAAGATGTTTTATAGCATTTCCAATAATGTCTTTTAATGCATACTTTAGAGCTGCTGAATTAGAAAATGGATGAGTCAGGCTACTGCACTGGCTTTGTAGTGTATGCACACTGAAGGGGAAAAAAGAACCATCTTTAAATAAAGAAAAGAGGCTAACAATTAATATGCAAAAAAGAAATATACTATAAAGCATTGTTAACCACCTAAGCTGAGGGGAGGATGAGCTGCTGGGATCTTTCGAGACCTGTTGCGTATTGCGCAAGTGACATGGTGGGATACTGCTAAACCAAACAAATACAGATCAACTCAACTAAATACAAGCCAATATACTGTAGCATGCTGTGGGTGTGTTGCCTGCATTTCATTATGGGTGTTTTCTGTTCCCTGTTTACAAGCTGTATTTAGTGCTGTGGTGGAGTTTGTACATGTTTATATCCTACATGTAGCTATAGTGTAGCACTGGGTTTAGTTCATGTTTGCATTTTTTTTATTGTACACCATAACTGAAAGTGGTAGGACGAACATCACACCCACTTGTTTGAGTATATGTGAAATGTTGTTGCTGTTCAGTGTTTTTGTGAATTGCTTGTCAAAATAAAAGTGCTCTTGGCAGTCAATCCTTCTCTGAGATAATTCCTGTATGCACCTCTACGGTTCTTATGATATTGAAGCCAAACATAGAAACATTCTTGATACTAATTCCTGCCTATTATTTTTCAAAAACCAAACTGGACAAACTTTGTGATGGGCAAACCACAACTATGCGTTCAAAGTGCTCAACCAGCACCCACATTATAGCAGAGAAAAGCTTCACTGATGTCCTGGACTCTATAGACAAGAAGTTAACCAGCTTCGATGCCTGACTTGCCCTGATGGAGGTTCTCCACAAGGAATGTCAAGCACTGAGAGAGTCTCTGGAGTTCAGTCAGGATCAGGTAGCATCACTTGCTGCTGATAACCAAACACTGAGGGATAACGTTAAACAACTTACTGATGGCATGACCCTGCTGTCCGGAGGAAGAAAAAAAACAAAAACAAAAAACACATCCTGGACATTCCAGCTTGGGGCATAAGGGGACAATCTTGTTTTCTCCGGGATCCCAAAACAAGCAGAGGAGGATGTCGATGCCTGAGTTTATGAATTTCTCTACCATTACCTGAAACTCCCAAGTGAGGCGGTAAAAAAAAACATCACATTCCATTGCATTCACAAGCTCGGAGGTAAGAACCCTGATAAACGGTTTTGGCCAATTGTAGCAAAATTTGTGCGCTATAAGCCAAAAGAGCAGGTCAGAAGTCAGGGTAGAGAGCTGCGTGGAACGGATTACAGCATTAACGATCAATTTCCAAAGGAGATCCTCGATCGAGTATTATTCTCAATTAGGAAGAAATACATCACTGAAGGTGCCAGAGCTACGGTAGCTGTAGATAAACTTTATGTTGATGGTCAGCTAACAGGAGATCACTCCGGCTTTATTAGGGGCAAAAACAGGTTAGTCTAAAGCATATAACACTGGTTAGATAGGAGGTTCCTTAACTCGAAAATGTAAAGCACCGCTCGGTAGGTTTACACTGGAGGTGGGTGGTGCGGTTACTTTTTCTCTTTTACTCATTCTTTATTCTTTTTCACCACCAACAAAGATTCACACACAAGCAAACAAAAACACACGCAAATATTTCACTACTTAACCCGCTCTAGTCTTATATTACTACTTCACCTACTTAATTTTCTTATATCTCTCCCCTTCCAACATCACTTTTTCTGAACTTTTAGCTTGGCAACCCCAAGAATTAATTTCGATTGTACTTGGGTCTGTCGCTATGGTGACATGCGCTGGTCAACTTTAACTACTCACGCACAACTATGGGCACAGTCACGTTTGTCACTTGGAATGTCACTGAAACCAGTACACAACAGAAAAGATTTGGAATTTTTAACCAGCATAAAAAGACTAAAGGCAGATGTTGTCTTATTACAAGAGATTCATAAATCTACCACAACTGCAGATGATCTTAAATCACCTGAGTTTCCAAATGTGTTTTCTGCCTGCTATAACTCAAGACAAAGGGGAGTAGCGATATTAATACACAAAAATGTTAATTTTACAGTACTAGACACAGTCACAGACCCAGAGGGTAGATATATAATAATAAAACTTTCTATACATAACTACAAGTTATGGATTGTCAAGCATATATGGCCCAATGTTGACACCTTTTTTTTTTTTTTTTCCCCCAGCACTGTCTGATCTCTTGGATTGCTCACTTCTATTTGGAGGTGACCCCCCACACCCAGTATTGAACGTTCTTATAAAGAAACCTTACAGACACAAGAACACTCACACACAAATACACTTACAGGTTTTTATATTCAGGTGTTTGTCAGATACACACAGCTGGATTGCAGGTGCCACCAAATACTTGTATGTATTACCATGTACTGTGTCCTTGCCAATGATGTTATTATCATTATTATTATATATTCATTGTTTATTATGGATTTTCGGGATTAGTATTTTCTCTTTCCACAGGTCTAGAGGCAGATTTCAAGAGTGTTGACTTGTGTTCTCTCCCTCTAAACCTTTTTTCCACTTTTTTTCTCTGTCTTCTCCTTTTTTCATCCATGTGTCCATTAAATCTGAAACAAACCCAAAGTAAATTCTAATAAAGTTTCATTTATATGTCAAGTGAAGCATCATGGTCAAGCCGTAATGCTCTGCATGTGAAAATAAATCTGTTTGGCTTCACCTTGACTCAGACAAAAGTTCTGAGTGCCACAATGCCGGATAGTTTAAACGTTTAAAATAAACAAATAATTTTTAAAAAAAAGGATGACGCAAATGGAAAAAAAAGAAATTAATCACATAAATAAAAGTACACACACACATATATATATATATATATATATATATGTATGTGTGTGTATACA
>JBAMYA010000015.1:7442492-7458517 GCA_037176975.1 Arrhamphus sclerolepis | reverse complement strand
CAGTTCACAGGCCTAGAAAGAGGTGACTAATGCAGTTAATGCCGTGTCTTCTCTCCAATGAAGCATTAAAGAGGTGAAGCGAAAATGGTGATAAGATATTGGATGCAAAATATATAAATAAATAAAACTCATTTCTCTGCATTAACAAAACATTACTACAATCATAGCGAGGGGTTGGGGGGGGGGGGGTTGTCTGCAGACAACCACATTGCCTCCAGAATCAGGAATCACACCTGATGGAGACACATGTCTTTACAAAACAGCAAACTCTGAAGGGAAGCTTACACTTTTTATATTATGTTTTATGTTGCTATTATTGTGACACTGTGACAACCAGGGGGGTGTATTACTTTTGATATGCATTTTAAGAGACAGAAAATGAAGCTTAAGTATGCGAAAAACCTGTCGCTTAACATAAATGTGCTACGTCCCAAAGTCTGATAATGACATGTTGTATTTTTGTGCATCCCTGTAGCTTTACAATACAAAAAAAATATTGTAATTTCTCTGATTTGATTTCTGAGGGGGAGTGACAACAGACAATAAAGATACTTCCTTTGGACTCCTCAAGCAGATTAGCATCAACAAAAGACATCCAAAAGCGGCATATGGACGAGGAGGAAAAATGGAAAAACTGGAATGACTGTGGTCAGTTTTGTAGTAAAAACTTGTTAACATTGTCAGCTTTTCTGCAGACGATTCTGTTGTTTTGAACAGTGGCTTTTGCACACCCCAGTATGACTCATTGCATTAAACCCACCTCCTGTCCATTTCAACTGGTTTGGTACATTCTGTACCAGTGGAAATGGCTGTGAGTGGGAATGGTATCAGGCCCATTTCATGATAGGAAATTGTCACAAAGGAAATATAATCTAATATTTGTATTTTCCACAATTACCTGCTTGATTCTCTGGTAACAATTTGTAAAAAGGTGGGAAAAAAGTTGTTTAATTGTAGCTTAATGATTGGGACTCTGACAAGAAACTCACCACTACTTAACCATTAGTTAATCATGAAGTTTTGAAGTGGGTTTTAAGGAAACTTAACGGTCAAGTAATCAAAATGAAAAAAAAAAAGTAACTAATCAGTAATTATTGGATTGCTGACTTGACAAAACTAACTAACCAATAGATACCTTTGAATTGATCGTGTTAATCTCTCTCTTTATCATAGTAATGAATCAATTCTGGACCAAATTAAAACTCACTGTACAATGGGCATCAGTAATTAAGGAACGGCTAAGTAGCGTTTAGCTCATGGATTGTTTTCCAATAATTAAGAGCTAATTAAGTGTTAATTAGTAATGAAGCAATATTTTGTGTACCTTATTGTAAAGTCTTACTCTCTGTTACCACACTAGTGTTAACTTTTTAAGGGTTTTCCACTAGGTGACAGTCTCTGTACCTCTGTTTTAGCACCCGGCTGGGCTAAAGCGAACTGAGCCGAGCCAAAAAGGCAACACCACCAGACTGCAGGCCACTGATTGGCCAGACAGTGATGTCACTGAAGAGCCGTCATGTTTAAAACCAGGCAACAGTAGCCATGCATTCCACAGACGTCTACAAATTAGAAAGAGCAACAGATAAACCAACTCCGCGGTTCGACGACGGCTCGATGCCTTACATATTTCTGCGTCGCATTCAAAGACGAGACCATGACTTTGTGGGCCACCTTGCGATGACGACCTCCACCCACACTGAGATAGTACTCAACTGAGAACAACTGAGTAGAGGCAAGTAGTGTAAAAACTGGAACTGAAAAGCACCATTTGTGTGGCTATCCAGGATATCCATTATCAGGAACAGGTTTTTTTTCCTTTTCTTTTTCTTTTGTTGAAACATAGCAGCTCCACTTTCATACCAGTCAACTCTTAAAGGAAATAATTGGCTCTTTAGCTGCTGAATGATAATATAAGTATATTCAATATGGAAATGAATTTTAAAAAATTGGTAAAAGTTCACCTGCTATAGAAGTTGACAAGATTTTAATGTAGAATATTTAAGTGAATAAATCCTCAGCCAGAGAAATGAACTAGATGATTTCTTTGTGGTTGTGACCATCTATAGAAAGAGCAAAACAGGAAGCCAGTGAACCATTTATCCAGCAGGAAATCGAGTAACCCGTCTTGGTCACCTCAGGGGTTCCCTCCACACGGGCCTCCATACATTTCTAGTGGAAACTTTGAGAACAGCTTGTCTAAAGCCATCCAGGTTAGGTGAACCGGAAAGTCCAAATTGCCCAGAGGTGTGAATATAAGTGTGAATTTGTTTATATGTCTCAGCCGTGTCAGAGCCCGGTGACTCTCCTCTAATCCATGCTGGGAGCGGTTCAATGAAGCAGTAGTGACCCCAAACAGAATATGCAGTTATAAATGGATGGATGAGTCTGCACACTTTTGGTTCAACAGCCGTGTACAGATGAACACCCAGAAGATATTATTGCGTGTATGCAGAAATTTTGTTTTTCAATGTTTGAACTTTACTATACTATACTATTTTTTCTCAATTTAGTTTTTGATTTAAAAAAAAAAAAATAGCTGCTTCAATTCACTTAGCTGTGCTTCAATGCTCAGAGGTGAGTTTTGTGAAAAAAAAGAAAAAAAAAAAAAAGAGAGACAGAACATGAGCCAGACAGTAACATTAGCATGGTATTATGTGGAAAAAGTTCAATTACCTTTATTGATTTATCCTCAGTCGACAACTATTTTTGCTTTGTGGCAACTGACAGTTGACATTTTGAATTACATTACGTCAATCGACGATTATTTTTACCTACGTGGTTCACTTAAGATCTGCAAGGGACATGGACTGAGAGAGGGGGAACAAAACAGAGACACGCGGTGACCACAAAGGGAAAAGGAGATAAGCACGTAAAGGAAAAAAAATTATCTATCTATCAATCTAGTTAGATAGATAGAAGTCACACACAATTTAATCTAGGTGAGTGGAAGAAAAGATGAGAGATTATAAAAGAGAAACTTTCACACAGGCTTCTCTTCCAGCACATTTCTGTGTAACAAGACCCTGTAAGGTGAGACAGTGAGAGCTCTTGATGGGCAGGAATGTGGGTCCTGAGAACACCAGGAGGAGATTGGAGGGGACTGAGAGAAGGGAGGAATGTATCAGCTCCTGAGCCAGTGGGAACGGAGCGGCAGGAGAGGATCACCATGACCTGCGCTGACACCTCTGTCATCACACATCCTCTCTCTCAGGCCAGGAAAAGAGGAGGTAATGGGGAGACACTGAGACTGGACGAAGGGAAGGAGAAGGGGGGGCAGTGGGTGCACGAGGAGTGGCTCTTTTCACCACAGACAGCAGGAGGCAGAATGGGCCCAGACTCCAGAGGACAAGCATGTTATCGCTACAGTTTGCCTTGAAGGGATCCTTAGGAAGTGGAACACAGCCAGCATGAATATACGAACCGCAAACCTTGCTCACCTGCAAAGAAAGTCATTCAAAATATTTCAAATTAAACAGAGAATAAATTTCAAATACACAAAATAAGGTGTGTTTGAGAGGCAAACTGGTGCATCGGCTAATCAGCAGCAGCCATTCACGTTTCCAGCAACTCATAACAAGTCCATGATCAATTCACTGATCATCGCCTGAGAGTTAAACAGAAACGTATTCACCCTGGAACAATGGGCTCCAGGAGGATTCTCCTGAACAATGATAAGACAATCAGCCTTAATAAGCTCTCTCTTTTCCCCTGTCTCTCTCTTCCTCTCGCTAACATTTCCTGTCATTTAACAATGTCTGCATCATTAGTCTGCCTGGACCAGCCCCTCTGGACTGATCTCTGTGTCGAGACCTGCCGCATTAGACTGCCGCACAGGTGCTATAATTTACCTCCGTATGGGTGAGGGGTCAACGGAGAGATGAGGCCCGCTGACTATTAGCTATCAGGGAAAGACATTGAAGTTGTGTCAGGGTCACTGTGGGTCATCGTTGATAAGCACAGCGGTGCAGAGGGAAAGGGGGGCAGTGAGCGGTGCTGGAATAAAAAAAAAAAGATGAATTTAAACCTAGAATAATAGTGGTAACAGATTAGATGGAAAGAAAAAAAATAAGTCAGTACCTGCTTCACAAAAAACAGGTTATTACCTTTTTTTTTCTCCTTTTTTTTGTACTGCCATAGATTAATGTACACTAAAACCCTTTCCAGACATGTGGGATGTATCACGAATGGGTTCAGAAATCTGTTAAAATGATGGCAGTCAGTCACAGTTCCATTCATTTTCATCACCTTTCGATCATATGTGTGCAAAAGTAACAGAGATTGGAAAGTAAATCAAATAAAGTCTAATAAAGAGCTCATGAAAAAAAAAAAAAATCACTTTTCACACAAAATCATCTGAAATTGCCATTACAATCCATATTAGCATGCCAGCGTGCTATGGTTGAGAAAAACGGAGTGCCAGGGAAAGGCAGCAGCTGTAATTGCCAGTTTTCAATATATTTAAACCGGCAGTTGGCATCACTGGGTTAAACAAAATTGTTGTGACATGAGGAATTAAAAATATTGGTTTATTATGACGGTATAAGCTCCAGGTGCAGATCCAACACTTTTAAAGTGTTTCTTCTGTTTATTTGACTAAGATCCAGAGAGGAAAATAAGGATAAGTAGATGCTGAAGCTCATTATGAAGGAGAAAACTGTGGAGGAGGACAACGCTATAAATTAGTAATCTATTTATTATCTTAACCCGCAACTTCCTCTTCAAGGACACAGTTCTGCTGGAGCCTACCGAGCTCTGTTCGAGGAAAAGGTGGAGCACAGCCTGGATGGGGCACAAGACCACGTACAGGTGAACAGTCGTACATGCTCGCTCACTCCTGTGGTCCATTTGGAGTCACCAATTAGCTTGACATGCATGTTTTTGGATGTAGGATAAAAACCAGAGCCAAAGCCATGCAGGCACGGGGAGAACATCCACACATTTCCACACAGAAAAGCCACCCAGCCAAGATTAGAAAAAAACATTCAAGCTATCAGGCAATAGTGCTGACTACCAAGCTACCCTGTTTCAACCCCTTAATGTAATTGCAGCAATTCAGGCTTGTACTGTGGTGAAAGTGCTATGATACATCACACCAGTATATTTAGTAGCCACCAGATTGATGGAAAACTGGTCTGAAACAGGTTGAAAAGAGAAACAGCACCTATCTCAGTGTCAGTCATCATCACTTTGTTAAACTAGCATCTTTGCTTATCCAATAAAACTACCTAGCTACATTTATCCAAGAAAAAATAACTGTTTATCAACTTTCTTTTTTTTGTTGTTGTTGTTGTGGATGAAACTCTCAGCCCCTTATGTGATCCATATCAACACCCATTTGGTTAAAATGTTTTCAAAACAAGACTGGCTCTTAATGTGCTTGGGTATCATCTGAGGCAAGCTGTTTGAATCTCAATATCCTGCATTAGTTCAGACCTTGCTGGTGGCGCCACTGCACAGATAACACTGGAAATGGATAAGACTGCTCATTGCAGCACGTGGACAAGTGCTGTCCCTGGGTTTGGCCATTCTGTCTGAAAAGTTGAAACACTTGTCTGTCTTTTCCTTTGCAAAAAACTTTTCTTTTTTTGTGCAGACAGTAGTCTCTTTGTTTTGTTGTTGTGGATACTTTTCTTAAAGCAACGCCACGCTAACATATCAGTTTTTGTTTCAGTTGAAGGAATATTTGGTTGCATGTAACTCTTGTGGCCTCCCATCCTCAGTATTGGCCGTCCTGACTATCAGGTCCTGAGACAACTCTATATGGCTTTACAGCATTATGTTCCACATTGCCAATGATGGAGCTACGATGGACATCATGGTAGAAGCATCTAAGAAACTCAAGAAATGAATGACGGAAGGGACAAACAAAAGTCTATTTGCAGTAATCCCTGCATAACACAAAATATGCTGTAAGTACTATAAATAGCAGCATGAAGTTTCAGTAGCAGTGGCTACAGTTATATTTTGACCAGTGGTTATTAAAGGTAGGGTGAGCAATTTTACTAAAACTCCAACACTTTTTGCTACATTCAGTGAACATCCTCTTAGCATTCCATTCCCTTACTGCCCAACTCAAATGTATGACCTCCAATACAAAGATTTCTTACTCTACCTTTAAGACACAGTTATGGTGGTTAATTAATAATAGTGGCCAGACCAAAAACAGAGATACCAGTGTTGGATGTTTTGAAAGCAGTTCCAATAACGGGGCTGATGGAAGAAATAAAATTAGAAAGTAAATCTTACTGGTAACATTGGTTGTGGAACTGCTTGAAAATAGAAAGTTTTTTTTGGTCCAGAAATAACACAACTATACCACTCCCTTAAACAATAAGAAGTGTGGCTGAATTGACATGAGTTTTATTTAAAGTGACAATACTTTTATGATCCTTAAATAAACCTATTTAACAATAATGTCACATTTGGAGGTTGAAGAGGACCTAAGTGCAGGAGAAGAGGCAGGCGTAATCCAGAGAGTGATTTATTTCAGACAGTGCAGCAAGGAGAAAGAAATCACAAGAACACAGGCCAGGAACATGTAGCGGTAACAGGTAACAGCCCAGCAAGCAGGGAAAGACAAACATGACAATATATAGGGGCAAGAGCTGACGAGACACAGGTGCAAACAATTAGGGAAATGAGGATCAGGAAAGTCGAGCAAAATGACAGAGACAGAACTTCAAAATAAAAGCAGGAAATCAAGACAAAACAACACGACAAGGGACAAAAAACACCAACACTGAAAAAACCCAAAACCTTACAAAATAAAGCCAACACCAAAACCAAGTCCAAATCAAACAAACTAAATCCAGACAAAACCTAAATCATGACAAATAACTACTCAAAAAAGATGAAACAATAGCAACTGTCCTCACCTTTAAAATTTTAAAAGTCAACGCAATAGCAGCCCACCGCTCTGGGTCCAGCAGCCCAGATGGGTCAAATGCGGAGAAAGAATTTCCCCACGGGGATTAATAATAGTAAATCAAAAAGAAAAAGCAAGTTAATGCTTATTGGGCTGACAATGCTCATTACTGCCCTGTGGCCTGCAGGATCATAGCTGTGTGCCAGGAAAAAAGCATGTTAGGGCAAAATTTTAAAGCCGTCCATCTCCCAAAAAAATCACTAAAATCTAACTAACTTGACCCCTGGTTGCTGGGGATGAGCTGTCCTTTGCATTAGATGCAATATAAAACACTCTTTTCAGTTTTCTGGTAAAGTGTACATGCAAAATAGATTATTATGTAATTGCCTATGAGACCCATTCACCCTTGGAGAGACGTATAGATCACGCCGCCACAACACAGAATGTTGCAGTTGAGTACAGTGCTTTTGGCTGCAGGGATTATATGTAAATCTTTGCTGCTGATTTCCAGAGAGCCGCTCATATATGTAACGTATGCTGCATTAAGATGAATAACATAAAACGTGTGACCAAACCATCTTCTTCCTACAGTCTAATTTCAGTAATTGATGATATCATTCACCAACTGCTGACTGGAAATGTTTTTATTTATTTATTTTTTTTATCTATTTATGTTACTAACTTGCATACAGGGAGAGAAAAAAAAAAAAGTCCATTGAAGAATCGAGTGGCTCTGTCTTGGCTGGCAATTGCTGTGACTCAAATATCTGTTAACAGACTGTTTCCTGGCAGAGTTACATCAGCTCTGGCACCACCCAGGCACACAGAGAGAGACATTAGTCAGCACTATTGTTTCTCCAGCTACAGCCCTGCATCCGATAGGGGTTTGCAGATCAGCCGATAACTCATAATTTGTTTTATTTATTGTTATGTGGGTCACTTTGAGAAAAAAAAAACATATGCAATGCCATAATATAGACTGTGTGATGCAAATGATGTAAATGCCTGTTTATTAAGTAATTCATTTATTTATCCAGAGAATGTTCAGGATAATACATTTTGCTCAATTTACCACAATGCATGCATGATCATACTTGTGCACATTCATGTAAACACTTCATCTTTTATATGTAACATGGCAGACACACAAACACCCAGTGTTTTGCAGGCATGCCTGTTTTCTTGATAGGTCCCATTATTTTATGGCAAACTGCAAAAAGCAGGCATTGAAGGCAATGTGACAAGGAGAATGCAAGGAATGAATCCTTTGCTTGTAATCTGAGTTTGGATGTGTCACGCTCTAGAGTTTTATCACCGACGCAGCATGAGATGAATTCCACCATTTTCTCTCCAGAGGGCCATGACAGAGCTCTTTTCTCTATCAGGCCCCATGGGGGGAGGGAAGAAGGAAAGGAAACCCGGCAAAGAGAGTACGAAGCAGAAGGACTGGATTTGACTAGGAACTGTTGATAAACTTTCAGAATAGTTCTCTGTTGGATACAGCTCAGCGGACCCATCAGGAAAGAGAGAAGAAAAAGAAACAAAGAAAAAGGAGCAGACCGAGAAAAGGGGGGGGGGGGGGGGTGTGTGTGTTCGGCTGCTTCCTTGTGTCTCTGCGGCTCACTCTGGGTCTGTTTCAGGGGGTTCACACTGGTGTGTTCAGGGTGATCCACTCTTTAATCTCTCTTCGCTTCTCTGTTTGAAATTCTGTGCTTAAAAAAAAAAAGTGGGACAAAGCTGAATGAATGAGTGGATAAGTGGATGCATTCCATGCAGAAGTTGCACATTTCAAGCTTGTGTATTTCACTTTTTCTTTTTCTTTTTTTTTTTTTTGCGGTTTGCTTTTACTGCAGCAGGATAAAACTAGAAAACTGTCACTCAAATGAATCAGTCAGTATGGCATGCTGGGGAGGGTTAAGCCTTTCAATAGCTGCCATCACTGTCTGGTTAATTTGTCACAGAGGATTTGGAGCGTTGTCTCTGGAAGCTGTTGACTTTGGAAATTGGGTAGGAGGATGAAGTTTGCCCTCCACTTTAGCTCCATTAGTGCCTGACATCTGCCGATCTGTCACCAGATCAAACTGTCTTATGAGATCTGATGTGACCTTTGATGCTGGTTTGGCTCCATTACCCTAGAAAGAAGAAGGCACTGAGACCAATTACGCTCATGGATACGTATTAAAACTTCTTCTTTTTTGTTTAAAGCTCCTCTGGCTCTAGTGGTTCTTAGGGGATCTCAAAATGGTGCTCTGACACAGTCTGAAGCAGCAACCCAAGCCGGGGTGGATTCACACGGCTGGAGTTAGCTGACTTGTGAGGCTAAAATTAAGCTGAGGGCTGATTTGGAATTTTACACTTGGGTGGCAAGACGAGGAGAGGATGACCCTCGGATGGTGAGAAGTCTTCTAAGACTTCTGCTGCAGAATGAGAACCGAGGCTGCTCTTTTAATATTAAAAAACAAACAAAAAAACAACTTTTATTCAGCTGCTATTATAGAAAAATCAGAGCAACAGCTTGAAACAAAGACAGGTGACTTCCATATTTATTAGTGGCCCCTAATAAAAGGCTGGCAGAAGCTGTGTGTAAATCATTTTGGAGCATTTATGAGCATATAACCTTTGTCTCTCTGAAATCTAAGCCCTTTGTGATGGTCCCTCACCAATAAAGCATAGTATACCCTCTGTGCCGCTTCCCTCAAGAGTTATTATCGCCCCTTCCCATTAAATGTAATAAGAAACTGTGCATGCTGACATGTAGTCAATCAGGATTTTACTGCATTTATCTAAAATTAGTTATGAAGAAACCCCTCTGAGCTCGCTCCTGTGATGAATACGTGGGACATTTATTAAATCAGACTGAAGCACGAGCCGAGAAATCTCTAGATACCTGAACTGCTGTGACCAAAGTTGTGCACATGCTTTTAGAAGTTCAGCAGACGTCTGGAGGTGGAAGTGGATCCTGTTTTTAGCTGCTGGGATGGAAAATTCTGGCTTTTGATGATGGATCCCAGCTGCAATGTATACTGTGGGCTTCTCATCCTGCAACATCAAGCGTGTGCTTTCAGTCATTTTAACTTAATAGACCTTTGATTTACGACCCGCCTTTAATCGTAGTTAATTTTGGTTTTAGCTCCAAGATGACAGACTAAGTACACGAGGCTTGAAATATATTAACCTTTTAGACAAGAAAAACTCATCTTGAGCAGATGAAATGATAACGAATAATGAATGTGTATTTGTTGCTGGGTAACAGAAGTAACGAGCCAGTGTTCGGTCTTTAGGTCATTCTTTAGCGCTGTTGTGTTGCTGCTGTGTGGTGCTCGTAAGTGCGGGTTGAAATCACTCCACATGACGATTGATCACTTGACAGGTAATTGTGAGTACAGACCAAGCCATCATCAGATCAATCACACTGTAGGCCATGTAGCTGATGTATTTCTCACATCTGGCCAGTGGACAGGCTGTATCTCACAACAAAAGGGGGTTGCTAAGGAAGGTATAAGGGGACAAGCACAGCGCTGTGTTCCTCTGCCTCGGCTCAGGCCTCGGCGCTCAAAGTGCAGTCCTTAAAGGCTTGAAACTGAATAACCGGGCTCAAAAAAGTGTTTTACCTTCCACCCAGGAGGTTCTCTCAGGTTTGATCCTGGAGTCAGTTCTGAAGTCATGAAACCTTCTGGATAGAAGGCGAGGAACCAAAAAGAAACTAAAAAAAAGAAAAAACAAAAAACAAAACCAACTTCAGTCCAGTTGCCTTTATTCAAAACTTTGAGGATTACCGTGACCTGGATGACTGCATCAGCACATCTGTGCAGGGTCACGGGGTCTGCTGGAGCCTGTCCTAGCTCTCTTGAGGTGAAAGTCAGGGGTACACCCTGGACAGGTCACTAGACCATTCAGACAATTAAAAATCAGTTTCTGGCTTGTTAGGAAGAAGCCTTCCAGAGTTTGAAGCCTTTTTTTCCTCCTTATTCCTTTTTAGTCTGCATTTGAAGTGTCCACTAATTCTGATTCAAACTTTATTTATGCCCATGAGACAATTGACAGGGCAGAGGGCGGTTTATACAGGAAATAGAGTAAAAATGACGAACGATAGAAGAAAAAGCAAAACACAATACAAACAGTAAGACGGTAACACTTCAGTCTAAAAATACAATATAACACAATACTATACGCTGAAGCAGGAGGTTACATACAGTTATTAAAGATGCAGGTAGCAGGTTATTATAGTCAAACCTATATTCAGTGCACTACAAACTTGTCACCTGCAACGCAAAACTGCGTACATCCACAACCACACACCCATCATGCATTGCAACCTGCTGACTATGATGTCTGCAGTACGTTTCTCTGATTTTTCTTTCCTGCTGAGAACGTCAGAGCACGCTGCAGCTCCAGATGTTCCAGCTGTGAGTTGACTGTTTGGCCTCAGCAGGGTTTAAAATCATTAGTTAATTTACCTGTAAAAGCTACTTCAGCAGCAACCATAGCTGGGTTTCAGTGTAACGTTGGTGCTACTGCTGCGAACTATGAGCAGCTGCAGTTTCTGAGGCTGAACAGCTGGAACATCTGTCAGCTTCACTGGAACAAATCTTCTTTTATTCCTCGACGGGAATCCCCCCCCACCATTTACACTCACAGTGAACAACAGACACACAGCTGATGTGATTAAAGCTTAACTGAGGGAAACTGACACCGTCAGCGTTGCCAGCTTGGGAGTTTTGTTGTTGTATTTAGCAACTTTGCACTTTGAGTGAGAATGATCTAGATGTGTCACCTCCGGCTTCATCAGTGCGCATGGTAATAAAAGTGAAATCACAGCACAGATGTCGTCCTTAAATCATCAGCAGTCACGTTAATCCGCAGTTTTTTTTTTAAAGGAAAAAAAAACAAAAAAGGTGGACAATTTTAAAAAGTGAAAGTAAAGTAACTGTCAATAATCAAACCTGAATAAACTGGTGGTTCCCCTAAAAGCAGCAGCAGCAGCAGGTGTTGGAGACTGTTGAGATTCCGACTGGGGAGGGAAAAAGAAAAATGGTCCAGAGCCATCTGGCAGAAGCAGGTGACAGCCAGCGTGCTGCTGAAATCCCAGTTTGTCCTGCTGCATATAGAAAGCCTTCAGGGAGCGCTGAGGACAGACGAGTGCTCAGAAACACTTTAAACAGCAACAAAGTTATCATCAAAATGCAGTACTTAGTACAGTTTTCCATTACTTCTGCATTTACCTTTTTAAAAAGAAAAACAAGATTTTGATACATGTGATACATGTCAATGAAGGAAATGTATAAACGTATAAACCAGCTGGATGAAGCCTTAAATTGTAAGAAAATGGTCTCACATGTACCCCAACAACGCCTGAAAAGATTCACTCCAGGAAAATCACATGAAGCCAAAGACGACTTTTGCATTAAATACGGTAGAACATGAATGAGCTAGCATTTTATTTTATTTCATTTTCATTCTGTTAATGCTCACATGTAGATTATATAATCACATACGTGACATTAGAGCACTGGTTCAAATGTATTAAGACAGCTAGGT
Source organism: Arrhamphus sclerolepis (assembly GCA_037176975.1). Classification (NCBI taxonomy): domain Eukaryota; kingdom Metazoa; phylum Chordata; class Actinopteri; order Beloniformes; family Hemiramphidae; genus Arrhamphus; species Arrhamphus sclerolepis. Next base: position 7,446,114 of record JBAMYA010000015.1, on the reverse strand, counting down.
ACATTCTTTCTTATGTTTTAAATGAATGAATAAATTATACATATATATATATAGATAGATATAGATATATATTAAGATAAAGAAATCCTCCATCAGTGATCAATACAGCTGTAACATACTGAAACATCAAAACCTAATACTCATGAATAGACCTTTAACTCTCATGTAAAACAGGTCACCACATTAGCTTTACATCCTGACTCAAGAAGATGCAAAGAAATTGGCTCATGCCTTTGTTACCTTTAGGCTGGATTATTATAATGCATTAGTTTCTTGTTTTAAAAACAGTTATGTTAAAAAACCTTCAACTGGTCCAAAACACTGCAGCACCAGTACTAACCAGAACTAGCTGTAGTGATCACATCTCACCAGTTTTAGCTTCATTACTCAGTCTCACTGTTAAAAATAGAATTGAATTCAAAATCTGGCTAGGTTTATGACCTTCTTTTTTAATAAAGCCTTTAACTCCATAGTCTCTTAGACCATCTCTTATTTATGCTGCTATAGAGCTAATCTGCTGCCGGTGTCTGTCGTACCCCAGTTTCAGATATTCCTGGCTCATTTAAATAACATTACTACACTTCACAGCGAGAAGGTTCAGCTGGTCTTTCTGTGTGGACTTTGCACGTTCACCCTGTGACTGTGTAGGTTTACCCTGGGTACTCCGGTTTCCTCCTACCCTGAAGAAATGCTGTTTAGGCTAATTTTAGTACAAAACTGTGCCAAGGCATCATCTACATTAACTATAGTGTAATTTGATTCATGGGAGTGATGATACAAATAATAGGAATAACTTGGTCCTTTAAATAAATATATCTAGTTAATATATATGTGTGTGTGTGTGTGTGTGTGTGTGTGTGTGTGTGTGTGTGTGCACTTGTCTTTATATAGTTGTGTGGACCAACCCCTGACAAAAGACCAACATTGTGAGGACATTTGTACTTGTGTGGACCTTTTGCCTGGTCCACACAAAGAAAATTTGGGAGATCGCTTTTTAGACCCTAATGCATGGTCTGACTGAGTTTCAAAGAAAGTCCCCAGAGAGGTACTAAACCCTGAAAAGTGTGTGAAACCTTTTTCTCTGGATCGCCCCCTATTGATTGCATACCAGTACTGCAACCTAGATTTTTATTCAGCATTGCAATTTTCTGATTGGCTAAGGCTTTGATTTTTGTGATTGGTTGTTCAAGTCATGTGACAACACCAGAAGGGAATTTTCTGTGAAAAGATTCACAACAGAGCAATGACAGTTTATTTGAACTGTTGAGGCTGTAAAAAAAATAGATGTAGATGTCTTGTTCAACATAAAAAATAAAACTCAAATACAAAGATAATTTTATATCTTTTGTATTTTATGTTTAAATACATAGATGTATTCCAACGTTTTAAACATTCTGCCATATTAAATAAATTTTTAAATTTCTTTATTTTTAAGATGATTTTTTTTATTGTAGTTTGGCTGTGGTTTTAAGTGTTAGTCATGATTTTAAGTACTGAAGGACAGAGTGAAAAGGTCCAACCTGAGTGCATTCCTCTTATACATTAGTTATACTGCCTTCAATAACTATTCAATAACTTGTTCTAAGCTTTGCACAATGTGTTATCATAATAATTCAATCCATTAAAATATTCACTCTATGCTTAAAGTGAAACTATTATTTTAATCAATCTTTTTTTCATTAGGAATGGTTTATACATATAAATATTAAAATAATGGCATGACAAGATTAATTAATTAGTTACAATTAGAATTTTCATGGTCTATGCTTCACAGAAGAGGAGGAAGGCTGCCCACTTGGTGCTGATTTTGCTGGCTTGCTGCTTGGTTGCAAATTTCAATTTCAAAATTCATCCAATAGCAGAGAGTTTAGCTAAAATAATAAAAATAATTATCATAGAAATAATTTTCATTTTATGGAGAAATTGAGTTCTGCATTTAACCCATTCCTAGATGTTCTAGAGAACAGTGGGCTGCCATGTTTCAGGCCCGGGGAGGAGTTAAGGACCCTGTTCAAGGCCCTACAGTTCACCTCTGTCAGCACACTGTGGACTTCAACCCGGATATCCAGAACCAAGCTCATCTGTGTAACCCTCTGTAACCACATCCAAACTCTGGTTTACACACGACTCCTTTAATTCTGGCAATGTTTTTTAGATGGTAAAAAAAACTGCTGATGTTATTGATTTGATATGGATGCTAGAGTTCACATCTGAGTCCAATATTACCCATATATTTCTAACCTGATTATCAGGTTCTACAGGGAGAGTCTTGAGGTGACTGACACTTTCTCTTTGTTTCTGTGGGCCACAGACAATGATTTCAGTTTTGTCTGAGTTTAGCTGGAGAAAATTGTTTTACAACCACACACTGATCTGTTCAATGCAGTGACACAATGAATCTACAGGCCTGCCATCAGTGACATATAGATTTGAGTGTATACACTATGAATTATGAAGCTCCAAAACACCTGTAAATTCACAGGAGGCTGTGCTTGGTGTCACCCAGTTCAACAGGACGACCAGGACAGCATATCCTTCATGTCTGGTGCCGAAACTCCACTGCAAAGTTATGCTGATATGCACAGAGGTCATGCGGGGCCTCTCATTCAAATTAATGAGAGTTTTCAGAGTTAATTTTGGGGGTATCATTCTGCCTACAAATATTGTAGGGGGGCGTGGATGGTCTTGTTAAAAAGAGCATGCCCTCACCATTAAAATGGACTACCCCTGCTCTCCCGTGCACCTTGGGAAGACCCCTAAAATGCTTCCTAATGATGGCATAAAAAGCAATTTAAAAAAGCCTGGGAGCACTTTTCCTCAAGTGGCTGCACTTGGCCTCAAACAGGAGCTTGCCACAAGTAAAAAGACGTGGTCCACTTGTCAAACAACCCATTGGGGATGGCATAAATGAGCCCCAAAATGTTGCAGGGTCGGTAATGTTAGGATATCGTCCACTTCGCATTCAAAAACTACCCTAAAAATTCGGGTCCAGAACTCCCACTAGAATGATGCTAGAAGGCTGAAATTGGCTGTGGAGGTCCCCCTCAGGGCCTAGAATGAGACATACAAGTGTGGTGACTCCACACCCTTGGGAATGCCAGGGGTTCACCTTCAAACTTTGCAGATGTTCCCCACAATTTCAACAAACAGTTGAATGGAGGTGGAAGATCTGAGGGAGCGACAGGGTGTGGGCACATGGAGAAGGTCAGATAGACATGGAGGGGTGAGATTATGGATGGCTTTGAAGGTCAACAAGGGGATTTTGAACTAAATGTGGTACTTGACTGGGAGCCAGTGAAGTTGCTGGAGGGGGTTCTGGCGGTGATACGGGCAGCCAAATTCTTGACAAGTTGGAGTTTATCGAGGGATTTGTGAGGGAGACCGAAGAGAAGTGAATTACAGTAATCCAGGTGGGAAATGACAGCGCTGTGGACAAGGATAGCAGTGGTGTGGGATGTTAGGGAATGGCAGAGGCAATTAATGTTTTGTAGGTTTAAGTATGCAGACTGGGTGATGTTATTGATGTGAGATTGAAAGGATAGAGTGCTGCCGAGGATGACACCCAGACTCTTGAGGGGAGTGGGAGAGGGAGGAATTGTCACTTATAAAAGAAAAACTGTCG
>JBAMYA010000015.1:7377470-7442392 GCA_037176975.1 Arrhamphus sclerolepis | reverse complement strand
CCCCCCCCCCCCCCCCCCCCCCCCCCCCCCCCCCCCCCCCCCTCCCCCCCCCCCCCTCTCCCCCTTCCTATGCATAATCAGAAGCAGCTGAGTGAAGAGCGACAGCTTGGGAGCAAGAGCTGTTTCACTCTTTGGGACACAGCAGATTTCCCATATATACTGATCGAGTTCACAGCTGTTTTCTGGCATGAACAATCTTAAATATCATACAGCATTCTACACTGACATGATTTTTATGAGGTCATTCCAACATTCACTTACCTGTCAGAGCTATTACCTAAAACGAGTCATCATAAATGCCGCCATCAACAAAACACAGTTTGATGGTGTAATCCTTTTACAAAAAAGCAACCTGACAGGCCCCAATAACTCAAGTTCGCAAAGTAATGCTTACCCTAATGACTTACCCTAATTATGTTGGCCGAGGAGGGTTATGCATTCTTTTTTGATAGCAATTCTCCAATTAGCATATTTTCACAATCCTCGCAACTGAATAATTTAAAGGGTCTGTAATAGACGTAAATTATTAGACAATGGTAGAGTGATGGATTTAAAGGGGCACCACACTCAATTTGTGTCTCAATCCCTCCCAGGACGACATGAATAATTAGCAGAAAAGCGACCCTCCTGTAAGTGAACAGAACTTAATACTGCCACACTGAATGACCGACATCTTGATATAGTCTTGACCTTCTATCTCATATGCACTTTATTATTTTACTGTGCGACCACAGGTCAGCCATTCACGGCTCAGCTATTCTGAGCTGCATGTAAGGTTTGCAGTGAACCAGCAATACTTTTATAATAGTGATACTTTTATGCATTTTTGTTTTTCCTTTTGTTTGGATGCACTAAACAATGCTGTTCTTTCAGTCATTGACACAATTCCCTGAGGACTTGAAGAATTATCTGAGACATGTCTTTATAGCTTCATTCAAAGCAGTCAGTTTTAGGGGTGGAGTTAGCATCAATGCAGACACCAACCCTCAAATTTGCATTGTGCACCTCTTATAAAACTGGTGTTAAAACTTTACATGACCAATTCTGAGGTACAGCAAACGCTGCATAATGTGTAATTAGATGGGAAGACTGGATAATTCCACTCTGGCCTGGCTCTATGATGTCTGCATACTGCAGTTCGGTTCATTGTCCGCAATGTTTTCAGATGTAGTAAGTCACGTGCTAAATGTATTAGTCCCATCTCATAATTCCATATTGTTATAAAGATTTTTGTGTAAAATCATAACTATAATCTGATCACATTGGGCCTTTAACCTCAGACAAACAATGCCATATAACATTTATCACCATGCCATTAATCATTTAACAAAACTGAAGTATATAGAAAAGTAAGAGTACCTGCTGATACCTTATTTAGAAGAATAAACTGTGATTCAGATTCATTAACAATCAGGCCTTGAAGACCAGATTATCAGCTGCAGGTGTGCAGATCTCTTTTTTATAGTTTGCTGATCTGGAGCGTTCAGGTGTGTGTTAACACAATGTCAATGTCACAATGTTGCTGCAATTTGGAATTCAATGCTAAGAAAGATTATTCACAGTTGTCGATCTTCATGGAGGTGAACATGCTAGCAAAGGGCCTATGGTGCAATCAAGAGCTACATTTAAGGCCTGATATGCCCCAAGAAACATGCTAAATGCTAAAATTCATGATGGCACATTTAGTTTTGAACCCTTGCCAAGAGAAATTATCATCTGTCTAAAAAGAACATTGAAGCATTGAAGCAACACCAAGTCAGACTAAAATTTTTTTCATCAGAAATACCTCCCACAGTCAAGGATAGCGGTGGAAGGGTGATAATTGCTAACAAGTGTTAACTTGCTTGTTAATAAGAAATGGTGTAATCCACGTAATGCTACTGTGAAACATTGTTTCTGCAGCCTGGATATTGAACTGCTAGCTAGCTGTGAGTTTCTGTCATTATTTACAGAGAGTTCACCAAGCTTATCTTATGGTGACAGTTCACATCTTGCTATCAGCTGGAGTCTACGCTGCGTGCAACGTCATCAGCTCTACTATTGCTAAGCTACAAACACAACAGTCCGATGTGTTCTTAACCATCACCAGTATCGTCAACCATATTTCTCTTGTGCGCATTTTCAGTGTTTCAACAGTTTGTCAACTACTCCACCAGAAATAATAAAATGTTAAAACTGGGCAGTGCAGATCATGATCTGTTTTTTCTCTTCTCAACCTATAAACCCATCGTACAGACACAACCTGTGACCAAAATGACTATGAGGAGGCGGTAACAGGAAGCTGAAGAAACTGCAGACGTGTTTTGAGGCTACAGACTGGGATGCAATCTGTGAGCCACATAGAGATGACATCAATGCTATGACGGTGTGTGACTGTCTATATAAACTAAAGTGTGGACAACACCACCCCCACCAGAGCTGTGCAGAGCTTTCCTAATAATAAACCATGGATCACCAGTGACCTGAAAGAGCTTCTCAACAAGAAAAAAAGAGCCTTCAGGGAGGGAGATAGGCAATTGTTGAGGTCAGTACAAAAAAAAGCTTAAAGTCGCGATTAGAGAGAACTAGAAGTTGTACAGGAGAAAGCTTTAGAACAAGCTTCAACAGAACAACACAAGAGATGTGTGGTCAGGGATGAGGAATATCACAGGCTTCAATCAGAAGGAGGACCATAGAGATGGAAGTAAATGAACTGAAGACTTTCTTCAACAGGTCCAGTTCAGAAACAAGCTCAGCATCCTCCCTCCCTCCACCAGCCAAACAGACCTCCCACCCTCCCTTGACCCATAGCTTCCCTGTCACATCTCAGTTGCCTCATCTTCCACCCCAGTCATGGGTGTTCCTGCTGATTCATCATTGTCTCCAAGCACATCAGGAGATGCTGAATGGCTGTGTGTGAACAGGTGGTCAGCAGCACAGGAACACCACAGGGGACTATACTCTCACCATTCATCTTCGCTCTGTACACCTCAGTTTTCCAGTTCAAGTCAGAGTCCTGTAATCTGTTGTGGAGTGTAGTGTATCTGTTGGGGGATTAGCATCAGAGGTTGTACCCCCCAGTGATTGATTTGTTTTATATTTGATATGTAGTTTCTATGTTATATAGTTATAGTTATTTAATTAGCGATTTTACTTTCTTTTATTTTGTTTTTATTTTACAACCTATGTCATTTTTTTTACTATTTAGTTCCAATGTACAGCACTTTGTGTCAGCTGTGGTTGTTTTAAAGTGCTTTATAAATAAAGGTGATGATGATGATGATGTGTCTGTATAAATGAATTTATAAAGTTTCATAAAGATTGGTTGTTTTCAACCAATCTCATTTTCAGGGTTTCTTTTTTTAAACAAAGGGATTTTTTTTTCCTTTTTGGCATAAATAAACATAGATAGGTGTTTTAGACTAAGTGTCTATCAAGGAACAAGAGGGGTAAATAATTTTCTTATGAACTCATATAGTTCTTAAGGTATGACCCAAAATGTAAACTAGCTTACTGTAGCACTACCTGTAGGCCAACATCAGTTCACACATGTTCTAAACATGACTGGAAATGGCCTGAAACAATATCACAGGATCACATTTTCTTAGTTTTTGATTTAGTACCATTTTCAGAGACCCAAGTGTAGTCTCTAAAGCAAATAAGAAGCATAATTTTATTTTATATCGCCCCTTTAATTATCTAATCAAACACTTCATTAACCTTTGAAAAAATGAATTTCTAATTCTGCCTCTCCAAATGTCACATTAGATCTCTCCTTCTCACTCTCAGTTTTCCTTTTTCTTTCTGCCATCTTTTCCTGGTATGCTTCTAAGCAGACTTTGTCAGTAATAGATTAAAAAATAAAATGATTTATGTTGTCCCCCTCCCCACTTGTTCAAAATAACGAGATTCCATATTTCAACTGGCTTGACAGATGGATTGGAAATTAAAAACCTTAGATAAGTAATGCCTTTTTGATGGTTGACCACAAATAACTCACACGGGCTGATTGATTTCAAAATTCTCGTGACAAAGTGCACATGCAGTACAGGGTACAACATGCCAACACCGAGATATGTCAAATGTTACTTAACGTGGAAGGTCTGTCTACAAGAAATTCCCTTCCAGGAAGCCTTATTTCCATTCATTGCAGCACATTAGAATACTGTGGGGTCGATATTTACAGAAGTGATTGTCGTCAAGCCAAGAGAAGCACCAATACATTATGCATTTCCCATCGTGGAGGAGCGGGTGGATTTCAAAGTATCTGCTGCAATGTGACAGTTTTATGCAATGCAAATAAAATATAAAACACTGGAAACATTCTCCTGATATAATTATCAGGGAGAATTTGCCATGATGGAAGATAGTTTTATAAGTAGCTTCCACTTTCTCTTCTGCTGTGATTGGTACAGATTCAATAAGGCCAGTCAATAGAGGATGATGGCTTCAGCTTGCATATTTTGAATTTACTTCATGAGTATTCTTCTTGCAAGGAATAAAAGCCCCTATCATTTTATTAATTTAGTGTGCCATATTCAACTGAGCTATGCACATTATATCATTTCTGCATATGACCTTTGAAAATTCAGCTCTTGTTCCCCCCGTAAGCCAGCGCGACAACACTTTAAATACATCAGCACCTGCAGTCAATTTGTGAGACCAGACAGCTGTCTATTGCTTCGGAGGAGACCGAGTGAAAATATCGAACCGGCTCATTCCACAAAGAGACAGCACAACCAACATAACAGTGATCCATCACAAATAAAAAAAAAAGAAAAAAAGAAAAGAAAAAAAGTGCTTGATGAGCAGAGTCTTCGCTCTACTTTCAATTTTATCATCAAACATTTCAGGCGCAAAGTGTAATGCCCGGTATGAGGTGGAGCTGCACAGCTATTTGAATGAATGGTGTTGATAGTAATCTATGCTGTCACCTGCTGCTGAAAGACAGAATTTTTAAACATGAACTCAGATGATTGATTATACCAAAGTGTTTTCTGGAGGTCATATTGATTGGGGTTGCAAACAGTAAACTGCTATTTTTACTACCTGACAAAATGGCAGGAACCCACTGATATCTATGGAATATATGTACAGACAAAGAATTCATGGAATAGTCAGGAAGGGAAGGATGTTTACTGGGACAGTAAAATACGAAACAAAACAACACTAAGAGATCTGACAGTATTGTTAGAAAGTTTGAAATCCAGGCTCGAGGATCACTTGGCTGATTACCTTGTGTTTTACCACTTTGATGTTTCTTTTTGAACAAAATGGGAGGCTGAAAACCCAGTTAGTGAATTTAAGTGATTGTGGAGCAACGAGCCTCATTAGGACCACAGGTGTGTAATACCCTCACCCTCTCCTGCTGCTTCCCCCCTGGTGTTTCCTGACTTTGTTTCTGTTGTGAGATAAGCATGATGCTAAGGATCATCTTGGTAAAAACAAATGCTAATCCAAATTTCAACCGCTTCTTGAACTGTGGTTTTCTCTTAAATGAGACAGAATTCATCACAGAAACAAACACGTACAAATGAATAAATAAAGGCAGGTTCCAGGAGCTGCCTGCAATGCCTATCTCTTCCTTGTGTCTCAGAGAAACAGTGGGCGCTCTCATTAGGCACAGTGACGACGTCTAGTGATTCATTACTCACTTCATGCAAAACCCTGCTATTAAAACTCTAAAAGCTATTAGAGAAATCCATAATGAACCTTACTAGCAGCAGGTGCACATGGGGGGGGCTGAGTCTTGGAGATGACACAACAACACAGCAGCATGACTGTGTGGGACTACGCTGCCCATTAGCATCTCCACCGCGGCAGACATTCTGCTGCAGCTGATGCTGGACATCACAAAGCAATTGTCGGATGATTTTAGAGCTAAGTCTTGCTCCACCTCGCTTCAGTTTGATATGCAGTACATGGCAGTAATGCACAGATTGTTGGCATGGAGGTGTTTGTCAAACGTGGTGTGACAGTATTGACTGTGGCCTGTTTACTGAAAGGAGTTGAGAACAGGATCAGCTAAACATACATTATGGCAGATCGATACCGGCTGAAGAAGTAAGCAATGGGCTTGATATTAGTCTGGCTTCGGTGCCAGCTTGTGTTTGACCACTTTAAACTTTGCTTCCAGCAGCTTTTCCCCGACATCTCTGCTACATAGACCAATAACTGCTGGAGGGGGTAGCTGTTCCTCTGTGGTATGACAGATTGATCTGGTGTGAATCTGTTCTGAGGCTAAATAAAGAAATATCTCAAGACAAACCGTTTAGAAAGGGGGGAGTAAAAATCAGTAAATGTAAAACAGAGCAAAAGGGAGGGGGACAGAATATGTGTATTTGGTCTCCTGGATCTTGGCTTCTCATCATTATAACCTCAGTCATACTTCATACTTCCTTCTCTTTTATCTTCTACACACTCCATCTGTTTCTCATCATCTGAAACCCCAATATAAATACACTACCAGGCCTTTGCACTGCACAGGGCATTTCAAAGAGCTCCAGTGCATGTTATTTCTAGAGTTTATTTCTAATGGTAATCTTTTTTGCCACCCCCCATGACTCATAAAAATACAATCCAGAGATATATAAAATACATTGGTGCTACGGAATCCCAGCAGATGTGAATTCAGGTCATACAAGATGCTCTTCCACCACGTTCCCATTCAAATTAAGTGACAGTCAGAAGCCACAGGTAACTCAGCACTGCAACCATTTTGTGTATGAACACAATGGTCAGTTAGATCTCCTGGGAAAGCAGGGTTCAAGACCAACTGACCCTTAAATTCCCCATCAAACACAATAGCAAAACAAGTGTTTTCATGCAAGGGTCAGAGCTCTCACTGAGAGGCTCGCTGCCTTCAGACCACTCAACCTGCAAGGTGTGTAGGTAGTCGGGCAACCGATCGACGGGGAGAGAGACCTAGAAATGAAGTATGCCCTGGGCGGCTGTGATTGCCCCTCCACACTCTACCTCATCCCTTCTTCTGGGGTATGCAACCATGAAGTCAATCAGCATGACACTGGGACATCAATCACTCAAACTCCCTTTGGGGTGACCTGCTCACTCCTGGAAAGCATACAGATAAAAGAAAAGAAAAAAAAAACACAGTCTATATTCAAGAAAAGGGCAGCAGCTATGAGGTAGGTGTTTTCTTGCCCATTTCTGCGATAGGAAATGCATGTTATCACAGTGTTGCATTAATCATTTTAGTGTACTTTTTAATCTCACGGATTTTTATATTGCATTTTGGTGATTTAAATGATCTATACTTTCAGGATACTCATATCTTCCCAATTTCACATTCTGTCAAAGAAGAGAAAATCTTTTTTTTTTCCTCAATTATACAACACTCTGGTTTGTATCCTCTTCCAAACAAATCTTCTGCTCCAAAGGGCCCTTGGCCCCATTAATAATTCCCTCTCTAATCTTCCCCTTCCATCTGATCAGGTCTTTTCTTCACAGCCCTTCTCCATTTCTCACCTGCCCAGAACTCCATCAACACCTCCTCCTCTCCCTCTGTGCAGGTTTCAACGCTTTTGATGTCCCGTTGTTAGCTTAAAATTAGTTTTAACAACTGTATAATCTGAAATAACATTGCTTTAGCCAATTCCTGGAAGGACATGGAGAGAATAAGAGGAGGCGAAGGAGAAGAAAGACCGTGTTCTGTGCTAATGCATGTTCTATGGATGTGTAATGTAATCATTTTTGTGAAAAAGAGCAAGAGAGTATAGTGGAGAGGAGAAGGATGAAATGGATGGATGAGTAGGGGATGGGATGAGGAGAGACCAGGGTGAGAGGCAGCAAGTGAATAAATAAGAATGGGGGGAAAGAGGGGAAGCAGATGGAGCCAGGAAGAGGTTGGGCTGATTTAATCTATTCACAGACCCTGTGGTTGCTCCAGTCAGACTACGCTGACAGGCAGAAGGGATTTGTCAGACTGATCAGAATTATAATCTCATAACCTTCTCACATCTAATTGACAGATGGCATGCTTGCAGGTGTCTAGCCGATGATGCCACTGAAAATGTAATAACAGTAAATTGTCTATTAAAGGAAAGTTCTTGAATTGCTTGGACTTTGATGCTATGGGGCAGTTTCTTTATTTTTTTCTTGCACAATCTTTATAGTATAAAGGAACTAGCTTTAAAATATTCTATATATAAATTGTTGATGTGCTCAAAGTTTAAAAGTATCTCTGTAAGTTGCATGCTCAGTTGGAAGCTCCTCTGATGTTTAATTCATAGTCATTATGCAACTCAGCACTGAGCTAGCCCTTAGTCGACCTGAGTAATCTTTGAGGATTTCATTATTAGAGATAGCAATCTCTAATACTGCAGAGGGGAAAAAAAAGACCATGGTCTAACTCACTCTACCATGACTCATTATTGCACTCCAGAGCTTAAGCAACTAGCTACACCACCTCCTTACTGTCCTCAGAACTACTAATTCCCATTTGCTTTTTCCTCTTCACCTTACATTAAGTAGCAGGCCCTCCTCCCTTTCTCCATTCAAACCATCCGTATTGGATGTCACTAACAGCACTTACTGGTCCTGCTGTACGGTCAAGAAGCCCGAGCTGCCTGGCTGCCAGTCCCTGGTGTGGTCAGAGTAGGAGGCCAATTGTGGCCAAGTCATTGATCGGAAGAAGTAATGGATCTGCCTTTGGCTGATAATGCATGATGTAATTGTCAGAGGGGTTTAATTATATGCTTATTACATGAAGCCCGGAGTATTCACCCTTCATCTGCATTTACTCTGCACAACGTGAAGGACATATGGAAGCTAAAAAAGAAAAAGTTGTTAGTTACTTCAGAGAAAAATTGAATGTCTTTGTTTGCTGTAAACCTGAGTCATTACTAGTGTTTTAGCATTAGTGCTGTGTCATGACATGAAATGCAGCTTGGTGCACTTTGATGACAGAGGATTGCAAAGTCTGTTGGAATTGCAGATTTTCCCACGGAAAGCGCTATATTTGACATATTACGAAAGTTTCCTGTCACGCATCATCCTTCAGTGGGATCCTTTAGTTCACAGAGGAGTATAATCTGCACTCCAAAAGATTCAAATGATATTGATGAGTTCATTAAAAAACAAAACAAAAAAAAAAAAGTTGTAGTCAAGCTGTCTTTACTAATGGGATGTGTCTGTGAACAGGGTATAAGTTGGTTTTACTGACGTTATTTTTGAATCAGCAATGAATATATTTGAACAAATAGTTAGAGAACCAACATAAGGCAGGTTTTCATTTGCAGGGATTCAAATTCTGCAACTTAAACAAAGTGTTTATCTCTATTACCAGGACCTCCACCACAACCACCAAAACTTGTGGTGGTTGATGTTGACTCAGCTCTGACTGGATATACTGGAGGCAGGAGGTGACATTCAACCATCTCAGTTTCTTCTTCTATTATGAGCATTCTTACATTGTGTAAGCGATATGCAGCATTCGTATCTTCCTAAGCGAAGAGCACTAATATTTAGGGTATAAAGGCTGAATTTACATCAAAAGTGTAATAAAATTGGAAGCCAATGAGAAAGATACAATCCCTGAGGGCTTGTTCATCAAATTAACCAAAAAAGAAATCATGGTTACAGGGCACTAAAAACCTTGTACAATAATATATTGCAGCAAAATATATGTGAGAAATGAGTGAGTTTTAAATGACGGATAAGAAACAATTGTGATTTTAAACATTTAGAGCATCTCAAGTTTGCTGGTGAATAAACCTTCTCAGAGGTCCCTCCTGACTTGTCATTATCAAAAGTTCTCTAAAGGTTTCTGGCACAAGCTTAATTATTACCGAGGGGCATAGAGAGGGAAAAAAGTCTAAAGAGGTGGAGATTCAGCAACACTTAAAGTATGTAGAACAACTTTAATATTTGACCAACATGTCTCAGCTTGTGGCCTTCATGAGAGTTATCATAAAAGATTCAGAACCAACATTTACATGGGATGCATATGAAAACAGAAAAAGCATAAATAAAAAGGGGCAGGGATAGGTTCACAGTAAGTTTGCACTATTTATCTTAAGGTAGATGCTTCTAATTTGGTAATTTGTTTCCTTTTTTTGCAGTTTCACACATGCCCCATTTAAACATCGGTACTGAATCTTTTATGATAACCCCAATGAAGACCATGAGATGAAATGTGTTGATCAAATATTTAAGCTGTTCTTTATACTACAAGTGTTGCTGGAGTCTTGACCTCTTAAGACTCACTCCTATAGGCTCCCAGACATGCCAGTCAAGCCAATCACGGAGCCCTACATATATCTACCTAACATATACTGTATCTTCCTAATGTTTTTTTTTCTTCTTCTAGGACAACCAGCATGCTTATCAGAAGGATGCCAAACTAGTAAATGACTTTAAAAACTTTACTGACTTTGGATTTCATGAGAAAAGTTATGAAAAAACCTATGCCCTTCTACATCATCTTCACTGTTGAAATCAGGTGACTGCATCCAAATGTTATATCAGCGAATGGAACTGAAAAGTGTTTAAATGGCTTAAACATTGTATATTTATAGGTTTTTAGACTCCTGATGTAATATTCACCGCTATACGAAGTTCACCCACTGACATTGAGGGAAGAGTTAGAGTCCCAGTTAATCTAACATTTTTATCATAGCACACAGCCCTTCTCTCCCTCCATCCCCTCATCCCTCCAGGCCATGCTGAACCGTAATGGTGGCCTCATCGCATGTCTGAGTGCATACGCTACACTGAGCAATGCTTTTCAATTACCTGCACTGGAGCCCTAGACGAAAATACATAGCGCATATTTCTGAGGCAAAATGCTTAGGTCAGACGGACAGAGAAATAAAATATACCTCATGTCATTTAATTTGACAGTTGTCCTTTCCCAGCTCTGGAATAGAGGTCGTCACATGTATGGCTGGCATAGTGCAGTGGTCTGCACTTCATATGGGGATGTATGCATTCAATACAGACGTATTTAGTGTTGACATGGTACGCATCCCTCCCAACCTAGCGACTTAATTCACTTCTGTAGGAACAAAAAAAACAACATAACTGTTATCACCTATTCATCACCTGTGACACACATTTTAGCGCTCTGTATTTTGCAAGTACCCATGAAAGTTACTAAGAGAGAATTAAAAACTTGAATGTTTTAACTGTGAAAGTGGTGAATGATGGAGCTCATAGAAGGGTTAACTGAAACTGATTAATAGATGGGTTTAGTGGTCGCTAAAACACTACGTGCCTAAACATCCTTATTTATTATCTGTGACTTTTTTGAGATTCAAACAGAAAATACAGTGATATTATTGGAGATTCAATCTTTTGGCTGCTTATTGGACATTTCTCTATTATGGGTTTTGGTCGTGGAAGCAATATAATAAATAACTAAACAAAAAAAAGGCTGTTAATAAATATAAATATATTTGCAATGATTAATTAGGATTCTCTTCGGTTTAGATGTGAAAGAGCCAGGTACCTGTATTTTATGTTTGTATCTTGATTGGAAAAAAAAAACATGGATGTCATTAAAACTTTATAGAACAAGATAGCTAGGGGTGCCTAAGATTTTACAAGGTACTGTAAAAAGAAAAGAAAAGAAAAAAAAACAACAACAACAGACACTTAAGATGCATTCACTGTCATGGAGAAAAGTTGACAAAAGGAATATGAAATAACAAAACGCATTCATATAGATTTTTTTTTCCAAGTAAAAAAGAAAAGACTCTATGTTATTCTGCCAAACTGTCAAAGATGACACAACATTCAAGATCCATAACAAGTTTTTCCACTTAAGTAACATTTTGAAATCAAAGAAATATTCTAGAGTTAAATCAACCGTTTGAGGTTCAACTTTTTATTGTCACTATTTCATTTCTCTTGGACTGAGTTGCACTACATTGAGGCAACATCATCCCTCATCCAAATATCATAAGTCTTTTCCTCTTGTTGACACTGGCATTTCACAGTTTATGTGGAATTAATGTGTGTCTTTTTTATGTGAATGTTTTTATTACTATTAGATGATAATGGGCATAAACCTCTCTCCGTGTAAGACATGGAGAGAGTCCAGTTGTCAGGCTCAAAGCAGAGGTGGACACAAGTGCAGACTTTGCAAAAACAAGAAGGTTTCAATCCTTAGGATAAAGGTATGCGTTGTAACGGACAAAGACAGAGTGGTGTTAGCATTCACGTATGAAACAATACAACACAATGTTGCTGGGTCGGTGCAGGGTATATATAAGGAGGAGACCAGGTGAAGCAGATGAAGATGATGACAGCACAGGGGAAGTCCATGATAATGAGAACTGAGGGATTCTGGGAGTTGTAGTGTTGGGGCTGGTGATCAGAAGGCTGGCGACTGACCGCGGTAGCTGGGAAGGAGCAGGCATGACACCAGTGTTCTAATAAATTATTAATGGAAATGTCCTACCTTGGCTTTATGTGCAGGCATGTTCTATCTAAAACAAAACATTGTAAAAAACAACAACAACAACAACAAAAACATTACTTCTCATCAAAACTACCTTGGCACTGGATTTTGTGGAAATCATTTTAAGAACAAGAAGGGTTACATGCTTTAGGGTGCTGGTTGGTGATTAAGCTAACATAAGTTACATTTTCATGCTGGTGCCTTCTAAGGACAGACAGGGGGGACACCTGTCCAATGAGCAAAGGCAGATCATTTTGTATTTTTGGTGCAACAACTGCAAAGCCACAGTCCCTTCTGAGCTTACACTTGTTTTCAGACTTTGATCTCTCAGGTCAGATGATCAGCTGAAAAAAAAGAGAGGAAGGCCTAAAGCTGAGCCCTGTGGAACCCCACATGAAAGAGGTGCAGAGGAGGTCACAGAATCAGGAAGGCCGACACAGAAAGTTCAATATCTTCAGACCCAAGCCATTGCTACGACCCTGATGCCAACACACACTTGTATAAACAAGTAGTTAAAATGTTATGGTTCACTGTGTTAATTGCCTTAAAAACCTGATGTGCTGTGCAATGTTTTAAAATCAGACTGGAAAACTTCAAAAATATGATGGTCCTTCAGAAAAGCCGTTAGCTGCCAGAAAACTGTTTTTTTGGGTTTTTTTTTGGGTTTTTTTTTTCAGGAATTTCTTATTTTAAAAAATCACATTTTAGAGATGGGACTGGGATTGGCAAGGACCGTAAGGTCCAGACCTTGCTTATTTGCCTATAGGGATAATCCAGTAACATCAAGTTGTCCCTTGAGACACACGTAGAAGAACACATTAATGCCAGGTGTGAACAGACTTACAGCTGTCCACTTGTGATCACTTCACTTGGGACAGATGTTAATACCAGGTCTAAACGGCGCTTTAGTAAGGGCTTGATTTTATTGAATAAATAAATGCAATATTGGCTTAATGTGAAGCAGGGGGCCGGGGGACTCTCCCATATTTAGGAAAAACCCTCATTGGACAGCAGCTCATTCACTGTTTATGATCTCACTGGAATTTATGCGTGCTGATTCATAATGTGTGAGACAAAAATGTGTCAGCCCTGCAGTAGGTCATCACCAGCAACACACGCCGGTTTTATGAGGGGTAGACATTGCTAAACAAATCCCGTTAATCACATTTTTAGGGGCAAAATGATGAAAAGAAGATGGGGGCTGAGTTGAGGAGGTATTGGAAAATCTCCTGGTGTCTGCCCATGTTGGGGGCTGCATTAATGAGCTTCTAGCAGGGAACAGAGGGTGAGGTTGTATCTGTAATGGTGTCCTTCTGGAATAGCCGGTGTTCTGTGTCTGTGTGTGTTTGTGTGCTAGCAAGGGAGGGAAGGAGAATTAGAGAATTAGGATACATGGGGCTGTTTTTACAAACAACCCCATGAAACAGGACACCTCTGATCATTGGCTCTGACCACTACAGTCGGTTTAAAGCATCTGCCTCCACACACAACATCCAGCTGGGCTGGCATTGGTCTTTTATGAAGCTGGATGATAACCAGCTACATTCTCTTGGCCTCTGATATGGAAGCGCCAAGGCTCTAAGAAAAATACACATCCATCCGGCTTTTAGAACATCCGTTTGGAGGTTACACTCTAGCTCTATTTTGCAGCATTTAGCAATTAGGTGGAAATTCTCAGATCAAATATGGAACAACAAACACCAGCAGTTATCTTTTTATAATCTCATATATGGAAATGAGTGTTTGATTTTCTCCTCATGCAAATGAGATTTTCAATTAACTAAAAAAAAAAAAAAGAAGAGAAAAAATCTGGGGCTTGGCAGAGCGTTCAACGCTCGTCTATTGTGTCCTCAGCGCACACACAGAAATAAATTATGAATACCTAAATAGCATTTCACATTTGAGATAATTATAGTGCTGGGAGATAGAAAGGGAGCGAAAGAGAGCATCTTTTAACATGCAAATAAAACACACCACTTTGTTTTCTCTTGCAAAGATCAATCATAATTGGGCAGGTACACACAATCACTGGGGTAATTTGATGACCTATTTTATTTTTGGATCACGCACCCCAAATCTCTCGTGTTCTGCTCCATGTGTACGCTACATTCACCGACTTCCGTAAAAGCATAAAAAGTCTCATTATCAAAGGCTCCACATACTGACAGCACAGCACACCATCACGTTTAACTTTCCTGCTTACTGCTTCAAGAAGATATCCGCAACTTGTTTGTTTGCTTTTTTTCCTCTGCTTATTTTGAAAACAGTGGCATGTCAACTCATATTTTGCTCTCTCTGACTCCATTTGGAAGTTTATGTGCTTTTATAATGGCACATAAGTAACTGGATGGACTTGCACTCTGATCTCAGGTCCTTCTGAAATGATTACTTCAGTGGCAGAGTTAAAAAAGATGAGGGCCGAGGAGCGGCTCTTCATGCACTGCTAATGAATGTTCCGACAGGAGATTCTTCAGCAATGCACCAGAGAAGCCATTAACAATGAATTGTGTACGCATTAAGAGAACAAATGTACAATGCATTTCATAAGTGCACAATGAGCATCTCACCCACCCATCACCGACACACACACACACACACACATACACACACACAAACAGTTCATGTTCCATGATTGCTGACCCAATTAGGCCATGTATTACAGAGCCTTTGTCCTTATGTAAGCTTACTTTCTTGCCTTCTCAACACTCCCTGTGGGCTCTGTCAGCATCAGAGTCGCTGTCTCTAATGTGATCTTCAGGTTAGCACTCAAAAAAAAAAAAAAAAAGTACGGGAGGGATTTGAGCTACTAAAATGAGCAAAAGATCACAAAGAGGTTAATGGTCCAGACAGACTGTATGTCACTTTAGAGTACAATGTTTTCCTGTCAGCACATGTTTTCACACATCTTGTACATGCCAGGAAAGTTTTAGGAGATGCAACTATGTTATATTAAAAGTGCTAAAAGCAAAATCGCTTGATGGAAGGAGTGCTGAAGACAGACTGTGTGATGTTTGGATTGGCTATGCAGTCACACGGTTGTTCAATGACCACTTCAGTGGGTAAAACACTTAGAGGTATGAGTGCATGTGTATGTACACTCTGTACTGTAAAACCAGAGTGCTGAGATTGATGTAAACGTGTCTGTGAGCTGCTGGGTGTTTACCAGTGGATTTCTACTGTACCAGCGGCTAATTCTGCAGGCTTTTACACACAAGTATCAATCTTGTCTGACCTGGCCTAGAGCTGCATCCTCCCCAAGGAGTCACTCTCTCCTTCCCATATCCTTTCCTCTTACTGCTCTCTTTATTTCCCCTCCTTCTCTGTTTTCTCATTTCCTTTGACTCATTCTCCTTCTCGCCTCACCCTCCCTCTTCTTCTCCCCCACCCCCCCCCCCCCCACCCCCCCACCCACCCCCATCTCTCTTCCTCTATCTGACCTCATCCCTCCACTAAATCTCTCCCCTGTCAAGTGAAGCACCAGGAACGCGGAAGTTGTGAACTTGTGAGGAGTGAGATCAATAAAGCAAGGACAGGCTGAACGATCCATCCAGACACAATGCGTTTTTGTGCAGCGGATGGGCACGGCGGGCCATAAATCCTGCCATCCAGTCCGTCTGCTGGGCAAAGAGCGCTGCTCGTCATCATCGTCCTCGTCATCCGGAGGGAGCAGGAGAGCCACTGTAAACAGTTGCGTCAGTTGTCCCATCACTTCCAGTGGAACAGATAAATCCATATTAGCAGGAGTGATGAAAGAGACTTTGATGCATGTTCAAAACCGAGGCACGTCAGTGAAATATGAGTGGGCTGCGACATATATGTCATGACGACATACTGGTGATGGGCTTCCTTACTAGGGAGGCACATATACGTGCTGGGATGAGCTTTCAATAAGCTGCTGATGATAAGTGGGATTGGCAACAGAGCGAAAGCATAATATGCAACCTCTGAGAACTTGAACGCATCTTTGACCTTTTATATGACTCTCTGCAACGATCCATGTTATGACAAACAGATGCTGATCCACTGACAGATGACAGATATGGAAGTCAAAATCACAATATGCAGAAACACACATGCGTGAAGCTTAAAATGCGAGTTATAATTCAATAACACCAAGTGAAGCAACTTTTAGAGGGCAGAGTGTGTGTTTAATATGTATGTGTGGGTTAGGAGAACCCGCACAAAATATTTGGTTTGTATTCCATACATAAATAGCAGGCTGTTCGGTGCCATCCCAGCAGTCTTCATATTTCCTGGTGACATTATCAGCTGCCTCCATCGTGTGCAGTGCGGGAAATAAATTGCATTTTTGCTGGTGGTTCTGTGGCTGCAGTCGGCAGGAGGAGCATTATAATATAAAACATGAATAAACAAAATCACTCATGAGCAAATGTGCAGGAGCATGGGGAGGTAATCTCCTTTAGGCATGGTCCTTGAAATTAACTCAAAGAATCTGCACATGAAACGTGTTAAGAAGATTAATCAAATATTTCTCCTACCCACAACACCCGCCACCCCCGCCAAACTCCTGCTTCTATTCAAAGTTCTTTTTTAGCCTCTCTTTTTTTATTCAAACATTATGGTAATGACTTATTATTTTGCTTACTTGAGGAAGATTGCTTGGCCACAGGTGAATCGGAGTGAGGCAAAGGATAACGCTATGGGTGTGAAATTGTCATATCATCTGTTTGCTAATGTGGCTTTGGCAGGGCATGAGTATGCCAGATGTGAGAGTTGTGCACAGTGGAGAAAGCGCTGTATGGCGTGTACAGGGGCAGTGGGCTTGAATAAGCCAGGGAGTAAGTGAACTAGGCAGATAATACTTTTAAACTTTGAAAACTGTAATTGGAAAACTTGAAAAAGCATACAGAAGAGAGGGCAAGGCAGTGGGTCAAAGAATATTGGTTGACTTTCCCCGTAGACATTTAGGACTGTGTATTTGTAATGTTCTTGTTGATGTACAGCAGAAGGAATACACTTTTTTTTCTTCTCCCCCTCTTTGCATCTTTGCTGTTTCAGTGCTAGAAAATGTGGGGACCAGAAGTGTTTGGGAAGTGACAGATTTTTTTTTATCATTTCGCCTTTATACAGAGAATTACTATGGCTTAGTGGTTAACAGTTTTGCCTCGCTGCAAGAAGGTTTTTCGTTCAAGTCCTTAAAGAGGCCTTTCTAAATGGAGTTTGCTTGTGCTCCCTGTACTCTGGCTGCCTCTAAATTGCTTGTGCTTGGTTATTTGTCTACATGTGGCCCCATGATGGACTGGGTGTACCCATGTCTTTTCCCCAAAAAGAGCTGGGATCTGTTCCGGCAGATATCTGTGACCCTGCACAGGAATAAGGTGGTACAGATGGATGGATGTCTTTATACACCAACACAATGGATTTGAAATTAAACAACAATCAAGATACGATCAAAGTGTAGCCTTTTAGCTTTAAATACAGACAATTTAAGTAAAGTACCTCTATTTTTAGGGGTCAAAACTATTTGGACAGTTGACTAAAAAGAAGTAATTTGGCTAGATGCAGTGTATTCCTTCGTTACTTCAAGACAAAGGAAATTCCAAGGGGATTTCAGTGCAAGATGAAGGGGCCATAAATAGGCTGCAAATACATACTTCTATAACAGACAGTAAAAACCTGAGGTGTGGCCAAATTAACAATTTAGTCAACAAGTTTTACGCCATGGAATCAGATACTGTGGACAGATAAAAGCAATATAAACTTCAAAGAGGAAAAATATGAAGAAAAGGAACAGGTCATGAACCAAAACATAACACATCATGTAGCGGGAGTTATGGTATGGGCATGTGTGGCTACCATACCACCAAACCTACCTACCATAACAGACTCACTGGTGTTTTTTGGTGATGATGTAGCTCGATCAAGATGTATAAGGATAGATTCTCTGCTCACATTTAGCCAAATGCTGCAAAATCAATCATAAAGGATAGCCTGGTGGTTGTGTGTGTAGTCAACCTGAATGGCAATGGTGACATCATTACAGCTACTCAGCAACACTGGCATGAACTCCCTCATTTGATTTATTTATTTATTTATTTATTTAGACACTACCAGTCCCCCACCTTTGACACATCAAGCAACTCATGACATTTTGAAGTTAAAGAAAAAGAATTTTCTTCAATGGCCTAGTCAGTTACCTCATCACATTCAAAAAGAGCATGTTTTTTTCAGCTGCTGCAGACAAAACTAAAGGCAGAAAGGACTTTTATGGTGAGAACGAGCAGCAAATAATCGGCCACTGCTGGTGGCTTAAAAAAAAGTGTTTATAATTACAATGTTGACACTTTGTATACGTCTATGTCTATAGGAAGTTTATGTAGCTTTATCTTACATTAACTTTATGTTGCTTATTACCTTTATATATTTACTTTTATTTCAATGTTTACGTTACATTTTTATTATTTATTATGCTGCATACCAGAGACAACAACTGCTGGCAAAGAATTCCTTAAGTGAAAAAGCTGATTCTGATTTTGGAATATTGTTTGAAATGGCTGTATTCCTAAATGGTACATGCAATGTTTATTTGTATAACCTCTTAAATTAAAGCTAAAAGTCTACACTTTCATTGTCCCTTGATTGTTTTATTTTAACTACGCTAGGGTATATAGGTATATATCATAACAACTCTCACCGTTCAAATACTTCTGTAATTACTGTGAATATAACTGACCTCAAAAACACTGGACTTACTAAATGTATCTTCATCCCTGCAGAGAAATTTGCAAGATAAACATCCATCCCCTTGCAACCTTCTCACTGTCACCCATCAATTACAGGACTTGAGCTTCGTTGGAGGCTACAGTTAAAGAATCCAGGATCAGATGCCACTCAAATGTCCTTTATCAAAAAAGGCTGTCAGACAAAAGCGGAGGTAAATCACTCATCTGTCCATGCAATCATGCAAATTGGTGCTATCCCTCATGTCCCGCACACCTCTTGTCACTCATTTATGCATGTTTTCTCCATACATTGCCGACCACAGCATGTTAATGTTTTGTTGTTGTTGTTGTTGTTTTTCTATAGCAAAGCACATATTTTAGACATTATCACTCGAATCTTAAACATTTCAGCTTTAGATATAATTATCCTTTCAGAAAGGCAAGCTAGTGTAACAAAGGAATGAAGACAGAGAGAAAGAACTTCTGGAACATGTCATGGCATCTTTTCAGTGGAGTATGGATACTTCACTGAATTGGATGCAGGAGAGATGGAAGGAGGGGCTGAGCTTGAGAATGTCCCCGGTGACCAGAGTGTGTGCACGGCTGATCAGTCGGTGGCCTGCTCTGCTCCATGATGACTGATGAGTTGGCAGTGGACCTTGGAGGTTTGGGTGATAGCCTTTCAGTTTGTGATTCACGGGGAGCGCCCTGTGCACTGACATCCTCTCGCACTGTGATTGAGTTCACAATCGTGCGCCATTCCTCCAAAGTATATATGGCTTCCAAATAGATAAATGGCAGAATCATGCGATCCCAACTGCAATACAGTAGCTGGAAAAGTCATACATCTACCTACACTGCAGATAAGATTATCTGTAATAGTATTTTTTTTTTTTTTTTTTTAATCCCACTTTGTCTGGTCATAGGTCTACAACCAGCGCCAAATCGAACGCTGAATCTACAGCCACCAGATCAGCAAACAAGCAAAACTTTATTTATAATGAACATTCCGGTCCGAGTGGAAGCACAATGTGGTACGCAAAAAATGAGATACCATGCAAGATATGAATGGTATCCTGCTACGTGGATATCATGAAGATGAAATATGTGATGATGTTATATATATTTTTGGAACAAGTCTACTGAGTTTGACCAGACAATTACATTTTTTTTTCTAACTATTCAACAGCAATTTATGGAAGTCAACCCTATGTTGAAGATAAATTTTTGTTTTAAAAACAAGAGGCCATTATAAACTCTCAAACTCTCAAAATGCAGTATGTCAGTTCACAGAATATTATGCTGATTGTTTCAGAAACTTGATGTGAAATCTTTGCAATAAATGGTGCACAACGCACTTTTATGGTGAGAGCAAGTGGCAACTATCCCACTTCCAGGATGAAACCAACCAGGAAGTTGGTTTTATGTAGCTTCTCGAGTGCCACCTGCAGGCCTGCTCCAAAAGCAACTCGCCAGCGGTGTTTGAATATGTGTACTTGTCTGTACTTGTGTTATTATGAAACATCATCAATCTCAGCTGAAGTTCTTTTCCAATTCTCAAATTTGCATTTGGACAAGTGAAGTACTTGTGTACTTGCGCCGCCCATTTAATCGAGGATGCATCCGGGGTAGACCTAAGGTGTTTCCCAATGTGTGTACTTCTCTGTACTTGCGTACTTGTGGACTTGTGTTACGTCATCAGTCGCAGCCGAAGTACTGTTCCAATACAAAGTACACAAGTACCCAAGTCCGGTCTGAATACCCAGATGTGTACTCGCCCCGCCCATTTTATCGAGGATGACTTATGAAGACTTTGGGCGGCAAAATATCCCAGAATGCATTTTGCTTTTTTTTCCTGACCTCTGCTTTTTTATAGCCAGTTGTTTACAAAAGGTTTTAATATATATATTATATATTTTATATTATGTGTGTTTATGCTTTTAAGCTTTAAGAGTTTTTTTGTAATTCTGTAAAACATTAAACATGGATCAACGCTCCTCCGTAAAGCCGAGCTGGGCTGTGATGTCACCAAGTACGCTGCCGTTCCAATGTAGAAAGACCGTCCTCCTGTCCTCCTGTCCTCCCGTCCTCCCGTCCTCCGGGAGTCTGTACTTCTGCAAGTCCGTACTTCTGACGTAACCAAGTCTGTACTTGTGTACTTTGGTATTGGAAAACAGCCTTATCCAGACTTGAGCCTGTAAAATATCCCAGAATGCATTTTGCATCAACCAGCAGCAGTAATGTGGAGGACAATAGTGTAAAACATGCTCATAACTTGTTGTTTTATAACAGAAAGTAAGTTTAAGACATTTAAATGCAAGAATGTGGACTTTCTAACTTTAAATTTGCAGTTAATTGATCACCAGCCTATTTAAAAGTTTGCCCAATATTGC
Organism: Arrhamphus sclerolepis; assembly: GCA_037176975.1. Classification (NCBI taxonomy): domain Eukaryota; kingdom Metazoa; phylum Chordata; class Actinopteri; order Beloniformes; family Hemiramphidae; genus Arrhamphus; species Arrhamphus sclerolepis. The sequence continues at coordinate 7,420,916 of JBAMYA010000015.1, read as the reverse complement.
CCGACCTTTTCATAACACGACTGAACTACTGAAGGGTAAAAACCACTAACAACACATCATATAAAACAACGGTGAGAGACACTTAGACTTTGGAGAATTTATTTTATGCTCAATAAAATATCTATAAACGTATGTTAGCCTGCTGGCTGAGCTGTAATGCTATCATGTACACAGCTGTTCCAATCACAGAAAGTCCAAACTGAGTCCTCTCATCCTCAGAAGTTCATGCTTGGCATACAACTTGGGAGAACATACTTCTACATCGAAATATTGAGCATTTGGAATTGACCCTCTTGTTAAAATGTTAAACTTTGCAGCAAAAAAAAAAGACCAAGTAGCTTTTAAATTTTCACTTGTTTTATATTAAATTATTTATTATAATTATATACTTTTTTATTCTTTTATTGATAAATGTTAATTAATCTTAATACATCATAAATCACTGCCACAATGCAATTCAAACTATTTATTTTGTAAACACACAACAATTTTGTAAAAAGTGTTTGTATCCCTGCGGACTCCAGCAATTGTTTTTCTTAACTAATATTCCATATCAAGAAAATTACGTTAAATTAAACTAAAAAAAAAAAAAAAAACTTTAAAAAAACAAACAAAAAACTTGAAAAATAAAATAAAGCGACTCTAGACCCTCACATAAAGGGTTTTGCTTGCAGAAAATTTCCACCTTTTGTTGGTCCTGGTACATGTTTGTAACTGCCATTTTCCAGAAAGGCGTGAAATCAGATCCCCTCTTTTTTCCACTTGCTGAAGTAGTGAAAAAGGTGTGAAAAAAGAGACACCATTTGTGTATGTAAGGTACATCCCCCCTTTTTGTTTCATTTTAATTCTTCGTCAAAATAACAATGTCAAATTGGGTAGATGAAGAGATGTTGATTTGAGCATTTCCCTGGAATAAATGTCAATTTGAGAGTACAAATACAATGTTCCTGAAAATAAGCAGTTAAAAACAAACATTATACTGTGGAGGGTGGAGTTCCATGAGTAACTTTGAAGTTAGTTTACTTTACAGAACCAATAAAGAGCCCTCCACCTTGAGAACAATAACTTCAACAACTACAGTGTAAGCATCCATACTATGTTAATGTCCTGTCAAGCCAGACTGTCAAGTTTTACAACGAGTCTATTTTAGGAGTTATAATTGCATGATTAAAAATGAAAAGTGTGATTTTAAAGCATAAATAAATACCACACAAACACGCACAACCTACCTCTTAGAATAACAAATGAATGAACTACAGTTCTGCAAATAATCAACTTATATTAATAATAATATAATGCACATAGCGGAAATCTTGATAATAACTATACAATCCACCAAAGACACATTAATGACTATGAATATGTACCATCTGATAAATTAACTATCATATCCCTTGAGTCAATTGTCAAATAGACAGTCCATGACTGAAACAGCATCATATCCCCAAACGCTATGAGTGACAGGCAAAAATTATTTTAACAATTATGTAGTTTGGTTGCAGCACCATGACCTTGTGTTTATTGACAACAGAACAGCGTGTAGTGAGAACATGAGAGAAAATTATAAACAAAAAAGACAGATTAGCTAAAAAAAAAAATCTTGTAGCTGCTGTGATGTTTCAGTGTTTACAGACCAAACTGACCCACAGTAGATGTTTAAGTACAGTATGTAAAAGCACACTGCCATGGCACTGACACAGTATGAGTACAAATATGAAGTCCAAATGATTTGTTAACTTTGTTTCTCATATTATATTAGAGAACAAAGTTCCAGTATCTCAGTAATAAAGAAATCTATCATGGGACCAGGATGACCCGGATGTGATCTTTATTACCAAGATACTGAAAGTGATGCTGTGCTAGCCAGTCCGTAAAAGCCATCTGTGCAGCTTGGTTTGTCCTTTCTGCTTGACGTAGCTATCACTTAGCCACAGAGATTTAGAATAATCTCTGATGCCGACGCAATTCTCTATCCTTTCCTATACACGTTAACCTCTGCAGTAATTTCCACAACACCATAAAAATGACACATATTGAGCATAGCAACCAGACTGCTAACATTAGCACAGCTGTGTCATAGCTTTAGCATGTTTCAAGCACATTTCAGTTCAAATTATTTACTTACTAACATATAACTGCAGCTGCACTGTTGGCATGGAAAGTCACACATATTACACCAGGCAAGCAGCTCCATCTCTCTCCCACACATACAAAAAACATATATTTTCACACATATACAACTAAATATATACATATGTATTTATTCATATTCACAATATACATGCTACTGGATACTTCCTTTCCTTTGGGATCAATAAAGTGCATCTAAATGTAGTCTTCTCTGCTGCCGCTGTGAATTGTGCGGGTCATCTGATTTAAACGCTTCAAAGTTTAGATTAATTAAAATGTACTTATTTTTTTTTTTGGTTTATGTTCAATCATTGTAAAACATGTAAATATGAGAAATTGTTCTGTAAAACGTACCTTCGCACACGAGTTAATTTATTGTGTGATTAAAATGTGTTAACATATACGTTTTTACTTAAGAAATTTTAGTACTCAGTGAACCTTATTATTATGATGTAAAATATATGACAATTAATCTAGTATATTGTACAACACCAACAAGTTCGGGTTTTTTTTTTTTTTTGGGAGTAGAGATGAAAACTAGTGAAGTATATGTTACCAAGGCCTGGCTTTTCTTTTGCATATACTCCTCAAAAAGCATTTATTGAGTTTCCAGTTCAACACACAAATGTTTGTCGAATTAAGAATTTATAATATTCTTCCAGATCCAGATTCAGCTAACTACAACAGCAAAGCATGACCGTTAACGACAGTGTATGCTTGTTTGTCCTCTGAAACCTCAAACGCTCGTACTAAGCATGGCTAACGTCTGTGTCCTTGTTATCAGTCTCGCTGTCATCCTCTCCATGCACCACTCTGTCATGTTAAGAACCAGCGAACTCCTTGAACCACTCATGCATCTGCAAAATCAAGACAGGCTGACCGTTTCCTTCTTGCCAGATCTCTAGTAGAGCATGTTATATCATTTAGAAAGCTGATTTGCACAAATAGCTTCGTAATTTCCAACAGCCAGTAACAGGGTGACGTAACTGTTGCTGTTAGTGAATAACAAGGCAATATGGAGGTGAGTCATTCCTCTGTGAGAATAGGGTCTTAGCCAAAGACTTTAAGCAGATAAGCCTGTTTGGGCTAATGAATGGACAGATTCTGAGATGTCATCTGAGATTTCTCTCCCTCACATAAATGGCACAAGGACATGTTGAGAAAAGGGCACGCAAATGCACCAACATAAAACCATCAAAGTCAATAAAGGAATTAGGGAATATGTTGTTTTAAAATTCAAATGATGTTGCATCTTGTTATAATTCATTGGTAACTTCATTATAAACATACGAGGCATATAAAAAAGACAGCTGAATGTCTTTTATATACCCAGTAAAGGGATTTTGCCTCCATGACTATCTGGTCACTGTTGCATTATATCAAAGCATCACTATCAGCACAGAAACATTTGTTTTTCACTACTGCAACCTTATTAAGGGTGAAATTAGTTGTGCTGAAAATGAGTGAGAGCTGCCTATTGAAGTCCTTGAAATGCTGGATCTGGGGACAGAGATACGAATCAGAGAGAAAACAGGATGCACTGTCTGTCCAGACCTCAGATGTTCAATGTGAGAGCTGCTCATCTTATCAGTCCCCTGAAATGGCTCTAATTGGGGATATGTCCCTATGAAATGTGTATAAATTGACAGTAATTGCTTTTGTATGCATGGAAATGCTAATTTTCCTCTGTAATAGCTATCAAGAAAAACATGCAAACTAGTTCAGTGGGTTCCTGTATCACGGATGGGAGAACAATAAATAAATTCAGGCCATGCGCAAATGCAAATTTCAGATGAAGCTACTATATCTCATCCTTTTGAGTGCTACTATGGTAATTGCTTACTAAGACCTACACATCTATAGCATTCCCATCTTATGTTTTCACTCCGGAGACAAGAATGTGGACATAAAATGCGGATTCCGAACACTTTTCTGAGGCAGTGCACCCACTTGAGATACTGACTGCTTGTGATAACTCCTGGGTTCAACGTCCCATAGGCAGAGCTTTGCAATAATCCATTCTCCGTACAGATTTCTCCCACGGAAGCTGCTTTATCCCATTATCACAGGCATTATACAAATGTATACTGCTGTAATCCACACATTTAGAGCCAGATGCTTTTGGTGACAGCCATGTTTCAACAACAAACAGCTCCAGATACAGTACAACACAACTAGAGGTGCCCTGGAACACGTCAGCCCATGCAAAGGACACGTGCTATCACAACAAAGTTCAACATACCATAAGTTCGGTTGTGTCTCTATGTGCACACATACACGATGTGTTAAAACAGAGGAGAGTTCTAAGCAAACTATTTTCAGAGGGAGCTGTTGAGCAGAGAAAACTCAGTCCCAGCCATATGGGGGTGTTTAACATATCCAAGGTCTCCAACAGAGACAAACAGAGACACAAGCGGGTCATGGGGGATGGCGATAGCTCTGTGAACTCAGCAGGTGGTTGAGCGCGAGATGTGATAACTAGATGTTCTGGATGACATCAGTGGGGGAGCTGGTCTGTCCTAATGCACTGTATTTGCCTAATAACGCAGCAGGCAGCAGAGGTCTGGGTGTGATGAGGAGGAGCCCCCCCTTCATCACAAACACAGAAGACGACACACAGACCTGCCTCATATACACTCCCAGGCTACATGACCCATGAAGGGCAAGAAAAAGAAAAGAAAAGGATCAAGCCGAACATACCACATAATAAACTTCACAGCTGCTCTTAATTGTAATAATTGGTGCATACCGTATAAGCTTTTTGGTATCATCTTGCGCACATTATTGTTAAGGTGAAGCTTGCCAACTGATAGTTGAGATCTACGCTTCGCTGAATACTGCTGCGCTGGGGGAGACATCATCCACTGGCAGATGTGCACAGCTCACCACTCTTTGCCACCTCTGTAATTGACATCTGCATGTAAAAGAATGGCAGCGGCACCAGTCTGTGCCATGTTACTGGAAAATAAGGCAGAGAATAAGCAGAGCACATCCTGAGAGCTTTACATCAACTGTCTCTCTAATGCCTGTGAGTGCTCTGGCATTAATGGGACACATTATGCCTCAAATTATGGAATTATATACAGCAGCTGTTGATCCAATTTGAATGTGGAATTACAGCTAAAACAAGTCCCTCCAGGGTAGAGTGTCTAGTTTTGGTTTAAATGGCAAGATTCTCATCTCTGCAGCTGAATTCCATGGTGAATTTCATGACTTGTCATGTAAAAATGACTATGTAAAAATCCTCCATCGTTTTAAAAAGGATAAAGGCATGCCTTGGAGGATGGAAGTGCAGGACTGACAATAACTGAATGATCAATAAAACAAAGCAATCTGTGGGGGCTTACAGGCTACTACAGTCCAGTGATGAAATCCATAGAAGTGTATTAGTGTAAATCTTAGGCTACTGGGATTCACTCGGCAGCAACGATGTGTCACAAAGTTGGCTGGTGTTTTAATATTTCTTTTCGTGTTTGCCTTTTACCATATTCCCCTTATGCTGAAAATTAGATTCTGACTGGGCTTTATTTATTTATTTATTTTCCCTAAATATACAGTATATAGCAACGTCTCCATAAAAGATAAATAAATAACTAAAAACATATTTTCACAAGTGTCAGAGGAATACAGTCAAGCACAAATGTTAGTACTTCTTCTTATGGACTCTATCTTCTTTTTTTTTTGTGTGTGTGTGTGTGTGTGTGTGTGTGTGTGTGTGTGTGTGTGTGTGTGTGTGTGTGTGTGTGTGTGTGTGTGTGTGAAGAAAAAATTAAATCAAAGTGGGTTATTATATTAGGCCACGACAACTGCAGATGAACAATATCACATGACTTTTTCAACAAGCTATAATTTATTAAATGAGAATCAAATGAAAAGAGGAAAAAAGAAATATAGTGTGGACAATGCTTAGCATGTCCATGATTCAGTAGCTTCTAGCTCTGTGTTTACCAACTATAACTTGAAACCGTCATTTAATGTGTGACTTTATCAGATTTTTGGTTCATTTGTCTGTTAATGTTTTGGGCGTTCACTTATTCCAAGCTCTTTTCAAGTCCTGCCACAGCATTTCAATCGCGTTGAGGTCTGGACTTTGTGAAACTTTTTATTGTTTTACTTTTCAGCCGTTCTGATTTTGCTTTGCCGCTGTGTTTCGGACCATCGTCCTGCTGTGTGACCCAATTCCAACCGAGCTTTTGCCGTCAGACAGATGGCCTCACGTTTGTGTGTACATAGGAGTTCAAATTTTAGCTGAATGACTGAAAGCTGCTCAGGCCTCATGGCTGCAAAACAAATGCAAATCATCACCCCTCCACCGCTGTGCTTGACAGTATGAATTCTGATGAAAGGCTCTGTTAGTTTTTCACCATAAAAGGGCGTGGACATTGGTCCGATCTATCCAGAAGTTATTGTTCTACATGTCTTCCAGTTTGTTCAGATGCTTCCATGTTATTTTTTTAAACAGATGAGGCTTTCATCTGCCAACCGCTCTGAACAAACCTGAGTTCTTCAACTTTTCTTTAACTGCACTCAAATGAGGTTTGCAAGGTCTGTGATGTAGGTCTTTTTCTTTTTGTTTGTTTGTTTGTTTTTTTCTGTATTTCTCTGTACATTGATTTCTACTTCTTAGAAGACTGGTAATTGTCTTGGATGCTTTCCACTTGTGAATAATCAATGTAGAACACTGAACTTCAAATTTGTTGTGTTATAACCCCTTTCAAATTGATGTCCAGCACAAAATTGCTTCTCTAAGACTATTGCTCATGTCTTTCTGTCTTGGCATTGTGTTAACACAGACGCGAATGCTCCAGGCCAGTAAGAGGTGATCAGTTTATCGAGGGTTGATGATTAGCAGCACATGAATATAACATACTCACACATATCCCATGGAAGTAGTAAAGGGTTACTAAGTATTGTCCACAGATCTACTTTTTGACTTAACTTTTATTAAATTAATAATAGGAAATAGAGGTTGCTAACTTTTGCAAATGACTGTATATGCTTTCCAAACTAATTAACATAATGTACATATTCCCTTTTCCTGAAATGTTGAATTATTGTATATATACTGGACAAAATTAACTTTTACCGTCAAATGGGTTTAAGTACAGCCAGCGTAACTAATCAGATTTCTGAGACAGAGAGAATTCATCGAGATTTACAGTGGGGCCCTCTCTTTTTGGGGTTAATGAGTATCTTCCACTACCTCCTCATAGCCATTTCATACCTCGGGGATTTGAATAATTCCCACTGATAGTTTCAAAATCTCAAATGAGACAGGATTAATCAAAGGCAGAGAAAGCAAAGCTGATGAGGGTGAGGCGGTGCATGCAGATGAAGAAGTCCAAATCAGGAGGAAGGTGACTAGCTATACACAGTGGGCAGCACATTCATATCATTTTAATGGCTATGGAGGTCCGTGACTAAAACAGTGTAAGAAGCTTCACACAGTCGCTGAGTGATTTTTAGAGCTCCATGTTCGCTTTGCTGTTTTAATCAAAAGCCATTTCTACTACAGTTTCTATCATTTTTAATAAAAAGTGATGGTGGCCCATGGTGCTGGACCTTCTTTCTCTTGAGTCAAGTTCAAATGAGAGTATTCATTATGGTGTTATTTAATTGCTGAGTGACTGCTCTGTTCAGTATTTTGTTTTTTTTCAAACAGGAGAAAAAAAGGAGCACTTTGTTGCAACAACCACAAAAAAAAAAGGAGAAAAATCCACCTTAGTAGCAGCAATGTTTATTTGGAGCCATTGTGGCTACAACCGTCTCAGACTGTTAAAAAACCACCACTGTCCATGCTCCCACATCTATTCATTCATCTTGAACAAGTCAATTTGATTATTCACAGCAGGGCTGTTGAAAAGCATGTAGAACTTGAGCTCTTGCAGAGGTGGTAGCCCCGTGTGGTATGGGCATTGGTATTTAAGTTCCCTTGGATAAATCATTTACGTCAATTCACTTACTGATGAGGCATGAATACATATGGCGAATTCTGTTCAAATGTGATTTATGTTAATTGTCACACTGGGACCAGCTATTGCACTGCCGCAGAATGGGTCACTGCATTAGAAAATTAAAGCAGAGGCTCTAATTTGAAATCTATTTGTAAATTCTGGCCTGTGGGATGAAGATGTGCTGAGCGCGTACAGAATGCCCTCCCAGTGTGGCTTGAACTTACTCCAAACTGGAAACCAGTCACCTGGGTGCAATAGCTCCCTCCCAGGCGCTCTCTCTGCCACTGTGCTCATTCTGAGGGAACTGGAATTAAGCTGCAGCAAAGGCACACTTCTTACATGAGTGAGCACACATATGTGAAGTCTGGGCTGCAGTGTGTATGTGTGTGTGTGTGTGGTATGAGGTCAGCAAGTGTGTGGCATGCCGGAGGCTACTTATGTTCTGGATTTCATGGGCTCCATTTCCATGGATCATTTAATACTTCTCCTCATCCACTTTTGGGGATATATCAGTGGAAGCTGTGGCTAGCAGTAGCTGTTGGCAGTAATCCTTATTCAACCTGGGACATGTGCAATTAAACTTTTCAAACTAGTGTGGACTCGTACGAGTCAAAACTGGTACTTTTTAATGTTATGTGAATGCTGAGACCAGTTATCGTTCAAAAACAGTTGTTTGACAAGCAGCAAGTATAGAGATGGAAAAAAATAAAAAAAAATCTTCCACCCATTTTGTTTGAGACCAATCCCAAAAGATGTCCTCCCTGCTGACATGTCACATCAACTGGCAGACAGGCTAGGACCCCACAACCTTGTCTGACAGGTTAGATTTATAAAACTGCTCTTTCACATGGCCTTTTGTCTTCTGTTGTCATCAGTGTCTCCTCCTACATTTTGATGCTTCATACAGTTTGGAATCATGTTGTTCCAGCCAAAGTTGCTCACTGTACTCGCATTAAATGAGAGGCAGAGGTCACCGTTTGGGCTCTTCACAACCAGCTTTTCTCTGACGTGCCAAACATCTTTTGAGACTGTCTTTACAGGAAACAAACGTGCAAACTTTAAACTGAACAAAGGAAAGCATTTAGCATGACACTGAGCACTGAAATAAATAATCAATCAATAAGTAGTCTGTTAAACGATAAGGATGTAAAGTACCTTTAAAAAGTATACGACTTTGCTACTTTGAGCAGAATTTATCATCCTGTTTTTCTGCAGCAGCATAGAATTAACCAAATCATTTATTTTTTTGTCCTAAACTCCTAAACCAAACTTAAGTAGCGATGATTAACGTATATGATACAGTACACAGATAAATTAGCATCTATTCATATCAGGATTTCATATTTTCCTCTAAAATTAGATTTGACTGTCAAGTGACCTAAATGTTACCCAGAAACCCAGCAGGAAGTACTGGACTGGACTGTACTGGACCCCCTGGCTATATGAGATGTAGGCAGCTAGCGCAGACGGCACAGACGGCACTGAAACCCTCTAACAAGCACTGGCACCCAAACAAAACACAATTCAAACCCCAAACAGTTATATAAACAAAAACAGAAAAACAAAGCCTATGTCCACTTTACTGCTTCTAGTAATCTGACCACTTCAAGGAAACCACATAAAACAAGGTGTCATCTGAAAGTCTTTATTAATGTACGTTTAAGTATAATTGAAAAAGATGCCTTTTCTTTCAGGGAACAAAGCAAAGCAACTTAAAAGTGCCACACATTTACGGGAACTTCTGCAACGGATTGTGTTTAGCTGCGATAGCTAACAAAGGTGGTTACTTTAAGTCATAAGTTTGTTTATAAATTGACTTCATGATTTCATTTTTAACTTCTTTTTTTTTTATTTGTTCTGTGCTTTCATTTCAGGGTACAAGTGAGCCATTAAACAGTATAATTATCAAAAAAAAAAAGAAGTGTTGTTTGACCAGCAGTGTGTAGACAGTGCATACGTAAAGTATTCATAATGCTTCACTTTGCCCACATTTTATGTTACAGCCTGATTCTATAATGGATGAATCTAATATTTTTTCTTCTAAACTCTACACACAATACCCCATCATGACAATGTGAAAATTGTTTTTGCAAATTTATTGTAGAAAAAAATAACTACTAGGAAATCACATGTACATAAGTATTCAGTCCATCCTGTTTCCACTGATCATCCTTGAGATGTTTCTACAACTTAATTGGAGCCCACCTGTGTTAAATTCAGTTGATTAAACATGATTTGTTTATATAAGGTCTCACAGTTGACAGTGTATGTCAGAGCACAAATCAAGCATGAAGTCAAAGGAACTGCCTCAAGGGACAAATCTGGAGAAGAGTACAGAAAAAAAAAATCTGCTTTGAAGGTCCCAATGAGCACAATGATCTCCGTCATCCATAAATGGAAGATGTTTGGAACCACCAGAGCTCTTCCTAGAGCTTGGGAGAGAAAGGCCTTAGTCACAGACAATGACCCTTCAGGTAGTTCTGTCAGATCACCAGAGAACCTTCCAGAAGGACCATCTCTGCACCAATCCACCAATCAGGCCTGTATGGTAGAGTGGCCAAACGAAAGCCACTCATTAGTAAAAAGGCACATGGCAGCACACCTGGAGGTTTCCAAAAGGTACTTGAGGGACTCTCAGACTATGAGAAATAAAATTCTCTGGTCTGAGCCAAACATTGAACTTTTTGGCATGAATGCCAGACATCATGTTTGAAAGAAACCAGGCTCCCCTCATCACGTGCCCAATACCATCCCTACAGTGAAGCATGGTGGTGGCAGAATCATGCTGTAGGGATGTTTTTCAGCAGAAAGGAGTGACTTCAGGACAACTCTGGGAATGTCCTTGAGTGGCCTAGCCAGAGCCCAGAATGAATCCGATTGAACATCTCTGGAGAGATCTGAAAATGGTTGTGCACCGACGCTTCCCATCCAACCTGATGGAGCTGGAGAGGTTCTGCAAAGACCAATGGGCCAAACTGCACAAAGACAGGTATGCTAAGCTTGTAACATCATGTTCAAGAAGACTTGAGGCTGTAGTTGCTGCCAAACGTGCATCAACAAAGCAAAAGCTGTGAATATTTATATACATATGATCGCTTAGTTTATATTTAATAAATTAAAAAGCCAAATGTTATATCAAAGGCCATGGCAACAGCAGTTACTTCCTATATATATATATATGTATATATTTCTTTTTTTACCTTAATAAAAAAGTTATATTTATGTCCATAATGAAGGATTAACTATTTCCACTGAATCACCTGCAAGGATCAACATCAGTTTCTGCTAAACAGTTAAGAGTGGAGTTTCTTTCTTTCTTTTTTAAAAAAATGGTTGAGTTCTTTCTCTTCAAAAGCAGAATCCACTTGCTGAAAATGAGATCTTTTTTTTTTTTTCTTTTTCAAACAATGATCAAGCATAAGCAGAGTGAGCACTGAGACTGAAATAATGAGATCCTATTTTCCCTTCATTCTACCTTCGCCTTGCAATAGTCAAATCGAGTTTAAGCAGAGAGAGAAGATGATAGATTAGTTAAGAAGGTTTTCTGACAAGAGAGGGGTGGGGGTATAAAGAGGAAAAGAAACCAACGAACAGCAGCTGTTTTCATCAAACCAAGATAAAAGTGTTGCGTAATGCGCTCCCCTTTTGAAATGCCGTAGAACTTCTAGATCCCCCACTGACATCTCGGCAAGCAAAGTAGGAAGCACAAATGAGATCATGACAATTGGAAAAATTTACTGAAATGTCATTCAAATCTAAATATAAAACGACAAGGAAAATCAAATATCCAGTTAGTGGCCTTAAAAAAAACAAAAAAACAAAAAAACAAACAGTATGACTTTTTCTCTGCTTCTGTGCATGGAACTAAATAAACAACCAAGAAGGAAGCAATGTAAGGGCTTTTGAGGAACAGCAGAAATGATGAGAATGTGAATGTATATCTTCCACGTGACATTTCATCAGGTGTGCCGTGTCCCCTCAGAAAGTCATAATTCAGTGAACAGAATGTCGTCATTTACATAAACAAACAGCCGCTCAGTGCTGGGAATGACGATCTTCCAATCAGAGCTCTCCGCTGTCTGTCTGATGACATCAGTGGCAGAAGAAGGAACATTACTGAAGAAAACGACGCGTCCAGATACCTCAGTGACACAAATTAGTCAATGAATCCTAAAGTGACATTTATAAGCCTTTGCAAAAATGGACATACATTAAAGTTTGCAAAGACTGAAGAGTTCTGGAATCCACAACAACAACAACAACAACAATAATAATAATAATAATAATAATAATAATAATGATAATAATACTGATAATAATAATAATAATAATAACAATAATGGTCAGGAATCCCGTGGAAAAGAGGTTTTCAATCTCAATGGGACTTTCTTGGTAAAATAAAGGTAAAATGAAATTTAAAAAATAATTAATCATTAGTAGGTGTGATCTCTAAAAGGAAATATGTGCGTGCATTAACACAATGTTGTAAAGGAAAGACATCAGCAATGATCTTAACCTTCTGGAGTCTTCCACGTGCCTATTTATGGATTCTGTTACACATTTACTTATCTGATTACCCACACACAGATTGGAATACACAGTTGCACAATTCTCCAAACACATTTTCTAATTCTGCAAACACACCATCCCAACTGACACAGCTTTGAAAGCATAATATAGCCTTAAATATTAATTGCTTCATCCCTGCTGTCGCAGTCACTTGGAGGATGTGTGAATGTGTGATTGTGTGAATGTGTGATGACAGTTTGCTCCGAGATTTACAATGATAGCCCCCAGAACTTAATTCAGTAATCTTTGTTCACGGGACTCACATTTTGTTTTGTGCTTTGCCTCAGAAACCTGCATTTAAAATTCATACATCTGCCACCAACACCCATTTCTTAGGCTGAAAATAAAGGATGAATCATGTGAATGAATGTGCTTTGGTTTTCCATGCTACAGCAGCTCCCACTTCTTTTCCACATTTCAAATCTTTTGATTGGTTCTGAGACAGTGCATAATACAGATACGATATCTAGGTCACGGATGTCCCAATATGGAAGCCAAGTTGCCTGCATGATAACCAGTAATCCACTTTGCTGTGGCTCCGGCCTGACCACTGACCCCTGCTGACCTCCTTGGAATTGATTTTGCACTTGAAACGAAACCATGCACACATCGAGCCAAAATATCGGCAGAAAAAGAAGAGGGGGAGAACGAGGGTGACATAAAGAGAGAGAAGAGAAGAGCAGGAGCCTGGAAAGAATAGAGGGGCTCTTCTGAAAGACTGTATTTAGCCAGGGGAAAGATAGATGGCTACAATGACTTACTGTGATAGAACATCTGTAGAATAGCAGAACAAAATGACGAGGGCCTTGTGAAAAGCTGTAATTTAATAGCCTAATTTCCTGCCCGGCCCAGCAAGAATATATGTCTGACACTGACAGCGGATGAAAATGCACCAGGATTTGATTTTCTCCCAAGTGGTGAACAAGTTCAGACCTATCTTTTGCTCTTTAAAGTCCCGCTGGCAATAGTCTGTATCTGTGTGACTGTATGCATGTGTGTACCTAATGATGTGAAAGGGTAGGCCAAGATTCAGATATTCTGGCTGCAGTGGCTTCATCCTCAGGGCTAATGACAAATTTAGTGATAATCCGCATGTTATAATTGATGTTTCCACACCACTGACTCAAACCATCGGTAGCACAAGGGAATAAAATATATAAGTAGTATAACATCAGCACGTCCAACCTTTTCTTTTTCTTTTTTTTTTCCTCGATCAGTCTTCATTCGATTTGTCCTACGCTCAGGGCGATGACGCACAGCACAAGCAGTCCACCTCTGCGTGACGTTTATGGTACCTGCGGTCCAATCTCCATGCTGCCACTGCTGGAAAAGGTAGAAAGCAACACTAAATAAACAGTAGGTTGCATGATTGCCCAGCAACCCCCCCCCACCCGTAAACATGCTGCGCTATGGAGGACTAATGTATTTATAAACCCTCTCATATGTGCACTGGGAACAAATTAAAGACAAATGAGGTGGGTTTCCTTCACTCGCCCCGGAAAGCGATGAAATTGGGGCAGCATCATTTTCAACAAGCACCAGATAATCAACAACAAACTAGTGCAACTTTAAATATACTTTGAAAAGTGTCTATAAAACTTATTATGCAATGTTTCATGGGCCCGAGCACTGCTTATTTTCTATAATGAAGGCGTTCCTTTGAAGATTAAATCATTCCAAAGAGAATATTACAAGTGCAGATGACAAGTTTGTTAACTTTACAGTCATAACTCTGCAGCACCAAAATGGAGCTGCAGTACAGAGATAAGTTGCTCATGTCTCTTTAACTAAAAGGACTGCTGTTTTGTTTTTGTTTTTTTATGCACTACTCTGTAAATAATTAATCGATGAAAAAAGACACCAGTTTGTGAAGCAAGTAGAAACAAAGGTGGAACATGTTCTTCTTTGTGTGAATTAAATGCAGGTTAATCAAACAGGAACTGGATTCCGGTGTTAGTTTTAGTCCTTTTTGTAAGATGATGAGTGTATTTGACATCACAGTACAGATGTTGTGTTTTGCTGTATTAAGTCGTATATGTTGAACATAGAATCTATCTGGAATATTTTTTGCAGTGTTCATGGGCATTGTTGACCAGTAACAGAATTATTTCTATTACAAAACGATATAACTCATTACTGAAATAAAAAACAGAAACGTTGGGATGTGGTAGACGATGGAAGCGTTTACTTTCACAAGTTGGAAAAATACCCATTTTTTTTGGTTTGTTTTTTTGTTTTTCTTCCAGGGAGAAAGATGACAGGAACACTAGGATCATTATATTAACCCTGTATAGGTACCAGGACTGTTGCTGGAAACTCGACTAATAATAAAGGTTTTCTCCAAGTTCACTGGACTGAGAGCACAAGTCTTCACAACAGAAAAGCTGCTCTGAAATAGTAAAAGATCAGAAAGAAACACCTTAAAGATGTTTTTTAGAGCAGATATTCTACAGTCAGTCATCATATGTACTTTGACTGTGACCATGAGGAGGAAGACGCTTCAGTGACTAAAATTGAGGTTTCAACATTTATGGACATTGCAGTTATTCTCTCTAGTGAATGAGCTGATGATGTCTTTTATTTTTCTTCCTATCTTACCAGAAATTTGATGCACATTTACAGATTGATTCACACATGGAGAAAACATGTGTAAATCCAGCCTCAAGCCTTAGTTGAACATGACAGCCCAACCTGTAGAAAGAACCATTCCCGTAATAACTTTGACCAGCTGCTCTCATAAAAGTCGTTTCATAGCTTTCATAGGTTATACTGTACTGATCCCATGCTTTAGCTGCACTTTTACAGGCACGCAGGCCTGAATTTCAAAAAGAAGGGATGAAATTACTCATTTTACACCATGCAATCGAATGTGAATGTGCAAGTTATCTGACTCTCATCCTATCTGAGTCCATGTGGCCTTAGACTGCTGATCTGTCCAGGGTGTACCCCACATTTTGACCAGTGACGAGTGGGAAAGGCTCAGGCAATTCTCCATGACCCTGAATAAGAAAATAGATGGATGGATGAATATTGTGATATGATATGGAAAGCAATATAAGTTATATAATGACTTACTGTTGGAATTGACAAATAAAGGAGAGTAAAGTCAATCTGCTTATTAAGCCCAGATAAACTTAAACACACACACACACACTAGGTAAGTGATGTTAAGAGTTAAAAACATTTTTCAACAGATAATACAATCTAGGAAAGATGTGAACTCTTAGCATTCAGTTTATGGAAAGTTATGTAACAGAACACAGCCACTACACAGAATCCATCCAAGCACACTGTGCACAGTGAGACAGAGACAGGACTTGGGCTAAAAGGTCACTCCACCAATATAGCTTCACAAATAGCAAACGGTTTGCTGCAACATTGAGGCTCAAATGGTTGTTTACTGAACCTTTAAGTGTTCAGCTAAAGTTGGGTCTGTGTGTGGACTCTTTGAACATCAACCTGATGTATTACTGGATAAAATTATTCTTTTGAGTTTCTATATTAGTCGAAATGAGAGCTGGAGTTTTGTTTTTTTTAAATCTTTTTCATCTTGTTGCAAATTTTGACAGAAACTGATAAACATAGACATTTAAACTTCTGCGCCGATCCATTTTTCTGCATTAGAATAGCATCGGTGATACATCTTTTGGTACTGGCTGCGTTTGAAAAAAAAATATAATAATTTTGAAAGTGACAAAGAATGTCACATTTTCAATACTTCACTTCCAGGACACACAGTGTCTGCTCAGCAACAAACAACAAACTCTCTATATATGTAAATCAGATCGATAGGATATCCATACAAACGGCTGGCAGCTGTGTATTGCCATGAAGCAGCTCACCTAATGTAATAAGGAACATCAATAGTTGATTTTTAAACCCAGTGGTGCAGAGAAAGAAAACGAGGATGATGAGATTAGCCCAGCTTGCCTCCAACACCGAGCTCCATTTTATAAACAGGCACAATTAACAAAAACTGTCATTATACAGAGGACAATGGCATATGTTGGAGAAAATAGAGTAATAACTTCACAGTGTGAGTCAGAAACTGCTGCACAACAAAGGCAGACTCATATTTGTGTCTCAGAGTCAACGCTGACATTTGGACGTTTGGATATGATAATTAATCATGATAAACTGAAACGCTTGCATGTGCAGGTTGTGCACAGCTGCTTACACATCCATTGTATGTTGGTCTTCAGACAAGCATAATAATGTAGTTTGACAATCGCCAGCGCTGTATTACCGCACAAAATTAGCAGGTGTGCTCTTTGGCAAAAGCTCTTCCATTAATGCTACATCCTGAGCTATGTTCCCAAGGTGGATTAAGCCAGGTCTTAACTAATTATGTTTTAGCCGGGAACAGACATGGTTTTTGCAGAATACAAAGTAGAGAAAAAAAAATGTATCTTTAGTATTCAGATGTTGTTGTTGTTGTTGTTTTTCCATGTACACATTATTTCCCCATTTACTTTAGATTTGGTCAGTAGATTATGCGTCGTTTTATTGAATGTACTTTTGTTGAAGCCAGTAGAATTTCACTATGATTTTTATTGTGCATTTAAAAATTTTTTAGAGCTAATTATAGGCTACAGCTGTCACCATCTATTAGTACAAGCTATGTACACAATTACCATGCAGGTGTTGGCCTTCTTCAAACTGCAGAGCTTGCAGAAAAAGTATTGGTTGCTTTTTTAATACCAGACACTAACGGTTTCTTCAAATATAGCAGTTTGTAATTCAAAGAAATGAGAAAAAAACCTTTCCTAATACATCGTTCTATTAGGTGTATTCATTCTTTTTTCAGTTTGCTGGCAGATTTTTTTCTCAAATATAAATAAGTAGATATCTTGTTTAAAAGACGTATGTCTGGGGGACTGGATTGGCTAAAATGTGCAGACAGGGCGGCTGTTTCCCATGAAGTAATCTGCTTGTTTAACCCTTTGATGCAGCCAAACACATTTTTATGTTTTTGGCTTTCAGAATCTAGCATATTTCATCCTTTTTCTGATGATATATGCAAGGTTGCACATTTTTGAGTGTTCTCAATATTTTTTCTCGTTTCATTTTTAGCCTGTTGTAAACAACTTGAACTGAAATATTCACGTTATTGACCCCGTTGCACATTTTTGTGCTCACAGGAATCCAGTCAGACCACCACTTTTGATCCTGCTCTAATTAGTGATTTGAATGGAGTCCTATGAGCACAAAAACATGCAAAAGGTCAATAACGTGAGTATTTGACACAGAGCATCGATTAATAATGCATATAAATTAATGTTGCTGCTAATCTTTCACATATATCAGGCTGCAATAATCAACCATATAATCCAGCTTGCATGAAGTACATTGAAAATATAACAGTTGTTGCGTTTTTAGATTATAAAATGGGGTTGAATCATCATCACAGTAACTTGCCAGTTTAAAGGTTAAACATTTAAACACATTATTATGTATGATTAGGATGTATGCTGATTAAAAAAAAAATGAAAGAAAAAATATTTTATAACTTTTTTACAGTTGTTTTTGTCTTTTTTTTGTCAAAGAGTCGTTAGCAGTTTTGAAGGTGCATCTAAGGGTTAAATATGTATTTCTTGCCACATCCTTTGAATCCGAATTGTTTAGCCACAGCCTCAAGTGTAATGTTGATGCCCACACGTACTGTTTGATACTGAAAACTGACCGGATTCGTCATGGAATTCTTGTGACATCTGATACAATCTGCTTGTTCTTTGCGTCTGGGACGCTCCCAAACTTTCCATGTTGCTTCTGGTAGGACTGCTCGCATTAGCTCGAATGGCTGCTATTCATAACAGCTGCATCTGGTGCTACCAACAGACAATGAAATGTCATAATCAGTTTTGCTGCACGTACAGTACATTCTTGAGGCAAAAAGCAAAAATTTAGTTCTTACAATCATTTATTTATTTATTTTTTAGTCTGAGCATAATACCTATAGTCTTTTTAAGACATTACATTTAACTACCCTGTGATGTGGGAACAATCCCGTCATGTTGTGTAGAAGAGGATTAGGGATTTTAGGAAGATGAGGATACTTCTCATCCTGGAAAAAGAGGTGAAGTTGGTGGGGGACAACAGATACCTGGGTCTTTGCAAACTGGATGAAAATGCAACACTGAGGTTGCTTAAAAGAAGGGAGAGACTAGATTGTTACTTTTTAGGAAGCTTATGGCATTCAGAGTTTGCAGCAAGACTGTGGTGAAAATGCTATTTTATTTGCAGTTATCTGTTAGCGCAGCAGCATCAGAGCCACAGACTCCAATAAATGAGAAAAAAAAATTCTAACGATAAAGAAAGCGGGATCTGTGATGGTGACTGGTCTGGAGCCCCAGGAGATGCTTGTATGAAGAAAAATGTTGAATATTCCCTTCAATATAACAGGCAACACTACACATTCTCAGCGTAAAGGAGTATCCACAGCCGGAGTTCTTCAGCACCGCCGTAATAAGAACGCTCTACTCAGTGCAACAGTCTTACATAATGACTCTACAATGACTATTTGTTATGCAATTCCATCCACTTCTTCCTCAATCTAACTTCCCTTTGGGATTAATAAAGGATCATTCTATTCAACCTGTAATTATTCTGCCACTCTTCCCATTATCATGTTTCATTTCAACGCCGTGCTTCAGCTCTCCCACATGGTCACGTCAAGCATGAAAACTATCAAGGTGTGTACCCACAAGCGTCTCTTCCTGAACAGCCGGAGGCCATGTTTGGAATATTTTACTAGAGAAAAGCGTCTGAAGGAGATGAAGCTCTCAGACCTTCCTTCCTCACTATCTCTCTCTCTCAGTTGCGTTTAGATTAGTCAGAGCATGGTGACTCAGCCATTTGTCACTGAAACATTAACAGCCTACCAGTGGGTTTTTTACAGGCACCAGGTGAACTAATAAAAACTCAGTCGGTGTCCTCAGGCCAAGAGAATGGCAATTCATCTACAAACAGCTAGTGTATGAAAAAAAAAATCTCTGTTAAACATCCCACCAGAGGGGTGTATATTTTTTTTGCCTTATTTAATAAATCTGCCACTTCCACTCCATCCAGTTACATACATTAAAAATGACTCTTAAGAGGCAAACATGCATTCTGTGATAGAGATAATAAAGCCCCAACAGAGGTAATAGAGAATAAACATAATCGACAATTAAACATGTGTTCATGTAGCTCTGAGTTACTGGTCTTTCATGCTATAGTGCGTTTTTTTAAAGGTGGTTATTGCTATTCATGGTTTTCAGGCAGGAGCAAATGGCTACCTCTGCCCATGAACACGTAATTGAGGGGCCTGAGGAAGATTTCGGCAGCAAAGAAATAAAACAGAAATCAAAGAAAATGGCTCGGAAACCGGGGAGGAGTGAGCAGGGAGGAATATGCTTGGATAGCATGCGGCCACGTGTCTCCAATTCATAATTAACTTTTTAGAACCATCACAAAGCTACGAGCGAGGTGCTCATGCCAGCAGAATTATTCCTTTTTTACTGGCAGATGTGACTCTGCGGTGTTTCATTATGTTTATTTACATATTTTTCGCCTCGCCAGCCGTGTATGAGGTAGTTTGGGGGAAACACAAGCTGCCAAACAAGCACACACACTTTGTTTGTAGGAGGAATTCAGCAGTCCGTTGATATAGTTTGAGACTTCTGTGTGACTGAGATTGCTAAGTGGTTTGCAGATTGCTTGGGCAAGAAAATCAAATCAGTCTTTTGCATGTGTGTACGTGTGAGTGTGCATGTGTGTGTCATGCATTTAAATGTAGGACTCCAAAAGCAGGAATGTTATCAATCTTTATTTTAATTGCTACACCTTAGGCGAGCACCAGGTAAGTATATGTGACTAATAAAATGTTAAATGTGCAAATTAGATGCTGTGGATATCAGGCAATCATCACCCACTAATTTATATTGTTAGTACATCGTGCCAGCTTTTTCTGGTTAATAACAATTTGAACAAATCTCTTCCTGCTCCTTTCGAGAAAAAAAAAAAGAGAAAGAAAAAAAACGATGGTGACTCATGAAACAATTGTGGCAAAAATGAGCTTGGAGACATTTTATTGGTACTGATGTCATTTTTTCATTTTTTGTGTAAAGAGGGGGTGAAAAAAAAAAAAAAATCATTAAGTCCAGTGACATCTCCCTTGTCTTCAGGCCCCTGTAATCACTGACCAGGGGATGTTGAGAGGCGGGCACCGGGCTCTTGTTAATCCTTCCCTTTCTTTGCTATAAATTATGCATCAGAAAAAGCTTTTTCCACCTCAATGAATGTGTCCCTTAATCCCTGGCTCCTAAAACCTGTTTAATCTGAACTAAGTCATTAAAACAGTAAAGGGATATCACAAAGGACTTTCAAGCCAATTGGCTTAACGGTAACGTGATTAGATCATTGATCTCAGCAAAGCCTTGGGCTTCCAGGTGCGAAATGACTATTTAATGAAATCAGAGAAATCTCGTTACTAGAAAATTACTGATCAAAGTTAAGACCAGGTGAATGGAGTGGCACGGGTATCCATGTATCTGGGCAAAGGTATTTATTCTCTAGATCCCCTCTTGACATTACCAAGAATGTATGGGAGGGGAATTTGAGATTCTGTTCTTAATCCTTTTCCAGCCTCTATCCATACCTCCATGTGTCTTTCACAGAGATTGCTGATTTAGGTTTTGATAGTGATCTCCACTAAAGAACATTTCCCCCTACAGATGCACAAAAAGGAAGTGACCTAAAGTCACAAGAGCCTGATTAATGCAATTGCCATTTTATCCTTTTCTTATTATATTCCCTCGCGAAGTCTATAGTATCAAGATAACACCTTTAAGTTTGTCATTTACAATGGTGGTTACCTTTTATACCGCTGGGTGCCGGGAAAATACTCTCTAGTATTGCAACTTACCTAAAAAGGTTAATAAACACTGTATCATTAATGAAAATTAATGACACAGATCATACATAGACCCTGGCATACTTTTTCCTGTTTAATTGCCGTGGCTGAGAAGGACTCATTTTAATTACCCATAATGCAGCATTGATGTCCTTCAGTGTCAAGTTGAAAAGTTTTGTTTTGTTTTTTATTTTCTTTTTTCTGGTCATTATCATAACCAGTACAGTTATTGACTTATGTCTTCATCAGAGTTTTGCTTGTGATATGAGTTGCTGTAATGAGATTGGCATACTTGCATAGTACGAAGAATTATCTCATATCAAAAACGCAATCCAGTCTGAAAGATCTGGACACTGACTGGTTAATGTGAATTGCACAAATCAACGGTGTCATCACTCATGGGTTTTTCTTTCTGAAAAGCGCTTCTGAAGCCTCTTTTTCGCCACGCTGCATGGCGTCATGTTGGGAAGAACTGACACTCTCTTCAGTTAATCCAAAAATGGGAAAATGAGCAGAACAAGCAGGCCTGGAAGCTGGTAGGAAAATGCCCACCTTAGACCAGTTACTGCAAATTAGCTGTTTCAGCTTGGCTTGTCAGCTGTCCTTATTTCAGATGTTGCTGCTGAAACAATACCAAAATGAGTGCTGCTAGAGCTAAAACGAAGACTAGCAGAGCTCTTCTGGGACCTACATTCACTCAAATGCGACCCAGCAGGTCGACCAAGCCCACTGGCATAAGCTTATGAACAGTGGGTCAAGTGGCAGCTGGTCCCAGTGGAGCTCAGTTAGCCCTCCTTTTAGCTACAGCAGCACTCAAGTTGTTGGCTAGCGCTCCAGTTAGTTAAGTTGGAAAGGTCCTGAAATAATCCAAGGTGAATGTTGCTGGACCAGAGAATCCAGCTGGTGCAAGAGGTTGAAGGAAGAAGCTAGTAGCAGTCAGGCTGGTGTTCTCTGGTTAGCTCTAGTTAGCACCCTTCAACAAGGGTGAAGACAGCTGCTTTAGGCTGATTTGCTTTTTTTTTTTTTCCCATCTGACCCTTTCCCAGGTCAAACCAAAACTGGCCACAGTGTCTCAGCATAGGTACCAGAACAGCCATCTTATGTTTAAAATAAGAATGACGGTGCT
Organism: Arrhamphus sclerolepis; assembly: GCA_037176975.1. NCBI lineage: Eukaryota > Metazoa > Chordata > Actinopteri > Beloniformes > Hemiramphidae > Arrhamphus > Arrhamphus sclerolepis. The sequence goes on along the minus strand of JBAMYA010000015.1, from coordinate 7,398,244 downwards.
CTTTTAGGTCTGTATTTATAGCTTATAAATCAAGTAAAGACAGTGCAAAGCTTAAAGTAGCTACAGTAATAAGTGCTATCCATTCGCTACAGCCAGTCATTAATTAAAAGAAAACACCCCGGATTTTGCATCATTATACTTGATGAGGTACGTAAACACAGACTTGCCCTTATATCTAGCTATGGAGATTTAAAAAAGAAAAAAAAAAAAAAGGATTTTGAGCTGTTGCTGTAAAGTTGGACAGTTTAACATGTGAGTGGGGGGTTTAAATGGAGACTGACTTATTTTTGAAGGCAGTCCCAATGGTGAGTCAAGGAACTGTAATTTCTCATCACTACCAGCTCTGTGTCATGCGTAGCCCCTTGGATCTCACTTAAACATGATAATTAAAAGACAACAACAGCATGACATGAACAGAAGACAGTCATCCAAGCCTCCTCATCTCAAGTGGAACAATACCTGAAATCATTGACACAGTTATGATCGTCCTCTCCTGTTCTATAAATAAATAATTATTTCGCAGAAGACCTCTTTTCTAATTAATAAGAAGAGATGAAATATCACTTAATTTCAAATTTAATTACCAGTCATAATATTTCCTTCAATGGACCTCTTGCTGCTCCTGTGCAGTTTCCTAAAGCGCTCTGTATTAAAAACATGAACATTTACAATCCCGTGGACTGCACATGAAATTTCCCTTGATAGGAAAATTCTGTAGGAGGTGAAAAAATACCAGGAGGCACACAAACACAAACAGACACACACACACACACACACACACACACAAAAGTGGGATATACACAAAACAGGCATATCATCAGGACTACATAGGATAAAAAGGTTAATAAACACTTGGTAATGAAAATTAATGACACAAATCATACATAGACCCCGACACACTTTTTCCAGTTTAATTGCAGTGGCTGAGAAGCACTCATTTTAATTACCCATAATGCAGCATTGATGTCCTTCAGTGTCAAGTTCCAAAGTTGTCTTTTGTGCGTATCACTCCTGATGAGCATTTAAGGCCATTATCATAACCAGTACAAAGGTATTGACTTCTATCTTCATCTGAGTTTTGCTTATGCAATAAGAATTGCCATTAATTGATGTAATGAGGCTTGCATACTGACTTTCACCACCACTTTAGGTCTCAATCATATAGTGATGATTTTGCATAAAGGGGATTGGCTGGAGTCCTGGTTGGGTTCACAGCTAATGCATGCTTGTCATTTAGCTCCAATTTAAACAGCTTAGTAGTTTCTTTAAACGCTTAAAAATGCTTATACGATACATTAACAAATATTTATAAAGTTTAATTACTTTGGTGTTTTGTTTTTGCAGTCTTAAACCATCATGCTGCTCTTCTAATGGTAGTCGAGCCCTTCATTTAAGTAAACAGCACAAGTTGACGTATATGTCTTATTCAGCAAGGTTAGCGCATGTCAATCACAGATCAATATAACAGACGAATGTTCTTTAAAAGGAATTAGTGGCAAGCAGATATTCAAAATAGATTAATTCAATACAAGTAAAGTTGTAATTTGGTGGAAATTCCAGAAAGGTTGATACTAAATGGTTTACCAACGACCGTCTGGAGTCATGTCAAGGGAGTGAGTGAAAATGCCCAAATTGCACCTTGCTGATTTAGCACTTTGTTTCAAAACTTTTGGAAAAAAAAAAAAAAAAAAAGATTCACATGCACGTGCACGCACACAAGTCCTGCTGCTTGCTACATTCTGATGATGGATTTTGAATAAAGCAATATGATAAATTAGCCAACATATAACATTTCACTAATTAATTATAATTAATCATGTTGAAGTTTTCAGAGGTGCAGCCGGTGATAATGCTGTCTGTTTGATGTATTGCACATATGAAGCCCAGCATGTGGATCAACCCCTGTCTCTGGGCAGGAGTGGTCTCTAGAACTGTGGTTTGTCTTTCACTCAATGTGTCCTCATTTAACTCCACAGATGGGATTTCATCTTAATTGACAGTTACCCACATCCATTCGTCAACACGACAAGCGCGTGGAGGGGGACTGTTGGTTTGCACCCTGAATGTACACAGTGAGCTTCACAGGTGGGAGCATTTCGCTGTGTTTTTCCATCCGCCTTTTAATGTGTTTGTCTGTATATCTTTCTGGAGTCCTTTTGACGGACGACTCACAGGTCAATCTTTGCGTCAAACTGCAGCACCGTGCCTTTGCTGGAGTCTCTGTGTGTGCACGCAGGTGTCTGTGGATGCAGGGTCACATAGCCTGCCGATCCATTGATCTCAAGCTTTTGCTGTGAATTCTGGCCTTTGTCTGCTTGATCTACCTCTCTTGGTGTCCTTCTTTTCGCTGTCATTCCCTGACACACGGCTCTGACAGATCCTGAGTGTTGCACCGCTGGGAAAATAACACGTATCTCTGACCCCTTGAACTCTTTCTTCTCCAAAAGCCCCAGAGAAAGAATGCTTTAGCTGCCCACGCCTCTTCAAATGCCTACCAGGGGACATGGCTGTTGAGACAAGGAAAGGTAGAGAGACATTTCAAGACAGGTATAGATCTTCAGCTCGTGTCAGGTGTGGGTATTGAGGAAAACAGCTAAGGATTTACAGCATGCACACTTCATGTATTGTGCATGAATTGTAGGCTTATAGACAGTTTTGTCAGCAGTTCTCTTTTCTTATGAGCTGCGTTTGGTGTTAAATCACGGACAGTATAAATAGCCGGTCAGTTCTTTTCTTGAAGCATTGAAGTTTATTAAATTATGTTAAAGAGCTCACAACAGACTAAAATATAAAGCAGCTTGATAATATGTATAAGCCAGGACCAAGAGACTGAGTTAAAGGCAATCACTTTATATAAATGCCAACGGATGACGGGCCGTCATGTGTCATATCAGAGCCTCACGAGGCCTGTTCATACTTTTTGCCCACTCTGCACTTGAAAAATAGCCACAAACTCCCCACATCAGCCCATCTGAAAGCTGAAAGGAAGTTTGTGGGCAGACACAACACATAATGTTGCCTTTGGATCGACCCAAGGAAGCGATGTCACAGATCATTCATAGAGCAGGCGTTGTATACATTAAAGAGCGAGGGGAGGGGATTGGTGGAGGCGGCCTCACAGCAACAGAGGACAGCCTATGGAAAATGCCCCGACTGCCTAACCGAGATGGTGATGTCACCAGAGTGGAACATGCATTTCCACACTCTGTCTCCTCTGCTGCATGTGTGTGTGTCTGAGTGTGTCTGAAGCATTCTGTGTGTGTAATATGAACACACACACACACACATGCATACATACCTTCCATATGCTGCATCACCTTCAGGCCGTCCTCGTCTCTGCCTCAGGGATGTGACTCCTCGAATGATTCTCTCATGTTTATCGTGTGAACTACACAACAAGTCCATGTTCACGGGTAGTTTATCTGGTACAAGTGTGATGAACCCTAATATATTGATTAATCAAGCAATGAGTCAGGTCCACATAGTACACTGATATTTAACACCGTTCACTTTACAGCAAAGATTTAATCACACCCACATTCAAACTACAAAAAAGAAGGCTGTGTTTGAGTTTCTAAAATGTCTAAACATGTGTAGCGGGTGACCTGTGGGATTACATCTCCCCCCTAGAGCTCATGCTCATATTGTGTACCAGCTATAGTGTATTGTATCACTGTGGGCGGCGTCTTAGAGAAGTTTGAAAATGTGTACCGCTTGCTCTTTAGTCCTTCCTTTCTAATCCTTTTTGGCTGCACAATGGCGCCTTACTCCACAAAAGTAAAAGCCTTGAAAAGGGACAAGTGCAAGCGTGGCCATGACGTCTGGGCACTGATTTCATGCACAGGAGGAAAAGGGAAAAAAAAAAAAAAGTGTGTATGTGTGCCTGCACACAGGGTATTAAACAAGTGTGTGCATGCCAGTCTATGTGCTATCCCCTCCTTTCCTTTCCAACAGACATAAGTTGAACTGGGAACATGTTAATCTAATTTGAAGCATTAAATGAACAGACACATGCATGACAGGTTTGTGTTTTACAGGAGCATATCTCTTCAGGTCTTTTCTGTTGTTGCAGCTGAAGAAAACTTGGAATATAGAACAAAGGGGAAAAGATGGCATCAGTGGAGGAACAAAAATAAATATCCACACGTTTTCAAGCTTTATTCCCTTTGGAGATCTAATGCTTGCAAAAGTCTCAAGCGTTAGCTCTGCAGGATACAAAAGCCAAAACATTGCACAAAGATATTAACATACCATTTACAAGTGTTGGTTGTGGTGTAACTGTTGTAACTGGGGTGTTTTCCGACGCTTGACCACAGGCAGAGAGCGGCAGCAGAGCTGATTTGTTGTGCTGCATTACCCTGACAGATTGACTGATTGTTGACAAACAGCTCGACTCGATGCCAGTGCCGCTGCGGTCATCTCCACTCCACTGTCTGACTGTTTGCTGTTTTGAGGTAATTTGCTGAGGCTACACTGGATGACAGCCGTGCTTCATCCCTCACTTTCATTGCGCCATAAAAGGGTCCTCTGTGGTGTTGGATGCTGCTGTTTGCTGGTTATTCTTTGTCATCATTACGTTGTCACAGACAGGATAACCAGAATGGGAGTGGGGATGAGGGGAGGGCAGTCACCGGGGTAGAGGTGGAGGCTCTGCAACCATAGCTGGGGTCACAGAGGGACACAAATATCAGCTCATCTGTCCATTCATCTTCATGTACCTGAAGCTGTAATGGTAACTGACCCACAGTGGAAGGACAAAGTCCTGCGCTCTGAGTGGCAAACGTCAAGATCTTGGACTTAGTTTTCATTGAAAACCAGCAATGAGGCAAAGATTTGTTTTTTATCACAGAACAAAGTGAAACTAACTATCAAATGAAACTGTTCTGTCTGGATTTGTGTTTGCAATAAAACCGGGAGTAATTCTAAAAGATATAAAAAGATTTAAGCCCCATAAGCTCTCTAAGCTACAAGGATACTTTGATCTGAAAAATGATTTGTATGCTCCGTGATCATACAGCAAACACCATGGGGTGTTTCTGCAAGTTTCCAACAGTCTGTGTATATTTTTTGTGTGTATATGTGTGTGTGTGTGTGTGTGTGTATGTGTGTGTTTAAAGGCTTCCACAGATTTTCTCTGCTCTGCACCTGAAATAGAGACTTCACCTGTGGATGAACCTGAGCTGCGCGCAGCTTTCCGTGTTGTGTGGGTGAAACAGCATCTTCCACATTCCCCCTGACTGTGGTAGAAGATCCTTTAGGTCCTACAGCAGTCTGCGGAGCTGTTGGGATAACGACAGGGGGCCCTGATCTCATCGCGCCTTGGCTCACTGTTCCGGGAAAGAGCAGGATGATGTAATGCTGTGTGCGGCTTCGGTACACACTTATCAGATGCACTAAGAAGAAGAAAGACTAAGAGAACAAGATAATAATATCATCATTGCTGCAACCTTATGAAGTATTTTGTTGTTTTTTTTTAATCAAAAGCTTTTATTGTAACAGCAATCACCATCTAATCTATCTCATCGGAGCTGAATTGGTTATTCTGCGCTCATTGTTTTGAAAGCAGTGAGTGAATTTATGCAACATCGGTTTGAAATCCGTAATGAATGTGCTTCAGGTCCTCAAACATCTAAAGCCGTCTTGCGTTAAGAATTAATGCGTTTGGCAGTTTAATGGTAAATCATATATTCCATCTAGTTCACCTCCAACTGATATATTTATTAATATGTGAATTGCCAAATTAACTGATTGCTTTTTTTTTTTTTTCCAGGAACATTGAAGAGCCCACACGTTTGCATTACCTTCATCCTTCCCCTTGTCACAGCATAATGCAGTCACCTCTGAAGAATCATACGACTCCAGTCTTGTAAAAGACAGGGGTGAGAATATTATACTGTGGATTTTATGTTGGGCAATTAAAGAAATCACTGTTTTATGTCCGAGGCAGAGATGGACCTTCCCTGATTCACAACGCTGCACTCTAAAGTGGAATAGCCTTGACTCCTGTAGTTTAATTGCCCTTTGTGTCCAGCGTATTTTCTTTCTAACTGGCCTAATATATGATACATCATGCAGCATTCCTCTTTGAGATGTTAAAGTGCTACTGATGCAATGAGGCTAAGCATCACAGCTGTCAATAATGTGATGAGACTGCATTACCTCACCTCCTTTGTGCACGGCCTTGGCACACTCTTGCAATTTTGCTTGATTTGGCGCCTGCAGCCGCAGCCCAGCCCTCGTCCTGTGCGAGTGTCTCGTAGGTGAAGCATGTGTCAGGAGCCTGAGATGAAGCCAGAGAGCAGGAGATGAGTCAGATGAACACTTGACAGTTGATGTCATCTCCAGTGAGCACTGATGACCAGTCCCAGCTGTTTTGGTGCACTGAGGCACACTGCAGCACCTGTCTGATGGAGATTTAGCTCGCACAACTGCAACACGGAACAGAGCACGCTGCTCACAGGGTTTTTATTACTCCCCAGCGATGAAGCCAACAGAGGTCAAATGGGGCAGACAGTACATCTCCAGTAGAGCATGGTTGCGTAGTGCCAGTTTGGCTGAGAAAATGCCATGGAGAGTATCACTTTTTTCTTAGCGCAGTGTCCATTATTTTCCCATTTGTAAGCTACAGATATTCGCAGCATCACAGGTGTTAGGACCCAGTAATGCGCCTCTGAGTACTTCTGATGACATCATTTGTGACACACTCACTTATAGGTCATTCGCATTACGAGATGTAGTCACACAGTGTAACTAACCTCCACCTCATTGGGTCCCTAAAAGAGGCCGCATTCACAAAAATAAAAAGCAGACGGGGTCCATTCTCATGCAAAGGTATTTGGTAATAATGCCTCGGGTGGCAAATGGAAATATAGAGACGTAGAGTTGGAAAAAAAAAAAAAAAGCTTCGTGCAATGGTTCTCCATAGTTTCCTGGCATCCCCCTCATTGTAAGAAGGAAAAAAAAAAAAAATCATTGCTTCTCCACCCCAACTAGGCTTTAACAGATGTGTCAAGTTTAAGTTAAACTGTAGCAGTTTTTTGACTTTTTCAAAAATAAATTTAAGTTCAGCCACATCAGTTCATCTGTTAAGAACAATGAGCATAAATTTCAGTCTGCACACAAAAAGCAATATGATCAGAGGTTGCAATGAGCCTGTTTTCCACTTCAGATCTTTTAAAAAAAAATAACAACCTGTACAAAACAAAGGGAAAAGTTTAAAGTTTATTTGTATACATTTCCAAAAATGTATAATTGCCACACTTATAGTAATAAATATCAGTTTTAGTGGCAATCATGACTCAACAGCTACATTACATACCTGGGAAATTGGGACATTGCTTTTTGGTGTTCAGTTTAATGTGGAAATAACATAAATAAATTGCAGTTCTTCTTGGATGGTCCCAAAAGTAAGACAATCTAAATCTTGACCTCCATGTTAAAAAATTCAGCTTTGCAACAGAAATAAACATATTTACAGCCTGGTTCAAAAAAACAGTTTAGATAATTCTGATTTTAAAGAAAATATCTTTTTTAACAGACCACTGCAGTGGCTGTGCGTTGGCATGGAAGGGTGTGAGGACGAAGCTGAGCGAAGCAGCAAGTGGCAGGTAGTGTCTGTCCACGGACAAAGGTTGCTAACCGGGCTAACCATTCACTACTTTGTTAGCGCTTGTCCTGGAGGCAGCTGGAATAGCACAAATTCATTCATTGAAGACGACTAAGAAGCTTCAAAAAGAATCTTCTGAAAACCTGTGGGTGATGGCACAGGTGGTTTGTCCAGTGCTTTTCATACAATCTGTGTTCTTTCTTTTTTTTTTTTTTTAGCTTGATTCCAACCCTGTCTCTCTCTGTCTAATCACCATGGAAACACAGTTCATTTTGTGTAACCTGAAAATAAGTCTGAGTCATCCGTGGCTGGAACATTAATTCCACTCACTACAAGAGAGAACACGTGGCCACTTCAAGCCAGCACCTGTCTGTGGGAGGGGTTTCACCCTACAGTTTGGGGTACATATATACAGTATAATATACAACAGAGCAGCAGATCACCTCTTACTGCATCAAAAATGGTTTCACTGTAATAGCTCTACTTTATAATAGCTATTGCAGTGGAATAACTCTAATTTAATCTAGCAAGCAATCAATATTTTTTGACTGCTATGATTTATGGGTATTAAGTAGGACTATTAGCCAGGTGGTAAAGAAAAAAAAAGAAACAAAAAGAAAAGAAGAAGAAAAAGCTCATGACGGACTCCCCAATCCGTTGCTCTAATGCAGAAGAGAATAATCGGTCTTCTAATTCACAAATAGGTTTAGAACTACGGACATATTTTCCTAATGAATATGTGAATTACTTCAGCATTGATTTCTATTGTGTGAGAAAATGGAAAATTAAGAAATAAGTGTCTGCACAGATGCCTGCAGACACACTTAATTGACATTTCACTCAGAGACCACTAGAAATATTGCATATGCTGAAAGCAGCAGATTGTGTATTTAAAGCCTCCGGTGAATCAAGGTTACAGCAGTGACCCTTTTAGTAGTAGCCTGTCGTACATTTAGCAGTGCAGGGGATCATTACAAACTGTCCTTCATCGCATTATGACAGATCTTAATTGACTACCGATACAGCTTTGCTGAGTTGACAGAAAAATCGTATTTTAATCTAATCACTGCAATATACGTGATTGGCTCCTAGCAACACTCTGGCATATTAAAACATTGGATTGGAGAGATGGGTCAGAGATCTTGGGAACAACTAAATTCTAAAAGTATATATCAAGTTCCCAAATGGATGTATTATGGCTTTTATGTAACCTCAGAGACAGTCTAAGTAAAAAGGTGTCTTCATGTAATCATTAGATTTGTACCAGTCAATGAGATTTCCTTATTGTACGGTGTTTTAGCAGTTATTCTCCACAAGGTTAGAGTGCATTTAAATCATGTCCTTTCTGCAAGTGGGCCATTCTTTCAGCATGTTTATGTTGAAAGCACTGAACTTCAGTCACACTTTCTGTGCTCTCCTCCACAATGTAGCACTTCATTTTCTTTTTCTCGCATGCTTACCATGCAGACAGTTTTCAGTCAGTCTTTCCAGGTTTATCACTGAACCACATCATTAAAAGGTGCCCCAGGGATCCCTGTCTATACTCCACGTTAACTCACTGTCGCTAACTCCCTGGATAAAAAGCCCAAGGCTGAGCGGGCTCACATTCTCCTGCTCACACGTAAATGATGGCACAGGCGATGGTGGTCCAGAATACTTTCGGTGGTCGTGGGGGAGAAGACAGAGAAGGAGAAAGATGATAAATTGCATGGAGAGTGGGCTGAGTGGACGGATCAGGCTTCTCGTACCCAAAGAGCACCATCTGCTGTCAGCTCGGGTGACTCATTCAGCTGTGCTGATATGTGCATGTTAAGGAGCATGCTGAGAAGACATCAGACTCCTGTCAGGCACACTGACAACGGGCTGCATTATAGAGAGGAATATGTGGAGCACTGTGGGAAGAAACAGGTGGGGTACCGAAGGCACCATCTCTTTTATCTTCACAGAAGAAAAAAATCAAAAAAAAAAAAGATTCAATCCAAACAATCAAGTCAGACCTTTTATTTTTTACAGATCCTTTCAGATCATGCTTTGCCTCTTGCTGCTTTAAAGTTCATTTGTTTTACCAGGATGTGTTCAAAGAAAAATGCAAATAGAGGAGGGTTCTGCAGAGAAAAGGCTTTGATTCAACTGACATTCTAGTAATGGAAGCAAAATAAAACAGTTCTCATGAAATGCAACATTAATATCCACCATGAGTTTTCTGGATGAACTCTTGACATTCCCTCTTGTATAAAAAAAATTCTCAACAGCACATTCTTCCAGTGCAGCATGTGTTTGCCTTATACTGGCAATATTTCATCTATAGAGCCCCAAGTGTACAACTAGAGTAAAATAACAGAATAGCTCAGGGGTGAGAAGCCAGTATAATGCCAGTATCCAATGACCATGTCTGGCCCCCTTAAAACTATGAGCTGTTTATGGTCAATTTTAACAAGCTGAAGTACTTGCTGCTTTCTAAAATAAAAAAAAGAAAAAAAAGAAAACAGTGTTTGGAACATCTGAGGGGAAAGAATATCATAAGATGGTCTAGAGTTATTTAAAAGCCCCACAAGCAAATAAAGCACAAACAGTGATGCAGTGATGTCCCTTTTCAAATATATGGGAATTATTGCGTGACACTGAAAAAACAATCTCATTTTTTTCAGAACTGTGCCTTCAAAATGTTTCCCGCATAAAGTATTGCCTTTTCTATTTCTTCATAAAAAGATAAATGAATTCCCCAAAGTGATCACGATTACATATTTCTGAGATGAGGTGTAAGGTCAGCTTCAAAGGCAAGGTCTTGTCATCTCCCATTTCATTTCAGAGGTCCAGAGGAGCCTTATTGTCAATAAGAAGCAGCTGTATTGACACCTGTGACACTGAGCTGGTTTGCCTCGGACTCCCGGCTTCTCACACTACCCACTGGAGAGAACCATGCGCACGACTGCATCTACCGTAGCATGCCAATACTAAAAAGGTCACAATTTATGAAAGGCCATGACATCAAAGCTTTGATCGATGGCTTCTTGTAGACCACAAATACAGAGCTCAGATTGATTCTATAGGTGATATTGTTTCCAGTGATCTGCAGATGAGCAAGCAGTGTCAAGCCGGGATCCATGTTCAAGTTGAAAACAGGCAAGTCTATAGGATTTGCGTCAGTCACACAAGGTGGTTGGACAGTGATGGGAGACGTTACTGACCCCACAGGGTGATACACACTTGTCAGAGTGAGACAGGTGCAGACTGTAAGGGCAATATTATATTATGATGAATGGCTGCAATACTTGCCAGCCATAATCAAACAGTCTTTCTTATCTAAAACCATTTTATTATGGACAATGATGATGGTTTAAAGCTGCCTGAGATGGGATGGATGGATGGATAGATGGATGGGATTTCAAGGAGATGATCCAGACAGGTTGACATGAGGGGAGGTAGAATATATTAGAGAGCATCGGTGCCAGAAGGGGTTACAGTGTACATTCACACACTGTTATGTATGCGTTCCAAAATGACTTAAGAGCCTGGGATCACTTCCAGCAACAACAAAACACTCTACATCACTTTCATAATATAATAATATCATGAACAAAAGTTTGTGAGACACATAATGAATATTTGTCACAGCTGGATATGGCTGTTCACAGATATATTCTTTCTGCAGGAATCCATTTTTTCTAAAGAAAAAAGGGGGAAAAAAGCATAATAAAATTTCATAATCAAAAATCATTTACTCCTTAACATGTCTTAAATGAGGTAAGTAACAACACACACCAAATTATACTGTGTCAGTATTTATTTACCAACAACTAAGCCACTTTGCAGATGCAGTTTGTGAAAATTCAGTACAAGCTTATTGCTTCCATGGAATTAAAACATAATTAGCAGCCAGCAAATCCAGTGCACTTATCAAAAGCATATATGATGACTTCAATAAAACAAAATCAGTATTGCAGTTTTCTGGACTGAAATATTCAGGTGTGTCTTAACATAACGCAAAAGGGGTAAGACATCAGCAATGATCAGATGCCAGTACTCACTGTGCAGCTTCGCAGTATCTGACAAAAGATGCACAATTGCGGCAACAATTGGCCATCATAGCTCCAAAACACTGGTTGTAGATCTCATTATGAAACATGAACAAAGATGAAAGGTAAAATTGTCTTACGATCAAAGACAGGCTGCGCCAGATATCAAGCAGTATCAGAGTATGTCTGCCTGTTGCAGCGGCTACGATCTCTGTCAGCTAGCCTACAAATAGGAACGCAACACACGAAATTATGTAAATATCAGCATCATCTCATCCACACGATGGTAGCCTAGCAACAACAGCATCGAATTCAACAGAAAATGTGGAACTCAAAGACATATTATCATTATTATTATTTCTTTTCAACGCACATGAACACCACTCTGGCAAAGTTTCAACTCACTGGCGCATTAGCAGCAACCTGAGGTGGGAAAACATAGATAATGTGATGACAGTGTTTACAGTCTGAAATACGCTCACTTCTGGCAAATCCATGATTCAGTGTATGTTCAATCACACAGTGTAGCATGCAGTAAATTAATTATCTACCAATTTTACATTGGGCAATGTGGTTTAAATTAATCTTATATGACAGCAAAAATCACAGAGCCTGTCAATCAGGAAGGATTATCTGGCCATTTGTTGTAATCCATCATTCTGTACTGAGAAATATTAATCACAAGTGGAAAGCAATCAAGACTTCCATTTTCCGAGGAGTGGATGTCCCATCGAGTTCACGCCATGCCCAGGTCATGCAATGCAGCAGAGAAAAGGGGAAAAAAAAAAGAACTACATTTCAGACAACAGGCCTCAGTTAGAAGTTAGCATGTTAAATGTTAAAGTTCACAACAGTACTGACAGAATAGCCAAAACAGAAAATAATCATAGTCTTGCAATGGTCTAGACAAAGTCCAGAACTCAGTCCTATTGAAATACTCATGAGGGACCACAGGAGAGGTGTGCATAAACAAACAACCACAAACTTCATTGAACTGAAGTAACGTTAAGAAGACGACATTCCTCCACAATGATGAGAGGGACTGATGAAGTCATTCCAGAATGGTCAAGAAAAGCAAAGGATCAGTTTTACGAAGACTCAATTCCAGAATCGTGAGCAGAAAAATAAATTCTAAATTGGAAAATTGAAAAAAAAGCAAACGGATGTGATCAACTTTTGATACTGAGCTGAGGTGTTTCTAATGAGACACCAAATAATGCTTCATTTGGGTGAGTCAGAGGTATGGAAGGACCTGCAACGTCTGCTTTCAGATTACTTTCACAGTCAGCTGATTTCTGGCTGTTTCAGAATGCTGTTTTGCAATCAAGAGTCTAGTAGTTATTTTACATTAGTGATCGGCAACAAACTATGACCCAGTGCACGATCTGACAGAGTTTCGGTCACCTGAACGGGGCATAACATGTGAAAACAGAATTTGATTACCTGAAAGTGGTCCTAGAGAGAAAAGGAGCAGAGCAAGCTGTTTGTGTGATGATTTGCTCTGAACACAAAAGACAAAGGAAAAGACAAAGGACATGGGTAAATTAATCAGTTGCCACACGTGGGCATTGGTAATTCTCTGTGCTGCAGAGAATGGAATTTGAGTATAAAAATATATTTTTAATGACCAAAAAAAAAAGGTGACGTCCTTGTATTTTGGTTGCCCCCCTCTCTGGCTGGTTCGGTGTCTGCCAGCCAGTGGCAGTGCTCGGCCACACATTTGCAAGCATCCTCGATGAGTCTTTAAATTGTTCACACTTAATGAACAAGTGCCAATTGCCTGCCGATTTGACCCTTCATCTGACAACTCAGGCTTAAAATTGTGTGGTCTGAAAGCACCCTGAGGAATGGATACCATATACATTCAATCATACAGCTTCATGTGGAGATGATCAGGAGGAAGACACAGATGTAGAGATGGGGCTTGGTTATCAGTGTTTTAAACAGACCCTCAAAGTCTAAAGCACCTCATAATAGCATTAATAATAAAAAAAAGCACCTGATGACAGAAAATCCGAGCAAACTTGAAATACCCGTTCTCTTGTTAATATTGGATGAGTTAGATCTTCTAACTCCACCAGGGCAGCCATCCTTAGACATAACTGTTATACGCAGCTGAGGTTATTTATAGCATCCCAAACTAGTTATTTCTCCACTAATTCTCATCCTGTTCAATGTCAACACAGTGGCAAAAAAACAAACAAAAAAACCCCACCAACATTCAGCCTGACACTAGCCACTATGGTCAACTTAGAATCATCAGTAAATCTCACATGGATGTTATTTGGACTGTGGAAAGAGCATGTAGTGAAATTCTGTGACTTGCCATCTTTCTGAATCAAATATGTACAGTATGTACAGATTATGTTTCCCTTTAGTTTTCCTGCAGACGAAGTAAGAAGTATTTTGTGTGCGCATCTTTTATGAATCAGGACCCAGATTCTTTTGTGTTTCCTGATAAATAAAACCAAAGGGGCTACATGTGTATTACAAGTCTGATGCTAACCAGGGAATGCAGTGTTTTCACTGACCCCTCCCCCCCTTTTAAAAATTGCTTTTCAGCACAAACAAACAAATTTACAGCCTGGTATTAAAAATAAAAAATAAAAAAAGTTTTGATCTTCATAACTAGATTTCACATCCCTGTCTAGATCACATCAGATAAGATGATACAAAGCAACAAATTTATGTATAATTAGAGGTGTAGCCAAGTAGGCTACCCCTTTGGATTGGCTACCTTGAACCTCCATAGTGACCCACCTGTAACAAAGCCAAAGACAAGACTGCCTCGTTTCTGATGTTGCCACCAAAGCAACATTTGAAATGGGAGTTCCGCAGCTCGACCTTCATCTCTGTTTGGACCCTGGACAAGTCAACACAGCAGTCATTTGAGATACTGCCAGTGAAAAAACATTTGAAACGGGAATTAACGAGCTCCATCATCATGGCTTGGTCAAAGGAGCCGGGAGCCCCAGGGGACTGAGAGTCTGCCACCATTTAGCATCAACTTGTCAATGGTCCCGCCTTGTCCAACTTCCACCTTTCCTTATGTTAACTTTAACATTACTTTTAAACAGTGTTTTGGGGGTGACATTAGAAATGACTGACAGATGTGATTAGTCAGTGTCAGGTAACGTTTTCTAGCATCATAGGTTAGCAAAGCTAAGCCACACTAAAACTTGTGTAATGAGCTAAGGTACACTAATGGTCAAAGGGTTTGAACAACCTAATTCTTCCAGTTTTAAGTCCAATGGATTGTTCAAGATGGTATAGAGGTAACTAGTGAACTTCCAGAAGTTAACAAAAAAGGTAGAGTGACTCAAAACTGAAAACTAATGTTCATTTCAGGAACTACAAAAATGCTTTTTTTTTTTTCAGGGAACAAACAAGTGCAACACATTAATGGGAACTTCTGCAACAGAGTTGGGAAGAACTTTCTATTGTTTATTTGGTTGTTTATTTGTTTTATCTTTTCATTCCAGAGTACAATGAGACATTAAAGTGCATCATTTTCAACAACAACAACAAAAAGGTGGAAAATTGGGGGTGTTCAAAAACCTTTGACCACTAGTGTAGGTGTTCCAGTCGGCTCCCAGGCCTCGTTCTGCTCATTTGTTATGTGGCAACCTGCAGTAAAAGCGAGGGGGGAAAAAAAACACACAAATACATCCACCTTACACCGCTACCACCTTCCTTTTGGGATCAGGATATGTAGTGTGTCACTATTGTGCGCCGTGCATAGTGTGTCCAGTGTCATTGTCGAGAAACTGTGAAACAGAAGCATTAAAATAATGTCTGGAATGGACAGACAGACTCCAGGGCATCATGAATAAATCACAACACTCCAAAAGCAAGTATTCCTTTGTATTGTGTTGTGTTTGTCGATGATGACAGAAGATGGCAAGAATGTGGGCGCAGGGTGGGCTTGCAACCAAATAAATAAATAAGTAACATGTTCAAAAAGTGCAAGCTGTTGTTAAGTCTGTGCGACATACAAGCCACACAGCACATACAAGGTATACATCGCTGCCCATTAAGCTTTGTTATTCCTTCTCTCATTCCCTCTTTCTGTTAAGATTTATTTCGCTCTTTGACTGCATTTGCTGCATGGATCAAGAGACAAGAAAACAATATATTTGATTTAATTGACGGTTAATACTTTTATGCATCAGCGAGATCATTTCTGATAAATTGCATTGTTATAAATAAATGAATAAACAAGACTGATGATGTGGAATGCATCCAATTTACCATGGAGTAGATAATCAATACATTTACCTGGAATCCCATGCTAAAGCACCTTTAATCGACAGTACAGTATGTGCTTGTTCACTTTAATTGGAAGATTGTTGGATGCAGAAGCCGTAGGCAGACAATTGATAGTCGCCATTAGCAAATGATTAGGCGGACAGAGATGAACTCTTCCGCATTGATTCGGCTGGCTTACATTTCCGAGTTTTGCAGGAGAATAAATAAATTCACCTGCATATCTATAATGCATGACTTTATATTCATAATTTCCACCAGAGAGGCTCTTCAGCTCCCTGCTTTCCATCATGTACACACAGAGAAGCTGGCAGCTTGTTCAAGTCGGGCATCGACTGTGTCTGTTTTGTGCCAAATTGTAACTGTTTATTCAGCCAAATGCAGCTTTTTAAAATGTTTTTTTTTTTTTTCTGTGAAGATTTATAATGAGAATGAGATTGTGAAGTGAAACCACAAGCTTTGCTTCATGCTGCCTTCTATACACGATGAAGCCTTGATCATATCAAGGGCTTTTATAAATTCCAATTATTGAAACCTATTGCCATTTGTACCATCTGATCCAAGTCAAATTGTTTTTTTTTTTTTGTTACTTCAAGATCCTTGGAAGCCTCTTAAATGTTTGATCCAGTCCCTATGGGTTGTCTGGCTGTGAACACAAATCACAGATTACACAAGAGCAACTTTAAAAAAAACCAAAAAACACATGGAGCGATTCTCTTCCTATTGAGATGCCTCAAACTGCCAAGTCCTTCACGTCACTATGTCAATGTGGTTTCTTTTTGTCAATCAACCACATGAGGTCTCAATTCAAAGCAGATTGCTCTGCTGAAAAGTTCTCCATAGGATTTTGAAGAGGACTGACTCACTAAGTTTGTGTGTTCACCTTCAAAATTTCCAACATTTAAGTCACCAGCGAGGTTGCTCTTGGGTTGTTTTGTACATGTTCGAGGGCAAATGGGTAGCCAGTAATCGAATAGAGAGGAACTGAGCATTTGCTGTCCGCAAACCTAATTTGGCTGCTTGCAGCTCTGACCCTCTGACCTTTGACATTCCAACTCGACTTGCGTGGGTACCGAATCATTTATTTTCTTTGTCGAGACACAAGCCAGATGAGGGGATTGCAGTCCCGTGGCAAGAATGTTTGGAACTCAAAACACAAATAAAAGCCAGATTAAAATGTAAACAGCTCAGGCCATCCGATACATGACCCCGCAATAACAGTCTAGCCCTTTAGAGTAATAATTAGTATTGATTCCTGAGAAACATCGTCACCTATTAAAACAGTCATTTTGCTTATTTCTATTGAGCCTGATCAATTAGATCAATTATTCAGACAATCATTTGAGGTGGCAGCCAAGCCATGTCAATAAGTATTGTTCGACTGCACAGGAGACCAAGCCCATGGAGGCTAATATACATATCAATGTGGGAGCAATTTCTCTCGTATGCTCACAAAGAATCTGTTGTGTTCAACAAATGGCATTAATCAAGCATCATTCTAAGGTCAGAGGTGAGAAGGAGAAGACAGAACCTAAGAGAGAGATTTTATTGACAGAAAAGCAGCAGGCTACATTCTCTCTTCTCCCCCTCTTCCTCTCTGTCTTTATGACTTTTTTTTTTTTCTTGGCCTTTCCTAGTTTCTAACCAGGTCTCAGGAGGATTATGCAATGGTGGCTCACCACATGTCTTTTTCCAGGACTATACTTGTGCAGCTCCACGCAAACTCTCAAGGCACACCCAACATTTAAAAACTAGTTTTTGTGGAGTTAACATTGCTTCCCTACAAGCAATTCATCTGCAGCTCTCTTGTTCTCTTGCTGAGCCTGCACTGCTTCCTCAACACTCAACAGCCTGAAGCACAGCCACATGTGCTGCTCGACTGCTGCCCGGCCAGGCTCCCACTCCTCTCCACCCCCAGCCCTCTCCTAAAATAGACCCATCTCTGGGCCTCAGACTGTTTGGCTGTTTTCTTCCTCTCATCTTGTCCACGCCTGTTTTAAGGGTTACAGCTGCTCTCTAGCTGACCGCAGTTTCCATTGCTCATCACTGCTTAACTCCCAGGCCCCCTTCTGGAGTCCATTACCAAGGGCTACCTTCCCCATATGTATCACCACTATGACCTGCAGCAGCCAAAATACCAGCAGCATGAATGCACCGAGTGCTGAGTGAGCTGTCCCGACTCCGTTTAGGCCCAGTAAAAGTCAAGAGCTGCAGAGGAATTAGGTCTATGTTTACTAAAGTGTATTTTGAAGTTATCCTCTGTGGAATGCCCAGACATTGTTGACTGTATCGAGCAGATGTCTCTAGAAAGAATGAGTCGGCAACACAAAGAAGGAGAAGCTGCAGCAAAAATGTCTTTGAAGGAGGCTTGAATTGAGTGGGTGATGGGATCACTGCCATTTATTTCTTTTAACTTCTTCCATGGTTATTTCCATCTACATTTAAGAGCTGCGCCGTTTGAAAATCACACCAATCACAACTGGAAAGAAAATGGGTTGATAATATAATCCCAATTTAGAATGAAGTTCACAGAGTTTGTCAATCCCCTAAGAGCTTATTGAAATGACAGGAATTCATATTGCGAAGGCTCATCAGCACTTCAAGTGCTGTGTTTTCCTGACATTTCAGAATTAACATCTATACATAATGCATACTTAATGGGTTTCTGATAATGGGTGCCACCCCAAAGATACACTACATCCTGTTTGTTTTTATTGCAAAGCAGTACTTATTATGTGTAATGCATTTGTAAAATCGCTCTGTCATTAATTCATCAAAACGTCAACCAAACAGGGAGAGAACTCTGAAGAGAAACGCAGAAACACATTCGTGCGGCTTAATTATGCATCTCACAGAAAGCTTATGGGAGAGACAATGAGTCTTGCGACGTTACAGAATTTTGGCAAAGCTTATTAATCACAGAAATGAATCATGAAATAGTTTTCAGTTTGCAGAACACTGAAATTAGGGGTAAACAACAGCAGATAACAATCTGTATTTGATGTGCTCCAATTAAATGCAAGGATGTGAGATAGTTTATGATTTTTGCCATCACAAACCACCACAATGGATATGATATTTAAAACAAATCAAGATGTGATCAAAGTGTAGACTTTCAGCTTTTTATTTCAACCTTAATTCTATAATATTTTTAACACTTGGGTGAAAATCATTTGAATTCAATGACTGACTGAAGTCTGGAGACCACTGACAGTTTCTTCCCTGGAGATGCTTTGCCAAGCCTTCACTGCAGCCACCTTCAGTTGCTGCTCATTCTTTCCTTTCTCCCTCCAGCTTTGTCTTCAGTGGCTGAAACCCATGTTATATTGGATGGAGATCAAGCAACTGACTTGGCCATCGAGGGATATTCCATTTCTTTGCTCTCAAAAAGTCTTGAGCTGCCTGTATGTTAAGGGTCTTAATCCATCTGCACTTTGAAGTGTTGTCCTATTGCTTTTCATAACATTTGGTTGAATGTAAGTAGTAGGCCTGCGCAATATATCTAAAATTTATCATCACAACAATATGCACAATACGAATATGGCGAAAGGCAAATAAATACTCCAAGAAATGTTTATGTATTAAAATCCAAGTGCCATGAATTTGCCCTCTAAAGGTCAATGTTATATTTGGCCAACCAGATGGAAGCTCCGTGGTCGAAATGCAAATTTTAGATACAATTTTATATGAAGAGTGCTTGTTTTGCAGCAAATGTTAGACTGTGTAGACTTTGTTTTTTTCTTTTTTCACAAACCAATATTGCTGGAGGAAAAAAGATGCATTTAATTTTACTTATTTGTTTGCTTTTATCTATTTTTTTCTTTAACATCTGGATAGGTTATGAACTGTCTGGGGACAATTTGAAACATCAAAGCAAAAAGACATGCATGCATGATACAAATATATATATATATATATATATATATGGATACATATTAGAATTTATATCACCTGTGTGATTTTAAAACCCTGATCTCTTGTTTGTCTGTCGGTATCGACGAGGACCATTTTGTCATCCTAGTGATATGGGCAAGGTTCATAGTTTGTGGGTGCAAAGATGGCTAGTTAAGCCGATTCGGGCATGTATGGGCAGCGTAGGGTGGCTGCGCTTGGGGAATTCCAGGTGGAGCTTTTCCTTGTTTGTCATCGTAACTCTGCTGGAGCAGTTCTGTTGGTCCCACACAGTTTAGCGCCAATGTAGATATCTGAACGCCATTTGGGTCCATCCATAGCTGTAGACTCCCACGTGTCCAGGGTGATGTTGAATGCCTTCAGAGAGGCTTTCAGGGTGTCTTTGAAGTGCTTCTTCTGTCCACCGTGGGGGCACTTTCCCAGCTGAAGTTCACCATATAACAGCCTTTTTGGGATGATCTGGCATGTGGACAGCATGACGTGCCCAGCGTAACTGTGGTGTGGATGTTTGGAAGCTTTGCACCAGAGGACTTCAATGTCTGGAATTTTGTCTTGCCATTTCATGTTCATGATTTTTCTGAGGCTCGTAGTGTGGAAGCAGTTTAGTTTTTTGGCATGGTGCTGGTACACTGTCCAAGATTTGCAACCATACAGTCGGATCATAAGGACTATGGCCTTGTACACTTTGATCTTTGGGTGATGCCTCATCTGTTGATCTACTGCATATATTCTTAAAATCATGCAGCATAAGTAGCCCCACAGACATCTCAGAATTCATCTTGCTAACTCCACACCTGTCCATACCACAACACTAACTCCGCCATATTTTACAAATAACATGTTATGTTTTAGATCTAGATACTTTTCTCTTCCCATCATTCTGATACGTGCTGATCTTGGTTTCATCTGTTCACATGGGAATGATTTATCTCTCTTTTTTCAGATGCTTTCTACTAGTGTGTGTAATGTATATA
>JBAMYA010000015.1:7346720-7359175 GCA_037176975.1 Arrhamphus sclerolepis | reverse complement strand
CCCTGTGGAGGCTCGAACCAGGAACCTTCTTGCTGTGAGGCAACAGTGCTGACCACTAAGCCACCGTGCTGCCCATAATCAGAATAATTAACAATAATTATAATAAATAGTAAGAAGAAGAATCTTAAATTTTATTTTTATTTTTTTTAAATATGCTCACTAAAGTATTTACTCATAGCTCAGAAGTTCACCAAAAGTGCAGAGTAGCTAATGACAGCTGGCTGTATGACGGCAAAACATAAAAATTCACCATCCCACACAATTATCATGGATGTTAAACCAAGTTATTGTGACCAAAGTCTTTTTTTTTGTGCCAGATTGAATATACTTATTTCTTCAAATAAGTTAGAGAGTGTAACATTTGGGTCAATGGAAATTCACTCAGTTTTAGAGACATCCAGCAGTGGTCATTTGCCCCTGAATTTGGGTAGTGCTTTTAAATCTTTGCAACAAAGAGGGCATCCAGCACAAGACTCGTGCCAAATTAATAATGCGGGTAAACTCCGCTGTGGAAAAATTTAAATTAGCACCTAGTGGTCATTTGAGGGACTGCACATTTTGGCATCCGGTTTCATATGACCTTTAAAAAAGTGTTCTAAATACATGTGACAAAGTCCAAAATGCTAAAAGCAAAATACATCAACTGGCCAAACAACCAGACAACAACAAATCAAGGGAGTGGCTAAATCAAAATAAAATAATAATGGTTTATTGGCAAAATAAAAAAAATAAATAAAAAAATAAAAAAAATGCAATGGCAAGTACTACTCTACTTACTCTAAATAAACATGTTCACATCACTTGCAAATCAAGGGGTGCCTTTCATTAGACTATTTAAAGAAAGTTAAATGCCAGAATTACACTCCAATTACATTAGGGAATATTAAACATTGCCTCAGGCATATAAGACATTGCTGAATCAAAAAGTCTGCTCTTTTTTTTTTTTTCTTTTGGGGGGGGGGACTTTCTGAACATATGATATGATCAACTTGGACCAGCATGAAAAGCAGGGGTAAGCACAGGGGAGAAAAAGTTGTTTTTTTTTTCATTGTCCAAAACATACTATATGATCTGTCAGATATGAGAGGATTTGTGTTATATCAAGGATGTTCAAACTCACAGAGCAAAAACACTGACGGACAAGGACCCAAAAGTGTTAAAGCAAACAAAGAGGCAAACAGCCCAACCAGAAATCACCAAATGAAGGCTGCCTCAATAAACTGTATATAGTTGTACAAGACAGTTATATTTATAAGCTTATATCCTTGATTTCTTTCTAGTACTCAAATATTCAGGTCATGGGTGCTGCATACAAATAGCCCCAGGAGTTCAATCAAAGCTATTTTCAAATCAAATACCTGGCAAGTCTCTGTCAATTCGTGGTGACATTTGTGATATGAGAAACACTTTCAATCTATATACCTGCCCACTCTATTGGCCATGTAGTTTAATGAGTCCACCTTTTGTGGAGTGATATGAATAATGTATACATCAAGGAGCTTTAAAGTGCATCTGTCTGCAGGATGGGCTGAAACCAGGACCAATGAAAATTATAAAGCCTGGGGGTAAAGAAGGAACAGAGATAGAGAAAAGTTGAAGGCAGACACATTAATTTGAATGCATCAGTGTGTCACTTCCAGTACAGAACAGAAGTCATCCACATACATGGAGCAAGCGGACAGCAGGGCGAATGTTCATGGAAATTCTGGAGAGCAGAGCAAACGATGGGAGGAAAACACAAGCGTGGATAAAGGACACAACGCATCCCCGCAGAAAGCATTGATCTGTTGTGCAGCGGAAGATGGAGATACTTTAGGTTCTGACTGAAAAGCTCATTATTGTAAACAACAGTTCACCTTAATAAAGGTGAACCATAAAGACCTGATGCAATTATTGTACGTTTTTACTTTTCAAGTGGAGAGGGATGCATTAACATGAAGGAAAATAATTATTGTTTTAAGAGTGGCCCTTTCGTGAAATTAAATCTGTTCAACCACGGATAAAAGGAGTTAATTTTCATATTCACTGTAAGTGACAATTATTCTTAGAAATCTTACACAGAGAGGAGCTTCTAAAGCCTTGTAACGTTTAAGAGCATTACACCAGCAGCTCTTCCTTTCCACTCCATCTCCTGCGCATCCACACTGCACCATCACGTATCCCTCAACCTAGACCTCGCCATCAAAATTAGAAATCTCCTGTGTGCTGCGGCTCCTCCCTCCCCCACCAATCCACCATTTAAATGGCTTGGGGGGTGGGGGGCACCTATCTTCTCGCAGATCTCCTCCCCGTTGAATAAGCAATAGAGCGTTCCCCACTCACTTGTCCACGCCAAGCCAGCCGGAGCAGCCAGCCGGACCTCTGTCACTCCCTCCTATAACCCCTGTTTCCATCTACTCAGATGCCCCCCTTCCCCACCCACCCACCCACCTCCCCTCTCAGCTCTTGCTTTTAACCGACACAAACACACAAAAGAAGAGTCCAGCTTAGCGGCCTTGTGATGGATGCATTTTCATAGGCCAATCTCCGTTATCTTGGAAAAACAGGTCTGGGACTCTATTCTCTCGGGACTTTACAGTTTTCTCTCTGCTACTCACCCCTGCTTTCTTGTTTTTCATCCTCTCCCTTCATTCCCTCTATCCGCCTCCACCATTTTCCGAAGGTCACTCATTAATACTCGTGAGCGTCGATGCTGACCCCGTGACCCTGAGCTTGAAAGCTTGGCTTTCCCGTATTGAGCATCCCAGCTCTTGTCCCAGTGTTCTCGCTCAGCCATAAAGTGTGGAGGCCTGGACCACCCCAAGGTCAAGGACTAGCTGACATCCCGCCCAAAGCAAAAGGAGGCCTTTTCTCTCCACAGCTACATGGATGCCCCCTGGCTTGTCCCTCTTCAGAGTGATTGACTGAGACGTTTTATAGCCAATCAATTTAATTAATATAATTCAGACAGATTTTTGAAAATGTATCTATGGTTCCCGTTTCTGCAAAAAAAAGGAAAAAAGAAAAACAATGTTGCATGGAATGGTTTTGCTAGTCTCAATTCAGGTGCAAACAAGTATTCTCTTATTTTGTATTTACTTCATTATCTTTAAAGAAAATTGGATACCACTTGATTCTCCAGACAGTTTAATGAGCTCACCTTATTTCTGTTGCAGTGTTATCCGTTTATTTATTTATAAATGATGAAACGTGCCAATGACATGCAAATCTCGTGATGGATTATCTCGGTTTTGTGTCAGGCTATTTATATTTGCAGCTATCCATTGTTATGCATTATGTTGCAATGAGTCAACTATCAGAAGACGAAAGTTCACGGCTTCAGTCTCACAATGTAGCAACCTTGATTCACCCTCAAATAGGAATCGTGGCGTTTAAAAAAAAAAAATATCCTCCTACAATAAGGTCCTTCATTTTCTGCTCACTCTGCAGTTTCCAGCTTCCTCATTTTCCAGCCATGGAGTTTCACTAGGCCTTGATGTATCATATATCTCTGTGTTTTTCCTGCGTGGCTCTTTTTTTGGGCTTTAGGTCAAGAGGTGAAATAAAGCAGACCCCATTCTGAAGCTGACAAGGTCTCCGAAGCCTGAACCTGAGGGCAGTCCCGCCAGCCCCAGGCCTGACAGAGGCCGCGTTTGACAAAGGCGCAGTTTGTTACAAGCTTCAGGAGGAAAAAAAAAGGAAAAAAAAAGAAGAAGAAAAAACACAACAGGGAGGGTTATTTGGTGTTCCTTTGACCCTTTAAGCCCTCTGAGATGAAAAGGCTTTCAATTTTTACCAAGGAAGACCACTTCAGCACAGAACACTAGTATGGGCTTCAAAGCTCAGCAGAAATTTTAATCAGAGACAAATTACTGTATATTGTGAGGTGCACAGTGCACCACTGCAATAGTTTAAAAGGCTAAAGGGGAAAAAAATAGTCCAGCATTACACAGGCGAGAAATGGCACAGCATCACTGCAGGCTCTGATTGAATCTTGCATGATCGCAGTCTTTAAATCTTGAAAATCTATTCCAAGAATAATATGTCTGTTGTTAAGTGTAAAAGACGGAGGGAGCGGAGCATGATGGTCCTGCCGGTATCTGCCATCGCGCAGTAACAAATTCAAGCTGAAGCCAAACAACAACAATGTTGCTTTAAGTCATATTTTGACTATAATAAAAACATGTCATTTACCACACAAGGCTAAAAGAAAAAGCCCAGCTGTGCACTGTGCCTTATGCCATTTACCAAACATTTTATCAAATTTCACAGAGCCTGCTTAATATTTAAAGCATCGGTCATGCAGCCTAATGGTCCAGGGCAGGAATAAGCTATTCAGGGGTCAATTGTTTTATTAAGATTAATGAAGTGGAGCAAAAGGGTACATCATATCTGTACCGCATTCCCTCTTTCTCTGAGCACCAGCGAGGCATATTAAAAGCAGTGAGTAAGGTTTCCCACTTAGCTTATCTATGTAAGTGGCTTATGGATGTATTTGTCCAGGACACTCAAGGTACATTTTTTCATCAATTCATTTTTCATCAACTGATGAACTTACTTAGCCCAAAGAATGTTTCAATTCTTTAGCAGCATGAATGTTCAAGTATTTTAGATAAAGGCAGATAGCATGTGCTGTAGAGGTTATACAGACCAACACATCACATTCATTAGTTATTTTCTGTATAATTAGAAATAAAGAGCGACAATCTATACAACAAATAATATTAAGATCTGATACCATTGAAGCATTTGTTAAGTGCAAGTGATGATTAGTCTCCTGAGTAAGACACTGTTATAAAAGAAAACAGTTCATCACATGACAATTACATTACAAGCCTTGAAATAAAGCTCTGAGTGGGACTCAAGATGACCAACTGGCATCAACCCAGCAGCTCAAACTGCCTCCACTCTTATGACAACGGAGCATCCGTTGTCAAAAAAATAAACAAAATGAAATAAAATGAAAATCCCCATCCTGACGCATGGGAAAGAGAAGCAGATGGAGCTGGAGAGTGGGTGGTGACAACAAAGAGCCAGTAGACGTTCTCCTTTGCAGACATTTGCACTCCATCAGCAATAACCCTCAAACCACGCTGATGTCATTGTGGTAATTGCTTTGACACTATGAAGCTGGCACTAATCCTGTTTGGACATTGACCTATACAGTACTGAAAGCAGAAACTCGCTGTTTATGTCCACCACTACATCTGTCCCTTCTACCCACAGCAACATCTGTTGAGAGGCAAGAAATTATAAAACCAGAAAGTTTAGGCAGACTTTTTCCAAAGACACTCCACTGTTTTTCTGTCATTGAAAAAAAATATAGCTTTAAATGCCATACAATTAAAATCAAGACTCAAGCTGACACCATTAGTGTTAAAAATGTTTTCAGTGCATCGTCTCCTTGGCTGCCTCATTGATCTAATGTAATGTGACACTGAAAATGTTTTGGAGAGAAGAAAAATGACAGGATTTGTTGTGAGAACCACTTTTATGTGTGCCAAAACATGCAGCAATTATACTGGGGCTGGTATAAACTGCACGGTTATCATACTATAGCACATACAGGTTTGATGCTTATGCAGCATTTAATGGATAACCCATAACAGCCAGGAGGAAAAAGGAAAATATTTTTCACTCGAGGCAATAACCAAAAATCGTTGGAATAAGAGCTGGAGAGGAAATCTGATTCATGCTGCTGAGGTAGATTTATATTACACGTTGGTTGGAGAGCAGGCTAAGAAAACAAAGATGTCACATGACAGCAGGTCCAGAAGGGTCATTTCATTTCCACTGGACTGCCTCCTTTTCTCTGGGCAAAGTATAATATGAACAATGTTTTAGTGGCCCACCTTCAACCACCATCTTCACAACACGCAAGCCTTTCATGTGTGTGTTGTGTCTCTCCAAATTCAGCTCCTCTATCGTCTCCAGCACGCCTGCATGCACCCTGTCACGCTGACAGGCTGGGAGCGAGTCAGTGTTGTGGTTGACCCTGGAGGCCAGGCCAAAGAGGTCTGAAGTGAGAGACAAGGTAGACAACAGGGGTAAAATACAGCGGACTAAAAATGCCCAGAGCCAACATTTAGCCTTGGTCAACACCTGCAGGTTGTCGGGGTCAGAAGACAAGAATGGTTGAAAGGTACACGTTAAATCAACCCCTGGCAGCCCAACACCCCAGCGGTGCCTGACAGGGCAAATACGGCTTCCTTAGATTACATTTTTGATGAAGGCCAATCTTGTTTTACATCAGTCATATATGTGAACTTAAACAAAAATGTTTATTTTTCATCCGTCTATACAATTCAGAGATTCAAAGTATAATCGCAGCTTTTTCATTCAACATTTAAATACTTTTTCAAGCACTTTCGGTGTCTTGAAAACATAATTTTAGGTCCAGGAAAACTCTCAGCACTTAATCTGGTAGAAAAATGATCATCTTTGGAAAAATATATGAACCAACAGATTAACAAAAAAATTAATTTCTACCATTGAAAATAGTAAACCCAAAAAACAAAACCAGCTAAGATATAAACCGTAACAGTTGTTTGGAGGATGCAGTTTAGACTTTCTGTAGTGTAGCTAGAAAAGACCATCAAAAAGGTATCTATTTTATTTATATGATGTGTTTTCAATTGGCTTTATGATTTATGTATTTCGGTCATGTTATATGTACATGTACATACATATATATAGATACACACACACACACACACACACACACACTTTTTATGTATATATAAATGTAGACCATCTTCTCACATTAAAACATCTTAAAATTACATTCTGTAACAAGTTGTTATTATTTATTTAACTCCTTTCTCCTCTGCCATTTTAACTACTTATTGATGCTAAATTGATTCACTTCTGTGTCACTTCCGGCGTGCTAGAATTTGGGAAACTGCTGCTGTTGTGTGGACATTGTTGCATCTATTATATCAAGTGGCAACCATCCAACCTCTGGGCCGAAGCTCATTCACGAAGTATGTTTTGTTGCAGTTCCTCGACTGACCACTAGGTGCTGGATCCAAAAAGAGCAAATCCCCATTGGTCCCATTAATAAAAGTGTAAAGTTTGCAGCAGAATTAAACATACTGACACATACTTATGTTTTTCAGGATCTTAACTTGAGGAAAAGTCATATCTTTGAGTTTCTTTAGCGTACAAAAGTCTTTGTTTTGTTTTTTCTTTTCTTTCTTCTTTTTATCTGTGGTTCCATATTACAGCCATTTTTGTACCACATCAGACAAATTTATTTTACGCATTAAAGCTGACCAATCAGATGCGCAGACATTTTGTCTACTATTTTGTCAGTACATTATATCCAGAGGTTGATTAAAAAAAAAAAAAGAAAAAACATGAAACTATGAGATAAATTTTCTTGCCTTTTTTTCTTAGCTAATTTGAAACCTGTCGTTAGCATAATATTCCAATTTTAAATCAGCATTTTAATATCTTGTCTTTAAAATGGTTTGCAATCTATTGCATTCATGTAAAAAAATATTGCCTTTTTTGTCTTTTCTATGTAAAATTCAAAATCCAATTTTTAAAGTCATTTTAGAAAAATGAACTTGACTGAGAGCAAAATATTAATGCTCACATGTGCAATGTGAAAAATTACGCCTATAAGTCCAGCCTATACCACTGTTTACCACAGATGTTTGGCTTTAGAAACATTACCTTGAAAAAAAGAAAAAAAAAGTTTTCACGCTATGCGATTAGATGTAAATGATCAATATTTCTAATTGCAGAGAGGAAGGATTGCCATAATTATGTTGACTCTCTAATGAGTCCACCTGTTGGCTTCATGCAGAAAACAATTTTCCATTTGACTAAACAAAGCGTATGTAAACTCGGGTGAAATGTAAAACCCATGGAAGGTCTGCCATGCTCTGTCAACTGTAGCCTACAATTATGCAGTATCCAGTGATAACTTGAATATCAATCTGCCAAAACAGCGCCTTCGCTCCAAAGACACAGGATGCTGCTTTATTCAATGAAAAGTTACACAGCACATCAGTGAAAACCCAACATCCATTTCTATTGCTTTGAATTTATTGAAATTTGATGCTCAAGCTCAAACTGAGACATCTAATTTAAAGTAGCTGATGTTGCATTTATTAGATAAGTTTGGAGAGCTGTAGGGAAGATAAAAAGCTGTGAAGTTTGGTGCCCATAAAGTCTATGGTGCATCAATTCAAGGAAAAGAAAATATACAGTATTATACAGCTACTGTGATCCTACTGCTCACTTCAAAGAGATGTCATAAAATTCAAGAGGACAGTTATTGATCCAATCCCTCAATGAATCGAGAATTGATAACTGGACACTTCAGAATGCACTTTTATGTTGTTTTTTTTTCTTACTTTGAAGAATACCATCTTTCCAGGGCATGTTATTCTACCCAAGCCTCTCTTTAATATTTGAAGCCCATACTCCTCCCTGGTTTCACCAGCCTTTGGCAGCCAAGCTACTCTTCATTCTGACAAGGAATCTGTCTTGTAAATGCAAATGTAAATTAATGTTGGGCATGAAAAAAGGCACCTTCCCTTGATTTCAGATGAATTTGAACAGCTTCCAGGGGAAGATGGGGTCAGGTGTACTGAAAGGAGAACCCTGGCCCCTCGTCTCCTCCCTTTATTGTCCTTCACTGCCTGCCAAACCATCATTCCCAATATCCCACAGGGGCCTCTCTAACCCTCAACATCTGTCCCACTTTACCACTCGGATGGTAGTGAGCTGGCTAGTATGACGGGCGGGCTGCAGCTCTGTGCAGGATTTAGAAACTACTTCCAGACATCTCAAAGTGCTGTCATCTGTAATTGCGTGCTTTTACTCCTTCAATTTATTTGTCTGCAATTTACTTCAACTAATCACAGGTGTGTTTGCACCATCTCAGCAAGAATGTTTATATGGACAAAACATATACACAAATCTAAAGGCAGTGCTTCTTTGGAGTAAAATATTTTTAATTACCTGTGCTGTTTAAAATCTGCCCCATCTTGGGAAAGCATTTACTCTGACAGCCACTGTGAAGCACTGATTTTTAGATGAAAATGACAACCTTTTTCCAGCTGGTAGAAAACAGACTGCAGGTCAACTTAAATAGCCTTATTGCTTTGCACTGTTGACTAAATAAACCATAAGGAGACACAAAGGGAAACACCCACACCAGACAGGCAACACTGGGGTGCCATGTAAGAGATCATAAAGTGATCCAAGTCAAAAACAAGATGCTGTGTTTCATGAGGGATGTTTGCAACAGCTAGAAAATTATATTGCATTCCAGTTTTCCCTATGGGAGAAAATACCACTCCCCATGTATGGCAGTGGTAATGTATATGTTTCTGCTGCCTGGTAAGAAAGGCATATTCGTCGTGTAACTAGACAAGTGGGACCAGTGCAAGGAAAGAGACAGAGAGGGAGAGACTAAAGTCAAAAAAAAAAAAAAAGCTGGTAAAAACAGACAGGAAAAGAGAAGAGGAATGGGAGAAATAGAGGGAAACAAAACCACTGCCTGTACAGTTAGTGGGTCTGGAATGATTGCATGAGGGACAGAGAGGAGCTCCATTTACATTGTAGCTGCAGAATGAAAAGCAGCTTTGGTTTGTCAGTTTTCTGACTAGCGTCATGAACCGGGAGATGCCCATGGCTGCACGTTCCACTTCAACGCAGTTCAATACCTGCCATCCTCACCCTTCTCCTACCCAAAGAGGGGAATATACACCTGGTCCCTCTGGTGTGTTTGTATTTCTGTTTGTGAGCATTTGTTCCGAATCAGGCACCCGGCATCTTTTGGGAGAGCATATTTCAGCAACGAGACTCCCTGGATTGTCATATGTCTGGATGCAGACCAATGCCTATCACGCCAAACTGATCAACAGCAAAGGAAATACCTTGAAGTTCACAGTCAAATATGCATACCTGTCACTTGTTACCACACAAAAGTCCCTCTGCTGATCAAATATTCTGGAAAGCAAAACTTCCTCTTGTTTTCAGTCGGAAAAGAGATTCACTGCGGGTTAAATTGGACCCTCTCTCCAGACTGCTGTAATATGTGATAGAAGGTATAATCAAAGTAATTACAACAACACACAGGTGTTCCATGCTGCACGCCAATGAACACTGAACACGCTGGTGACGGTAGATGAAGCAACAATCAGGGGGGAAAATAAATAAATAAATCATCGAAAGATAATAAACACACACAAAAAAATGGCACTTGTTGTCATCTGGTGCTTAAATGTGAACCTTTTGTATCACTTCTGCTCATGTTGCATTGCTTCCAGTTTTTAATGATGATGATGAAGTAAAGTTGCTGGAGTAGAGAAAAAGGGGGGAGTGTGCATACTTAGATTATGTATGGTTACTTTTGTTACACTGTCATCATTATTGGCTATTGTGTCCGAACAGACATGTGAAGATGCAGAAAAAGGCTCCCCATCTGCATCCTCCCAAAATTCTCCTCTGGTGAATAAGTAAATGCAAGAAGAAAAAAAAAAAGGGAAAAGAGAGAAGGTAAAGGGGGGTGGGGGTTCAATGTGAGAGTGCGAGAGAAGAAAGACCACGCAATTACCAAGAGTGTAGTCTGAGGGATCAACTTCACTTCACTTCAAAGCGGCTGGCCCCGCGTCCCATGCTCCGCGCTGCCCCAAGTACCAGTGTTGTGAGAGTAGGTAAACACGAGCAGATCACAAGACTGTTAATAGCAGCCAGATCTGAAGAGGTCTCCACCTCGTGCCTTCCAGCCTGCCTCTTAGGTTCTCAGACAAGACATTGCCAGGGAGGAGCGGACTACCTGTGTCCTCTCAGCCACTTGGAATGTGTGCATTTGTGGTTTTTTTTTTGTAAGAACATCATTCTAGCCGATTTTTTTATTTTTTTATGTAATTGAACAGCGAAAGCCTACAAGTCTCTCTCTGTTGGATGCTTTTAAACCCACAGCAGGCAGAACCAACAGCTGCCAAGCAAACCCCAGAGATACGTGCATGCAAATTTGTCAAAGTATATGTCAAAATGCCTAAGTACTGTTGTTTTTATTGCTTCACAGACAGCAGTCTTAGGATACAGATTATTTATATACAATATATATGCATTGCTGCTAAATTATTACAGTGTTCACTGTCAGACTTACAGCCAAGAATTCTATTATTCCAGTTTCTTGTTATTGGATCTTCATTCATTTTCTTTTGACAACAACAACAAAAAGAAATCATACTCTGTCTGAAACCTCTGTAAAACACGCTTTACCAATCCGCGAAATGTCAACTGTATGTGAAGTGCATTTAACGCCCACTAATCTGTCATCGCTGTATAAATACGATAACGATAGCAGCCATTCCCCAGGAGTTATCGGAGGCCTGACGGCTAAACAGGATTAAGCGCTTGGCATTATGTAATGTAAAGAGTGAAGGGCAATATTTACAGACAGAACAGTGTTGACCCACTCTGAGGAAATGCGGCACGCCAGCATTCGCTACCACTCATTGTTAATTTCTTCATTTCTGTGTAGAGCTGCAGTATGGTCCATGGAGAGGCTGCTTTCAATCACATGGCCAGGGTTCAAACTTTCATGTCAGGACACGGTCCCCCCAGATGAAGTGTCACAGAATAAGACAGCCCACCCCTACGAGCTCCTGGAGTGGTGGTGGTGGTGATGTTGCAGGGTTGGGGTGGGGTTTTTTTTGGGGGGGGAGGAGCATGCTGTATCTGACCCAGCATCCTGACATCCCTAGAGGTCCGACACAACAAGAGACTTTCCCTTTGGGGATCAATAAAGAATCCCATTAACATACATGATGTATATCAAAGTAAATCTGGGATCAGCATGTCCTTTGCATTGCAAATTGTGTCTCAGTGCAGCGGCTCAGGCTGTAGATCTGAATGCCCTGGCTGCACTGCTTTTTTTATTTTTTTATTTACCCAAACCATGACAGCTTTTCCAGTTGGAAGAAAACAACTGCAAAGGCTGACATCTGTTGGCTGGGATTAGTTACTGCAGGTGACCAGCAGGCAGGCAGACAGACAGACAGACAGACAGACAGTGTTACTGCACGGAGGTCTGAACCAGATCAGACCTCGAGCCCTGGAAGAACAGAGCAGAAAACACTTAAAGTGACACAAGGGGCAAAGCTCCCAAGTCATGAACCGATGAAAAAATGCCTCCAGGCTAACCTCACAGCTGAAGCGGAATCACCCTGAGTGCTTTTAGTGTGCCTTCCTCCTCAGATGTCATTTGTTAAAAGAGTAAGCCCCTTCATGGTTGTATGAAATTTAATTCCCTGTTTTGTCCTTGAGCACTAAACTCTCTCTCTTTCTCTTCAGCAGCTGAGTGTGACCCCTCTGTGAAAAAAAAAAAACTATACACACACACACACACACACACACACACACACACATACACATCCTCTGTGTTTCTGTGTGCATTGGTGTAATTTCATGAAACCTGAGAGGCAAACAAAAGGTTAACATGCTGA
>JBAMYA010000015.1:7333451-7346620 GCA_037176975.1 Arrhamphus sclerolepis | reverse complement strand
TATATGGATTCAAATATATATACAATATGTTATAAAAGAATATATGATATAAAATATATCAAATATATACATTGTAAAATGTAAAGGCACATAATAATTATAACATATTAATATCTATAGATATCTAATAAGTTTATATATATATATATATACACACACACACTTGCACGCACAAACACACACATAACCCTGAGCCCTGACCTGTAGGAATGTGTGCTCTTTGCGGAGGACGGTTGGCCGGCCAGGCTCTTAGCTCCTCCAACACAGAAACCTCATTGTGATAAAGCCCAGTCAATGTTTGCTGACACACGTTATCTCCAGTCCCCTCTCTCCCCGGGCCTCCTCCTGGATCGAGCTGCCACAGCTCTTTACAACGATTTAGGGAGCCATTTGTTTTTCAAGGAGCTGTTTACACAATGACCACCTACCATTCCGAGGACAGATCAGGCTGGACAGGAGATGGAGTCCTCTGAAATATAAATCACAAAAGCGTTCAGCTTTTATCTGAAACAGGTCTGCCTTTGTGTTTTCCACTTTCCGATCTTTTTTGCATTTCTTATCGTGGGATGGCACGATAAGCATAAACGAGAAGAGGTTTTGTCAATGGCTGCCAATGTATGTAACTACGAGAAAAGAGGGAAAAGAAGCACTTATCTTGTGTTTGTGTGCGTACTTGCGTGCATGCATGTGCATGTCGAGGAGGGAGGTGATAAAAGAGAATATTCCTCAAGGGGGATCAATAGTTGTTATTCAGACTTGCATGGCTCCCTCCATAGGAAGCACTGACACTGTCCTAAGAGTCTGCCAGCTATATTGATTTTAATTTATTTTTAACTTAGTGATGGATATGGGACATGTCATGAGAGAAAGCCATTGGTCAAATAATTACCAGCATCTATTCATTAATTGGAAGGCAAAAGAGATAGAACACTCAATATTCATTAAGGCCTGCAAAGACTTTGTAAATGTGCTGTCTGACACAAGGATGTCAGAGAAATATGTCGATGGCCTAATCACACAATGCAGAGTTGTCCCTGTGAACCACAGTGAACAAACCACACTAACATTTCAAACATTAAAGTACCATTGACTTTATGTTTTTCAGATTTAACTTTTAAATTTAACCTGCATTAAACAGTCCATGTTAAGCTAAGGCTGGTCCTTTTATCCCGAGAATCTATTATAAGAGGATTTTCATGCAAATTCATTTTCTCACAATGAAGATTTCAGCACCAACACCTTCTCCCTTCATATGGAAAACAGTTTATTTTAGCCTCTGCCTCTTTAAGGCCTTACAAGCGACCCAGTCTGTTCTGATTGGTCGGCTGATAGTTCAAAGATGGCTAAGTGTGAGGCAGCTGCTCAATATTTGTTTGGTACATGCCAAACTAGCCACGCGGCAGGCTTTATGCAACTGTGTTTGGGGGTGGTGGAGATACATAAGGGAAGAAAAGCCCGGACTACAAATGAGGCATATAAGGCGACTCAGGGGGAGGGGATTACTTCTTTTGATGTGGACTTTATGACTCTGTAGATCTTTTACTGCTAAATAACTTTAAAAAAAAAAAAAAGTGTTGAGCATAAAGACTGGAGTTTGTTTTAAATGAACCAAACTGTTTAGATGGGAAATCAGATATACACTGCCCAGACTTTGTATAATCATCCTCAGTCACTTTCCAGCGGTGGATTAAGGAAAAGAAGTTGAGTTAAAACAACCCCAGGCATATTATTAGATGTTAGGAGTCAAAGTATACATATGCAGCAAAATAGCTTTTAATGTCAGCATTTGGGGCGATTTACCTATTCCAGAATAAATAGCTTTTTTAAGCCTCTGACAGAACTAAACAATGTCAATTTACAGTATGGAGATGGTCCCTACAGATGAAACAAAGTAATTTAAAGTTTCTAAAAGAAAAAGATTGTTCTCACAGGCATCTTCTTCTGGTCACTGCCACCTTGTTGTAAGACCGTACAAGCCGAACACTAATTTGCACTACTGTCAGTCACAAAAGAAGGGGAATTCTTCTTTCACAAAAAAACACTGACAAAATAGGTTAGCGGTTAGGCAGAGACCAAGAACTCTCATCTTTTTGTGTCTTTTGATAATAGCTTGTATGACATTCGGTAGAGGGCTAGCATGGACTTTTGACAAGGTGGCAGCAACTGCAAGATGTCTGCACAAATGGTTCTTCTTGTGCACTTTAACATATGATTAAGTTTGAATAAATTTGTCTTTTTTCTGTGCAATGATATTTTTGAGACGTGAAAGTTAAAATAATTTCCTTTGATGAAGGCTGATTGGCCTAAGTGCTTCCATCAATTGCCATTTTCCACAAAAGTATCTCATTATCACTAAAAATTAAAGGTTTACATTCATTACCATTTAAACTTAGATTTTCTGATTTTTTTTTTTTTTTTTTCAAATCTGGAATGTGCATTTGATAGCAATGTTAAACTGCATAATTTATACTTTAATGAATGCTATATAAATCCAAAAAAAATGGAACCCCTATGTGAAGACACCAGTAAACCTGGCTGTGATAAAACAGCACAGCACCTGTTATTTCCAGCTGTCTCGACTGAGTGTCTGCAAAGCTGCCAGGTAAAAGATGAGGCAGGTGTTGGTGGTGATCCTCAACTGTTGCCCTGTACAAAGTCAACCCAGTGAGTGTAAATTGACCGCTGTGGGTGTGCAGCTTGTAACCTTTGCTGTACAATGTTGGTTCATCACAAAACTAATCATAGATTTGTAATTTGCTATATACATAATAACCACTCTGTGAGAAGCATTCAGTTCTCTGAGATGGTGTGCAGTCCCTCCAACATCAGCGGTGCTGCATTTCAACTTTTAGCCCCGATGCACCCGACGCAATTTCAGCAGGCTGCACAATTTCTGCAATTTATACCATTTAGCTTTTTGGTCATCAGATATGCAGTTTGATAGAAAAACTGTCTCCGTTTGTTTTTAAAGCACACAATTTTTTTTTTTTTTTTGAGTGGTCAGATTGCTACTCTATTCAGATATTTTTTTATTATTTATTTCATCATCATCATCATCATCATCATCATCATCATCATCATCATCATCATTTGAAAATGGCCCAAGGGTGAAAACAAATGTTACAACCTTTTTTTGTGATGATTTGTTCAGAGCAAATGCAAAGAGAGAAGACATGGGTAAAGGAACGGACTAATGTGTTAGAAGCAGAGATTGTTCTGCAGAAAGAATTGAAAATGAATGGAAATAATATCTTTTATAATGACGAAGCTCGTGCTATCAGATTTGGAGTATGGCACATGGCGTGCATCTGTTGTGTGATGGATTTCCCCTTCTGGATTCCCTTCCACCACAACCTCTGATGAGGTCACCATGAACAAATGGCTGTAGCTCATACAAGGATCCCCGATGGCCTCAATCACCTATCAGCTATGGCTCATACAACATACTAGCAACTGTCTTGACTGTCACGCTCTGACATAGTGGACTCTAAAGCACGACTCAGAACAAATTATCAAAACTTGGTGTTTTAATCAGGCAGGGTCTGGTACAAGGGTAGGCAAAGATGAACAAAGCAACAGTACAAAACTGGCAGCAACATCTCTGGTGAAAAATAAGCAAAAATGGTTCAACAATATGAAAAATAGACGTGAATAGATGATTTGAATGACTGACAAAACAACAAGATGAACACGCAATGAACAAGACAAACACTGGGGTCTAAATACATTAAACAGTGGGGAAGACAATGATGCACAGGTGAAAACAAATAGGAAAGTAAAACTGATGACAAGAGAGTGACAGAAGGTGTCTCCCAAAATAAAACAAGGAAATTAAGACCACACACAGACCTGGCATGACATTGACGAGTTGGAGGTCTCAAGAAGGTTTTGCAGGTCTTGACGGTCGAAAGTCAACTCCTCATGTGTCGGTTTGCAGCCAGTTTGCCTGTGAAGCATAGGCAAGCTCTGCAACTGGCAAAACTAGCTTAAAATAATCTAGTCTGAAAGAGCCCTTAAGCTAATACAGTGTCCTAAGCATAATTAAAACAGCTGCATCATGCAGTCCTGAATTTGAACCCACTCTTAAACTCCAGAAGAATGTTCTGTGAATACATTTTAATCAGCTATAACACAAAGCAAGCTCTGTGTAAATCTCTGGATTGTCTTTACTTGAACTTTAAGATACAGCATTTAACATTACAAGGTGTCCTACAATGCATTAAATAAAATAGCATGTTGAAATACTTGGTGAGTATGATTCAAAAGTAGCACAGAGCGGAAGTGAATTTCTTAAATACCTCCCAAAGGAGAGGCTTTTGTGGAAAGCCAACAAGTGCCTCTTTACTTATTGAACAATCCATTTCATAAAATTCAATCAAAACAAATGAGGTGCAATTAAACTCACACTCTGTGACAGCTGCAAATCAAATTAACACAGCGAGTAAAAAGTGATCGGATGACAATGTTCTGTGTTATAACCTTGGAAGTTTCCGGCCTCCACAGAATATGAATTAGACTATTCAGCAGATGGAAGGTGCGGCTGTTGTTGCTATAACAGAATCAGCATTCTTGTCATACATATGCTGCATAAATATATCATCAAAAAACCTTGTAACCTGCAATAATTCGCTTGATTGGCTCAATGAGCGCAAGTTCCTTTGGTGTGGCATCAAGTCAAACTGACCAAAGCGGCCTATGGGCTGTTGCAGACAAGCCTGTGGTTACAGAGTACAATCACAACACTAATTATCCTGCATGCAAGCAACTGCAGGGCTTCGCCCTTTGAGAGAAGCAATCAAACAGCTGAAAAAAGCTGAATAATCACACTGTGCTCAGTATTCTGGGTAGTGTGTGCGTGTGTGTAAGCTATTGAATATTGTTCCAACTTCAGCAAAGTTCTCATCAT
The DNA here is from genome assembly GCA_037176975.1 of Arrhamphus sclerolepis. NCBI lineage: Eukaryota > Metazoa > Chordata > Actinopteri > Beloniformes > Hemiramphidae > Arrhamphus > Arrhamphus sclerolepis. Next base: position 7,341,714 of record JBAMYA010000015.1, on the reverse strand, counting down.
TTGTCACAAGTTTCCTTTATGTGAGATAAGACTGGAGTGGTGTAATGTGATTCTCTTTTACATTGAGCAAATGAAAGTTTGTCTAAAATTCATTTTTGGTTGGAGGGTGTTAGATGAGAGTGGAGCAAAGCAAAAGAGATGTCAGTAATCTCCACGAGCTGTTATCCCCCCCTTGTGTTGCCTTATAAGAAATCTTACAACCTCCTTTTTCCACCACAGACTTGGCCAAGGTCATGGTTAAGTTATGATTACAGTATGATGCACTCAGCGAAAGTCACGCGATAAAGAGATCTCTGCTGAGCCTTAAAACTGTCACAATATGTCACAAAGTGTGTGATGCTTTCTCCCACTCTCCAAGCATGCATCGCCTCGACTTGGCATCAGCTGAATATTGCATTAGAGGAATATGTGTGGGAAGACTTTGCAAGGACTTTAATACTTACTGGTTCTTCTGCAGTGCTACGCAGAGTAATGATCAATTATTTGGCCTCTAACGAGAGGCTTTCCTACCCCCAGCAGTGAGGGGCCTTCACTCTTGCCAAGCTACCAAAGAAAATTCCTTGACTAACCCTTGGCTGTTGCTGTTCCTGCTATTATTTACTGTATCTGTGCATTAATGCTCCAATCATCTATCAAACCGTGAAAACAGAATGAAAGCAACACAAGAAAATAAGCCACTTTGAAATCTGAAGCCTTGCGAGTGTGCACTGAAATGATTGCCTGTCTCAAAGAGTGAGAATAAAACAGACTGAACGTGGAAGGAAAATGTTGGTAAATGCGATGTAATGTGATCTTCTGGAGTAATGAAGTGTTTCTTGCTGCTTTTTATTAAATGCTATCACAAAACGCCTTCTCACTATTTAAATTTCTGACTTAATTCATAGCAAATGTGTAATTAGCCTTCACTGGCACCTACCGTGGTCTCATTTCAAGGTGATTAAGATGCTTATCAAACCTATTTTGATAGAAAAAACATCAGTGAGAGGAATGTGAGTTTTCTCTCTCCACAGGTGCCTACAGAGAGAACACATTTTGACACATTTCCTCACTCAGTTTGAATGTGCCATTTTGAAGATGACGGTAAATCACACTCAACCACAGGAGCTGTGAAGCAAACTGCACTTTGGTCCAATTTTTAAGCCGGCCCTCCCTGCGCACCTCAATCCACTCGTCCAGTAGAAGGAGGCTGTCTAAATGCACCATCAGCACTGAGGTTTTGCTGAGCTGATGCAGGGGTATTATGTTCCAAATTCTCTCCAGCTGTAGTAGGGAGCAGCTCGCCCATCTCAGTTTTTAACCAATTTCAAAATCACAGCCCAAATATTTATTTATTTTTATTTTTTTTACACCCTCCATCTAGTTCTGGTCACCCCCTTTTTCCATCCCCGCAATCCAATGTTTAAAAAAATCAAGAGCCCGAGAAGTAGCACCTAAAATTTGTGCAGGAGGTTGGGGAGGGCAAACTCACTGTGGTTGGGAGAGTGATGGACAGGAAAAGAAACAGAGTCAGAGAGGGGGGTTGAGAGGAAGAGAATTGGAGATTGAGAGAGGAATAAGGAGAGAGCTGCTGAGGCAGGTGCAAGCCGTCCGCATACAAGGTGGTGATTAGGGGGAAAGTGGCCCTGTGTGAAGCAAGAGGAACATCTGTGCCTATTACTGCAGCACACAAAAGGCTGTGAGGGGGGGGGGCAGGGGGAAAGACCATGGTTTCCAACATGAGCAGGGCCTCACCAAACACCACAGGCTGAATTGCATGGCCCAATTTGAGGCTTTCAGCCTTGCTTGTCATTAGCATTTGAAAAAGCATGGCAGGAGCTCGCTGTATGAGTAACTCACGGATGGGAGCAAGTGACTGACTTAAGAGCTTGGAAGAGGAGCACCCCCCCCAAAAAAAAAAGCTCAGTCCTATGGTTCACGCACCTTTCAGTCAGAGCTCTGTTCCATGGAAACTGTTGTGGAGTCGTCTGAATCATTGCTGCTTTATATTAGAGGCTTTAATGGAATACATTGTGATAAAACTATGCTGAAAAACCTGTGTTGATATAGCTGGCGAGCTCTTGAAATATGAAACTAGTATATTTAGAAAGGCCTTTCACAGCTTCATGAGGCTGCTGCATCATTTTCCTAGTGCCCATTGTAACTGCATGCTTTCAACAGCTAAATGTGTGAAAAAAAAAAAAAAAACTTGAAATGCAAAACTTGCAACGCACTGACGCTATATACATTGAAGCCATCCCACAGTTGGTGAACTTTCAAATTAATGTCACATTTTCAAATTTGTGAACACTGAACCTGCTTCAAAAATACTCCTAATGGATGGCTAAAGCATAAAAAAATAAAACACTAATTCTCTTCAGCCGATGCATCAAACATCAAACTTATACAAGATTGCACTCTTTTTTCCTAATTTGAAGACCCTCTGGAGAGAGATGTATTACTTATTTAAATGCCACAATTCATATATCTGTTTGTTTAAATATTCCAATTTATTCTGAGACAGTAAGTGCCTTGCTGTAGTAAATTATAGATGGTAAATCATGATGTTGAATTATTAGTTATGACACCAAAAAAAATTCTGCCTGTCTGTGTTTAAGACTGGTGTTTTTCAGAAACAGGAGCAAGTCGATGATCAATGCTGACATGAGGGAAAACCTGCAGGCGCCATGACCCACAGAACAATATATAAATGCATATAAAATAAATAAAACAACAACAACAACAACAACAACATTTCCCTTGACCATATGAGAAATCAGAATATCCCATTATGTTAAGATTCACAGTTAAGTATGACCACTGCAATCCCTTTTAGTTCCCAGTACAATAATGTCAAAAGCGATTCAGTGAGTGGTCAGTAGAGACATATAAACTTTATGGTTTTTCACATACAGTCTTAAAAAAGAAAAAAAAAAGTCTTTTACCATGAGATCAGTGCCCTAAAACTCATTTTTTGGAACAAAGATAGCACCCGTTACCAAAAAAGCATCAACAACAACAAAAACTAAGCACATGTTAAACTGCAGTGGATCTGCCAAAAAGCATATTAATGGCAGGATTAATCTCATCAGTCAGGATTGCCATCTAAAGTTTGCATTAATGATAAATGCTTTGGAAATAAAAAAAAAGACAATTTAGCTTATCAAAATTAAAAAAGAAAAAAAAAGGTTTGTATTATTCAAAATATCAAATAATGTGATCAATATAAAACTTAATGTGAATAGCTGTGCTGAAATTAATTTTGAAATCCGTGCCTGATCAACCAAAAACATCCTGACTTAAGCCACAAAGCAGTTCCCAGTGTTCATCTGATCTGCTAGCATTTCAACCAGCAGAACAGACTTATCGCCCTCAAGTAAACACAGTAATTATTTGTCTGGGAACAAAAATATTAATTAAAAAAAAACAAAAAACAAAAAACACCTTTTATACAACTGTGTGAAATACTGTAGCTTAAAAAGGTCTGAGGGCAAAATGCAGAAAATGCACTATTTTCAGTGTAAATGTCACCTTGATGTTTCATCTACAATACAAATCTTTGGGTTTTATCACCAGTTTGACATTGTTTACTCTCATTCAAAATACTTTTTTTCCCCCTCCACTCTCTACTTGCAGGACACAGCTAGGCAGGTTTCTCTTTCTCTGTGCTTCAAAGCTAAAGTACAAAATCATAAAAGTTTCATAAAATGGCTGCTGGAGTTAAATGACTAGTAGCCTATTTGAACTCTAGCTGGAGCTTCAGGGGGAGACGCTTGCTAAGACTGCAAAGACTGATTCTTGCCACGCTCCTTCAGCTCCACCTTGCTGTTGTACCCTCTGTCTCAACTGTTAAGAATTGGATGATTTAAAACACAAATAAATAAATAAATAAATAAGTCTTTGATAACAATGCATTCATCCTCAATTTTTTTTGTCATGGTCCGAAATTGTGATTACATGCATAGTTTAATTCAGCTATGGCTGAAGCTCAACGAGGCCTTTTATTTGGACTCTTCTTTGTCCCAGTATACACGTAGCTAAAAGGGATCATTGTCCAGACCAAAGTATGTCACACTCCTAATAGGTGGAGATAGTGCCCACTTTCAGCTTGCTGCCACTGGTTCTTTTCAGCCTGCTTAATACACGACACACCAAAACCACAAATATACATTTGGTTTAGCTGATGGAAGCAAATTACAATGAAGGAGGACCTTGAACTGGGCAGACCTGCAAGTCTGTAGATTTTGCACATCCTTTATGCTTTAGTTTACTGATTGTCTTCTCTGCATCTCTTCTTACTGCCTTCTTCTGGTACTTGGTCAAAGCCTGGGGCAGGAAGAGTGAAGCATGGACCAGTTCCAGTCTAGTTTGAATGTTTGCATGCAGGGATTAACCCAACTTCAAAAATGTTATTGGGCTGTGTTAGTCCAACAAAAAAAATTTGGATGTACACTGATTTCAGTCAGACAGCTACAATTTCAGTTCGTGTTATAATTCCATTTTATGTAAAGTCATGTAAACACACTGGCTGTGAGAACAAAATACCAAAGGAACCAATTTGAGTAACCTCGTCGATAGAAATAAATTGTGAAGGCACAACAGCTAAAATATTTCGGGCAAGAAATTTTCAAACAGCATCGCCCTGCTGAACATGCTGTATTATTAAGTTAGTGTATGCAGATAAATATTTGAAGTTTTCCTTGGCAGGTCAGTCCTTTTATGAGAATCAGAAAATAAGCAAAGAAAATTTAAACTGATGCATCTCTAACTATTACTGTGGCAATCTCTCCATTGAATATGTCCAATAAATTTCCATCTATGTTTTTTAACTTCAATGCTTCAGTCATTAATTTCTGTTTATCTAGTATTTCATCCTTTGCAACGTGTTCCTGCCATCTTGTATATCATGATTGTAAAAATCATTCACTATTCAAAGTAGATATTATTAAAAAAATGCTTTATTAATTCTAATTATTCATTTTTAAATGAGGCTCCTGCTCAAGTGGCAGCTTATTGCAGTTGCTCCACGTATCCATGACAACCGGCAGTTGTTTAAATGTGGAAGCAAGAGAGGCCAGCTAATGATCAGGAAAAAGACCTGTAATGTCGATGAGTTGAAGAGGAGGGGTCAAGGATGTAGAGCAGGAAAAAAATGAAGAGGATTTGACTATTTTTTTCCCCTCTTGGGAGTATAAGATCCCTGGCATCCCATTACATGGATGATGGTTGAAGTGGGATGAAGACTTCAGATATACCACCAAAAGTGTGGTAACCTGCAGTGCTTGTTAACAACAGGTGGTGCAATCCTGGGTATGTGATTTTGAAGGAGCACCTTTGCACTCCAGATGTTGAACTGATGGCTCTGGGTTTCCATCTATTGAGAATGCAGCAGTGATGAACGCTGATTCTGTATGTGAGCCATCACCACAGAAGTTGCCACGTGACCAAACACTCCAGTGTGATTCCAACCACGCCTACTAGCTGACAGTTTCTCACCACATTTTAACTCACATTGCGACAATTTCCAGATTAATAAAGTATTATCTAATTCAATTCAAAGTACTGGGGATTCAACTTTTCCCCCGTCTCAGCAGGTCATAGAAAGTCCATCATGAGATTTTGCTGCCTGTGGGCCATTATTGCAGATTTACCTAAACTGTAACAATAGTCATATTTACATAACACTCACAACTATTTATACCCTGTGGATGGGAGTGAAATAAATTAATTAAATGGGGGAAAAAAACAGAAAGAACTAAGGGTTTTCTTTTACACAGTTTTGTTTATCTTGAGCCAGATCTCCAAAGACATAACAATACATTATGCATGATAAAGAAGTAATTTAGTCCTATGTGATACAAATCTGCATTAGCACATGTTAAAGCAGGTGGGTTCAGAGGAAGGTCTTCACACAGATGTGACCATGCATGCTGATAACAGAAAGAGGCATGTGCTCCCTGATGTTTCAGATGGCATTATGTGGTGTGAAACATTAGACAGTTTGTGTGATTACACCATACCTTCCCATTTGTGAAACATTAAAGCAGCTTCTGCCTTTTTCATCATTCTAGTAAATGCTTTCAAAGGGTTTCAGGATTTCAGGAACACATAAATGTTTGATATGCTGCTGGTGTGATGCATGTGTGCTCGACTGAGCTTGAAAGCCACATTTATTGAAGGTCTAATTGTCATAGATAGCATGTCTGGATTTTTGCAATAAATCCCTGCAAGATTCAAAGCAAACTTCGACTGAAGATATTGGGAGAGCGTGCTGTCAGCACAGCTTCATTGTTGCTGAAAATAAATGAAACAGAGGAGATGGTGACTGTTTCAGTTACCATTCCCAAAGAAAAGCCAGCAGAAGTCAAATACAGAACTCTGATATGCAATAGTTTGGGCTCAGCTGATTTTAAGTTTGATTTGTCAGGAATGGTCTCCAGTAAAATTCTGTTCCAGGCAAGTCTACAATTTCAGGCACCAAAATTTAGCAGGCATGGAACTTCTTCAACAAGCACAGCCTGAAGGTTAAAAATACGTTTAGAATTCATACAGCAGCTGATTTCATTTGAATTTCATTTGAAAAATAGTGAGAATTTTGTGTATTGAAGAAGTAAATATACAGTAATAATGTCAGGCTTGAAGCAAGGGCGGACACAAGCGCAGACTTCACAAAACGAGAAGGATTTAATCTAGAAATAATGTGCATTGTAATGCACGCAAAGACAAAGAAGTGTTGGCATTCACACAAAAATCAATACAACACAATGGTGCTGGGTATAAGTAGGTAGGAGGCCAGGTGAAGCAGATGAAGATGATGATGGCACAGGTGCAGTCCATAATGGGGAGAACTGAAGGATTCTGGGAGTTGTAGTGTTGGGACCGGTGATCAGAAGGCTGGTGACACTGACCGTGGTAGCTGGGTCATACTACTCAAGTCTGACTCAAGCTCTAATTTTAAGGTCTTGTGACTTAATTATTGTTGACTCGGAGTAGTGCATTAACCACAATAAAACACAGCAACAAGGCATCAGACTTCACCTCACTGACCTGAATACAAGACAAGGTTTGTTTTACCTGGAGATGTAAACATTATAATAGTTCCAGTAGGTTTGAGAGTGTCAGAAAGGTCCCTTTTGAGTAAGGGATCATCAGGGGACCCCATTTCTTATAGAGGCCAGTTATTTGTCCAACATCCTTGCTCACATTTTCATTTTTTTGGCAAGGTTAATATACATTTCACCAGTCCCACCTTGATCACTTTATGTGACACTTTATGTAATTAGAAATTAATAAATAAACAAAGCTTAGATTGCAAGACATCTTGATACATCTTTTTACATTTATTTTTACTGTGGATAGACAAAATACTTAACACACACAGACCGTCTTGCACACCTGCCTTTAAACCTTGAGGAGAAGCTGTTGTGTTTGCACCACTATGTCGTTCAATTATTGAAACGCCTGAAATAAATACCTCATCATAGTCCCACAAGCAGGTTCGTCTTGGGGTTAATATGTTTTATTTTATCCCATAATAAGTTGGCAGTACATATGTACATTCATTTTAGTATTAATCTGGTGTGACACATATTACACATCGTGTTTAGGGACAAGTTGATGGTGCTAAAATGCCAGCAGAAAATGTACCGCAAACTTTCCATTTTGTATTGATTTCTGCTGTTGTTGTAAAAAAAGGAGTGTTGCTAAGTGGTTTATCTGTTTCAGAGCTATGATGACTGGAACGACTTTCAGCTTTAGTTGTTATCTATCCAGAGTTCACCCAGAATAAGTAAGAGCTACATTGTTTTTGTTTTTTTTATTGCTCTGTTTTTATTACTGTTAGAAGAGAGGGTCTTAAGCCATGACACAAAGAGAGAAATGTTTGGCCACCGTACCCAACAGTGTATGTGGAGAAAACCAAGCATCATCTTATTTGTAGTGTTTGTAGTCAAGTATTTCATTCTGTGCAGATGTTTTTGGCAGCAGGGAGTCTAGTCAATGTGGAGGTACATCATTGTTGGAAAATGTGATGAACGTGTGATTGGCAATATATAAGGAAATACTAAAGTTTCTATTTTGCAGCTAACTTAGTAGAGAGTGAATAGCCTGCCTGGTCAAAATAATGAAATGTATTACTTGTACGACACCAGCACGGTTTTATAAAAAAAAAAAATAAATGCACCAGGCAAGAAATTCTATAATCAAACTCAAAATCAAACTTTATTTATAAAGCGCTTTTCATGCCCCAAGGCAACACAAAGTGCTTTACATAATAAAAACAATGTAT
>JBAMYA010000015.1:7323194-7333351 GCA_037176975.1 Arrhamphus sclerolepis | reverse complement strand
GTCTGTTTAATAAAGTCTGGTGATCTACTGTATCAAATGCAGCACTAAGATCCAGCAGCACCAGAACAGAAAGTTTCCATGAGTCTAAATTACACCTGAGATCATTAACAGTCTTTAAAAGGGCTGTCTCTGTACTGTGGTTTGTCCTAAAACCAGCTTGATATTTCTCTAAAATATTGTTTAAAAACTCATTTAATTAGATAAAAACAACTCTTTCAATGATTTTACTTCAAAATGGTAAGTTGGATACAGGTCGGTAGCTATATTGACATTCTACCAACTTGAACAGACATTCTCTATCAATATTGTAGTGCATCTTTATTTGGTTCATTCGGCTGTATGGTGCCAATAATATGACGTCTAAGGGGGAGAACTCACACTCTTCTGGGGCTTTGAGTATATGAAAGTTTGTGTCATGTTTCCTGACAAAGGACCAAATGGAAGTATGTAGAGTGAAAAGTAACGGCCCAAGTATGGAATCTTGAGGAACATCATGACAAACTCTGGTGTCTGCGGAAGATTTCTCATTTACATTAACTTATTGTAATATCTGAGATAAATATGACCTAAATCAAGCTAAAGAGGCTCCTTTATTACCAATACTATGTTCATGCTCTTCTTCTTCATGCTCCTTTCAAACATTTTCTCCAGTATTGGAGAGAGGGCATTAGTGTCCATCTAACTGGTCAGAGAGTGTATACATGACATTCAGATATATAAACATATTTTTGTTTTTGCAATATTAATCTTGTGCATGTTGTATTCCCAAGAATATTAGGGGTTGTCATTGCAGGTGAATATGCTTTAAATATCTAAGTGACGGCCCTCCCTACTTATGCAATCAGTATGTTTCAGTCTGTTATTTTTAATAAAGTTACAAACCACTCTGTGCTTTAAGGCATTTGATATTTGAAGGCTGGTGTAGACTCTCGGTAATCCAGGTCATGGTAATGCTCAAAGGCTTGAATCAAGGCAACTTGACTTCTTTTTCTTTGTTCTTGAAGACATTTCACTTTCCATCCTGAAGAACTGATGACGCCGTCTGCATTGAGGGTGAAATGTCTTCAAGAACCAAGAAAGGAAGTCCAGATGCTTTGATTTAAGCATAAAGGCTGATGTCTGAAGCGTAACAAAATGTGCAAAGGTTAACAGATTTGGCAGTTTTCCATCTTTACTGTATCTACTGAATGGAATGTATTTACTGTATGTATGTGTCTGCCAGTAGAAAAATAATAGTAATTTGCTTCCTTCCATATAGCAATCAATTCAAAATTGATATCCTTGTACCATTGGAACAGCGAAGCAGGCACAGGTGCATTCCCTACCCAGCACACAATTTAAATGAGCAGCCTTGCAAATTTAATATGATGTAATTGTACTATTGACAGAGCTGGATGGACCAGCGGCTCACACTAATTTGATTAATATTTAGCTGAGAGAATTTGATTCATTTCTCCTTTTTCTCATCTGCTCACAAAATGAAAACATATCTTCCTACCCTGACGGAATGACCTAATATTCTTTTCTCCTGTTTTTCAGAGGGACATAAGAGTCTATTACAGTAAGTGTCCGCACGCATGTATGTGAATGTGAGTGTGTTTATGGACATTCAAGACTTACGTCGATATATAAGGCAGGCTTAATCCCTTCCATCTGATGGCTTCAGTGACAGCGGCGCGGCGTCAGATAAAAGGTCATTGAACTGCAGCAGCCACCTCTTCATTCAGAATAAATAGGGTGCACCAAGAGTGCACCTTACAATGTGCCACATTGCTCTTGTCCTAATGAAAATGTAATGCATTTTCTTTTCTATCTGCCATCACTGCTGCACTGCAAAGATTTGATACCATTGATTTTCTTACATAACTCATCCAGTTTCTTTCTGGAAATGATGCAAATTCAAGCATTTGTTTTGGGCTAAAATACTCAAGATTTCTGTTTTTAAAATCTATTTGAATTATTTGTGAGCATTGTGTCTCAATCTCGCATTGTTTTTTTTCTTTTTAGATTTTTCAGTATGAGTGTCAATATGAGGCAGGCATAAATGAAAGCAGATTTCAGACAAAAGCCCTTTCCTGTATCTTGTCACAGCACGACCTTAAGAAACAATATAAGTTTGTGTTTGCTTGACTAGCTCGTGAGGCAGAAAAAAAGCAAATGTCGAGGTGAGCGCGTTCTTTCTAAAAACTATCTAATATCCACATGGGTGTTGCTTTTTTGCTCTGTTTGTCTCCAATCCCATGGAGGGATAAAAAACACAGATACGACGGAAAACACTGATTGAGGCACAGCTGAAACATGCTAATGCCCTGATTTTGTTTTCATCGGGAGGGCTCCCTGGCTGTGGCATATCATTTGATTTTTGCATGCATCGAATAACTCCGTGTGAACGGTCGCAACACATGTTCCTGTCTGTTGCCGCCTCGATGAGCACCTCTCTTTGAGCGATCACCTGGGGACAAGTCTGGATGTTTGCTTTGGCAGAATTCCCATCATGCATTCATGCTCATTTCCTTTGGTCCGATCAGTGGCCCTGCACGTCATCGCAAACTAAATGAAAATACAACATGCACACGCAGAGGTCTGAGCCATGCACAAACATGAAGATGTGAAGATCCTGGCATGTTTTAAGATTATGAACAATTTGCTTTAAACTAATTATCAGCTCATTTTGAAATCTGTCACTAATTTTCATTCCAGCCTCTCTCTCCATATGTCTCCGGTCTTGATAGAGTAAAAACCAACCCATTAAAAAAAAAAAAAAAGGCATGGCTTTAATGACAGCATGTTAACAGAGATCTACATAGAGCATTCTACTTTACCATTTCTTCATTTAAATTCAATTATTACCAAGAGCAGTTAGACAGCAAGGGAATAATAATAATAATGAGGGCTGTGCACATTATGAAGGTGTGCAACGACTGCGTGGTGAAATCTTTTGTTCTGTTTTTGGACTGGCAAGATAATGGCGAGGGTTGCTGCGAGGGGGGCCAGGAAAAGTGGAGCTACCCACGCAGGTTATCTTTCATGCTGTACAGGATAATCACGGAGTAGTGAAAACTGGCGAGCAGCAGAGAGATATCTTCTTGGAGATCAAGGTCAAAACAACTCAGAGGAAGGTGGAAATTCAGTTTCGAAAACACTCACAGCTGCCTGAAACATATTGATCTTGAGCCTCTTTCCTTCTCTTACCTCTAAAGTCATTTTTCTGATAGACTGTGGTAGAAATACATTATTTTCTTGTCTTAGGCAACACAATGGATGACTGTTAAGAATATATGGCTCTTACAGAGAGCAGATAGGCAGGAATTTTAAAAGCTTGGTGGGATATACTTGAAATGTCAGTCCTCTAAGTGACCTCGGCTTCCCATCAGTCCTGGGATATGTTGACCATTTCATAAATTTCCACCAATCAATCAGCAAAAGGCTATAAAATTAAGAGCATTGAGAACCGGTCATCTGAGAAGACCGACGAGGTAGGTGAGCTGAAAAAGCAACAGCGTGTCAGACGTGGAATTGCTATAATCAGAGTTTGGGGATAGATAAATGTTGCATGTCCAGTCTGGACAACAGCTTTCCTTTAAAAATGCATAGCTGCTTTACACAGAGAATCACTCTGCTGAAACTTTACACAGACAGATCAATAACAATGCCTGGCAGTGAGGCTTCTGAGGCATTGCAGTTAGCTCAGACACTGACGTATCAGAGCCAAGTGGCCTTTGCAACAAAAGGGAAGCAACTCCTCCTTATTCCTTTGATTCACACTCTTGGAAGTTGATACATATTCACCTCAAAGAGAGACTGACTGAAGCTCTTGATGAAAAAAAAAGAAGTAATTGTTGGAAAAATGGTTATCATCAAAGAAAAAGAAGCTGAGTGATAATAAAAAATGATACATGCTAACTTGAATGATTATTTTGCATTTAATTTCAATTCCTTCAAGCTGATAAGACAAACTCATTTTTAAGGCTCAGAAGAGTGACCATGTTCAAAAGTATGACTGCTGGACGTTGCTGAGATATTGTCACTCCAAAGTCCTGCACTGCTCTTCCTTTGTTCTGAGCTCAAATCCTCCTTTTATTATCCAGACAGCAGAGGAAGGTTCTGACCCCACTTCCCTATTGGAGTTTCCTCCGCGTTTGATGCCCACCTCTCCTTTCTCGGCTTATTGTAATACTCAATGTACTTGCTTTGATGTCATAACTACATGCAGTCTGTAGCCCAAATGGAATTTTTTGGATCAGTGACCTGACGGGTCAGAGAGCACAGGCAGCCTGTGTGAAATGTACCCAAATTTTAATTTTGGTGTTAAAAGAAGATGTTTTTCACATGGGTATTTTTTTGGGGGGGGACGCGATTATTAATCTATTACACATAATTTATCCATAAGTTTGGACAGTTTGTCAATTTAGTCTTTATACAACACACATTTAACAAGTACATTATTTTTATGGACATGGACCAGAACACTTTGAACAAGCTAACGCCGGCAGCACACACAAACTTTGTATCATTGCCCTTGGCAAAGGTCATTTGTACTTCAGTGATGGCAGCATTAATGCATAAACATACATTGAGATTTTAAAGCAAAATACGTTGCCTTCAAGACAATATTATTGCCACTTTTTTTTTAACAAAACAATACATAAACAAATCCTGCACAGAAATAACAGAAAGGTTTTACAAAAGCATGTCTGAAGAAGTAGTTGACTTGGTGCTCCTTAAAAGGAACATTCAGGGTTGAAATAACTGGATGTTTATAATTAGATGGGAAGGAGTGTAAACTTTTGTTAAGAGATGAGAGCGACATTAATTGCAGCAAACTGGTTTTTGGAATGTTTGAAGAAGCCTGAAATATAAATTATTGAAATGAGTTTTGATGAGACGATGCATGACATCCCTTGTGTTCGAACTTTCTACAAAGAGATAAAAGTCAGTGTAAATGGAAATTGAAATTTTTCATTTTTCTTTTCCAATTTAGGTTTTATTGTCTATAAACTTTTTAAATACAAGGAAATTGCTCGCTGATAACAAAACAAAGACTAAAAAGAATGAATATATAACAGCTAAGAACCGAAAAGTCTCAGGGGAAAATGACCTCCCACAAGTCCTTGCGTCACCTCATCTGACAGCGCCACTACAGTATATTTTTTTGAAGTGTACGTGTGTAATATATGTAGTAAAGATTAACTTGTAAATAACTGAAACAATACTGCAGGGCTATTTACTTCTTAAGGGCCTGGTTTTAATCAATTAGTCAAAGTCAAACTCAAGCATAGGTATACAATGCCTCTTAATATTGTCTGCCAGTTTCATTCATTGACAGATGACTTAATTGATGTACTGCCACCATTCTCAAAGTCACCTCATCTGAAAAGTTGAAGGATAGATAACATAACCACTTACAAGGAAGAGCACCTTATCCAATTAATCAGCTGCTGGTAATTATTACGACAAATCAAATCATCTACTTAAGAGATTATCCGATGGAAAAATGTAATGTCTGACATCAAGCAAAGCATAAACTATGAGTTTTGTTGACTTAACGATCATGTGATACTAAAGAAACATACACACATGGACAAAGTGGCACTTGCATTTTTTTTTCTTTTTTATTAGATTTTTCTGTTTTGTTTTGTTTTGTTTTTTAAAAAAAAAAAGAAAATGATGAGAAACTCCAGTGACCAAGGGCCAGATAAGACCATAACTGAAAATAAGGCATTCAGAGAGGTGACAGGGTTATGAGACAAAGCTGGCTTCTGTTTGTACCCATCAGGGTAACCCAACTGAGATTTGGATGCATCAATCATTAATAGGAGTAGAGCTTTTTAATTTATTTTTTTATTTTTTTATTTTTTTTAAATACAGAGGGAGCTGCAGGAGATGTTGGCACGTCCCTGCACGCATAAAGTGCTTCTCCATGGCCTCACAAACACACACATACTTACCTACACACAGACATGCAGCTTCCTTCACCAGAATAATTGCGTGCCACCCCTGGCTGTCAAGCCATGTCAGTGTCTCGTTAGCTCTTGCATTGACTCTTTCTTAGCTAGTCCCATCAGGAAAGGTCAGGGTGGCGTTGTCTGCACTGTTACACAGTGTGCAGACTGCACACATCCAGTATGCTCTGACCTATCTGTCAGGGCTAGCCTGAGGAACTGTGTTTTTTTATATGTTTGTTTGTTTTTTCCTGCACAAAAGCCACAGATTATAGTAATTTTTCAGTTACGACATGTAAGGCATCATTATAATGCCAGAAAATACAATTTGTATTAGTTTGAACATGGGTAAAATTAGAGTCTGGACTTGTCTTCTAAACATAATACCACTGAAATATTTGTATTCCGTTGTAATAACTCTCTGTAAACCTGTAAAACTACAACTAAATATTCACATTTTTTTAAAAAGAAAAGAATTGCTAATGTGGAACCCTGCAGATATTATTTGTCCCTTAAGCATTTCTGTTGGGTGGTGCACCATATGCACCAATAAAACTGCTTTATGATTTTTCAACTTTACCATGTACTTAATGTCCACACTTTTTTTTCCTATGCATTTCTTTAAACATTCTATACTAGATTTGTCTTTAAAAAGCTTAGTATGTCCCTATGCTTTTTTGGAACAAACCAGTTGTGAAATACAAATGTCAAACTCAGGACTGTAAATTCTAGCATCTATGCTTCCTTATAGTATCACAAAAGAGTATTTCCATGCTAAAATTTCAGTTTTAATCCTATTCTAATTTCATTTGAAGGAATGTTTGATTATTTTTAGCAAGCATCATCTAGCTCTTGTAATTTCCTGCCCCTACTTCAACAAAAACCAACACCTGGAAATCCAGTCCAGGGTCCTCATTTAGAAAGGTTTCCTGCGATTTTGTATGAAAAGTTTGCATACACACAAATCTGGAAGTCTGCATCCACAGTAAAAAAATTCAGATGTACAAAACGATGCATCGCAGTCAATATGATCTTGAGCACACAGATGAAAGGAAGCATAACTCTGCAAGCTACAGCACTGCAGAAAAGAACCAGCTAAGATTGACATGGTTAAAAACTCAAGTATTAACCTACAATCACAACCCACCAAGGGAGATAGAAAGTAGATACCTGTGGTCATGGCAAACAGTCTTAAGTATTTGGGTATCAATAATCCCAAGAAAAAAAAAATCAACAAAAGGTAATTTCTCACCTGTAAATAAAAAAAAAGTCAGGATAGCTTACAGTGTAGGGTTCCCACAATGCTGAAGCATAAACCAGGCTTAATGATTGAAGAATCAAGGAAGTGCCCCAACAACAGACCAAACAAGAGAACCTCAAGGCCTATGTGTGGACCCTCTGAGCTGAAAACTACAAAGGTTTCTTTGTGTTACTACACGCTCTCATTTACATTCACACCTTTGTCAGCTGTTATGTCGGTCCTTGTTCTTTTTGACAATGGTCATACAATTAGCTGCAACATTTACTTGAAGTGTACCCGTTATCACAACCGTTAGGTTAATGCACCGACATAATGTCTCCTTTATGTGCTTGAAGCAGATAAAAGCAGAACAAGAGACTTTCTTATACAGCAAAATGAAACTGGTTTGTTTAGAAAATTACTACATGTTTTGCTAAATGCTTTTTTGACATAAAAATTGCTAAAAAAGGTTCTGGAAAAAAAACAAACAAACACGCAAGCTGCCGACAATGTAAAGTAACAATCGTCCCCCATATGCATGACAGTGTATTGATCTAGTGTGCATAAAGTGGGAAGGGGCCAATAAAATGCAGTGGTCCAGCCCCTTCTTCAAAACAAGAAGGCAACACTGGTGTTGACAAGTGTAAACTGCGAATGCCTCTAAACATTCAAAACAGCAAGTCTGAGCTCAGAAGTATGTGATTTAAGACACCGTCAAATGTTCCAGACTGCCATACTCCCACTGCCCTGTCTCTGATTCCCAGATCTGAGTTTGACTCGCATAAGCACCCATGAATGTGTTTGAGGTTTTCAAATCATATTCAGATTGGAGAGTGGATGAAGGCTGACAGGTGGAGAGACGCAACCAGGAAACCTTGCAGATACCCTGTCTGCCATACCCCTTTGATACATCTCCAAACTCTGACGGGAGAGAGACAAAAAAGAGCCAGACCCAATTTATTTCACTCTGTTGCCAGCCTTTCATTTTTGTGACTGGCGCCACTGTGCTTATCAACTGCAGAACTATTAGCCGTATCAAATCAATGTGTTCATTGCTCTCTCTTGCCTCCATTGCTCTCATCTTTTTTTTCTCTCACCCATCCCTCTCTCACTCTCCCCTCTCTGCCAGACAGGTCAGATATTAGAAACCTGTATTATCAGGTCTTCCCAGGATGCTGGTGGAAAAGTTGATTTGCAACGCCCGATTGAATCTAGTTATCCTTCATCCCTTTCCAACCCCCAGCCAGCTGCCCCAGTAGACAGGAACCCAATGGCCTATCTACACTGGGGTGCCAAGAAATAAAAATATCTATCTACAGAAAGAGGGGGAGGGAAAGAGAGGACTAAGAGAGAAGAGCAAATAGAGGAACAGAGTGTCACCCACACGTCACAGCTTTGGACAGCTTAGGGGAGGGGGTTATATACTACTTGCCTCTCCCCAACCCTTCTGCAGCCCCCACAGCCTTTGTAAACCTTTATCTGCTAGCATTATACATCCATTTATCAGTCAGCAAACAAAACATGTCACTGCGTCCATCCTGAATCCCACCAGCTCACACCACGCACATCCTCAGGCAGTGCAGAGCAAACCTTTCAAAGCTAAACAGTCATACCCCTAAAAGGAGGCGGGCAGAGCAAAGGCCACAGAGGACATTCATTAAATGACTCTGACTTGTGCTAATTGAACCCAGCTGGTGATAAAGGAAAATGGAGAAAAGAAATATTTATCTGTTGACTGGGCTGCCGGGGCGAGTGGTCGACAGTAGTACAAAAGGGGGCCATTATGGCTTTATCTTTGTAAATAGAAAGGAAAGAGTGCCTTGGCTGCATACTGGAGGGATGAAGGGACTGCAGGAGAGCTGGAGAAGAGCAGAAGAAAAGCAAAGACGTGGATGAAAGTGACTGATGAGGACAGGGTGGGACTGTGGCTTATGGAGAGACAAGGGGGAACCACATGGAGCAGCAGAAGCAGTGAAATAACACTGCCTCCATGCTGGCAGGGTAGGGATCAGTATTCTCCTGCAGTGACACAGCCACAGATCTGAAAAGACAGCTGTCAATGCAGAAGCAGATGTCAGTAAGCCAGAAATTTGTTCTTTCGACAGGATTTAGTGAAGTCTTGTCCTTATACTTCAATCTCAAACACAGTTGCCCCCTTTAACAAATTACCTCCACATGGTCTTTGAGTTATTGGCACAAGTGCACCTGCAATTAAAGCCCCCAAAACAAACTGCATTACTACCTGTGTATCTTGGGGTTTCCTGTAGATGCTTTCAGACCTCCAAGCCAAATGATATTTGACTGTTGAGCTTTAGAAACTTTTAATGGAGTTCATTCTGCAATCAACCAGGGTGGAGGAGCCAAGTGAACTCTGACTTTGGTGTATTGATCTCTCCCAATGTGTTTACGGGCTGAGGTCACCAGAATCTCTTCTCCAGCTGTACAAAGGTCAATAACATCAATACAGTAAATGAGGTAATTCTGCTGTAAAACATCCCGGGATGGTCAATTTCCATTTCAGTAAACTTTATATTTGTGACACACAATTACATCCACATGTCACCGTGTCAGGTTTTTACACACTTCCACTGGGCAGAGAGAGATTAAATCTGGTCCAGGCAGCACAACATATATCAAGAGGGGCGTATCTGAGTAAACAAATTCACTTTTTGTCAAGTCCAATGATAAATCCCCCTTAAATTGCAGATGGAGAATTAATGGCGTTTAACCCTTTACTACCCTGGTGCAACTAAGATAAGGGTTAGTAGGCTGGAACATTAGATGCTCTTTACATTAAATCTCTAGTCTTTGTTCAAATTAACTTGACCTGGTCAGAGTGATGAAGAAAGAGTTTTACATTTTCATTTTGTTTGTTTCCCCATTTTTCTGTTAAGCGAAGTTTACTGGTCATGCCTCTCTAAAGGCTTCCACACTAAAGATGTTTTACTGTCGTGAAGAAACCAACAAGGACGGAC
>JBAMYA010000015.1:7298250-7320322 GCA_037176975.1 Arrhamphus sclerolepis | reverse complement strand
TTAACCTAAGATGACTTAATTAAAGAAGCTTCTTTTTCTTACAACAGAGTTCGTCTTGGCTTGGTTCCTATAAGTAGTTGAAGATGGGGCCATTTTAGTAGGCCAAATCTATTTTTGGTTATTGAAATAGTGAAAACAGTGTTTCTCCAATTTTTCATTTGTCTAGCAGACTGAAAAGGGGGACATTAGGGCAGAAAGCAGGGCAGAGAAAAGAGGAGGACAGAAGGTGGAAAGAAAAGAAATAGAGGGCACTGGAGCATATCCGGCATATATCATAATAAACAGAAAAGGGTTGGTAGCAGAGGGAGGAGAGAAGGGGCTTTGCTTTCAGGACAGGTGAAAGTCTGCACAACAACTATGTTTAATTTATCACCTCTTTTTCTAACTGTCCTGATACTGTACATTACATTTATAATACATTTATAATAAAGTTTATATACTACTTTATTAACAGTGACCTGTCCCAAACCACATTTTGTCAACAAAACACAAATGAGGCATAAGTGCAAAAAACAGGACCTTTTTTTTTTGTAATTTAAACTATAGTTTGAATGTGGTGTCACACAGAGGCTTCACTGCAAAAACAGCCCCTCTAGAAATTAGCCTGATATCCACAAATCCAGTCAAATTGTTGTTTATTAAGCAAAGAAAATCTGCCAGAGAGTTAAGAGAAAAAAAATGACTTGACTAGAATTCTTAAAATTAGATATATTTTAGATGTTTTCTGTAGTGTTTAGATATTCATCATACTTGATATTACTTGATCTTTGGCAGTGGCCCATCAACAGCAAGTGTCTTTGAGTTGTTCACACATACCAACTGAGAGCAGACCACCACTGACTCATAGATTTGCCTCTGACCAATCAGAGAGCTTAGTGATCGACACGTTCAGCTTCATGTAACTTGAACGTGGCTTAAGACCTATTAGATGTTCCACCAGTCAACAAATTCACCAACCGATTGTACCTCATAGATCTTGTTATGAATGAGATCGTTTAGGCTGTGTTGCTAGATTCTTGTGTGCTGATTTTTGAGTATGTAAACAGGGGTGCGCCATCTCCAGAGGGTGATTGGTCAAGCGGTCCGGGGCTGACCTGTGATTGGCTGCAGCAGGAGCTCAGCAGGAAATATAAAGAGCCAAGATGGCAGAAGAGAGCTGGCATTTCCTCATCACCCTCCTGTCCCAACGAGCCAAAGTTCTTTGTTTAGTATGTGTTTTGTTATTGACATTTGCACAGTAGGGGTGGACTGCCAGTTAACTTACATTCTTTTCTCCTGTTTATTTAGTTAGGGAGGTAAGTGTTTGTCTTTTGTTTTGCTCGTCGATTAGGTTATTTTGGTTAATATCTAGGTAGGCTTTTTTTGTTTGTTATTTTGGCCTTGGTCCACCCTGAAGATAATTTCCTTTGTTCTGTTATTAATAAATTATCTCTGTTAACATACAACTGTTTGTTTTGTGGCAACTTGGGACTTGTGGGAGATTGGGGGGTGGTGGTAAATCATGTTATGTCTGAGACACCCCTATAACGTGAATTGGGGGGTCATCTGTTTCCTTGTCACACTTTGCTTGTGGTGAGTTCGGGTTTTTGTTTTTTTTTCTGTTTGGCAGTTTTTTGGTTTTTTTTGGTGTGTGGAGACATAATGTGTTCCTTTTTATAATATCCAGTTGCTGTTGGTTTTCTTTGGTACATTAATTAGCAATAAATCAATGTAAAAACCAGTTTTTACAATGGGAGTTGACGGGAGAGATGACAATTTTGTCCCACCTAGCAACAGAAACAGAGGGGCGGGACTATGGGCGGGACTTAATAAAGGGTCAATTATGTTGAGCATTTTTGATGTAACCAGTATTTTTTTTTAGATCAGAAACTAATCATCAAGGTTAAGATCATGTTGCTGTTTTTAAGAAGGATCAGTTAAGTTTATTAAAGAAAAAGTGAGGTGACCCCAACTTAAAATCAATATCAGTTATCCAGAGAAATATTCTGGAATTGGATTGAAACTCCAAAAAAGTGTAGTAATACAAAATCTTTCCATAGTAGTGATTTCAAAGATTTCAGAGGCTTTTCAATGAAGGTGCACCAATCTACTGGCTAGTGATCAGAACCAGACGATTTTTGTCTCACTTCCTCTGACCATTTATTCTGATTCCAAAAAGAAAAAAAAAAATCAGAACTTGTGCATCTGTACTTTTCAAGTTCCTTCTGGTTCACATCCTCCAATTCCAAAATCCTCACAATCCACACTGCTGTGCCAAACTCATGTTGTTTCAGTCAAAAAGACTTCTTTTTTTTTTTTTACCATTCTGGGTTTGTTTTGTATTACATAGTGGATCACTGAGACATCAAAAATACACATACAATATATCTTAAATAAAAAAAGTACTGTACTGCTTCATCGGTAAAAGACCCACGTTGCCTGGTGTGTGGTGTAAAACTACATGCACTTTTTTTTAGTTATGAAAGAGAAGTGTTTCATGCTGCCTCAGTAGTTCTGGTCCAACCTCATCATGGATGAACATAGAAGTCAAAAACTAGCCAAGCTTATACCGACAGTAATTAAGACCAAAATAAGCAACGAATTGGCAGTTACAAAACAATGTTAATGCACATCTGTGAACAGAGTGTGCCGAGTCCACTTCATTTAAATATTGGCCTCTACCCTTCGTTAGTCTGTTCTTCCCATACCGTCAGGTGTCATGAAAACATTTTTCTTTTTTTTTAATCGGATATGACATCTGGTGAGCTGACTGGCAATACCTGAGCCCAATTTAGCTTGTAATGATGTTGGCATGCGAACAGGACGCAGTTCAGATAAAAGAGTTGCACTTGTCTGGTCTGTTAAAAAATACAGGAAGTAATGACATCATTCGAAGAGGAAACGCTGGATTCATGGGCTTTTGTAGTTTCACGCTAACAATTCTCCTTGACACTGAAAAATACTTTTAATATCCTGTTTGATGATATGAGGAGTAAGTCCTCTTTTAACATGCAAGAATCTAATCCTGTTTTAGTTGCAGCCAACACACATCTGAGCCAAAATATCATCAAAACCAGGCAGCTTTGATGCCAGGGCCAAGACTTTAAAAACAGAAGAATGTGGTATTGTGGGCTAATGCCAGGTGTACGCCACGGTGTAATTAGGCCTGACTTGCATTATAAAGCAGCATATAAAATATGATGTTACCCATTAGCAGCATATTCTAAATATGTGTTACTAATATTTCAAATCCTGAAGATGTGACGGAAAGAAATCCCATCAGCTTGCACTGAGAGTCAAATGACTCATCTGCACATTAAAGGCATGGCACTCGAGCAAACCATATGCCTATGAAACAAGTGATCCACTGAAAGTGTCAACACTTCAAACCCAAATCAACTGGATACAAAAAAGGAGATGAAAAAAAAATAGAGAAAACTAGCAAAGCAACCATCAAGTTTTCAAAAGGAGACTGACCCAGACAGTTTTTTTTAAGGTTTGGAAGCTCATTCAGTGTCCACCCATTTCCATGCAGCTATTATCACATGTGAGGCGTCTGCAAAATTAAAAGCACTTCATCGCAAGATGACATGTTTGCATGTGAATGGAAGCCATACAGGCACTGTCACATCACTTATCATTTGTATGAAACTGTGCTGTTCCTCTTGTCAGCTCCAAATAAGCCCATTGTATCCTGCTGATAAAAGGCAATCAAACAAAGTATATAATTGTGAAGTCAAGCATTAATTGCCTGTATAACTACCGCCTAATGCTGGAATAATTAAGAATGTCTCTTACTGGGAACTGGCAATGCAATTATCACCTTGATGACGGTGCCATGTAAAGGCATTCAAAGGAGGGAGACACAAAACGAGAGAAGCAAATAGCTAAAATGAAGGGGATAATACAATATGAACATGGCTGAGAGGGCAGTGAAACACAGAGAAGACCGCCTCAAGGCTTTTTCAAACAGGGTTGCCATGTCTACGCACTTCATTTGCATCCTTATAATGTTACAATTATACAGGATTAGCACCTGTAGTTGTGGAAAATGCATGTGCAGGCCCTACGTAGTAACATAAAATATTTTTAATATCTCCAAAAAAACATTTCCACTTCTCCACCTGTCCCCAGGTCCTACATGATTCAATGTTAACTGAACATGCCAAACAAGGCTTCACCTTACTTCACTTTAAAATCCATTATTCTGACTCACTGCAGTTCAATGACAGCCATAACGCCCTGAGCTGTAGCGTCATCTGCATTGCAGAGGGTTCCATTTTTAACTCTTATATTACCGATACTACTGCTTGTAATTCAATATGCGATAAATGCAATAGTGGACAAAGTCATCAACTTGGAAAAGGAGCCAATGTTCTATTCTCATTTTGCATTATTAAAGGTGCAGATCAAATGAAATATTCAACAGATGATACGCTGCTTTAATATTCATAGAAATGAACTTTATATTAGAGAACACATTTTTATGGGAAGTAGACTGGAGGCCACTGATTAAATTTCATTGTTTGATCACTATGCAAAGGTATTATTGGCCGGCCGGCGCCCCCCTTTAGCAAACATTTAGGCGATGTCTTGGAGGCCACGCCACGTCAGCAGGGCACACCATAAGTTTATGATACTTCAGTGTGTTTTAAAACTGGAAAAATGATGGTTTCTTAATGCAAAACATTTTTGCATGAAAAAAAGGGGAAGTCTCAAAAAGCAGTGATACATATTCATGTATTTAGAGGCTAAGATAACACCGAAGGCAATCAGGATTCTGTAAATATGAATAAATCAGATAGGTCCCTGTGGTGCGGTTTCTAAATGCTAGACTGGCTCTTGTTGTTTTGTTTTATTTTTGTTTTGTGGTGTTTACATAAGAGTATTAAAGAGTTAATTAAGTTTAAACTGAAAGCAAACACAAGTTCCATTCCACAACTATCAGGAGAGACCCCTCGGTTGCTGGTATATTTCAGAGTCGCATGAGATGTAGACGAGCTGTTATTCGAGACGATACAATTTATCCAAACCCCGTCACTTTCTCGAATACACAGACTCACGTACACACCCTGGTCAGGGGGATCAAGAGAGGGGTTAGGGATTCCTGCTGTGACTCTTAACAAGATGGCATTCCCCAGGGTTACTGAGGTTGCCAGAGTTCGTGTCCACTTTTAAAGGGACGTGAAACTCTACTCACGGTTTTCTAACAGTTATCTAATTGGATTAGGTCTCAAAGAGAGGCCCCTTTTTTCATCCTTGCCTTTGTCCAGTTGTTGTAGCACAGAATGGAGCTTGAAGGGCTCCAGACACTGAAGAGGACAGACAACGGATTACGTGAAGTATCCTGACCAATTAAGATGAGGCCAGGTGTCGTGCTGATTGCAGGAAAATTGAGACCTTGGCTGACTTGCGTCTAATTCCCCACTCGCTGCCCCGCAACCACTCATTTGCTTCTCAGCCACACACTCCTTTGCGCTTTCCCCTTCCCATTTTCGCTTCCTTTCCTACTTTGCAAAGGTAACCTGAGCTGTCTTCCCTTGACCCCTCTCTTCCGTGGAGAGCTAATCAGACCCACCTGGAGCTCCCCAGTGCTCTGTTAGCTCCTGGCTCAGCCAGCAACAGCTGATCCAAAGAGCAATCCCTGGGGTAAGCGCTGGGGTTCTGGCACCCAACACACACTGACTGGGAGATTTTCCAACTGATGGTTCATTGAACCTTGAGCAGAATCACCAGCTAGCCATGATAAGCAGGGAGTAAGATTGTGTGCTGCATGTGTGTGCTTGTGCACCCGGAAAACACTGCTTCCACTAATGTAAGATGGTTTCCAGCTCGCATGGGATTTTAATATTCAGCTCTATCTTAATGCACATAAACATAGCATCGTGTAGCCTTCTTTTGGCAACATAATGACTTTTTTATTTAGAGTGAAACAAGAGGGGGAAATAAATAAATCTGTTAGGATATGATAACTATTCCTTCATCTTGTAAGCATTTCTGAGTTACTATTTTTGCGGTGGGAAAGGATTACAAGATTCCTTTTTATCTGAAAGTTTTCGGTTTTGACAATAAACCCAATGGGAATTATGAGCTGACACTGTAGCTCCCACAGTGCAACAGGTCATTGATGTCTTGAGCTCATTATTCTGGTTCTCTGGTTGGAAAAGAAAGTACCTGCAAAACAGAAGAAAGAAAAAAAAGACTGCGAGCCACTCAGTTTGGAGTTTTATCTTTTTTTTTTTTTTAAATCTACCTCTACTTGTAGATTTGATTTAATTGACTTCAGGCCTACAGGAGCTGAACACATCATGGTTTTGAAGAAGAAACAATGGGATACAAACACATAGGACTTTGCAGCCGCAAGAACTAGAAGCTGAGGTAGGTCCAACTTGTATCCTTGCGTTAGTACTGGCCAAGAACCTTGAAACAGCAGTAAAGATTGTTTAAGCCCCCGAACCCCTTCAGACCAAGTCACGGTGGAGTCATAAGAATAAGAATAAGAAGTCCTTTATTAGTCTCATAGCGGAGAAATTTTTGTGTTGCACCAGTGGCAAGGAGGTACCAAGTAGTAAAAAGTAGTAAAATAGTAGTAATTAAAAACAGTATAATTGGTAAATAAAATAGATAAGATAGAATAGAATTTAAAAAAAAAGAGCATATATACATATATTCAGTGTTCTCACTTTACACCATTGCACATTATGTCTTGTCAATTGTTATTGCACGTCAACATTTTTATTTTATTGCTGATAGCATGGTTAACAGCACAAAAAGCCATATTATATTTGAAATAAAAATGACTGTTTTGTTACGCCGTTATTTATAGCTCAGAGGTCAAGTCTAGACACAGCCAATCACTAAGCAGTTACAGAGATGGCATAATAAATGGCTAGCCATCATCAATCAATCAAAAGGCTATGCTCAATTATGCATAAAAGTGTTGTTTTATATAATTTTACCTGATGTTGTACATAAAAATAATGTGTGTAAGTATGTGTTACCTGGTAGATCTATGCAGTCCATTTCTTATGTGAGTTTGACCATAAGATACATTTATGCAGTCATGTTAATGCTAAATGTATACAAATTGTTGCTGCGGTGTGAACATTAAAATTTATTTGTATGGATTTACACCTGTGTGAATATCATATCAGGTGATTTACATGCACTTTAGAGGAATTTGTATAAATAAAGAAACTTTCTTGAGTTCCAGTTTTTAGTGTCAGCTCATTTCTCAATAGTGGGATTTGTATGTTGGTACTGTGCATGTTTACACACTGGTAACATAATTTAAGTGGTACTGTTAGACATCAGTTTCTGTCTCTTTTTATCGTTTTTAAACATTTAGGTTCAGCTCATCTAACATGTGCATCTGTCAGACCTGACTAAACTGCGCTGCTGCCTATCCAGGATGCTTTTGTAAAAGTGTGGGTTTAGTACCATCTGCTGTACTTTTGTCCACAACCGTCATTGGTCAGAAACTGGAAATTATTTGACTCTATATGGGGAATGGACATTGAAAAAACTCCCATCATGGAAAATGGTTGCTTTGTTTCGTTTGTTATTATTCATTTATTTTATTTTTTGTGATTTTTAATCTTTTTTAGTCTCTTTTTATTCCTGTTTTAGCTGTATTTTATTGTCTCACATGTTTTTATGTCTTATGTTTTAAAATTGTCCTCCTCATGTACAGCACTTTGTTTTCATAGCGCTTTATAAATAAAGATGGTTTGGTAAAATCAATTATAACACCCTTAACAGAGCAAAACTCCAGAAATCCTTAAGAGGAAAGGCTGAAATAATGTCCAAAATGATTCTTACCGGTATACAAAACTTGCTCCTCTTCGACCAGTAAACACACCACTCAGCTACATAAGTGCACTTGTCATTATTTATGAAATCTTCATGTTCCTCTAAGCTTTATTTTCATTCATTTTTTTTTAAGTATTGCCATTTACACTTGCTCTTACTATTACTAATAATTCATTATTGCCATCATAACATGTTTTTATTCTAAGTTAAATTGTATTATATACCATTTTGCATACGTTCTTATTCATACCACCCTTGATTATGTCATTTCACAATTTGTAAAGTAGCTATGTTTCTGGGTGAACAATTTCCTCCTGGGATTAAAAAAAAAAATGTTCAAACATAAGAGCTGGTTTAGAAATGTGTTCTAAAACCTGAGTGTTTTATGGAAAACTTAAAACTGTCCACTAAAGCCTTTTACTTCTCAGGCTCTGATGAATTATGAACTTGAAATAAAATTTGAGAGGCTAAACTTTATGCTTTTATTGTTCAGCGCTGACTTTTGGGTCATAACGTCATAGTTCCTCAAATGTTTGATTTGACATAGAGACAATGGAACCATAAACCAATCATAAATCGGCCCATAGAGTTGGAGTATCATATTATCTCGATTAAAGGCTCAATAAGCGTCTTTGACATTATGTCATGAAGATATCGCAGAGATAGATGTGACTGTGTTTACTGCTGTGTTAATAACAGCCAGTTTTAGAGGTGAAGACAGCCACTTCAACTCCAGCTTAAGCTGCACCTCTTTTGAAATTTACGTTAAGGATTCGTGCAGCCTATTTCTGAACAACAAATGTGGTACCATAGAACATTAGGCAGAAATACAGATGAGCATGCTGGGTAATTCTACTCTGATTTAAGTGTGCAATGCCACAGTGGCCTGCAAACCTCAACTGTTCACTTCTCATTATGAAATTCATTATTTACATCTCATATCACCTGACAGTGGAAATTCAACCGCTTCTTAACTTTCATGCCATCAGGCAAATTGGTAAGAGGAAATCAATCTTTATTTTTTTAATCAGTGTTGAACAAGTGTTTAAAAGTCATCTTTGTCGTAAATTCAGCCGACAATCACATGCCAACAACACTCGCATCTAACACCAAAAGCATTGTCAAAATCTGCTTCACTCAGTGAAAAACAGCATCAACCTCCAGCATTTCAACACTCTTTTCTTTCTCAGCTGATGGCAGGTCAACACTGAAATTATGATTATTGAAAATTATTATCCATTGACTATAGAACGGACGTTGCTGTAGTAGGAAAAATAAATAAAGACATGGGATTTTCTACGATTTTCATATCTAGACAGAAAATATGCATAGTGTGTGCTTCAGGCGCCTGCTCCTGGAAGACAGCATCTCCAAGGACTTTCCTCACTTCAGCCAGATATTACTGTCCTTGGGCTCTTTGCTGTCTCTCTGTAACTTTTTCTCTCCTCCTTAAATCAATTGCGCTGTCCTATTTTGGTGGTCATTTACCATCACTTGCATCTCGCTCCTTGCATACAATGAAATTAAACTTCACTAAAACCCCAAAGAGTGTCAAGTCTTTTACTTTCAGTCTTGCTTCGACAGATATAGACGTAGTGACATGAAAAAATATCTAAATATTTCCATAACACTGCACTTTTAGATCAAAATGTTAAAAACAATTCCACTGTTTAAGCTTCTTGAATAACCGCTTCTGTCACGTTCGCAGGAAAGTGGTCAGCATCGCCAGCCTTCTCATCACCAGTCCCAACACTACATATCCCAGCATTCCTCAGTTCACCTCATCATGGATTGCACCTGTGCCTTTGCCGTCACCCTCATCTGTTTCCCCTGTTTTTGTGCTTACTAATACCCTGCACAGATTCAGCCCCAGCATGTAGTGTTCTGTTCATGTTACTTGTGAGTGTAGCTGCACCAACTTATGCTTTGTCTCTGCATGCGTCTCTACGCACAAGTGATTGTTTTATTCAACTCTTTTTCAAGTCAAGTCTGTGCTTGTGTCTGTGCTTGTGTCTGCCTGCTGCTTTAAAATCTGACAGCTTAAATGTTTACGGCCTGAAACACCACTTTTGTACTGGGAATTGCTCACCTATGGCCAAATGGAGTCTATGCCTGAACTGTACCTGTGATTCAGAACACAGAGCAGAATGTGTGGCCAAATAAATGAATAAAATAAAGAGAAAAATAAATGTTTTTGTGATCATTAGGAGCCAGATTTAAAATCATGGTTAAAAATTAAAAAATGGTGTTCAGCACTGTAGACTTTCTGTAAACCTTGGAGCTTTTGTAAAGTGGCTCTGATGTTGTTGCGCTAATTGAGTACGTCATTCTACCAACACAGAAGACCAGTTCTGTAGATGGTCCTAGATGGCCCAGGACACATTGCATGTGTAATGCTAAAAGAATGTGGCCTAGACCACCTCTGAATGTGGTTTGAGTGATCAGATCTCAGTGTGACCTCCAATGCACCCTGACTCTGTCTGCACCTGTGCTTCAGGCTGTCTTCTTATCGGGACAGATGTTAATACCAGGTCTAAAATGACTACAAATTAATAAGTTTTAAAACATGTTATAGCCTTAATTGTAATGCACACCGTATATAACAGGTGAATGCTGTTTTTTTTTTCTTTTTATTCCAGCTAAAATTGTACATAACCGCTTAACTGAAGCACAAAGATTCTAACAACTCTGCAGAGACATGCAGCACATCAATCACTGCAATTAGACTAATAAGACTAGAGCAGGAAAGGAAAGGACATGTATTAGCAAACTATTGTACCAAACAAACATGCCCATTTCCCATCCAATTCTGTAACACTGATTCCTTTAACTATTTATCAAAAAAAGCAATAACAGCATCTTTTCCCTCATATTATTTGAAGCATTAAATTATTTTTAATATAGCCAAAGGCCAACTGAAATGAATACAGGAGAATGCAGATTCAGTCCATTCATGCGCTCTTAAACGTTGATCTATGGTTTAATATTTGCTTCCCAACAGCATTGACAATGTGTTATTACCTAGACAAAGGGCCACAATGTGAGGTGACGTGCCCGTGATTATTTAAACAAGCTGAGGTGATGAATACAGCTCGGCATGGCTTGGGACATGAGTCTCACGGAGGAGAAGTGCAGGCGGGAAAGTGAACTGTAAGTTTGGGAGCCATCAGCTGGTTTATCAGAAAACCCGACTCCAGAGTGAAGCTTACGGAAATGAGTGATCTTTGATTTAAAAATCTATGTATCACAGTAAGCAAAAATTTGATCTTTGTTGAAATCTTTGTTGTCGCCATGAAAATAATGAGTCCTATTTGCCTAAAGCCAAGGGAAGCAGTGGATGCTCATACACTGAGCGATCCCTACAGCTGTACTGCAGTGTCTCCATGTGTAGAAGCTTGTTGTAAATAGTTACAGAATGCTAAATGAATATCAGATTGAAGCTGGAACTTTCAAAATTGTTGGTTTCGGTAAATTGTATCTTTGGGCAGTTTGCAACAGCATTCATGTGGGACACACATTTCATTTTGCAAAGCATTCCTTGAACAAAGACGTATTAAGTAGCAAAACATCGGCAAAAACAACATTAAAGCCTCCTTCCAAACACCAACTGTCATGAAAGGCAGAGGATAGCGGACGTACTGGCATGCACAGCAAAGAGATGGGAGGTTAGCAAAGACTCCGTCTATCTCAGACTGCTCCCACACCTGTTTCTGTTCCCGGTCCAAACCAAAGAGGGAGAGGAGGAGGGAAGGTGGGTTACTTTGTCGCCGTGCCATCTTCGCCCAGCATCATTTAATGAGATTAGATGGTCTGCTAATGAGCTCTACAATGTGGAGAGTACACTGTGAAGCGAAGGTCAGAAATTTCATCACTCAAATGTGCTGTTGGACTTCAGGAGTCATTAACTAATAACAAACAAATGCTTTAAAAGGAAGCAGCTATGGCATTTTCATTGGCCTCTTGAGACTTTCTTTGTTTTAATGACCATCTGAATTGTGAAAGGAAATGAAAAACACTGATTTGGTCTGGTTAGAAATACTTGTTCAGTCAAATGTCTCTTGTCAAGTGTGTTTTTTTTCTTTCTGAAGCCATATATGTATGAAATTCTTCAGCTTGCACAAGTAATGTACATTTTTTTTTGCAAACTCAGATCAAATTACACATGTAAGCACATTGTATTCATTATAGTCCTCTGAGAGGGCACACAATCTGCTGAGAAAGACCTCAGCCTTTTCCAATAACTCTTTTTGTCTTTGAGACCTTTACCTGATGTCCAGGTGATGAGGTAAGCATTAAGACAGCAACGGAGCATTTTTTTTTTTTGTGCTGGCACTTTTAATAATGTGCTGACTTGAAGCCATACATGTTTAACAAGATGGTTATAAAATAATGATGCATATTTGCTTTTATGATAAAGTATACTCGATTCATTTGCCCTATTTCTCCGCTTTCAATAAAAGGTTAAAACGGATTGACCTCCCTTTGAATAAAATGAATTGTTGTTGATATTAATTTTTATGTGCAACAGAGAAAAGCTGCAAGGCTGGTAAAGTGTTTACTCATGTCAGCATTTCCTTTTATTGGCACACAGCTAAATGTTTGTTTTTTTGTTGTTTTTTTTTTTTTTCTTTTTATTCCAGACGGGTTTCTTATTACTTGTAATTCACAGTTAACCAGTGATAAAAATTTATTTTTATTTTAGCAATATCAGGCAGATAATCAACATGCAATCTGCTTAAGTGCACAAAACTCTCTTTTTTTTTCTTTTTTTTGTTAGCACTGCATATTTGTCAAGGAAATATTACATGCCAGAATGCATTAACGCATGATGCCTTGTCTTCAAATCAGACCTGAGAGAGCCTTTTCACCACTATCTCCTGTAATCTGTTTAATAATATTTATGTCCATCCAAATTGAACATGTGGTCTGGAATGACTGATGTCAGTCTCATAATTTAGTCATAACAGTCTGTACCCTAAAGGGGGCCTCCGATAGATGTTGAGTCCATGAGTGGACTGCATGAAAAGCGATCCATCCACCCCTCACCTTTGAAACCAGCCCACCTGATGTAACCCCTCTGACAAGACCAAACCATCCCTCAGAGAAAATAATAAAGATCAGATGTGGACAAGTGAATATATGTGTGTGTGTTAAGCCAATTCCTGTGTAAGAATGATCTCACTGACCCACATGATGAAGAACACAAAAAAAGAGAGAGAGAGAGAGCTCTCGAGGTGATGACTTCCCCACTCACTGAGGGAACTCTGACTTATGAGGTGCACTGCATTTAGTCAAGCTAATGCAAGAGAGGGTGGCGCCATTAACCTCAGGAAGAGAGGCAGGCATGGCAGTATGATGCATTCAGATTGGCACAGGACAATATTTCACTATGACAGACATTACCAATGAATAATTAACTGTTTTAATATAATGATCTTGAGAGGGAGAAAGGGGGAGAGGAAAAAAAGAAAGATATAGAAAGGAAAGAGAAAATGGTAATTCCACAATTCATTGCCCTTAAAACCTATCTGGCATTATTACCCAGCAGCATTGCATGGGGGAGAGCGCTTTTGTTGAAACAAATAGGTTTTTGATGGCTCTGCCAGAGTAGTAACGGTTATTAGGTTTGAGAACTCTTTCATGATGGAAGTGGTATCCTGCCGAGCGGAGATCATGAAATTTTAAGTGGAGAATTTACAGCAGAAAGACTGTGGAAGAGTGAGGCCGTCTGGGCCACGCCTGGGGACACATGTGTTTTGGTGAAGCATAACGCTGGTCTAATGTCACCACAAATAAATAGTTAACCAGCCAGAGATAGTTGTGCTTGTTAGAACTGCAGCCAGGTTCACTTCTTTCTTTTTTTTTTTCCTGGAAGAATTTAGATTTAGAAAACGAGGTGACAAGTCAGCTGGGAGAGATGAAAAACATCTTCTGTGAAGCTGAACTCTACTTTCACAAATCCATGACAATAATCAAAGCAAGGAGGAGACGTGCACAAAAAAATCCCAATAACAGAAGTTCAAATAAGATGATAAGCTAAAGAAGAACATCTCAGGCTCCTGCAGAATGATTAGTAACGTGCCGGTGTACGGTGCTACTATTATTTATTAGATTTGAAGCTTTAACAGTTTCTAGTAATATATTTGTAAAGTGTCTTAAAAAGAGTGAAATTTATAAGCTATATAAATTCAATTTCACTTGTCAATAAGGCTTTACAGCAGCAGAAAACTTTATGATAATGGCACTTTACAGTAGCCACTGGCCAATACTGAATTTTTTATTTTTTATTTTATTTCATTTTATTTTTGACCAAGGTATAGAGACATTTGGCACATTGCTAAAACAAAAGTTCTAGAATGTTTACAGGCCAATGGAAAGTTAAATCTCTCTTAAATTAGATTATTTAAATAACAGCTCATCATAAATCCTTGATTTGATATTCTTCCTTGATAGTCCTGCACTTTTACTACAGGAACAGTATCTCAATTTGGCTTCTTATTAGAGCCATAGAACATTGCTGCAGCGTGGTTTTCCTCACACTGACTAAAAAAAAAAATAAATAAATAAATAAATAAATTCAATTCAAAAATGTATATGGATTCAATTAGTTGCAAAGTCTGCCTGCAAAAACAAAATCTGCATTTAAAAAAACAACAACTCTCCTTACAAGGAAATGCTCCCTCATCTGGTTGACATAAGACAATTTGGTCACATTTAATGCTGATTAAGGTCTTTGATTGGCTGCTTGGTTTGATCATCAACACACAGTATCTGGTTTGACACCACTGCCCATGTAACCAACAGCCAAGTTGGTTGCAATAATGCCGACTGTCAGATCTACAGCTGTATCATAATTGTACTTTTTGGTTCATTAAGCTTCTTTGATGCTTTGATGCTTCTGTTCAGTTATTACAGTAAAGTCCAAATAATGGGTGCAACTCCAACTGGTACAACTGCACTAGAAGGTAGGTGGTAACAGAACATTGAAATAGTGTTTGAAGTTGTATGTTCATTCATTAAAGTCTGTAATTTCAGCTGTACTTTAACTAACGTACAATTATGTGAAGATGTTTTTGGACAATTTTATGATTTTTGCCTTTATATGGCTCTATAATATATAGAAATCAAACAATTAAAATGTGATGAATAGAACTAGATCAAAAAAGTGTAGACTTTTAATTTTGAAATAAGAGGTCTTCAAGAAAAATGGGATTTTGCATCTACTGCCATTTTAAGCAATGTACTACACCTCAATTTTTAGGGGCTCAAGAATATTTGTGAAACTGATATTGTCATGGTTTAGGTGTTGGTTTAGGGTTTTTTCTGGTTTTGGTCCCGCTTTTATTTTGAAATCCTCTCCATGTTCTGTTTGACTTTCCTGATCCTCGTTTCCCGGATGTGTTTCACCTGTGTCTCGTTACCCCTGTGTGTGTATATAAGGTCCTCTCTTTGTCTCTACTGTTTGTTCCCTGTGTTCATGCTTGTGGTTAGTTTGTGTTTTCTGTGTGTTGCTTTGTTTGCAATTCTTTTGCTTATAGTTCTTTTTTTGTGTTTTCCAGTTGTGGCAGAGTTTTTGGTTTTTCATATTAAATATCACAGTTTTTGGATACTCCTGCCTCCCTGCCTGCTCTCCTGCATTTGGGTCCTCCATTCAACCCCACATCACATGACAGATATGAGTTGTTGAGTTGGCATTTGGCAGCTGTTTGACTGGAACTACCAACATGAGGTCCAATGAGATACTCAAAGCAAGTAATGGGAAAAACGACAACATATCTAAGGCAGAGGTGGCAAAAACCGTAGGTTTGGCCAAATCAATAGTTTGGTACTTTCTTGAAAAGCAAAGCAGCACTGGTGATGGAGAAGAAAAGGGAAAGGTTCATGTCTAAAGCACAACACATGCACCACTCATGTGTCAAACATGGTAGAGTCAGTGTTATGGCTCAAGAGTTTGTGAAGACAAAGTGATGGATATTCTTTAACGACCAAGCCAGTCTCCTGATCTCAACCTCAGAACATGCTTTTTAGTTACTGAAGACAAAGCTCAGGGTAAAAAAACACCCACAAACAAGCAGAAACTGAGGCTCGCTTCAATGAAGGCCAGAAAAACATCTCTAGGGAGGAAACTCCAAATTTGGTGATTTGGAGATCTTATCTGAAAGCTGAAAGTCCAACCTTTGATTGCACCTTAATTGTTTTGTTTCAGGAGTTGACGACACAAGACGTCTCTAGGTCTTCTGGCCCTAACTGTGCTTCTTTTGAAACTCCTGCATGTGTTGAGTCTCTGTGCAACTATGTAGATTTCTGATGACAATGATGACTTATTGACCATTGTTACTATCACTACATTTTACAAATCTGTCTCTAACAGACTTAGGATCAACTTAGTTTAGGGCAAAAAGCAACATAAATAAACTTGGGTTCAACTGAATATATTATCGGTCTTTAAAAAGGTTTTATATGCAACTATAACGAAAACAAAGTCCAAACTTTTCAGTCAATGTTGTCCTCTAGAAATGAGCCAAGGACTACACTCATACATTAGCATGATTTCACAATCTACCCACGTCTTCCAAATATAGCCTTAGAAGTCTCCAAATGCCCAACACAGAGCCAATTTCAGAACTCACACTGGTGACCTTTGGCATCATATATATGTAGTTCTTGTTGCCTGTTTGACAGATTCCCATGCATATTCATAACTACATATGGCCCACCAGAATGAAGTCTGTCTACTTGCTGCAGATTCTGTAGGGCACATGAGGCAGTTCATTACTGGGTGTTCTCAATCGGGTCCAGTCAAACCCTCAGGATTTCCCTGTATGTGTGTGTGTGAAGGCCTGATGGTGGTGGAATAAATTGTTGTTGAAGAAAAGTGTGTGTGTGTGTGTGTGTGGGTGGAGGATGTATAAACTTGAGTTTTTAAATTATTTTTTGGTGGGGGTGGGGGAGTTTTACAAGGAAGAAGTGGGACTGTGTTGAAAAAGTGGGTATTACCGTGTAGCCATACGTCTGTTGCAGAAAGGATGGCGGCGGTGGGACGTGTGCCCATAAACGGTGGGGGTGGTGCATGTGCACATTTGTGCATGTGCTCATGTCTTTGAGTGGTGTGTGGGAGTGTGTTCGTGTGCGTTGTGGCACACGCTCACAGGCTCCTCTTGTTTGTGAGGTGAGAAGAAAGAAAAGTTGAGTCCCTCAGCATGCCTCCACCTCCTCTTGCTCCATCTGCCCATTTCGCTCGGTTCTCCATAAATTAAAAACGCTCTGCATCTGCTTTGGGGTACATTGTTAGTTGTGTGCATTCTGTGGTTCCTCTGTTTATGAAAAATTAAACACTTTTCTGCATTTGATTATTCCCTCACTCCCGAAAGCCCTTCTGCAGCAAACATGTCAGAGGCCAATGCTTCACCCTAACATGTTTGGAAGACTATCAGGGCTTCCACCTACAGGAAGTAGGAATATCTCAAAGTTGGAAAAAAAGAAAAGAAAAACATTCACATCTGCTCATGGTAATACTGAGCACATGTGAGAAGACTTGAAATGCCACTCAGAACTGGTTTCTTATTTTCTTATCAGCTCTCAAACATACAAGACAAAAGCTGTTTTCATAAACCATAATCATAAACCTATGACTTGTACTGACTTTGGCAAAAAAAAGTAGTATGCCGCATGCAAATAATTTGTAGTACGGGTTAAATAACTTGATGATGCAACACTTCTGATGGGGAAACGTCCAACATACAAATGAGCAGTCTCTTTATTGTGAAGGGACATAAAAACTTTGGAGACAAACTCACACCTCAAAGGTGGGTTTTATTGAAAAATGAAGAAAATATCTTGCATGTTCAGCCACATTTGCGCAGAATCTCAACTTGTAATGTCATCTTGTCCATTATCATGCTTAAGTTATCCAGTGATGTGAATTAGGTGTTAAATCTCACTCATTGCTGAGATGCCACATCCTGAGATCTTGTAAAACTTGAAATCTTCGTACTTTCAGATGATATTAACTACGATGTACATATTTGTGGCGCATGCCAGAATAACATGCCCTGCGTAAGTGCTCCTTCTTTTGTGTGTGTATGTAACCTTATTTCTTCCAAACCTTGCACACTGTATTTCACGATGAAATGGGCCACCACAGTGAAAGTGGGTCTCAGTGGTCCCATGGATGGCTTCCTTTTACAGTATGCCATTTTGAAAACAAATCATAAAAAAGGCTGCATAAAAGTGCCATGCTTTTTCACTGAAGGAAAAAAGAAAAAAAGAGTTTGACAGACAAGCTAACAGTCCAACGACTTATCTAGGGTCAGTCACAACCACTGAATTGTGTTTTCAGAGCTTTCACAGGTGATGAATATATTTTTGGGATTTGGAAGGCAGACCTTTAATTTATTGTTTACTATTGGTGTGTAAGGAGAATTTCAGGTTGTACAGCAGGGAAAAAAATAAGAAAAAGATTTACCCAACCTTCAAGATGAATCCTTAATTATTTCATTCCAACTCCCATTATAATCTTTCCATGCACTGCTAAATTCCAAAATGTGTGCTTATTTGAATCTCTAAAAGGATAGTCTGATGAAAAGACTGGCCCTTTTCTGTAAGTCAGGGGATTTGTATGCATGAAGGTGCGCATCCACAGATGAAGGTACATTTAAAGGGACACTGCTGCTAATTGGGACAAAAGGGGCCGCAGGATGCCGCCTCAGAACAGCCGGCCTTCAGTGGAATAATGA
The DNA here is from genome assembly GCA_037176975.1 of Arrhamphus sclerolepis. Lineage (NCBI taxonomy): Eukaryota > Metazoa > Chordata > Actinopteri > Beloniformes > Hemiramphidae > Arrhamphus > Arrhamphus sclerolepis. The sequence goes on along the minus strand of JBAMYA010000015.1, from coordinate 7,301,795 downwards.
GTGTAATCAGAGATTGTGGTCACAATCCTGCCCTATACAGAACACCCAGGCCACAAGGGAGGACCTGTGTTTGTCTTTGACATTAACATGCAGGGCTCCAAGGCAGTCATATTTGGCCATGGTTTGGTAACTGTGGGCCTTGTAGCAGAACAGGTGTTGCAGGCCGACGAGGCCATCAATCTCTCACTGGCCTGTCTCTGTAGGATTCAGGGTTAATTATCATCAAATAAGTCATTAAGGAGAAGGATGGAAGCGTAGAGGATGAAAGGATGCTAACCTTGGCAAGAGGGGGACAGTTAGGTGGATAAGTTAGGTTAACTTGGCTTTTGATGGTCTTGCTGGAATGGCTACTTTTGTAATAATTCCAGGTTCTTCACTGCATTTCATACAAGTGAGTCTTTGGTTGAAATGTTTCGAGATGAGTATTTCCTTGGCTTCTGAGTACTTGAATATGTTCACTAGTAAATCAGTTTGCATGCAAACTACCATGAAGTTAGATAGATAGATAGATAGATAGATGGAGAACTCTTTTTTTATTTTGACATTGATAGAAATGTAATTGCAAAAAAATGGATATCACATCTGGTAATTTCCTCACTTTTGTCCTGTGTTATGATGTACAACTTTTTTTTCTTTTTTTTTCCCAACTATGCTCAGATTATCACAGTGAAACACATGATCAGGTAAAAAATAATGACTGGAAAAATCAAAGGTGAGAGTCTATGTTAGAATTATATAGATTCACATCTATATAAAACATCCTCATAAAGAGCACCCTTTACTGCAGACCACCTTTAGTCTTAATGGTATCTGTCTCAGAGCAGATTACTTCATAATGCATAAATGGGAAATGTCATTAAGGTTTCTTTTCATGCTTTTACCATATTAATTGGCATTACACGAATGTCAGATCATACAGTAAATTGTATCCGGTGAAGTCAGCGACACCTGACCTATTGAAAATTTTACAGTGTGCTTATACCTTCATTTATCTACTCAATGCTCCCATGAATATTTAAGGCAGACAATTAAACCCCAGCTGACCTACAGGATGGAGCGAAACCAACCCTGTCAAAATGAGGCAACATCAATGCACCCACGCACTAATGTTCATAATAAAAAAAAAGAAAAGAAAACACACATACACCCCAACCTCAGATACAAAATTGCACATTGGCATATGAGCTCTGTCACAGTCACGGTCACAGTCACTTTGTTGGTGTATGACAGGCTTATTACACATGTGTCATGTTTATGGCCGGCATCAACAGAGGTGGTGTGTGTTTTGTGTATGTAAATGTTTGGCCGGGGTCAAAGTTAATTCATGTCAAAATCCAGCTTCACCTTGGTTTAGTAATGTGGAGCAGAATGTGTGCGAGGGTGGTGAAACCAAAACTGAATACTGAGCATCGCAAGTCCATGTTGCACAAAAACAACACAACAAGCATGGAGCAAGAATCAGATTCAGAAAATGGAGGCGGACAGCACAACAAGCCGGGACACTGAAGACTACAAGTGGAAGTCTGTTCCGCAAATATCATATAGTTAAATGCAGAACAAGTCGGAAAACATCTCTAAAGTTCGTCACTTTTCGTTTCGCGTGAGATGCATTGATTTTTATTTATTTATTTATTTTTGCAAGGGTGGGGCGGAATATAAAATGTGTACTGTAGAAATGTTCTTGGTCTCCAGTCACATCTAATATGATCATTCATCATAATAACACTGTAGATAAGTCAGAAAATGTGTAATATGGATAATTTAAGCAAATAAAGCACTTTTGATCTCAGCATTTGGTAGCGAAAAACAAAGCTAAAAGTGGTGATTATTATTAATAATCTGATCAACAACCGTGCACTTGATCTTAACACCTGTATCGTGTACGCAGACTGGAGCTGCTCCAGCTGCTCTGTAAACCTGCTGCACAAACAACCTTTTACAGTTAGACAGTGTCAGACCAGCGTGCACCGAGAGGTCAGAAACACACCTCCACATGAATGATAATATCCCTCAGCATCTGCTGGATGAGGCAACACTTTCTAACCAATTCCTTTGCCACCTCAACTTATAAAGTGATCATTTGTCAGTGTTGTGTCTTGCCTTGCAGCTAAAAGTGTGGCTTATGCATTGGTTCTGAATTCTAATCATATAAATAACACAGCAATTCTGTGAATATTACGCTGCCATTCAACTCTCACATCCAGCATGAGCCAGAATGTCTATAGGTCAGATTATTTTTTCATATGGCATGAAATATAGAGGAACCAAAGCTTTTTCTACCACCCTAATCACTTTATTATATTTTTATCACTGGCCATGAGGGTGGAGAGGGATTGATGTTCCATTCTAATCATATTGTCATACCCCCAGGTTAGACTTTCCAGTCTGCATATCTGTGAGGAAAATGACACTGAATGAGAACATTCATACACTGCATTAAATATATGTAAAAGTAGTTCCATTTATTCCTGCCTCTGCTGTGCATTATGTCAGAATGTAAACCCATCAATCAAAAAATGATTTAAGGCAATCCATATGAAAAACTAGTTTAAGCTTCTATTCTGTCAATACTGTAATATCTTTCCGGAATTTAAAAGACTGTTTCCACACAAACGTGAACTTAACTCGAAGCTTCTCCAGCACATATTCATGATGCAGAAATCTAGTGCAAAAACATTTTCTCGAAATTGTTTCGTACATTGCCATACCCATTTTTGATTCCTTTCAGGACCACATCCAAGTTTCCATTTACGAAAAAATGTCTGGTTAGGGATCTATCATTATTGCAATCGCTCTCACTGTTGGATCTTTTTTTTTTTTCCTCCCTCAAACACACATCTTATCTGAGGTCCCGTACACTGTCCCGGGGTCAGTAATTCCAGAAGCTATTATTCTGCACAAACGGTGAATCTCCACAGGCAATCTGCATCTAACTGGGCCTTCTGTTTGCAGTGGGAATAGAAATCAGACACCTGATGGAGCGACTGAAGATTTCTATTTGTTTATTTACATTTACTTTTTTTTTCCCCTTACAACAGCTTCATGGAAGCATGCAGTCGTGCATATCAAAGCAACAAACTAAAAATGCCTCCTCGTGGATTAAAAGATTGTGAGATAGGAAATGTGTTTTGGTTGTAACACTGATATCTGGAACAATAATCAGGTATTACATAGAATTAACACGATGATGATGTTTTTTTTGTCTTTTTTTTCTGTACTTTCATTGCTCTCATAGGTGGAGCGACTGTGGAGTGGGTAAAGTCGGTTTCCCTCAGAACCTGTCGGTTGTTGATCGACCTGCAGCCCTGACACGTGTCAAAGTCTTGGACAAGACACTGAAGCGCTTGAGCCACATTTCCACTAAGCTGTACACTTACGTTGGGGTCAGCACAGCATAATTGGCGTGCGTTTCCACTGCCAGGTGCATGTCATATCCAAAATCCAGAACAAGATGCTGTTGTGGCAACCATCCATCCATCCATCCATTATCTATACCCGCTATTTCCTATGCAGGGTCACGGGGGTCTGCTGGAGCCTATCCCAGC
>JBAMYA010000015.1:7283191-7297077 GCA_037176975.1 Arrhamphus sclerolepis | reverse complement strand
GTAAAAAAGAAAACTTCAGGTACGTAAAGTGAGATTGAAAAATTTTCTATGAAAATGGGATGTTTTGATTAGTTTAGCTAACCACGTGGCAGAGTAAGCAGCTGATGCTGGTAGCCTCCCACCAACAGATTTACCTTTAAATACTATATGTGACCATATTTTGAGCCAGGGCTCTCAAATGCTGTGGTTATGGGTTATAGTCTGCTGCCTATGCCTACTTTGGTTTGGTGATACAGCTTGGATTTCTGCCCATTTTGGGATAAAAATATGCTGCACCCTCACTACACTGTGTGCTGTGTTTTCCAAAGTGTTCCTTTTTACTAAGACAAAGTTCAACAAAAAAATTATCCAATGATTTAAATGGTGATACAAGCAAATAAAAACTATGTGCTTTCCATTGTTGTGAATGAGACACGATATGTTGTCCAACCGGATATTCCATCCCGGATGTAGCAACGGAGAATGATTTTTCTGGTTGGTCAGTCAGGGACCAATCAGAAGGCTGATTCTGGGTCAATTTGGGTGTGTTCTGCATTGGCATTCAAGTGAGGCAGAACAGATATAAACTTGCCATTCTGGTTGAGTCTGTTGAAGCTGCTCATACCAGTCACATTTTAAAAAATGTAAATAAAGAATAAATAGTCTTGTCAATATTTTTCCATAAATTACATCACTGTGCATGTTACATGTTATAAAGTATGGAAAGAATTAATTCATTTTTCCCAAACACTCATTTTTCGTTAACCCCAAAACTCCTTCACGTGGGTATTCAGGCAGCTGCACATCTACTAGCCTAATGAACTCAATGAATGATTTATTGTGATCATTTAGAATACTGTAAGGCAGTAGTTCTAGGAATATCCATCCATTATCTATACCCGCTATTTCCTATGCAGGGTCACAGGGGTCTGCTGGAGCCTATCCCAGCTCACTTTGGGCGAAAGGCTGGACAGGTCGCCAGTCCATCACAGTTTGTGGCAACCACTACTGTTTAATTATTATTTTCAAACAAGGGTGTAAAATAATGTGTGTGACTTAATTAAAAGAGTTAGAAGCACTTTTGATCAGTCTGTTTTTTTTATATGCCCCCAGATAACTGCTTTAAGTGTGTGACTCCAGGTCCTGAAGGAAATAACAGTTGTGAATGCCATATTGACACTCTTTTCACCGTACAGTTAGGATCTATGGTTAAGTTCTAGGTAAGAAAGATGGAGGTGGTAAACCCAATTACTGTTCATCAGACTGTCAAGAAAAGTGAAATAAAGTGACATCTTTTTTTTTTTTTATTTACTAGCTTCAATGCAATACCTTGTGCAGTCAAAGGCAATTTTTCTGAAACGGTTGCACTACTTATATTACATATTTAACATCACAATTTTTTCTTTTTGCTGAAAAGTAAATTAAATCCACTCTTATCTCTGCAACTTCCCTAATCTGAGGCTGCGTATACCCTGCTTCAGTATATTTGATCAGGCCGTACATCCTGCTGTTCATTAATTGAACCTTTTTCCAGAGAATATTCAGTCATAACGCGAGTCACGTCGAGCAGGATCACACTCCCCAGGATTATAATTCTTATCATGTAGAGGAGGACAACATACACCCGTGCACATTTAATTGGCTCATATACCCATGTTGAACAGGTGCTGATAACATCCCACAATTCACTGCTTTTCACAAGTGTTTGGCTCCCTCCATCCTCCCCGTGCCTGACAGAGGCGAAGAGGCCAAGTAAATGGAAAGTCGGCTTGAGATATCCTTTGAGTAATTTCTCCCTGTATGGTTGAGGCTTTTTAGGGGCCTCAGATAAAGAACCCCCCCCCCCAGCCCAACTACCTCTACACGCATGCACACCATTATACAATATAAAAACATTATTAAAATTCACCACATATTACTAAAGAGAGCGGGTGAGGAGTGTTACCATATCTAGATGGATGCCCCTTAAATCTGTCTTCAATTAGTCTCCACTAACTTACATCTGCCAGCTGAATTCTGATGAGCTGATATGGCAATTTACCGAGCCTGGTTGGAGAGCACTTGGTGCCCCTCCTGAGTGCAACCTAGCTGCTTTTGAGTATTGTGAACCTTTGATCAGTGCCCCCTTATTACCTATAAAAGCCAATAGCATTAAATTTAGTATTCCCTCATCTCCTTGTCCATAGAGCTTTCTTCTCCTTTATACCAAAGATCATAAGGTAGCAAAATGAAAAAAAAGTAATGCTGATGATTACACATTTTAGTAATACATCTCACAGCCTTCTATTATGAACCTGCATGCTCCATCTTCATAACTAGCTGCTTCCCTCTTGTGGCCAAACAAGACAGAAAAAAGATGTCTGAAGAGCTGAAGTCAATGTTTTCCTTTTGCTCCCTTCATTTTTAAACCAAGATGACTTGATCCGACTACCGTAATTTCAAAAAAGTTGGGACACTGTGTAAAACAAATAAAAGTCGAATGCAATAATTGTCAAATCTCTTAAACCCTATTTTATTCTCAGTCAAACACAACATGTCAGATGTTTTACCATTTCATGGACTTTATCAGCTCATTCTGACTTTGATGGCAGCAACACATCTCAAAAACATTGGAACAGGTACAATAAAAAGGCTGGAAAAGTAAGTGCAGCAAATCAAAAACAAATGAAGAAGCATTTTACAACTAAATAGGTCAAGTGGCAACAGGTCAGTAACACAACCAGTTCCAAAAGAAGCATTTCAGAGAGGTAGAGGTTCATTAGTCTGCAATAAACCACCTCTACATTGCATGGAAGAATTTCAGAAAAACGTTCCTCAACATAAATTTGAAGACTGTGAAGATCCCACCATCTATAGGTCATAACATCATCAAAAGATTCAGAGAATCAGGAGGAGTGTATGAATACAAGAAACAAGGCCAAAACTGGATGTGTGTGATCTTCGGACTGTGGTTCTCTACTGGGCATCACTCCACGGCTCAGGAACACTTCCAGAAATCACTGTATGTGAACTCAGTTCACTGGGACAACGTTGCTCTCCTAAACTCCAGTAACTGGTCTTTTCACTTCCCAGATGTTTACAGACAGCAAAGCTGGAACAGGTTGATTTTTACTATTGTGTAGCATCTCCTCTTCTCTAACTGAGATGTGTTGCTGCCTTCAAAGTCAAAATGACCTAATATTGTCTGTGAAACAGTGAAATGCCAGTTTCAGCATCTGACATGTTCTTTATGTTCTATTGGGAATAAAATATGGATTAATAAAATTTGTAAATCATTGCATCATTATTTTTCTGTTCCACGTTCTACAGAGTCCCAACTTTTTGGGAATTTGGGTTGTACTTTCCACCCTCTCCCTCCATCTCAACCTCTCTTGTGCGACCACAGAAAGTGAATCAACAGGGAGTCTAAATCCTGCCCATTAACATATACAGAGTCTTTATTTAAATCCCATTCATTTATCCACCCATTTAGATGAGTAATGCCAGCAGGTTATAGCGATGGCATTCCATGAGGCTCTGATTCAGGAGCAACGTGATCCCGCTATCTGAGCGCATGGTAAACAGTATCATGATGGATAAGATCTCATTATAATAGGTATGCAAGGGTTTAATTTAGTGTACATGTTCTATCTTTATCAGTGTCAGAGGCAGGAGGTCTTAAATTGCTGGATGGGCCGTGCTACAGCAGTTGCTTGGCACAATGTACACCAGCTATTTTCAATATGGCTTTGGCATCAACACTGCATCTCGTATAGTAAAATTGTTAACAATACTGGATATAAAAACAACGAGCTGTTAATATTGTCGTTTGTGTTATTCTCATTTCAACAAGTCTCTTCTTGCTGTCTTGAAATAGCAGTTAGAGTCACAAGAGACCAGCTGTGTGTCATGAGCAAAACTCGAAAAGAAGAAAGCGACTATTGCACCCTGACATCTCTGGTCCAGTGGAAAAAAAATAAAAATAATGGAAAAAAAGAGTGTCAAGTAAAACACAAACTTCAATAATAAACTTGTCAACACTCCAATCTGAATGCCCAGGAGTCGCAACTGTCTCAGCTCTCCTCCCGTGGCAGCAGTCATCATCGTGGACACTCCTGAGAGACAGCATCTCATCTATCAGCCTCACACACACACACACACACACACACACATCATCTCTATTTGTCCCATTATATCCTTAACACAGTCTAAAATATCTCCAAGCTTCACTGGCAAGGGAATGGCCGACAGCTGGGTGCGACTAAGGTGTGTGTGTGTGTGTGTGTGTGTGTGTGTGCGCTTGTGCAGAAGTGTGTGCCATCAGCAGCTTCATTACGAGTTCGAGCGGCCGCCTGTGCCTGACACGCAGGCTCTGAGACATCCTCGATAGTTTGTTTCCTCGCTGTACCCCTCAGCTGAGGTTTGAGGCCTTTAGCTGTGATGCTGGGGGTGCCTCTGGGAACTGGAGTGCCGTGCTACATCCCAGGAACAGAGAAACTGAGAGAGCCACGGGAGACCTCCACTCCCCTGCACCTGATCATTACCATGCTAAATTTATATTGATTGCTGTGGCTTAACAGCTCGACTGTGAGCTATTCCCCTGACACAGTCCCTGTCTTAGTTCTGCGGTGGTGGGCTGCTGGTAATCCAGAGAAGCCACACTGTGGCCACTGTGTTTGGCTACAGATATGATGCATTCATTTAAACCTGACCATTCCTCACGGCAGTGATTTCTAATGATCCGCTGCACCGCTCTCAGATTTCACATCACATCCATCCCAGATTGCAGAGGCTCAGGTAGGATCGGGGTGGTCCTGAAGCAGTGGTAGTTAGTAATTCATGGCACTCTGCTTTTTCTGCCCTTGCTCAGCTGGATAAACTTGTGTATTTGTGGTGTCTCTGCTCCTGCAGGCACCTTTCATCAGACATATGCATATGTGCTTGCCCTTGACATTATCATCAGCAGATTTGTGAAAGAGGCCCCGAGGTAAGGTTGAAATATTGCTGAGGCTTCTGAGAGGGGCTCGCTTTAGAGAGACTGTCCGTGGGCTAAAAACACACCCAGACACAGAGGCAGAGGAAGGGAAAGCTCAGTAACTGAACCCAGCAGAGCGCCCCTCAGGGGACAACAGTAATTAAACAGTGATTAAATTAAGGGGCAATGCGGGCAAAACACTGGCTGATTGACACTTTGCTACCTCCTCGCTCCCTCTTTCACTCTGGGTTCAGCTCTGTCGTGGAGCATTGCTTTCTATTGACCTCCAATTACTCTCCCACTCTAAATTCTTCAAGGTCCAATTTTCAAAAACTATTTTCTCAACTGTGTTAAGAGCATGGATCACTGCACATTGGTCTCTGAAGAGACTGAGCTGCAGGACTGAAACATGAACGGTGGGGAAAGGAAGACTCTGTGAGTTTATCTGAAGAAAACATTGATAGAATTAGAAACACAAAAACTATAACCGCTCTACTGTTGCACCCACAACACTATCAGTCTTCACTATATGGATAGACTCGCAAAAGTACAATCAGGAGAGGCTGCCGGTGATTTAGACACCGTACTCATGCAGAATCCAAAGTGAGACTCTCTTGAGTCTGCAGTCGGGCAGCTTTAGAAGTGCTTCATCAGAAACTCTCCTACAGGAGGAAATGCTATAAATTACCTTTGGCGACTCCTTAAACCCAAAGCAAATACACAGACAGAAAAGCTGAGCTGCAGCAATAAAACTAGCTTTAACGAAACAATCGGAGAAAAACCGAGACAACCTGAAATAGCCTTTCTCCAGAACTCAAATTCTCCACACGTACTTCACTTACTCCGCTTGCCGCCATGCCCCAGGTCTTCATGCCTATGAATGGAATTTTATACACCAGGACTTGCGCTTATGAAAATAGTGCTGAGGGTCCTTAAACAATCTGTTAAGTCTGCTGATAGTGAAGATGGTCCTCTTGGTCTGTAATACAAATTCAAATAGCTGTATGTGGATGGATTATGGGGCAGACAAAGGGCAGGAGCCCACTTTAAAGGATGAGTTTGAGATGACTGCTATTGATTAAGTGCTCAATGAGAGCATGCCTATGAAAGGCCAGCCACCACACAGCTCATGAAAGAATCATATAGCTCCCACACAAGGCACTCAGCAAACATACAGGCGTGGCATGAAGACGTGAAAACATTGCGGTTTGTTATATCACAGTGCAAATAGTCAGCAACATGCTCGGTTTCATGTGGTTTAAGTCTTTTTTTTTTTTTTTTTTAAATCCTCCAGACTTTTCTGAGGAATTTCAAGATGCTATAGTGGCCATACATCTGATTAATTATGAAAGAAGGATGTGGCAACAACAAGCAGACAGAAGTACTTTTGTGGATGTGGTTTTGTGCAGAAAGACAGAAATTATTTGTTACGCCAGAATCCATTACTTTTTTTTTGGTTTGAACCCTCAGTTTGACACCACACATCCCTTCACTCCAGACACTATAAGAAAGGGGGAAAAGGAAGAGAACATTCAAATTCAACTTCTTGAGAAGCAGTGGAACAGGAAGACTTAGCCCTCCAAAGCGTACACTGTGTGGTCGATTTTCTGGTGTCACAGTTGGCGATGCTCTAATCACAACAGCACTGCCAGCCCGGCCCACCTCATTCTCCTTGACATTTAGCGCAGCGCTGACTCTCTCTTTCTCATCCCTCCTTCATGGTAAACAAATGTCTTAACTCTGATTTGTATCAGTGGAACTGGAGGACATGACGTGACACCAAATGTGGAAAACTTCTCAGATAGGAGAGAAGGATGATTAAAAAAAACAACAAAACTGTGTAAGCCGTGAGAGAAAGGAGAGGAAAATCATGCCAGAGAAACAGACTGAGCAGACCAACAGGGACAGGAATTTGGCCTTGATGCCACCACATTACTCGAGGTATCTCGAGACAAATTTCCAAGGAAAGCTGTCAGGTGTGTGAACAAAAATGTTCTGATGGAAACGAGGCCACAAATGCTTCTTAAAGCCATCATAAATATGCACGTTCCTGCCTAAAAGCCACGGCTTGGACTTCGATCCTGACCTCATTATTCCTTGTCAGTGTTGGCAGGATGACGAAAAACCCCTTAATGCAGGCGTCAGTGGGATATGTGGCTCTTCAAACCGCATGATCCTTTTTTTATTTAAAAAAAAAAAAAAACACATGCCAAATTGTGTTGGAAAAAAAAAACCTCACACTTGACTTGTGCAGTTGGGCTACATTTTGAATGTACTCTGACTAGCTGTAAATGCTCATTGAGCAGCAAGAATTTCTGAGAGGAAACCAAAGTATCAAATATGCATGATCTCTATTTTTTTCTATTATGTATGGAACTATATGTGGCTTAAAGGTGGATCATATGAATAATAAAACCACCTCGAACTGTATGAAATACTGTATGTCAGAAAGATGCATCGCACAGAAACATCACTCAAATACTTCCAATATTGAGTTTAACAAAAGGCACATTTGACTTGATTATCTCTTGACATTTCCTTCCCGGGAGAAAAGGCATCAGTAGATATGACAATCATGGCACTGACATGGTGTAAATAAAAAATACACTCATTTATCTTATATCCAGAAAGACATAAGGCAGCATAAAATGTCTTCCAGTAACCAGCACCTCGACTTTTGGCTTCTCCTACCTGTCTGTCTATCTGACTGGAGAGGCTGACACCACAGCAGCGTGCCCTTCATTATCACTGCACATGCTCATCACAACAGCCATGGATCTTCTTCATAAAACTCACTTACATTGAGAAATAGGGAGATAAGGTGCGGGGTACCATTTCTTTTGACATTCATGATGGCAAACTCATCCGTCATGCTGTCAAACGCACTGGTTTCCAATAGTTTGGGATTTTTGAGAAATAATGATCTTACGAGAAAAAAAAAAAAAAAAAACGCTGGTAAGGACTTGAGCTAGTCTCTGCATTTAAAAAAAACCCAATTTCTTCTCAGTGACCCTGGCACTGATTCCACATCCAACACTGCTGACATTTCTGCCTTACGTGATAAAAGAAAAGTGGTGACAACGCACATATCACCACGAGCAGCACAACTCTTTTTCATTATGAGGCTAATTCCTAAAAACAAAAACGTTTGGACAGAATGCAATGAGTGAGATATTTTACCCCCAAAAAAGGGACATGCACATCAAAAGGCAGGAAAAGTACATGGTACCAAAAAGAAACTCCTGGAGGATCACCTTCCAATTAATCAGGTGTTGGCAGAAGGTCAGGGACAGATCTCTTAGAAGTAAAAATGCACTGAAGTTCACCAATCCACAAAAAAAAGTGTCTCTGCAAGTTGAAGAAACTTTTTGTTAATGCTCCTCAGCGTAAAGCTGTAAAGACTTTTGAAAATATTAAGAACCGTAAATGATGATATATTCAAAGAGTCTCAGGGAATCACTGTGCTCAACAGACAAGACCAAGAATCAATACTGGGCCTGTGATGTCTGCATTAAAAACAGACATGATCCTATAATGGAAATCGTTTGGGAACAATTCTAGGAATCATTTTTCTAAGAACACGGTTCAGTTTAACGTTCATTCTAAGTCATGCATAGAAGAAGTCATACGTGAATATGATCCAGGCTCATAGGCATCTTCTTGGGGCTTAAAATGGGCTAAGGCAAAGTGGAAAACTGACCTCTGATCAGACAAATCTAAATTTGATAATCTCTTTGGAAACCATCTTCTGGACTCTGGTCGCATCCTCTGGACCAAAGAGGAGAAGGTCCAGCGGGCTTCTAATCAGCACTCGCTTCTGATGGTATATGGGTGCATTGTCAAAGATTGAGGTTTTTGCAGGACCCAGATGCAGGAGACCAGAGGTAGGTGTCACCCAAAACTGATGTTCATAGGTGAGGTGTGGCAAAACACAGGGAACAAAACAGTTTGGACCAGCAAGAAGCAAAGACAAGACCTTATATACACAGACGACACAGATCAGGGCAGACGAGGAACAGGAAAAGTCAAACAGAAAATAACATGACAAGGACAGAACTACAAAATAAAAGCAGGAAACCAGGACAAAATCAGAAAACACCACCAACACTGAAAAAACCCAAAGCTAAAACCTAAATCATGACATGAATAACGGGCAGCTTGTCCAAAGCTGCGCATCTTTCAGTAAATCAATTCTAAACCATATACTTCATCCTCTACCAAAGACTCACATGACTTGGACTCGAGTCAGACTCAAGCTGTTAATTTAATGACTTTGGACTTTAATTGACAAAATGTAAAAAGACTTGCAACTCAACTTGGACTTTTACACTAATGACTTGTGACTTTGGACTTGAGCTTGTTGACTTGAAAATACATGAAATTTAAATAAAACCCAAGGATTAAAACATGTTTTAAAAACTGAACAAATCATTGCATTTCACTCATCGCAACTTAACAAATGAACACAGCCGTGTATGTATCATACGTGTGCATGAGCTGTCGGCACAGCCAATGAATATGAACCAGAATGAGACTATTCTTTCAAACGAAAACAACAATTTACAAATGTGTTCACAAGAATAATCTCAATTGGGTACAAAATCTATGAAGTAGTTCACAAAAAAAATAATTGTAATATGCAATACATGCAAGTGGAGGATCATAGACAAAGATGGAACAACTTCTATGTTCCACATTTCAAGCTGCACAAAGAAGTAGGTGCTTTCATACTATGCTGTCTTTCCTTTACATCAAACATAATTGCAACATTTTTAAAAGGACTTGGAAAAACTTGTAATTTGACGTTTCTGGCTTGACTCATAATCCAGAATTGAGGAAAAAGGCTTGAGACAAAACAATGACTTGGTCCCGCTTCTGTCCATTACAAAAGCTTTAAATGGTTCCCGGTGCTGAAATGGCCTGGTGCATCATGGAACAGAAAACATGGCAAAGAGCACCTGGGATTGTTGACCTCAAATCTTCATCAGAGTGGGAAGACTTTCCAAAAGAAGAGGGGATGCTACACAGTGGCAAACATTATCATAAAACATAAGATGGCAAATTATATGTTTTCTTTAAATTAAATTTGGGTCTGAGATTTGCAGATTAGTTTTTTTTCAGACAGCATGGGGATATAAAGTGAGGACAAAAGTCTTGACACGTTCAACTTTTAACTTTCATAATAAAACAGTTCTGACCAAGACCATTCACATATAAATTTCTTTCTTTCTCCATATGTACATATCTGGAGAAAAACACAAAGACAAAAAAAAACAATAACATCATGTGTCAAACATTTATTTTCTGCTGAAACAAGTGACAGGCAGTGACAGATGCTCCCAATGCAATTCTCTATGAAACCATCCTGGGACACAATATCATTCATGTAGGAACAGTTATTGTAAAGTACCAAAAGGTCTGAAAATTAATAGAAATAATATATTTCAAAGTCATTTGAAAGTGAGCCTGAATGTTTTTTGCAAGGGCATCATGGTTGAATCGTATAGAAATACTGCACAACTATAGATTAGTACTTTTAAATAAATCCCGATGGATTTTTACTGCAGAGATGTCCTCAAGCATCGAATTATTAGTCAATTTCAGATTTCAAGTTCATTAATTACTATTCTTATTATATCTTATTAAAGTGCCAGGAGATGTAGCCTAACTACCTGCAGGGTGCAAATGAAAAACTTGACACATTTATACTGCATGAATTAAGTATGTTAGATAAGATATGTGTGCAGCTCAGCTTTTACTTGATAGTTCAGTAAGCTCCTAAAAATGTTCAAAGTGCAATATTGCTTATAAGCAAAGTGTTGTGAAATTGCTGGCCAAGTAAGATTGGGCCAATTTTGATTCAAGTGTGTGAATGAGACCTCTTAAAGCTCAAGAGTACTTGGATCTGTGTGGAAATTAAGCCATGAGATTGTAGCTGAGGGGACGCTGGATTGACAGCGGCATTAACCCCTCGGCACCTCTGCTGTATCACTCTGTGGCTCTGTAAAATAGATGGACAGGAATAGCAAATTAAATCCCCTTAATAGGAGCAAGGGATGTAGTCAGGTTGATTTGAACTGTAGGACTGCAAGAGTGCAGGGAAATGAAGGGTGGTGTTTTCAGTGGAATAAAATGAAGTGGATCTGAAGTGTTTTGGTTAATGTGCCTACTCCAACCAACTTCATGCAGACGGTGCTGTCATATTTCTATCTCCCTGAAACGACCTCCTTCACAATCCTCAGTGCCCTTTTTCTTGAAACAAGCTCACAGGTCATGTTTCATTCTTGTTGCTTACTGTTTGAATACATTTACAAAATGAGTCCCAGTGCTAAAGCAAGTGTTACTCAGTGACAACAGAGTGAGAAAACACTTGTAGCTACACCTCTAAAACCACTCTCAGCAGCTCGCTCTACTGGCTTTGTTGATGGCTTTCTCACAAGTTGTTTTTTTTTTTTCTTTCGTTTTGTTTTTGTTTTTTTTTCCCTCCCTCATGGTTCAGAGACGGCGCACAGCCGCGCCACATTGACTAACCTTAATGTAGACAAAGCCAAGTCGGCAAATCTTTGCACAGGCTACACGCGTGCACGCACACACCTCTAACAGCAGAAGGAGCATGGCGCTTTTCAATGCATTTAGATGAGACCTTTAACAAAGGTCCCTAATGCAGATATCAATGAACCAAGGGACCGGGCTATCGGAGTGAAATTGGCTGACAGAGGGATGTCACCCTTGTGCATGAAAAATGATGGATCCCATTTGTAAACTTCTCTCTCCTTTTCTACCCTGAAAGCCGTAAACATGCACATCACGCTCCCCTCGCCGTCGTCACCCTCTCTACCATTGGATATTGAACCAGGAAGCAAACCTACAAAGTTGCCGACACATAACAATCACTCTGGTAAAATTGGCACTTTACCAGCCATTTCATCTGACTGTCAGGGAGGCCACAGAGGACCTGGGAGATTTCAGTGATGACAGCACAGATTAACATCATGGACATTGTTTTTTTCCATCTTCTTTTCATTTTCCATTCTATCCTCCGAGGAGATCAAGAAAATGAAACCAATATCTATGAACCCACACACAAACAGCCGTAGCTTTCCAAATATTAGATTGTGTTTTCTGGATTGCCACCGTTTCTTTCTACCCGCTGCACGGTCGGGCTGGATTTCAGAGGTAAAGGCAAAACCCAAATCCATCTCATACACTGAAGATGAAAAGCTTGCATTACGGACGTGCACTTTTTGTGCCCTGAAATAAAATAGATTTGTGTCTCACATGACGAAATTCACATATTCTGAACGCAAGCATCAGCCCAAACGACATAACACTGGCATGTACAATGAAGCAATTTACAGAGCTTGCAAAACTTGCACGAAGCATAAAGCATTATAAGCAACATTTTATGCACACTGAGCATTTCCAAGGAAACAATGATCTATCGCTAATCATCCTAGAATGAATTACTGCATTTTTAAAAGCAGCATATTAAATCAACGGTACAAAGGTTAATACACGTAAACAGGCATATCTCTGCAGGAAAATGAAAACTTCCCAGTGGAATGTGATGGTCAGCTTTAATGCTGACTTCACAGTTCAGATGATGGAGTGACTTTGCGAGGGTTTGTGGTCTGCCATTGTTCAAAGCTGCGCCTGGAGGGTAAGGGGCTAAATTTGCTAAGTTAATCACATAATGAGGCCAATTAAGCATCGGAGAACCAGGTGAAATGGGAGCTGCCACTGAGCCTCCAGCAAATGAGCCCCCCGTGCTCAGCCGATACTCTGGACTGTGGACGGACATCCCAGTTTGAGCTTCAGTAATTCAGTACTACTGTATTCACTTTGACATTCAGATGACGTCCTAGTAGAGAGAAAAGAACCCAACAGGGACTTGAATCCTCAGTTGAACCTGACTCCAAGCTATGCTTTTGTTCATTTGCAAAGTTATAGTTTTGCTTTGGAAAGATTCCAGTACAGAGCAACACACAGCAGCCCAAATTACAGCAGTGATACAACTTCAGTCCTGTCATAGTTACTACTCGTAATAACTATGAGATATATGATGTATTTCTAAAGTTATTAAACACAAAATAAAACCAGTTATAAACACAAATTACTCTAAACCTATGACACTCATAATTGCCATTAATACTTGGCTGTAAAGCCTGTAGCAGCATAACTTGAAGCTAATAATTATTGCAACTATTCAAAAGTTTCTTGCACCTGCTTTCAAGCAGTTTTTGGAACTTTTCCATTTCTTTTACTACAATCAGGCCTGATGCAACACATGTCTGCTGTTTGCTTTTTTCCTTTTTTCCCCAACCAGAAATCCCTCAGATTTCAAAAGTGTTTTGTTTTTTTTCTTCTTTTCTGTAAAGTAACACCTCTGGTCTAAACATGTGAATCCAGGTAGATTTCAGCTCTTTCTAACAAATTGACAGAATTGATATACTATTTATTATTAGTTATTTTACAGCAATTCAGCTTTTCCTTTTTAGTCACGTTCTGTGTTGCTGGATGAGCGCTTCAGGCTTTCTGGAAGTCGCCATAACAACCTGAAACATCAAGAACTTCACCTGAAATGAGAAGACATCACCAGATCGGGGGGGGGGGCATTTTCCTTTCTGCAAAGGGTATTGAATGGTGATTAATAAAACTTTTGAGGCTGTTTGCTCATAAAAAGGTGCCCAATCATGAGGTCAGTCATGTAAACAACTATATAAGTTTACTTCTGAGCCTGAATCAGCAGCATATCACAGAAAAAACTTTCACGGATTATAGTTTTTGAAAATGGAAGAGCCACTAAAGATACAAATCTCCTCAAGGAAGTAGGCAAAAAAACTAACCAGCATTTTTTTTTTTTTTTTGTGTAAAAACAAAAGAAAAATACAACTTATGTTTCCAAATTGCCACCAGCTGTTTTACAGCATTTGCTTTCACCCTAAAGGGGGTG
>JBAMYA010000015.1:7251352-7283091 GCA_037176975.1 Arrhamphus sclerolepis | reverse complement strand
CTCCTCTCCTCTCCTCTCCTCTCCTCTCCTCTCCTCTCCTCTCCTCTCCTCTCCTCTCCTCTCCTCTCCTCTCACAGTTACTTTCTAGGTCTGCCGTTACTGCATGCAGTTATATCTTAGTTCATCACCCCAGGGTTAGCGCACTGACGTCATGCCCTTCGTTGAGAAACGATGTGCCTTCAAAAGTTTATTACAGACTCTGCATTGGCCAAACATTGATATGCTGAAGTGAATTTCTGCAAAGGGAACTAAGGGTGCACCAACTGGTCGACATCGTCATCATGTCGCAGAAGTATCTTTTTGGGTCAGTAAATGCACTGCATGCACGGCCTTTTGGAATGTTTTTTTTTTTCCTCCTTACAGTAAGTATATAATTATTATGCCTGGAAAGTGTATTGTGGAAGTTTCACTTTGAGTTCAGAATAGCAAAGAAATCAATCTGTACGTCTGGCAAGGCAAAAAATAACTTATGGAGAACCAAAAGCCAAGAAAATTGAGAAAACAAGCTTAATTCTTCAACATTCAAAATAGCATCACTCTGCTGAGCACACAGCCTGCATAAAATAGAAATCATCCAAAATCAGTATCTCCAGGTCAGATCTTTAAGAAATTATGAAATAATAAAAAAAAATTTGGAATCTAATGAAAATTAGCCCAAGCTGCATATTTTTTCAGCGTCATACATATTGAGAGATTTGTCTTATTTAACTCCATTGTACACATGTTCAGACCTATGTAAAAAGTTTCATATCTATATGATCACTGCAAAAGCGTGGTTGGATGCATATGTATGCTCAGAAGACAATAAATAATTGATTGACTTTGATTTTCTTGGGAAATGATGTCAGACATCAGAACACTGGCTTCCTGTCTCTGACTCATGTCTAATCTCGTTCTCCTACCTGGCAAGCAAAGACAGTACATTCTGTACCTACTTACCTGGCAGTGCAGACAGCATTCAGGTCAAGAGCTCCTTTTCAGCTCTTTACTTTGTTGATCTAATCTATATCTAGTTATGGGACCTGATGATTGCAATATTGGCTTTTTGATGGATGGTTTGTAAAATGTTTTTTTTTAAACGTGCGTTGACACATAGACGTGCAGGTTGAGTGCCTTGTGGTACGTTACGCAGAGCAAATACAGCTGCTCACTCTGACATTCTGCCATGACTTCCAGATGGATATTACATTGTGAATCATCCGATGTTTCTGATCTGTCCTGCCAGTTATTAAATACAAGGATGTTTCAGTGTCGTAATGTGAACTACACTACTGTAAACACATGTCCACAGGGCTGTCAAGAATGTACACATTATAATTAATGTTTTAAGTTGCTGGAAAGGGTAAAAGCACCTCCGGGTAAGCAAGGTTATTCAACACCACTATCACTGGGTTATATATGAGGACGGTGAGCAGGTGAGCTGGGATCTTGACTTTTTCACCCCGCTTCATTAAGAGCTATTGTTTTGAGGGCTGAGGTGGTTGAAATGTGAGAATCTAGAACTAAAGTTTTCTTTGATGATGGCTCATGTGTGATTTGTCTCATTCTTTTCTTGTTTTTCGCCGTCTCACACTGTTTTTGTGTGAGAGTGTGTGTATGTGCTTCTTGTATGCTTTGTGTTTGCATCGGGGGATGGGCTCGCGCGTGTGGGTGAGTAAGACGGGCAGGCAGCACAGGCCCAGATTGAAGTTTGACTGATTATTATGTTAGTGATGATTATTATTACTGGGTGCTGCGAATGAAAAGTCAGTTCATTCTTCCAGAGGACTGATCCCTTGTCACTGGGCTGTCCTCCAACCATGCTGTAATGCTTTGGAAACCTGATATGGCTGCTATAATGCTCTCACAATATTATGCTGTTTCTTTGTTGTGTACTCATTCGTGATCAAAAGGTCTATCATACAGACTTTGACTCTGCGTCTGCATGCGGGCATGCGGTAGGTGCGTATCCGTGCTGAAATAAAGCCCCTTGCACAGAAGTAATTACTTCTATTAATTGCCAAAGTAAAATGACAGCACCCCCCTCCACGCATTCAGCAGACTTTCATCACAAGGCAATAAAATTTAATTGACATTTTATATTGCCTCTTTGTCACTCCCTCTTCTGCGCCTCTCTCTTTTTCCACTTGCTCCCACTTGCAGTGAGTGTTTTGAATGAGCTCAACTCCATTGCTGGTACACGTCAAAGTATTTACAACATAAATCTGGGTACCAAAGGTCCATACTGTTGTTCAGCTGCTGTGCTGGAAAATGCAACTGAACCATTTGTCAAGACTGCGCCACATTTGCTTTCACAAGATTTTGAACTCTTGTCTCCTCTTGCCCTTATCTCTTGTCTTGATTTGATTTAAAAAACAAAACAAAAACACTGCTGACCTAAGTGTTTTCTCTCTCCTCACTTTGTTTCAGATTTGCAGAAAATTACAATGGCTGACCGATTTGACTGTGACAACTGCAAAGAATCTCTGTATGGCCGCAAGTACATCCAGTCTGACAACAGCCCCTATTGCATCCCCTGTTATGACAACCTGTTCTCTAACACATGCGATGAATGCAAAGAGCTGATTGGCCATGATGCAAGGGTAAGTCCTCCATGTTGACAGGAGCAGATGTGTAATCAGCTGTGTGCTTGATATAACAACGACCAGAACACACCCAAAATTGCACATAAAAGGATACTTGCCATGTAATGCAAAAAGAAAAAGCAAGATTTTCCTCATTGGAATTAATCCCACACTTGATCTGTCTTTTTCTTCACTGTGCACCACTTTTCATCAGATTAAATGACGATTAAATCAAGCACATCAAAGAACTCCTCTAATTAGCCTTCAGCCATTTTTATAATGTTTTGACGTGGCTTGGGATTGCTAAAACAGAAGTTATGTCATGTTAATGATGCATAATTCATTCTAAATTAGGCGTGTTCTATATATTTTTTATGGCAAGACACTGCAAAGGCTAATTTAACTTGCAATTACACAGGCAATTTCCTCAAAGTCCACATAAGCCAACAGACTAATTTTGTCTTAGATTGTAAAAATGCAGGATGAGGGAACGTCTCCCTCTTCACCACAATCAAGTTAAAATTCAATCTTCCCTTAATGGAAAACACTAACATGAGTGGATTATTTAAAAACCAACATGTGCTCCTGGTTGAAGCTTGTAGAGTGAAGCGTGCTACAGTGCTGAGTAGTTTGCTTGGTTCACAAAGCCGGCAAGTTATCAACACCTCTACATGCTGTGGACGATGAGGAAATTCAGCAGTTTCTTCACCTAAGTCCCTGTGCAAGAACCCAAACAGACGAAAAACATAAGTGTGCTCTGTGTCATTCATTATTATTGTGTCAGTATGACCTGGACCAATCCAGCAATCTTCTCTGCTAATATCGTACACTTAGCAGCACACACTCTTCCTCAGCTTTGAAATTTTATGCATCAGGACATGACTGATAGAATAATCTGGTCCTCGTCAGTTCTTAGGAAGTTCCTTCAGTTCATTTGGTTATACAAAGTTCCCATCACAGTATCCCAGTCAGGTCTCAGCTTTGACTGGACCATATCGACAACTTTCATTTTCAGTCATTCGGTTTTACAATACTTTGAGATGTCATTCATTTGGACCCATCACAAATAAAAATCACATAACTGCAGTTATATGTGATAGTCGTGTATGTGTAATCATCATAATATTAGTTTGGTTGACATTTGCTTGCTTAGTTGTTTTACTTAAACTGAATTGCTTGAGTTGCTTGAATCGCAGTCTCACTGACTGCAAGAAGCCCAGTTGTTGCAAAACAAGCCCATATCACCAGCTGGCCACCGCCATGCTTGACAGGCTATTTCTTTAAAGCTGAAAGAAAGCATACTTTTTTTTTGTACATTGATGTTTGGTCTTCCTGTCATTCTCTTAGTTTTACTTTAGTTGTCAGAACTATTTTGGAGGAAGCGCATTGGAGTTAATGTGACTTGTGGAGCATTTCCAATTGCATGAAGAACTTACAGTGTCTTTGTTGTCTCTTCTTGTTCTGCTGCCAGGAGCTCTTCTACGAGGACAGGCATTACCACGAGCACTGCTTCCGCTGTTTCCGCTGCGATCGCTCTTTGGCAGACGAGCCCTTCACCAACCAGGATGATGCTTTGCTCTGCAATGACTGCTACTGTAACGAATTCTCCTCCAAGTGTGTAGCCTGCGACAAGGTTGTCATGCCAGGTAAAGGTGGGTGAGGGTACCGCAATGCGTTTGCTTATGTTAACTTTCTGCAGGATTGCGTCTGTTCCATTTGTGCAAAGAACTGCTCTTTTTGCACCAATTCTTTCCATTGTATACGCTTACAGAGAGAGTAGTCACTGAAGTTTTGGTAGAGCTGATTTAAGACGAGATTCAACTTGGCTTAAAATCTTAAGTCATGGTTGACTTGATTTTTCTTGAATGAAATAAAAGATTGAGATGATTATAAAATATCTTGTACATGATGTTATTTAAAAGAGCTTCATGCAGTGTCACTTTACGCTTACACTCATTCTTCATTCTCTGCGCCACATTATATACAAATCGAGATGTAATAGGCAAACGACTGAGGCAAATTATGACATGACAAACACGAGGAAGAAGTGGTGACTGACAAAGATAAAGTAAGAGATCTAGCAGATAGACAAAGGGGAGACCTTTTACAAAAGTAGTTAGAAAGAGGTGAAAACCAGGGTCCTCGACTGAGCAGCAGCTGAAGATGAGTGTGACAAAGAAATTGTTCATCTGTTTGACTTTCCACCTGTAAGTCCAATCCCCAGAGCTGGCCTCCTGCCCGCAGAGCTGATAATAATAAGCAACAGACGAGCCTGTTATCCAGCAACGCCGCAGCCGATTCCACGGTTGTTCGTTCTGTCTTCATAAAGCTGCAGAAGTTTCCAGGAAGAGCACAAGTTACGCTTTCATTTCCAATGTACTTAAAGTGATGGATTCTTACGCACTTGCAACACAAGTGAATGTGTTTGTTATGTTCAAATGAAAAGAAGAATTGTTTATAGAGGGAGCGGATGAGAAGCATCTTACCATCAAGCTGGATAATAATGAATTATAACATGCAGGACCCTTTTTTTTTTTTTTTAACAGCTGACTGTGTTGGTGTCATGTTGGGATGAGCTCCCTGGTTCTTTTCTGAGACTTTTGCTCACATAAATGACTGGGTCAGTTTGGTAACATACATATATCACTTTCAGTGCAACCCAAGCTCTGCACATTACAGACACCAACAGCCACGGTGGGTTCTCTTCTCTCAGTTTCTGAGCTAAAAGAAGAAACAAAACTGTTTGAGCTGCGTCTGAAGTTTCTGCTCTCTGATCTTCATGTTTTGTCTGTTTTTTTTACTGTTTTGTTTGACACGATGCAGCTTATGTTTAGCTTCATATGATTTCATTACATCAAAACAACATGTTGTTATAGGAAATCTGTAGGGGAAAATAACTTAACATTAAGGCCATGTAAATAGATTTGCCCAGAAACTGTTTAGGTTAACAAGATTGCTCTGATAAAGCGACTTAAATGCTCCCATTGTCAGGACCGGAATGGTCAGCCAGATGTTGGACTGTTGTGAACACGCAGACAACGGCGCTCTTGTTCATTCTGTTTACTCTGATGGAAAATGCTTTGAGATAGGCACAAATTATGTTTCTGTTCCTGTTCAATGCAATCAAACATCTTCTTTGACCTTTGTTTTGAATTTTGCAACTGCTTAAAGAGGAGACAAAGCAGCAGTGTGAATAAAACTGGCATTGAACAGCACACAGAGGACATTGAACACTTGCTTTCAAGTATAAGTGAGATATTTTAAACAAAACAGACACATCCAATCAAATACTTAGGGAACACGGTAAAAGAATTACTTTTACTACCACACAGACGCCACTCTCTGTGGAGAGATCTTGTGCTTTGTTAGCATTTGCTGAAGCTCTTTAAATTTTATGGAATGTTTATGAAACTGTAACCCCTTCCCCGTGTCCACCTCAATAACAGCACAGAATTTTACTTTCCTGCTTGTTTTGTTTTATTGTTTCTGTCACTTGTGCATGCAAGTCCAACCTGAGCCACAGTGAGGTTTTTTCAGGAGATTTTTTTTTTTTTGTGGGAATGGTGCAGCAGTGAAATGTAAAAGATCTCCAGAACTGCTGGATCCACAAAGACCACTGTGTCACTGTATCTGACACCAACCCGTACAATAAGCTAAACTGCCAGGTGGTATAAGACGGATTGGTTTGCATCACTGGGGTTTTCAACCAGCTCTCATTTTCCAGCAGCAGGAAAGATGTGTTAGATTTGAGCAATTAATATGTAACTGAAATAAATCCGAGCCAATCCTTCTTACAGTTCAGGCGATAAAACCAAAAATCTATCTATCTATACCACAACCTTTACAACATTATCAAACATCACATTTTTCGCTTTGCTTTTCCCCCCTCTCTTATCATTCATGTCTCCTTCTGTCATTGTAGGTACAAGAAAGTTGGAGTATGCTGGCTCCACATGGCACGAGGGCTGCTTCATCTGTCACAGCTGCGAACAGCCCATTGGCTCGAAGTCGTTCATTCCCGACAAGGATGAGCACTACTGCGTGCCCTGCTACGAGGAAAAGTTTGCTCCGCGCTGCACGCGCTGTAAAATGGTCAGTAAATCTGTCAAATAACGTTGAAAGGAGCTAATATTATGTTAAGCTTTGGGAAAAATGGCAGAACTGCTGTGCTCAAACAAGAAGATGGCTGGGTTTGAACCTCTGCAGGAATGCACATGGTGAATAACATGTCTCTGCATTACTTTTTTTTTTTTAAAGGTGCTGTCTAAAGGTGGAGTGACCTATCGGGATGAGCCGTGGCATAAGGAGTGCTTCGTGTGCACCAGCTGTAAGACGGAGCTGGCGGGTCAGCACTTCACCTCCAGAGACGACTGCCCTTACTGCCTCAAGTGCTTTGGCAGCCTATATGCCAAGAAATGCGAGGCCTGCAGCAAACCAATCACAGGCAAGATTACATCACTGTGCTCTATAGAAATTAAGGATCATATAAGCAAATAAAATAATTCATAGGAAGTCTTGAAGGCCTTGAAAAGATTTCATGGGTATGGGTTACGCTGGATCTTTCAGGCAGTAGCAGATCTAGGATTTTTCAATGTAAGAGATTATTAAGAGGCCACATTTCTTACAAAAGTATTTGCCCATCATCTTTGAACCCAATCCCTTTTTGTATAAGATGTATTCACATTTCACCAGTCACGCACTATTCAAACATTTTATGTAATAATTAAAAGAAATTTCATTAATAGCAGACATCTAGATCTGTGAATATGAATTCAATAATAACATATTGTTGTAACCAAGACTTCAATCATTGTTTTCTCACCATCAGTTTTAAAACCATCTCCATTTTGAAATCATCTCTTTCAGTTTAGATTTTTCTTTTTGCGATTGCAGTTCTGAAATGAGTGTCAAATCAGTGCCTCGCGAATCAGCAGCAGAGGAGGCGGGACATAGCCAAGATCTCGTAGCTCATTGGCTGCTGAATGACGCAGCGTTTTATATAGTGGATGTTTTAAAATGGAGATGGTTTTAGGACAGAAAAAAGAAAAGTGTAAACGATTAAACCCTTGGTTATAGATTTGGATTTCTTGGTTACAAATTCTGTGTTTTGGTTCTCAGATTTTGGATTTTGATTCTCAAATCTTGGTTTTTGATTCACAATACGTTAGGCTCTGAATTGACATCATACATATACATCTGTGACTTACTAACAAAGTCCAAAAAAATCCTCAGTACCACAAGTTTTTGTGTAGTCAAATGTGTCTCCTGCCCTCCTTGATGCTTCAGCATCATTCAAACCTTTGTCTTCTTCTATTGATGTGGACATTCCTGTTTGCTGCATTAATATTGCTAACTATTGAGCAGGAAACTGCATCCACTTATAATCTCATCGATGTTCTCGGACAAAGGACAGATGAATGACATAAAAGGGACATGTCAGGGGGCCAATCAGATTTCAGCTGTGGCCTCACCCCTACAACCAGTCATGCATTCAGATTCTCAGCTCTGGCACATAACTTTGTCAATGGGTACTAAATTTTACCCATCTTCAACATTTATTTAAACATTTTCAGGCTTAATTTTAAGTGACTGCTTCCAGAAACAACTCTTAATTGAATTTGGTCCTTCCTCTTGAGCTTCTGCCAGTCCCAAACTCTGTTTACAAATCTTTCAAGTCACAACAGACAGCATAAGGCCATATTTCTTTTTTGGATTCATGTTACTTTCTAAAGCACATAAAAACTCATCCCTAGTTCTACACACCTCCACGAGTCCAAGTATTCATCATACATTAGTCACTGTCATTCAGTCAGACAGATATGTGGAAAGTTAGGGAAGAAAAATACAAAAAATACAAATAATTGACATGACTTGAACCAAATATGATTGTAATATCAGCATTGTATTGGTGTGTTACATACAGATTATAGTAAAATTGTAAGTTACATGCAGGAGATGAGGCATACTTCCTCCATTAGCTGTTAAAATCCAGTCCAAGTTCAAAATAAACTGTAAAACAACTACAATGTGAAATTATAAGCCAGTTAAAAGCTATAACTGACAGCCTCAAATTGTGATTTAAAAAGTCTGACAGCATTGTTGAGGGTAACTCTGTGAGATGTTTCTTTTTCTTCTGTTCTCAGTTATGTCATTCTTTTCAGCACCCATGTTGCTTCTGCAGGTTCTGAGTGTGAAAGTCCTACAGATCCCAGTCAGCCCTGACTGTTTACTTTCATGAAAGACACAAAGGAACTAATTACTCCATCTTCACATGTCGGGGTGAAATGTTGAGCATTTTAAATTTGATAGCCTTGACTATTTATTTGAGCGAAAGCACAGAGAAAAAAAGCTGCTTGAAATGAAAGAGGACGAGCAACAGTCAAAGTACGGTGAATGTTAACAAGAAAAGCGCCTCTGCTCGTAGAAGAGCAACTGTGTCAAAACTGTGCTTCGGTCTTCTCCCATTAGACTGCCAGGAACCATCCCAGTCAAAATATTAATTGGAGTGAGAAACTTCACCAGCCATGGGTGCATAGTTTAGAAATACAAATAAACAATGATGTATAGTGTAAAGATTATCTATACCTAGATTTCCCTTAGTACAAAATAGATATTATTTTTGAATGATTTTGAAACTACAACTTCAAAAAGCCTGCAGGCTCTGTTAGCTGATTTTGGTAAATAAACTAAAGGTTTCCAAGAGGCTGGTGTCTGGCCTTAAAAGAACAATTAAAAATATCAAAGCCCATTTTCATGTGACCGGGTATTCATGATCACCATGACAGCAAATCAAATGTATCAAAGACAACAATCAGCATTGGAAAACCCTAAAGAAATGTAATAACCTTCATTAGATTTACCATTTACATAAAATCTAATTATGTACTTAAAAATTACCTTTGTCAAATCAGTTTCCCAGCTTGATACCACCACCAGGTCATTGTGTAACTCAATAGGAAGTTAAAAGCAACACATAAGATTATATTCTTTAGCACCTCTTGAGAAGGGTCAAGAAGCGCTGTCGTCTGTTGGCTCTGTTAATGCCGTTCCTGTGTGAGCCTCCCCAGGAGCAACGTAGCACACGCACATTTGTTGAGCAGCCCAGGAAAGAAGGACCAGTGGATCCTGGGGGCTCATTTGGAAACAATCACTGCACCCAACTAGTAACAACAGTAAACAGTATGCAGCTATCGAGGCCAGCCTCAGTACCTCATGTCCTGGCTTCTATTACAAAATAAACTATGAACCAGTGAGCAAACAAAGAATTTTAGTGATACAGACTAATATCAACCAAACTAAAATGCACAGAGAAGGCAAGAAAAATATATGACTTACTAATCCAATAGCAGCAAGGCTAGGACACCATCAGACTTGCAACCCTCAGCTAACACCAGCGAGTATTTACTGACGCGTATACGGGATCTTGCTCAGTTGTTTTCTTTTTCTAGCCTCTATTGACATAACTGTCTTTACTTTCTTCGCTGGCTGTGCCATGATGTTCGTAGTGATCATGTATGCTAGCTAGCTTTATCTTATACTTAGCGTCTGGTTCCACATAGCAAACATTGCGACGAGTCCTGTAAAACTAGTCATACGCTTTGATGGGCAGCTGGGAGGCGTGTCTTCCTGAGCGTGGGTCCGTTGTGTTCCTTTGAATGTCTTTTCAATTGAAAAAAAAATCCTACTAAGCTCTATGTTGTTCACATTAAAGTCCATGTTTTGTCATGCTTTGAAACTCAGATAATTTGCAACTTCAACATACCGTAATGTTCAGCTTTCTCACTCTCCTTGTTTTTTTGTTCCAGGTTTTGGAGGAGGAAAGTACATCTCGTTCGAAGATCGCCAGTGGCACCAGCCATGCTTCACCTGCTCCCAGTGCTCCGTGTCACTTGTGGGTGCTGGCTTTTTCCCTGATGGTGACAAGATCCTGTGCCGTGACTGCCACAGCAGCCTATAGAGCACCCCTTTACCACCATCTCGCCATTCCTACGACTCACTCTTTTTCATAGCTTTACAAAAACCCAAAAAGGTTTATTACCAAAGACAGTACCACAGGCTTAAATTTAAAAAAAAAAGCTGCCTCAGGTGATTTTTTTTTATATACAGACATCATTTCCTCGAATGCAGAGTCTGTACACAATTTCTCTCCAGCAGTACGCAATATCCTGTTGATGCTGCGTTGTTTGCATGAATCCCCACTAAAGTCTTTCTCTATCTAAAACGTTAATCATAATTCTTTTTTTAATGGAATGCCTTTATTAACACCATTATTTGTATATTAAATATTGTTAAAGCAAAGAAAAACTCAAAATGCTTGTCACTTTGTCATATTTTCTTTTTTTTTTCTTTTAAAAAGCCATTTCAGGTAGAAGTCAAGCTCTGAGGAGAAGACACAAAACACTGATTCAATATAGTGAACCTAAAAAAAGAAACTGATGGCCTGTGCTTTAAATTTATTGTGGAGTTACTGTTTTAATGCTCTTATAACTGCAGTTTTATGCATTTTGAATGTTGCTTTTCATCACACGTCAGTGACCTTTTCTATAATCTATGTCTTGCTTGATGCATCTTGAACAAGTTACTGTATATATTGACATAGAAAAAAAAAGTATGACACTTTTGTTAAAAAGTGGCCAAAATTAGACCCTTTGTTGAATTAAATATTTAAAGTGAATTTGATAATGTTAGCTTTTGGTATTCAGTACATTTAATTTGCACTTTGGGAAAGATGTTCTTTTGTTACCATGTTATGTGCACATAAAAACACAATTGAAAGACGTGGCACAAGATATAGACCACTTTTTCTTTTTTTCTTTTTTGTCCTGTATCTGCCTGTATTGAACTTTTCAATGTTGCCTGTTTTACTTAAAGTTTCACCTCATTCTTCTTTTTTGTTTAATTATTGTAATTGTATGTATCTCTTTCTCATCAGTGCGCAAAGAGCCAGCGTTTATAACCTTGAAGAAACCGAAATAAAATGTATGACTATTGTTCAATGCAGAAATATGCATGTCTTCATCTGCCATGATTTGCCTCGGTAATGATTTTGTTGCTGTTAATACCGTTCGTGTTTTGTCTCTAGATATTAGTTAGTTGTTAAAATCATGTCAGAAATTCTGTAAAAGTGCCTATAATAATTTGATTATTTCAGCTTTGATGCTGGTGAGTCAGAGTTGGCAAGTATGCTTTTGAAGGTGGAAAAATAGGCCACTAAGATGACAACCATATGAACTTACTGTAGATCAGTTGATGACTGATATGGCTGAATGGTTTCTTTTTATTATTATTTGAAGCCTTATTAAATAAATTGACATTGATCATTGCTGAGCAGTTTTTATATCCTGCGTGTTTTTGTGGTTATAGTGAAACATCGCTGGTTTAAGAGCGCATGGCTTTCTCTTGACTGGTGTTTATGGTCTAAGCTGGAGAAAATGTCTTTCTAGGAAAGATTACTGTGTGAGTGAGTGTGTGTAATTCCAGAGGGAAAGGGCATAAAAGTGTGTGAGAAAGTGTTAAAGAGAGAAAGAATGCTCATGTAACAGGAGAGTGAAAAGTGTGCGTGGGAGTGATTTTTGGGAAATTTGTGAAAAAAAAAAAAAAGTGAATATGTGAGCATGAGTGGGTATACGTACGCTCCTGTTTATGCTGAGTCGACTGTTTCATAGCCTTGATGGAGCGCACATACGCAGACCGCCAGATACACTCTCTTGTCGGTGTTGGTGAAATGTCCTCCTTCCAGCCTCTGTTTCAGATTTTTTCACCAAAAAAGGAGATGGAAAACTTGCAGCTGCATGGGGGAGGGTGGCGGTGGAAGTGGGAGAGAGAAGTGTGGGAGACAGAGAGGAGAGAGGCAGAGAGGGAGGATGTTCACATCTGGAGTTGCTCCATGGCACTTACAACTGGGGGGGGGGGGGGGGTCAGCAAACATACGGCCCCCTTTGGATTTATTTGACAAAGAGGACAGGCGGGGAGTTGATGGCAAACAGGAAGGGTCAGAGGCAGACTCTCAGCTGTGTCATAAGGTACATGAACTCTGAGCATCTAAGTCGTTGTGACAAGAGGAAAGAGACGCGGCTTTGATCTTTCCCTTTAAACTGTCAAATATGTGTGTTGTCATCGTCACACAAAATCAAATCTACCGAAAATAAATCTGCAAAAGTGTCGCCTTTTGTAGCTGGGTCATGCTGCATGCTGGACACTTGATGCAAATGTTTTAGGCTCACAATTTAACAGGATAAACTAAGACTGCAATATTAACCTTAGATTACAAAGAAGCACTAAACATTGAATAGTAGATATCAGCAAAAAAAACAAACAAAAAAAAACACCTCAGTGAAGATACATAAAGACCACATACACATAAATACGTGAAAACCAAACACCCCATTTCCTACACAGAAGCAGGCACTTAAGAGGACTTGGGAATGCTCTTGAGAACACATTGCATTGTGGGGTGTGGCAGCCATGCTGGTAGCTACAGAAGTAGAGTAGATAGTAAGAAACATCTCAATAGAAGATTTCCAAAAAAAAAAAAACAACATAAAAAACAAGGAAAGAAAACAGGTTAACGGTCATATCACTGCGACAAGCTGTCAGCAGAAGCAAAAAAAAAAAAAGAGGTTATTTGTAGAAGACTGAGTTTTTTTAGTTTTAAAAATGTGGATCTAACAAGTTTTCAGGAAACGTTCACTGAAAGCGTTACATGTTAAAAATCACTTGGCGTGACCAATACACTCCAGCAAATTGCAACTCAAAGAAATTTCCTCATGAGCTTTCTCATCTTGTTTGCAGTGTAATTGTATGTACAGCTCAGCACTTCAGGAGTTACAAAGCGTCTGGGTTATGTGCAGTTTATTTGTGGATGGATGCAAGACATTATTTTTCAAGCCAGCCTACTCTTACATGTACATTTACATGAATTTAGAAATAAAATCTAATTACTGCATTACTTCGAGTGAAATAGTAGTTTTACAATGAGTATGAAATTAAAATAGATCAAACTCCTCATAATTGTATCAAACAGACCCAGATAATGTGACTCCACAGTTTCCAACCTGGGCTATGACCTTTGACACAGATTTACTAGAAGAAATCAATACAGAGGAAAATAAAAATTAAAGCATACAGACTGTAAGTCACAGAGTTTCATTTTCCCAATTTGAAACCAACTAAACCAAAATTAAAGCAGGTACTATAGCCTCCTATTGTGGCAGAGTGTGACTTTGGTTTGTAAATTATATTTGTAATGACATCATGTACATTAGAACAACAAAAGGAGTCAATCTAGAAAAGCACTTGGAGAGCGCAGACCTCTGCCAAGCAGCACAGTTCCCCACATATTGTGACTTACACCCAAAAGTATTACTCCTACATTTGTTTTATTATACTGGATTCCTTGACCATGTAAACATTTACTTAGCAATTGGAATTGCATTGATATCATTATTAGGTCAATAGTTATTCGCGAAAATCAACATTTTCATAATGGTGGTTTTCTTCTGGATCTAGCTCCATAACTATAGATACATCAAATCTGTTAACATACTTATTTTTCAGCAGCTAAAATTTGGTGTTAGTTGCATATCTTCATTTTTGACCTCACAGTGTTGAAAAAGATAATAACCCCCGACTTTTTTCATGTTCCAGATCTTAGTATCCAGAATATTGCCAGGATCCGGATTATACTTCTACACATTAGTGATGCTGTCATGACCATGTCCCGTTTTTTTTTTTGTTTTTTGCCAAGCATTCAGAGCATTTATTGAGGAGATGTACAGTATATACACATATCCTGAAAATGGCCCTATCTCTCAATGATAAAGAATCCTTTAAAAAAAAAAATCCCTGGATCCAGACAGTGATCCAGATCACCTCCAAAATTTAATCATTTGTTCGCTGCCCCAGTTTGGACATATCCTGAATTTTTTATGAAAATCCGTCCATAACTTTTTGAGTTTTGCTGCAAACAAACAGACGAAACCAACACTGGCAAAAACATAACCTCCTTGGTGGTAATAATTTTGATCTTGGGATACTTTGGGGTTCAAGCAGTGAAGCTGCTGGATATCTATGGCTTGTGTTCAGATTATAATTTTTCTCCAGACAAATGCAATGGACAGCAAAAACCAGAAGTTGTACATGCACCAAATACAGGATCCAAAGCATCAACTGGCATCTATTTGAAAGACGAATGATTACATTTGGAGAAATACATCTTTTGACTACACTGACAAAAGCTGCTCTTTTTCAGAATTTAAATATTTCAAATTGTTTAAAAGTAACATGTCTGGTGATGTCTTTATCCAAACTTAACAAAACTTGGGATTACTAAGAGGTTCAACATCCTTTAGAAGGATACCAAATTTCATATGGTTTAGTCCATAAAGACTGCTACAACTCACGTCAATATTTCCAGACCCAGTTGAGAAAAAAAAAAATCTAAAACCTGGTATGCTTACGGAAGGTTTCAGTTCAAGACACAAATTCAAGTTATTTCTGGCAGAAGTCATCCAGTCATCCACCCATGGGATGATTTAATCCCAGTGATACCCAATGCAACTATAATTATTTATAAATTTTTTGTTCAGATTGAACATAAATAGTTTTCTTTTAGCCTTCTCCATGCCATCATAACTTTATCTGACTGACATCTGTAGATTTACCTCCTGACAAAACCTTCTAATTTTTATTCACATGAGAAAAAATAAGTCTCCCAGATATTGACATTTTGATGCAACATGGGTGGCAGGCAGACTTGATTCTTTTACAGATAACTCACATTTCCTCTCCTATGCTCTTGCCCCCACTCCAGCTCTCAGTCTCCAGTTACGCTTTGCATCTGTGTCATCTGCAGATCTACTGTGACAGCCAGCGAACATGAGGCATGGATGATGCGGAACCATTCATAAGCAACAACAACAATATAATGTGATAGGGACAGAAAAATGAGTGTGTGGACCTGGAGTTGGCAAGCAATAATGCGCTGTGATTCATCACAAATGCCCCCTGCAGTGCCCATTGTTATTCTGCAGGGAAATCATAGCCAGCACCAGAGTCTACAATGCTGGATCTTTACCTGTAATACTGCAAATATGAAGAAAATTGGAGCAAACTATATGTATATACCCAGAAATTGTGTGAAATGGTGCAAGAAAAATCTTGAATATCAACTGCTGCCTGTTAAATCACTGTGTAGATGCAGGCCTGTATTTTTGCTTTTCTGTACTTTCTTGGATGTATGGATGATGTGAGCTGGGAAAGAAGCCTGCTGATAGCCAAGGGTGCAGTGATTTTTCTGATGTCAAGCTGATATAGACAACCTCACATTGAAGGGCAGACAGTGATAACCACCTGCAGGGATTCATGTCCTGTGAATTCTCACAAGGGACAATCAGGGATGCTGGGAAGCCACCGAATGGGCCCCATAAGCAAAGCCTATGTTTTAAAAGCAATTAGAATGAAATTGTCTGAACCAACTGAAAGGCACAGTCCACAGCAAAAGAGAATGTTGGATTGTCACCATTGCTATGCTGTGGTTTTGCTTGTCTGTAGATCAGTCATATAAAAGCAAGACCTTGTGATTCTATGGAAAATAAGAAAGAGAGAAAAATGTGTTTTCATAGTAACAACACATACACCCCACTTATTCTCTGTAAATGGTTTCAAATTGCAAACGACATTGCAAATATAAGGAATGGTGAAGAATCACATGCTCTCAGCGTGGCATGCCTTTATGTGCAGGTGACTTTAATGCTATGATAAGAAATTGGAGATTGGGGAGGCAAAATTAAATAAATAAATTCTCAACCAGATGTTCTCCATTAAGGGCGACATAAAACTCTCCCAGATGTTGAAAGACTGTTGCAGATCATGCAATGTGAGGGAGGCACTAGTAATGCGGAATGTATTAGTGGTCTCTTTATGGTTGCATTATGTGCTTTAGAGGGGAACGCGGGGGCTGCCAGTGAAGCCATCGGTGAGCTACTACCAGGCTTTATGCTTTGATGAACCTACCCTTGAAAAACCGGGACATCCATGACCATATTCTTCCGAACCCTGTACGACACCTCCCCATCTTCACCCTGTTGGAAAGCATAAATCAGTTTCTCATATCATCATCTAGTCATATTCCATGCATATGCAGCTCTAATCAGTAAATCTGTCAGCTTTTTCACCTTTCAGTGATATATCAGATTTGCTATACTCTCCCTCATAAGCAGTAAATCTCATACAAAGCCTTCCTTTCTTAAAATTCAAAGATGAGTTCCATGAAGTGAAGAACTTCACTTGAGAACTGATACCGACACTGGAGTACCAGTTAAGTCTCAGATGTCTCTGTACTGAAAGCTTCAGTGCACTAAAACAGTGGCCTAGACAGGAAGCCAGGATAAATTTTCCCAGTTTACTGTCCCCTCTAAGGACTAACAGAACATCTCAGTCTGATTAATGGCTGTACACTGTCTAATGAACAGTAATTGAATGGTATAACGCAGAAGGTCCTTAAAAGCCCAGAGGAGTCGTCTTCCTCTGCCTAGCTCTTTGGAAAAGCAAGGCGGTGACATTGTCTAGAGCTGATTATAGTTGACCTTGCATGGGGAGACTGAGGCCTTTGTAATGGCTACCCTAAGCCATGGGGAATAGGGAAACGGATGAAAAACAAATGAAATGGACTAGCATTGGGAAAGGCAAAGGAATAGATCAATGCCTTGGTCAATAAGGATTTGATTTTTTATCGCAAAAATCTTAAGGAGAGGAAGACAATTGATCAAACATCCCCAGTTTTATTGACATTTCTAACAATATTTATTAAGAAGAAATGCTTAGCTGACTGGTTGATAAATCAGTCAATATTGGTAAATCAAAACAAATGATAGTTGTAAACACAAAACCACACCAGTGAGTACAAATCTACCCTTGTCCACATTTCCTCGAATTGTATGACATCCCCAACGCAGACAGACTTTGCCATCAGGAAATCAATCACCTCCTTAATAAAGTACACTCTAAAGGCAACCTTCAGAGAGCCCAACAAAAGTCAGTCAGGTGATTGTAAGAAAGGCTTTGATAAATGTGCATGAAGCTTTGGCCCATCACCCTTCCCTCTCTGCCACTGAAATAGTCTCAGCGGACATCTCCACTTGGCAGAGATGCTGAATCTCGTTATTCTTTATTTGGCCTGGACCACACAGGTCAATATCACATGCTCACCACTGCATCGTTGCTGCACCGTTTGTAAATGCATTTAAATTCTGTGCAATAAATCATGCAAAGCTTCAGCTGAAAATGTAATCATGTAATTGAATTTGGTCATCAATATCTACTATATACATGCGCGTATGCGGAGTACATGAGACATTTCACAAGCGTATACGAGCGCTGGAGTGGGAGGAAATCTGTCTGAACTCAGCTGAACGTATGAGTCATAGCAGTGCAGTTATTCCTCATTATTATTCACAGCCCTCTAAATGATGAGGTTCCTGACGACAAGACAGCGACAGTCTGTTTGGCCTCAGAGTGAGAGAAGGACAGTATGCATGGAAGATGATTACACTTTAAGTTAGGCAAAGTCTTATCGCCATAATTTCTTCTGTCCAACAACTACTTCATCTTTAATTCTTGTTAAAACATGAATGTAGGTTTTGTTTTGTTTTTTTATATCAGTCTTTTGATTAAGGAGGGTGGTCATTTCTACTGTAAGTGAATTCCTCAAACTTAAAGATACTATATGTAGCAATACCACTACAGGCAAAACAATGGCAGTATATCTCAAAACATTTTGAGTCAGGGCCAGCTGATTCAGATTCAGAAAAATGTTATTCATCCCCATGGTGCAATTGAGAGGGCAGAGAGTGGCTGATACAGGGAATAAGAATAAAAAATAAAAGAAGAAAAAGCAATAGACACGGTAAAGGTGAAGAAGTAAGAGTCTTGGTGTTGGAAAACATGATGTGCATGGGATGTGATAAAATAAAAATACAACGTATGACATGATACTATACATTGCAGTACTAAAGCAGGAGGTTATATAGTTGTTAGAGTCCGTTAGTAAGTTATATACAGTGACAAAGTGATGGTAATACAAATAATAGATTAGCTCCCAGAATGCACAAGATACAAAGTGGAGATGATAAATTATTGCACTCGGGGAAAGTAGCAAATATGCTGCATGTAAATTACCATTCCAATACACATGGTGGCGGTAGTGCACCACTTTCACTCTTTGTCAACCACCAAAAAAGAAAAGAAGAAGAAAAACAGATGAAGAAAAACAACCAAGAAGAAAACCAAACTGATGCGGAAACTACTGGAGGAACTAGGAACTGGCACTGAATGAGAAAAGACGACTCATTCGTGAATGTGCTGCTAAACGACATCATCTCTTCTAGTCTCCTCAGTTCATTAAACTTTAGGTTGAACTGAGGAAGGCCTCTGAATAGACTAACTTTTTCAAAAACCAAGAAAAGGAAGTCCAGTTGTCTTGAATCAAGGCTTTGAGAATTATCATGACCTCGATGACTGAGAGTCTACACCGGTAACAATCTGGAAGAAATATATTTAATTCCTTGGATAACCAGTCCTTTTTTGTTTGTTTGTTTTGTTTGTTTCTTTTTTGGATGGGAGAGGGTGATGGTGATGAGGCAGTCCATTCGCCCTCATTGAATGCCTTATCCAACATAACTTGACAGAGGTCACACAATGCACAATCCATCAGCAACCCAACTGGTCTCCAGATCCCATTTGTCTACATACCATATGCAGGAAATGAGACATAAACAGGTGGAAAACACAAGGTGTGCATCTAAAAAGGGACATCAGGAAGAAACAGCTTAGCACGCTGTGATATGATTTGTTCACAATGCAAATCTAAAAAAAAAATAGAAGATAATAAACATGGGTAAAAAAAATAGATTAGCATGTATAGGTATCACATTTCCAACCTGGCCAGTCACACCACATTCACTTTGTGAAAATATTCTCTCATGTCTCCCATTTAGAGTCCATTTTACTATTACAGAACAAGAATCAATCACAAGAGGGCTGACAACCGTCATACGGCAGTGTTTCTTCTTCACTACACTCCATTTTGAATGCCTTTTGTTGATACTAGCCTGGTTGTTGCTCTGCCTTCATTTCTCCAAATGGTTGTTTGCCTTTCCTAGTCTAGAGGCAGTTTTTTTCTGGCTCTGTTGTTACTGCACTCTGGAACTCAGAGTCAAATCCAGAAGAACTAGACTTATTCTTTGAATGGTTGAGGAAAGAGAATTGGAATGTCTGGCCACGCTAACGGAGAGCTAAAGCGAAAGGGAAAAAAATGGAAAGGAGACTATAAGAGTGGCTGAGTCTGTACAGGGATTATTATTATTACTATTATTATTATTTTCTCTTATCTAATGGTCATAGCTAATCTGAATCAGCAACATTCATGTACTGCATGACCAACGGCAATAAGTAATGAGTTAAGCTATTGATGATGTCTTTAGCCTGGGTCATAACTGGCCCCCAGAAGTCAATGATTATCCCAATAAGAATATCTTCATTGCAAAAATGCAAACGGCAGCAAAATCATCATGGCTCCAAAACATTCCCCTGCGGTGTAATTGCCACTGCTTGAAATTATAGTTTTCATTAAAACGAAATGTTCAAGGTTATTGATTGCTTAAATAAGACTCAATATCTTCTCATTTCTAAGCCGAATGAAATTGCTCGGAATGGTAATATCACCCAACTATTGTGTGCATTCATCACAGTTACACAGCTTCACACTGCTGTCCCTCGAGGATTATTAGAGCAAAATAAGTGTATTTAAATGAGTGTAATTTCTGGGAACCAGAGATCCATGCAAAAACATCTGCAAACGCGACAGGGTCCTACTTCATCACTGTGACTGTGCACAATAACCTGAAAATAGACACAAATCAAAAACAAGCTCAAATTGTCATAGGCCTTCACTTTAACCATAAACACCTTGTACACTCCCTAAGTTACTTCAACACACACACACACACTGCATCCTTACAGTTTAAGCATCTGCAATTTCACATTTTTCTCTTTATTTCAATTCTTTATTACTGTCAGGTCAGAGTGTTTATGCTTCTGTCTTTATACATCACAGTTATTGATTTGAAATAAAACAGATGTAATCAAACTGTATACTTAAGAGGTTTCATTAAAAAAGGAAGTTTACATGTGAGGTGTTTTCTTTTTTACACGTGTTCTGGCAAAGTCTAATCTTGCAGTTCTGCTGATGTTGTGAAAAATTTGTTCAGCAAATACAGGATTCTGTGATCATTCACTTTCATTTTCTGACATAGTATAATAATGTATATTTCAGTGTCATACAAAAAGAAAAGGTAATTTTTCAGGGAACCAAGTACAGCAATTTACAAGTTGGGAAGAACTTTCTGAAGAATGTTGATTTCCATTGTAGGAGGAATCCCACGAGTGTGTTCAGCTGTTAAAGCTACCAAAGGTGGTAACTTTGAGTCAAAAGTTGGTTTATAAATCTTTTCCATGATTTCTATTTTAACTCCACTTGTTTATTTGCATGACCAAAAGCATTTCAATGAGAACAGTTCAGTACAATGAGACCTTAATTGAGGGATAAATATTAGTTGATAGGATTGTGTACAAAAGTTATGTAATTCTACAGAAAAATGGCAGACGTCACTCTTAAAGAATAAATAAACACAATTCATTGTGATATCACAAATACAAGTGATATCAAATCACTTTCATTTTCTTGCACTTATTTACAGTAAATAAATGTTTTTAGTCACATTCAAAAATACCAAACAGCATGTGAAAGTTCAGTGTTATTGAACACCGTCTGAAGACCTGCAGGAAGCGTCTCTCACAGTGGGATTTCTGACTGAAGTTGGAAAAACAAAACAAAAAGAGAAACTGTGTTTGCATTGTCATGAATAAACATTGCTGTGTGTTACGGGATCACCCACTGGCAATTATGGAAACCACGTACAACAGCGGCTATAAATCCTGTTTGCAGCCACGTTCATAAGTACCAGTCCGTACTGGAAACTGTTGGTCGGTGTTTATGAACGTCATCCACTGCACTACATAAACCTGCTGGTGTTTATGGATCATACTCAAAAAAAGCTAGTGTAAATCCTTTTTGTAGCAGCATTGGTCAACATTTGGAAATGCTTGTTACCACAGCAATGAATGCTCAAAAACATCAGCTACAACAACTTTTACAAAGGTTGACTGGAAATATTAAGTCACTGGTTTTAAAGGAAAATGCTTATTTGTGTCCTTTGTGTTTTGTTGGTTTTTTTTTTGTTGTTGTTTTTTTACAGAAATTCAGAGTACAGCAAAGGAAGGTTCAGTGTCGGATGTGCTGAAATGATGTCATAGTGTGGCTCTATAGTGACTCTGTGTGCATGAAAGAGCAAACCAGTGGAACAAGCTTTAACACCAGCCCAGGACCGACAACACTTTCAAAATGGTCAAAAAGAAGTATTTGAGCTCATCTGTGCATATGCCTCTATAGGTTAATAAAACTTGACGCTTAAAACACTAATCACATGTTGGAATATATGTTCTGTTTAGTACTTGTGGCTATGGCTACTCTTCTAAAGAGTGCATGAAATATTAATTCACCTGGTGCTTAGGCGTTTGATCCTCTATAAACAATACTAGTACTCTGAGAAAGACTATGCTGATAAACAATGCACAAAGAGAACCACGGGGAGAGAAAAAAACAGGTCACACATACGTTGGAAAATACGGTCGTTGGAAAATCTATGTGACCCTCTTACAATTATGGAAATTATGATTACCATAATTGCTGGTTAGACCATTTTTATGTAACCTTATCCAGAAGCAAATGAGAAAATTGGACATCTTAATGAACTAAAAATGAGTGGAATGTGAGGCAGAGCTGTGTGAAACTTATAATAAGAGTACTTACATTGTTTCTGCGGGCAAAGACCTTTGCAGACGTGAGGTATCTCTGTGATGAAGAAAGGCCTTCCTGCTTGCAGAACAACTCCCATCTTTATGCTCTTCTTGAACCATCTCTGCCTCAACCTGCAGGGAAAGAAAGCATGAGATCCCCTTTGGCATACAGTGTGTTGTACTACTGGATTGATTTTTAAGATATTTATGTATTTATGTAGCTTGTGGTTTTGAGGATTCTCAAGCCTTATAGTGAACATAAAATCGTATAATAAAGTATAGGAGTATATTCTACATTCTGTTTGAAGCTTATAAAAAAACATACAGGGAGGTGAAACTGAAAGGAGGTGAAACTGAAAGGAGAGAGGCTCTGTTTTTCACATGTTGATAAAATTTTCTGAGGGCGTACTGAAATGTCTGTGACATGGTTTAGTCAAAATGCTACAGGGATACACCAGCACAGGTCACTCAGTGGCCATGTCTTCATGTCTCTGATCGTAGCAGCTGGTTTAAGCAGGTTCAGTTGGCCCCTGAGCGTCACTGTTTGTCCATTGCTGTTAACCATTGCTGGTTATGGATTCTTATGTGAGCAAACTTTTATTGAAGCTTGGAATTTGTTTTGGTATTTTTAAATTATCTGCATTAAAAAGCCAATGAGAACTTGGAATCTCCAAATTATACATGAGCCACAAAAGAAGGAAAAAAATCAAAAAAAGAGCAAAAAAGAAGTCACGTCTCCAAAGCATTGGTACACTGCACTCATTACAGATAAGAAACTGCTGTTTTGGCAAACTATGCAGAATGATTTGAAGTTGAAATTGTGTGGAGATGATAGTTGCAGGTACTGCAGTATCATACAAACCTGAAAAGTTCACTGAATGACAGCATTTTCAGGCAGTGTTATGGAGTTTTTAGTCACTGCAAAAGTGTCGCATGTAGCTTTTAAGTACAATCGGCATGTAATGAGGTTTCCTTAATGAGACCTGTATGTTTATCTGTGGTGATTTTGTGTTTTTAGACTGGAATCAATGCCTTCCTCCAGCCTGGTAAGCCGTTCAAAGACTGCATGCTAAAGAGCTCATTAGGGGGATTCTGAAAAGGGATTATGTTTTATCTGATCAACTGGCAGGTCCACCTTCATATGGCGATCTTCCTGTACTTCCACAACTCCTGCCATCTTTTTTTGTCTTTTGTCTCGTGGACTGAACACCATACTTGCTGAGAAAAGTGATTAATCAATTACCTGCAGCTGGTGGCTACCACTCTCTCATTCTTCTGTGCTCTCTCTGGCCTGTTACCCTTCCATCTCACACTGGCCTCATGTCCTCTGCCTTTTCCTCACCTGCTCAACTTCACAAGAGATCAATACTTGCTGTTGAGCCATTTATTTATTTAGAGCGACTCCTCAAAGAGCCACAGCTGCCAAGCCACAACTATGACCAGCCAGTATGACCCTTCAGCCCCAGGGTTAGATCTCAACAGAAACAGAGTGTTTCTGATACTTTTGGA
Organism: Arrhamphus sclerolepis; assembly: GCA_037176975.1. Lineage (NCBI taxonomy): Eukaryota > Metazoa > Chordata > Actinopteri > Beloniformes > Hemiramphidae > Arrhamphus > Arrhamphus sclerolepis. The sequence goes on along the minus strand of JBAMYA010000015.1, from coordinate 7,259,104 downwards.
AAAGAAAAAAAAACCAAAAACTTCTCTTTTTGTTTGTGGCTGCAAGATACAATACAGGGTGGTGCGTGATCAGCGAAGCATATTATTAAGATTGAATCCACTTCAGTTGCCTCGAGTCCTTTTAATTTAAAGAAATAACCATGCACACTAGATTAACCAGTGGAAAAAGCAAAGGAACAATGTATAAAAATAAAAAACATTACATTTGTTTTATGTGTTTGGCCCAAAGTGTGTTTGTTCATTGTTTTTCAGTCAAGCATCATTTTTAAGTCTGTTTTTATCTTCGATTTACCCAAAAATACAGGCTGTACAGAATGTAGATTAACATCAGAAGAAAACACAGATAAATGTTAATTCTAGGATATCAATTAATCAAGCAATCCACATTGCTCATACACGAAACCAACACGCTCAACACACATGCGCACACACATACACTGTATACCTCTTTTCTGTTGACTAATTTTCTTTTTCTATATACTTTGTTTGTATATACGTCTGCTTGCCTTGTTTGTGTATTTGACCTTGTAACACAATCCACTGCATATTCATGTACATACGCTACAACACAGCACACATACATCACTGTACTGCACACACACCACACCATCACTGCCTGGACTCTGTCTATCCTGTCCTTTAATGTCTCACTATTGGTGTTTTTATTCCTCTCTGACTGAACCAGGGTTTCAGGTGTTGATAAAATATCAGATCATACCGTCAAAGAGGGCTGGTGAAGGACACATCCACTCTCTCTCACACCTACACACTAAAAAAAAAAACTGCTACAGGATTAAATTGCATACATAAATATCTGACTTTAAAATGTTTTGCCAGTTTATGGTATTGAACATTAATAAATATGTAGACAGTTGTTCAAATAGCATCAGAAAAAAATGCATATACATGAGGTTTGTATACACTATTGACCACAAATCATTAATTGCCTTGAAGTTTCTTGCACCTTCTGGTAGTTTCTGCCGCTCTTCTATCATTTGTGATAAGACTCTTTTAAGTCTGTAGCCCTCCCCTGATGACACACATCAGATCTATGTGAATATATCAACTATTCACTGCTGCCTAAGTTAAAAATGTCCATATTTTCAAGCAGTTTTTCGTTCTCAGTTGTCTGTAGTACTCATTTAAATTGCACAAATCGGTGCCAGTAATTTTGTCTCGTTACTGTCTTTGTGCATTTTTATTCCCCAAGAAATTTTGAAAGGGTGCCAGTGTTGCTGCAGCCCATTTACTCTCACATCATAACTCTGAACCTTAACCACTGAGGAGAAGAAAGGTTCTCAAATATTGTGAATGTATGGTGGTTCAATGGGAAAATAAAAAGAAACTGAATACATTTTGAGAATAGTAATAAAGGAGGTGCTCAGTGATTTGCAGACATTCTTCTCATTCAGGTTTGCCAAAAGATTTGCCCAGTGCCATAATATCATATCACTCTGCATGCAATGTGTTTCTCAAGTCAAACAACTATTATTCTGCCCAGATGGTGACACGCACATTTACACACATGAAACAGAAAAGATGAGCTGAGACAGAGTTAGAAGAAAACATTTACTGGTAGCTAATAACATTTTAGGCTGTATATAATATACTGCACTTACAATGCATTATGAAGTATGTGCAGTGTACTGGTCAAGTACTTGTTGTGCATAGTAATCCACCCTTAAAACACCAACTATGCGACATAGTGGAAAGTTTTCTTATAAGTAGTAAATCATCCGGGTACCTCTCACATGCTGCACATGGTGTAATTTTTGACATACTGCATACTATGTACTCGTTTTGTCAAAATCAGTACGCACTAATTGTATTGTACGCATTTTCAGAAAAGGCCGTTGTCAGTTTGTGTTTGTTATTTAAAGAGCCAAAAAGGAACTTCTATCTCAGAGGCTCCCTCTATGGGTCTGGAGGTTAACTCACTTTTAACTCATTTTCACTCCTGCTCGGGGTCCTGCTCAGTCATTCTCTTGTTGACTCTCGAGTCTTCTCGAGTCACTTCTACCATGATGTCCACTATCGGTTTCTTCATCAAATCCCGCCTTAATAGATGCGTGCCATAATCCTGTAAAAGCTCGAGAATTAAACTGGGATGAGAGTTACTTTTGAAGATGTGCCTCGATAGCAGGAACAGGAAACTTTTTTTAACATGAGGAAAATATAGTTTTCTTTTATGGCTCGATTGAATTTGTTTAAGAGTTAGGCCCCCTGTTTGATTTTTTTTCTTTTTTACATTAAAACATACTTTCAAAGAACATCAAGCTAAGCTTAGATCAGGTTGAGACTCCTTCTAAATGCTAAATGTTCGATACTCCCAACACATCAACACATACCAGACTGGGATCGCTTCACTTGCACACACAGAAATGTGTAACAATGCGCTCGCATACAAGTGTTCCGAGATGAAACCCTGTGTATAAATTCGTAATCAAAAGCCAACAGGTTTCTTCCTTTTATCATGCTGAGAAAGAATGTGTTGAAGGGAGAAAACACTGAGGATGCAGAGGGCTGGAGAGAGAGAGAAAGAGAGAAACTTTTCGATTGAAATGCTCTGCTTACCCCCCGTAGTGAAGGCTGCCGAGTTTCTGGACACCTGCCTCCGCTGTTTGGCTCTCTTCGGCTTGGCTGTGCGTTTCTTCATCTGGTCCCTGGCTGTGAGCTCAAGGTCCTCTGTAAAGCATACATGAGCACAGTACACTGACAGACAAAAGAGAGCACGGGGCAGAGACCTGGATTAACGTACATTTCCTCTGATTTTCTTTGATTCTACATTGACCTTTTTGCTTGTTTCATAAAACAGCAGTTAAAAAAATGTAAAGACAAAACATGATGGGAAAACTTGTTCCTCCTCTCTTTTTTAACACTTTTTTTTAATGTTTTTCATTGACCTCAATTTTTCATGAGCTGATATGTTTTGTAGCTCTCATATGACTCCTACTGTATTGAATCCATCTGGTTCCAATACATTGCACGCACAACCTATCAATCACTGGGGAGCGTGGCAAACTAATCATTTATTGATGAAATGGGGCAGCCATGAATTTCTTACTGCATTTGTCTTATTTATCAAGCCAGATCAAACAATGAAAATCCAAACAAGCTTAAAGGGAAAGGGAGGGAGTCGCAGGGAATAACTTACTCTTCAGCTGTAGACAGCAGAGGGTTATTGATGGAGAGGGGAGACAAAAAAGAAGGAGGGAGGGGGGAAGGAAGAAAGAGGTTTGGGCCTCAGGTGTGTGGAGACAGAGTGAAGGAGCGAGAAAGGAAGTGAAGAAAAAGAGGGAGAGAGCAGCGAGAAGAGTTCAGAGTGATGTTCCGACAGCAGGGTACACATCTGAATTAATGCTTCCACAAAAGGCAATTTTCTCCTCGCAGGCTCCTCATCCCCTCTGTAGGTAGCGAGGTGAGGTATGTCTCCCTCACAGAGAATGAGAGAAACAGACACAGAAAGAGAGAGTGAGCAAACTCAATGTTTCTTTTCAGCCACGGCGCTCTTTACTGAAGGGTCCCTGGGCTGGCTTGGGGGATAGTGTAGTGATCTCAGGCTTCCACCAGAATACACTCCTGGCAGTGTGTTTGCAAGCTCACTAACATGGAGTCTGGGGAATAGCAGAGTTGTTTCTTCGTTTGTTTGCTTTCTTTAATGCAGAGGCAAAGTCTGTTGATATTCTTTGGAGTTTGTACAGCCTTTAGCAGGCCGAGGAAGAAAAATAAAACAACAAAAGACGAGTGAATTTTGCTTGGTTGTTGTATGCTCAGCAAAGGAGAGTTGAAACACAGTTCATGTGCCGGCGCTCCGCTGTAGCGTCCTCAGCCACAAGCAGATCAAAGACTGAAAGAGCAGTGGCATTGTTGCAGTGGTAAGCTGTTCGGTTTCATAACCCCAGTTCATCTGCGAGCAATGCGAAACAATGTTTCTATAAAGCAATAACTCCTGATACATCTGGCCAATGAAATATTGAACAGCTTGTTTTGCTTGTTGACAGCCTGGCGGTGAGATGTAAATAGATTACATTTAAATCAACAATGCTGAATCAAGACCGTCTCACTCAGGGAGAGCGGTGAAGAGGGTGCAGGGATGCTGCAGAGCTGAGGGAATATAGTACAGCAGCACAGCTGGAAACACAGCAGTGGAAAGGCTGAGGTCATTTAGACTCCCTCTCTCTCTGTTGCATATCTACAGTACCGTGTCCTGTGGGAGCAGACAACTGCGAGTATCAAGAGGCCCCGGAGAGTGAAAGAAAGGGTTTGGGGAGGGCCGGGCAGAAAGTAATCTGTGGTCCTCTCAAGTAGCAGAGAACAGGAGTCAACAAGAGGACACTGTGATATGATAGCCAGGGGAAAATGGGGAGTCCCAAGCATTTGGACTGACCAGCCTCCAGCCATCCTGACTGTGGTATCAGTGAGAGCCACTCCCAGGGATGGGTGCTCAGCGGGTAGACATGCTGGCAGCAGCCAGGAGGCAGTTTTCCTCGGGGCATTGCTACTTCCCCTAAGCAGTGAGCTCATGGACGAAAGGTTCCAAAATAGTGAGGAGTAGTGAATCACTGCTGATTCACTGCACAGATAGAGAAAGTTCTGTGAGCCTTTCTGGGTCATTTTCACCCAGGTACCTCGTGTGAAGTACAGTATCATTACTACAACATACAGTTAGTTCCTGAAGTGTTTGGATAATGACGTTTTTGTGCTTATGGGACTGTGTTCAGCTGTTATAGCTACCAAAGGTGGCGACTTAGAGTCAGAAATTGGTTCATACATTGATTCAGTTATTTCTTTTTTGGCTTCAGTTGTTTGTTCTGTCATTTCAGAGTACAATGAGACATTAAACTGCACAATTTTCAAAAAAAACAAAGGTAGAAAAATTGAGGTGTTCTAAAACCTTTGACCAGGCATGTATAACTTTTACTTCATGTGAACTGTAACCAATTTAAGCATCAAACTTCTACTTTCGGGGCTCAAAAGTATTTGGATAGTGACATAATTCTGAATGTAACCATGATTCTTAATTCAGCACTCAGTTCTAAGTTTCCCTCCTGGAGATGTTTTGCCGTCTCTAGTTTGTTTGTGAGCCTTTGTGCCTTCAGTTTTGCCTCATGCAGCTTGAAAGCATGCTGTATATGTAAGCTGCTGAAAAAGATTACATCAGTTTACCTTCAAAACAAAAAAAATCTTTCTCGGTATGTTTAACGTCATTTTCCATTTGTGCCGTCTCTACTGTCCTGACAGTTTTGTAGCATTTGCCTAAATGTGAGGAGAGAGTGATACAAATATCAGAAGTCTTACTACTTCTGCACCTGTGAGCCAGTTCTTCTGGCAGCCAAAAATTGCACATATCATAACACTGCCTCCGCCGTGCTTCGCACATGATGTTGCATGCTCGGTATCACAAGCTTCTCCTTTCCTTCTCTGTACTTTTCTCTTCACATCATTCTGATTTTTGTTCAAAGAATCTTCTCTTTTGACTTGTGCCAATGTTGTAAATGGGTTTTTCTTCATTGAGAACAGAATTCTGGGATCATCCACTTTAGCTGCTTTCTTTCATTTTAAAAATGTTGATTTTTGATACAAATAAGGCTTTTGCTACTTGCACTGAGATCTTCATAAACTTTTGCTAGCTCCAGTCAAACGACTGCAAAAAGTCAACTGGATGCCTGATATCAACTTGAGACCTTTAATCTGCCTTATTCGTCATGAGAGGAATGAGGGAAATGGATTGCAACTGGACAATTATCTTTTCAGGCAAAACACAGAAAATCTACACTTTAATCACATCTTAATGATCTGATTTCAATCCATTGTGGTATTATATAAAGGTAAAATCATAAACACTCCAAACACTTCCTCGACTTAACTGTAACAGTGGGATGTTTCTCTCCATGCTTTCCTTCCTCTTTGTGTTTACCTCCAAGGTTTATACCTCATGATGTCTGCAATCGCCTAACTCAGCATATATGCCTGCCTCCGAGGAGAACATGGTGTGCTGGAGTGTGTCAGTATTACACTTTCCAGACCAGATGTCCCATTCAGCAGCGCAGAGACGCTCCACCGCTGATGCAGACAAGACAGGACAGACACCGTCCCCTTACTGTGAGGTTGCGATAGCAAGGTTAGATTTTATGCAGCCTCAGTGGGCATGTATAAAGGATGTTTTTTACGGGCGTTTCAAGCCAGACTGCTGTTGTTTTGTGAGGTCAAACTGAAATTAATGATGGACATGACCCTATAAATGTATGTGTAATCAGTAAGCTAAACAGATGACAGATCAAGACAGAGGGAGTCATTTTTGTCACATGTATTGTTTCCCTTCGGGAAGGTCTTTATTAACTGATCAGCTCATGTTTACAGATTCATGAGGGAACAGACACAGAGGCAAGGGAAGTAAATTGTGATGGCGTCATTTCATGTGACAGACGATTGCAATGATGAGCTGCTGGATGCAAAACACGGTCATTGATCTGTCTCTGTCTCCACCTCATGGTACTAAATGAAATGACACAAGCTGAGGTCTAAGCAGTAAATAAAGTTAGATAACTATCTTGTTTTCATCAATGATTTTATGCAAGAGCAGTCATTAATATGATGAAGAGATCTTATGAAAGCTCCAGCATTTTTTTTTCTTTTTACGCTATCTAATGTATTGCAAATGTATATTCATATTTCTGAGTGTCATGGTACTCAACCACTGGCACAGCTAGAGATAGGGATATTTTTCTCCATCTAATAAAATTGGCACCTGCAACAGCATCGCCATCTTTCATGGTTAGAAAAATCACATGTCAGACACATCTCTCACAGGGGGCCCCCTATCTACAACAACCTGCTGACCGAGCATGTTCTCATCTTCACCATGTGATTTGGTGTTCATCTCAAGCCCACAGCAGCACAATCCTCTTATGATTCCAAAGCATTTCACTGTCTTCTTAATGACAATACAAATTGTCCCGGTTCTAGTTTAAATAACAGATTTTTCTTTTCTTTTTTCTTTCGTTCTTTTTCTTTTCTTTCTTTCTTTCTTTTTTTTTCCAGGCACTGAAGCCCCGTGGTGCATACAGTATGATCTGTCTGTGAAGCTCACTGCACTTGATCAAGGGGGCCAGACTGTCTCTATGGGGATTACCCATCAAAGTGGAAAGCAATGGTAACTCAGTGCGTCTTGCAGACAGTGATTGATGATAGTGCCGTTTCATAATGCTCCGCTCCCCCACAACAAGTCTCACACAAGTGGGAAACGTTAATTGAAATGCTGTGCAAAGAACTTTGATTCTACCAAGGTGCTGCTGCAATAAACCAGAGAGTATGGAGAGTATGTAGGGTTGGGGGTGCGGGGTGGGGGGTTACAATTTAACATGTTAGAGGAAGGTAAACAACCAGATGGCAAACTGCACTCAGGTCTGAAGCAACACTACCTTTCTTATCCTTTTCAAGTGTTTTCTTTACCATAGAAGGCAGGATGTCGTAACTGCAGGGAAATAAAATAAAAATAAATGACATTATTGACAAGCCTTTCCTTGTCAAAACATAATAATAATCCAGGGTCAAAATAATGACCCTTCATTAATGCTGTGTTTATGGGAAAGGGCTGACAGTAGTACTGGTAGTTCTCCAGTTCAGCGAAAGCATTGATGACCTATCCATCAAAATACCACAGATTGAAGCAATACATTGATTATTCCGACTATTCTTCATGTATATGATTTAAAAAAAAAAAAAAAAAAAAAAAACGTCTGATCGGAAAAG
>JBAMYA010000015.1:7236332-7251252 GCA_037176975.1 Arrhamphus sclerolepis | reverse complement strand
AGGAGGCGGACACCGAGAAGTAACAAAGAAGAGAAAAGATTTTCCTACAATGGACTCCTCCTATGTTAAAAGGAAAGGGGCCACCTTTTTTTTTTTTTTTTTTTTTTTTTTTTTTTTGTGCCATAAAGAGCCATTAAAAACTCCCCAGCCACCGCTGAGTATAACCTACAACAAGAAAAGAAATGAAACCGTCTGGTTCCATATTTCATGACTTTATAGTAGCAGTTTGACAGCTGTAAACCCGTTTCAGATACGTCTGGACCTCCCTTTATATAATGTGCCCAACATTTTGCATTGTTTCATCTACTTTAGCCATATCTCCCAGTTGCAGGTTTTGGGTTGTTGTTTTTTTGACAAAACATTGTCTGCCCATTCACAGCCAGACCAAAGCTGTCCAAACTGTTTACCACAAAGGCAACCAGAGATTACACCAAGAATGGCAACTAATTGGTTTATGCCAGACAACTCCTGGTCAATTAAATGCATAATTCATCTCAGCATTAATTATTCATCGCATAAGGGACTGGTGCTGTGCTTTATTTGAAGAAATGTATCATGCATATTCAGATTACTCTTTTTAGAGAGCCATAATATAATACCAAAGCTGTAAGACATCATCTGTTATTCATATTGCTAAAAATGTTGTCTTAAAAGATTAAACTTAACTTATCTATGGTATCTTCTTCTTCTGCTTTTTTTTTTTTATTATTTCAGCCAACACTTATATCATAATGTTAAATAAAATGCTATTATTTGACTTTCTTGTCCCGCTCCAGGGCTTCAAAGAGTAAATGTGTTTAAAGCTGGACGAAGCTGGAGAGAAAATGTTGTACAGATGCAAGGTGATTTAGATGTGATTGCAATGTGCTTTAGATAATTTACAGGACAATGACAAGACAATGACATTTTCTTTCCTCAACTGACCATTAAATGCAACAGAATGATGTCTTTCCTGTCACCAGTGGATACAGGATAGGTTATGATGGTTTGACTTTCATATAGTAGCTACACAAGTTGCATAAGCAGATGAGATGCATCATATTTAATGCACGCACTGAAGCTTTAAAACCAAACATTTTGACATGTCACAATAGAACAAGCACAAGTCAAACTGTCTCTTGTCAAAAAGGTCAGTGAATGAGACGTTAACTTGTGCTGAAATGGAGCCTTATTGTGCCGTGCAGTTTTTCTCCACTAGATGGCGCCTGTACTACACTGCCGGATTAGATTCAGCTACTGCTCTACATAAGACCAGAATCATTCAAATAAATAAATAAATAAATTTTTGCATTAAGCATGCATGTTTTTGTTTGTTTTTCATACACCACAGCAGCAGTCACATAGCTGAGTATGAGTGCAGAAAGCATATTGCATGTTTGATTAAAACCATTCATTCGAATCCAAATCAGTTTTTCATTGGATTTTATTTTCTGCCCACTTTACAGCCCTCTGGTCATTCACCTTACTTGTCAATGATACTGTTACAGGATAGTTTATATAGCATAAAAATTCAATATACTATCTGGTACGTTGTTGGAAATACTAATAAATCAGAAAATATGAGTTACAAGGAAAATAAAATACTGAGGGGATACAGTACAAAAGATCCCCTTTCAACCATGTCTTTACAGCTCTGTTCATAGTCAGTTTCTGGTTTTGGTTGTCCTTTCAAACACCCAAATTTATGCTCTTATTTACATCTTTTTTTCCCTTCTAAAGGTCCCTTATCATACAATTTTTGTAATAATATTGATCAAGCACCAAAATAGAATAATTTTTACTTTTATCACGACTCAGTTCATCTCAATTCAACACAGTTCTGTGTACTTCAGTGAACAGCATGGTTGTCGGCCTCCTTCCCCTGCTCCCTGCTCACTCTTGTGTTATTGGTTACCTTTCTAAACCAATCAGATACATTACTAATGCCAATGACATGCCAATGGTCATGGAGACAATTGATCTTAAACGATTGGGGCAGGGCTGTTCCCACCTGGATGTATGGGCTGGGTTGAAGAAGGCCAATCTGCAGATGTAAAGTTGTTTTGAAGAAAGAAAAAAAATGTTGAAGTATAACTACTCTTTCAAAACTTTTATTTATGACTTAATCAACTGTGCATCTCATAAAAATAACAACTAGACTGCCTGGAAGCAGGGTATGTGGCATTCTGAGCGACTGAAGTCAGAAAAAGCATAACATGTGCCCTTTAAGGATGAACTGATAGTATTTAGGTTTTTTTTTGTTTTTTTAAATCAGGCTGTTTTGTAAGCTATTACATTAAATAGCTTGTAATTTCAATAGGAAAAAAAGAGAATATAGCAGTTTGCACAAACTGCATTTGTTATATTTACAGATGAGACCGGAGAATGGTGAAATGTTATATTTGTCCTTTCTTTTAACAGTTTGCTGACTGAAATCAGACGGCATCTTTGTCAAATTCACAGATGAAATACATGGTGGGATTGCACGCTACGTCAGTCCACTCCCCAGATGCCAACATCTCAGCACAGTCTTCATCATCATATGCATTATTGGGTTCCCCTTTTCGCCATTTGCTGAAGGTGGTCATGGGAGATTGATCCACATAGGTGAAAACACCCTCACGGTCAAGGTCATGAATGCCAATGTAGACTCTGCTCAGGCCCGCTCCAGTGATGTACCCTGCGATGGCCGCGTTGGCTCCTTCGTCCTTCGGCATAGCCAGGTGCCCTCCCCTCGTCTGACAGTAGACCTCTGCGTCGGTGTAGCGCTTCTCCTCCTTCACCAACAGATAGACCTTACTGTCTGTCTCTTTTATGCCAGCAACAGCTGCAGGGGAGGGCAGTGCTGAAAAATGAGCACTTGTATTTCTATAAATTTCACATTGACATGCCCACCATTTGCACTTCTGCATAGGATAAGTTGTTCAAACAGCATATGGAAATGTTTAATAATGAAATCACAGGTGAAAATGGTTTCTACCCACAAAAAAAATCATTTTTTAAAATACTTAAGATTATAGCTACCATTTTTAATGAACTTCAGTTCTGATGACAGCTGAGCCACAAGAATGTCCATTTCTCCAATCATCTTTCTCATTGGTGTGCACTCACATGGAACACCTGATAATGAAAATGTTTGAGGGATTACCACACAGCTGAATTAATTAATCTCTCTACAAAAGTGAATTTCTAATCCTGTAATAATGAGTTTAACAAAGTGAATATCTCACCTGGATCTCCGTTTGGGCCCACTGGACCAGGGTCACCCATGTCTCCCTTGAGCCCTGAGACAAAATATACAATTATTAATCAATGGCAAATCGCACTAACCATCTTATTAGTGTCTTCTTAAAAAGTTACATGTACATAATTGATCATTGTGCCACCTTTCATTCCTGTCGGGCCAACTTTTCCAAAACGTCCCATAATGCCTTTTTGTCCTTTAAGCCCTGGTTGCCCTGCAAAAAAAGGAGGACAATCTTTTATGATATTAAACTAATACAATCATATATAAGATATTTCAATTGAGACATGGACTGTGCTCTTGTAAAACGTCCAGAAAACTTTTAAAAACACCACTGAGATGTACTAAGCTCATGACATAAAAATGATAAATATGCCATCATCAGAGAACGCTTTTCACTCCTGTTTAAGGTCTTCAGTAAACACTTGTCCACAGCACTGAATTCCACAAATCATCTCTCCTCTAACCTCTAGCCCAAATGTAAACAGTTGGACATCTCTGGTTGGCCTGCTGGTGATGTAACACCACATTATCAGCTGAAGAAATGTGATCCCTGCCCCAGTTCTTGTATCACCCAAGAAGTAGTGATGGAAAAACAAAATCTGAAAAAAAATTATTTATAACTGTTTCTGTAGTATATTTATGTTGTTAAGAATAAAGAAGACACGTTATTGAAATACATTTGTGCTCACAAATCAAATGTAAAAACATCTGCATTGTAATTTCTGTTACATCTGCAAAGAAAAAAAGAAAAAAATTACCAATCTCTCCTGGAGGACCAACTCTTCCTGGTCTTCCTGGTGCTCCTTTTAGTCCTTTGTCTCCTGGTTCTCCTTTAGCGGACAAGGACAAAAAATACAATGTGGCAGACTGCTTTTTTTCTTTAAGTTAGTTCATGCTTAATGTGTTTGATTTACACACTGTGTGTGTGTGTGTATATGTAAAGCCATGCCTTTCAGTCCAGGGACGAGGATCTGAACAGTGCAAGACTCTTCTGCCACATGTTGTCCATATAAAATCTGTATTGGTAATAAACTCATCATTGCAGATATTAGAATCAAAGGAAGAAACAGTCTCTCTCCTGTCATGCTTCTATAAATGCTGGAAAGTAGGCTCTACTGCAGAAACAGAGCACAGGAAAGAAACACCATCCAGTTTTATTATATTGGACAACCTAACCCTATATTTGTAGCAAACAAATATATACTTGCTTTTCTTTTTTTTTATATAAAAATATTGATAAAAAACACAAGATTGGAATTAAATCTAGAGTAGATTTGTTACCTGTTAAAGTATTTTTCCGAGGAGTATTTCCAGCTTGTAGAAATTTTGCAGGAGCTTTGAATGCTGGCGGTCCTACAGACACAGTTCATGTTCCTCCTCCGCCAGCACAGAATGTGTGTGTCTGTGTGTGTGCGATAGCCGTGATTAGACATTTATAAACAGTTTGCAGATAAAGTCCGAAGCAGCTGGGGCCTCACAGATAATTGGCTGGGAAAGTGGCTGAGAGATTGATGACAGTGGACCTGATAAATACACTAACTCGACTCTACCAAAAAAGTTAAACAAAAATTGTGGGTTTCTTTTAATAATCTTATCAATTTACTTTCATTTATAACAACAAAGTCAAACGTATTGACACCAGTTATCATATAAAATCACTTGAGAATGTGCCTTTATTTTGGGTGCTTGAATACTTTCAGAATAACATTTTTTTTAAAAAGAGAAGAGAAGCAAAATGGTATTTGACTGCCAGTTGCTGGTCAATGTGTTTCATTGTAGATCTTAATATCTAGCTAATATCTGTTGTAAATGCACTATGTATGTATGCATGTATATGTATGTACAATGAAACACTGAAAAATAATGACAATAAGCAGGAATATGAGAAGAAAAAGTAGATTTGGGGGAAAAAGAATATTACAATTAGATCTTACTTAAAACTCACTGGATAATAGTTTTCATGAGTTGCATTCACAAAGTTCAAAAACATAAATTGCAAAGGAATGATGCTATATACCGCGTCTTTGTCTAGATTTCATTGTTTTCTTGTTATGATAAACTGGCTTCTCTTTCTTACTGTGACTGAATTAGTCTGGCAGCAGTTTTTACTTTGGTTGCAGACAGGTTTTTCCCCAGAATGACCACCTGAGGGAGCCATGGTCCATAAAGGGTTGAGGAATGGCTCCAGTAGTGACTTGGATGGGTCTTACGTTCTCTTTATACCCCTACCGTACAGTACAGTTTCTAAATTTCTCACAAATTGCTATCAGTTGTTTCCAAATTCTTGTTGACAGAATATGTTACAAAATAACTGATGCAAACTCTTGTTCGTAGCAACTGCTGTTTTATTTTTGTGTGTGTGACTGGGTGAGCACGTGTAAGAATTATTTAGGATGAGTGCCCCCAAAATGCCCTATTAGCGTTTAAATGCTGTCATCTTGAGTCAGTAATTAGATACCCTCCAATACAGAAATATCAGATGTCCTAATTAGATTCACAAACCCTAGGCCAGTCTGTGTTTCAACTGTGGATTAGATGTCTCCTTCAAAAATCCCCCCAAAAGTTTTAGATTACCTGTCTATTAAAAATGTATGACTTTTAAGGTAGCGTTTGCAGTCTTTTCATGACAACAAGTTCGGTGGTTTATCGTTCAGATTTAGTTTTACGAAGTCAAAACGCAAAAATAATTCGTATATTTTTGTCCCACGTGACCTGTTGTATATTGGATGATAGATGTTTGATCTTAGGATAAAACATTAGCCAGGAATGAAGCTTTGTGACTCAGGATCTTACGAGCAACACTTCAACGCACCTCCCGGGTGACGTCACCGACGATCACCGGTGCGCGAGCTGAGCCGGCTGCTGCGGTTCATCCGTCCTGTCTGTCTCTGTCCTACTGCGGGAGGAAACAGCGAAAAACCTGTCGCGTACAGACCTGTATGAGGGATTCACGCGTCACTACTACCCCCCTGCACGTAAACCTGACTGTCTGAAAGATACAAGTCGTAAGTTTTGTCGACCTTTTACACTTATTAACAAATAGGGAAAGAAACATCTTGAGTTACTTTACTTCTACTTTAACAGTAAGCCTAATTGGCTGACTGTATTTGACTATGCTGATTATCTATAATTGTTCCTCATTTGCATTAATTCTGTAAATTATCTTTAACTCTTGCAAAATGACACAACAAAACTTTTTTTACTTTTTCCCTCACCTATGGTGTGGTTTTACTATTGTGTAATTCCTAAAAGCATTCCTTAAAGCATCAGCTGATCCATTATAGCCCTCTCCCTCATTTTTTTATCTGTGTATCGATGATTCATTACACAGTCTCTGACTTTTTGTCACTATTTCAGTCACACCCTATGTAAACAAAATATCTTTTCTAAATATTGTTTGAGATAGAGCAATGTTAAGTCCCCGTAGTCACTGTCCAGAGCATTTTCCATGTTGCTTTAGCCTGCTAGAGAACAGGAAACAAGTGGCAGGAAACAAGAGGCGTGCTTTTGTGTGTCCTGCTTTAACTCTGAGCCAGAGTCCACATGTGTATTTGTGTATTTATATTTTCCTGCTCTCAGTACTCTATAAAGGCCTTACTATGTTTTACTAAACATGCAAATCTCTTCTGACTTACACTGCTTTTACACTGAAGGCTGACTTCTGTTTGTTTAGGAATAAGTGTTGCTCGAAGCACCTCTCCTCTATGTCTGGATTAGGGTCAAATACTAAGAGGATTTAAAGCTGCAGAGTCAAAGTTTCTAATGGGGGACTGGCTTCATGTCTCTTGACTGTTTCAAGCAGTCCGAGATTCCTTGGTTTTATGTTATTGAAGTGATGCTCCAGATAGTTTCCATATTACTTTGAGAGCACTGGAGCATGAGGATCCCTGTGCAAACTATGGATGTGGCTTTGTGGCGCTATAACAAAAGCTGAATCTTGTCATCAGAATATAGTATGCAGAATATTTCTATCAAAGAAAAATGTGTATAACCTTTGGTGGTCATGTAGATTTCAACTGAGCATATTTTGGACTGAAGCAAGGAACTGTGCTCCAGCTTTGTAGTTATCAGCCATCCACCACAACACCTCCCCACGCAGCCTTGATCTAACTCTTGAAGGTTGATGATGAAAGACTGAAGTAAACAAATCTTCTATAATTTGCAGTGTTTTTCTTCATTTATGTTTGAATGTGTTTTCAGTTCAAGCATGTGCAACCTTACCAGTTCAGTTTTAATGTTTGATAATAAAATATATATATATTGAAACAGCAAATGAGCATACAGTATGAGGCCTTTACACTTGTTTCATCACTTCTAACCATTGTTTTCAGATTTTTGTATTGGCCTTGAATGATTAGACATTACATCCTGTCCATTTCCATTGACTCAACCTTCTACAGGCAAGGTTCCAGAAGTTTCTACTTTCTAATAGAATCTGATTTTGCTGCTATGAACAGATCGCATTTGTTCTAGATTTACGTAGTCGGTCCTTTGGTACGTGAGCTCTTCTTCTTCTGCTCTTGGCCCACTTGGCTCATTACTTGTAAAAGGAAAGTAAACAGCAATTTGAACTGATTGCTACATTTTTAAAGTTGTCCAGCCAAAGCATTGGAGTTATACACCCTCCACCTAGGGTTGGATTTTACAGCAAAGTATACCTCAGAATTTTTCAGACACAACAGTGATACACTGTGTATTGTTAAATCTAGACATTTTATATAACTGTTTTAGTATTGTACTATTGTAATGTTGACAGTAGTGTTACATAAAACTTAGTAGTTGCATTCTATTTAGTTCTAACCAGCGTCAGCAATTAGCATCTGTTTGGATTTCACCTACCATAAGTACGCTTATATACTTTGATGCAACTGAATTCCTATTAAAGTCATTCTTTAGTCTGTTAGTTTAATCAGACACCACGATGAGTCAGAAAAAATGCAAATGAAATAAAACAGCTGTTAAAACTATTGTGTTAATGAGCAGTATATCTAGATTCTTTAGATTCTACAACTGTGATGTTATAAAGTAATTTTTGACAACATCTGTGTGTTGACTTTGACTGTTTTGTTTTGTTTTTTTATATGACTGAGAACATAAGCTCACATGTGCAGCTCACAGCCAGGCTGCTGTTGCAGTTGTCCCCCCCGTTTCCTTAAAGGTCTGACTGCCAGTGCTGATTAATTTGCTGATTCCTGTTTTCTTCCTTAGGACTATAGTCAAATGCATATATTTAATCAAGAATAAAGATAGATGAGGCTGCAGGCTGTGTGTCCTCCTGGCTTTGTTTTTAGACTCTTCACTTCTGTTAGCTTCAGAACAAGTTCAGAACGAGTTCATTGTCTCAAGTGTTTTTTGGTTGTTGTTACCCTGTGGAAAAACAAACAACAAAAAAAAGATTTATTAGTATTCTAAGTTTATTTGTGGATGTTTTCAAAAATGTACATGTGATGTAATGAATGAAAAAAAATCTCCTTTGAAAATAATAAGGATATAAGCTTCTTTAGCCTACATGCAGCTGTAACACAGAGAAATAAGACAAATCATGGAAAATCCAGGGAAAGTGCAGGGTCCCTGTAGAAAAATACCCCACCACACACTTCTACTGGTTGGTAAAAGAATGAAATAGATAATGCAATTTTTTTTTTCTGTTTTATTTATTTATTTATTTTTTAAGCCTTGTCACTCAAGGATGAAATTAGATGAAAATACAAAAGTTAACCAAAGATCATTTAAGATTGTCAACAGATTCAGGAAGAAATAATTGGCTTTGTTGGAGTTAATGAACTTTCAATCACTGAATGAGATTACATAAGTTTGGTACTGTAAATGCACAACACTGTGCATTCTGTCAAAAAAATAACAGATAGTTAATTGATATTCTGTTCAAATTGCTGTTGATTTAAAATATACAGTGAGCATAAAGCTGCATATTTTGTATTAATTATTTTGTTTTTAATATGTTTAAGTTACTGTTTCATTAAAATATCATGACAAGTCACTGACAGTTTTTAAAAATGCCCCTTTGTGATTGATTTTCGTTAAGTTCCAAAGAATATCGCACAGTGTATAACCTCAAACTGGAACTGACTGATTAACTGGTCATTTACGTGGGGGTCACTTGGAGTTTTCTTGTCCTCGCTGGGGATTTCAGGAATCCCCCAAACTCTTGTTGGACTGCAGGAGGAAATCCTCTCTTATAAGATCAGTGGGGGCAAGAACAGGTTCGTGGAAAACAAAGCAGCAGCTGGTCTTGCCCCAGTCAGATAATGCAAATGACTGGGCAGTGTCACTGTTTATCAATTTGATCATTAAATCCTTGTAATCTATTTAATCAGGTTTTACTGAAAAGTTGTTTCTGTTTCTCTGATGCAGTGTTTGAGTAAAGGCATAGAATTATATTGTTAATGCAAAATTAGTACTGTTTCCAATGCTTTTAATGAATTGTAGCATTAAAAAAAAGAATAAATGTTAAATATATGTATATCCATTAGACTTGGGAATGAGGCAGTGCAAACTCACAAGCAGACTTTGCATGGGGAAGTTAGGCCAAAAAATGTAAATTTGTATGTCATGTTTTGCATAAGTACGGTAAATTTCAATAAAGGTGCGCTCATCTTCTTCCACGTTGTCCTCTTTACAAGTGTTCGGCTGCAGTGACTGGACGTAAACCATGGAGGACGGGAAGCCAGTGTGGGCACCGCACCCCACTGACGGGTTCCAGCTGGGCATGATTGTTGACATAGGAGCCGACACACTCACCATCGAACCACTGAACCACAAGGGCAAGGTGGGTCATCGCACAAACACGTATGCTCCAGCCATGGCTCTCAATTTACAAACAAGGGGATGTGCAAATCACACATTAATTAGAACAAATCGCTTCTACTATATTGCTTGGTTTTTGTGCTTTAAAAACAGAAGGCTCATCATTTATCATGCAAAAATCAGAGATTTCTGAGGTTTCAGAGATAATTACAGTTATTAAGAAATGAAAGTTTATGTTTCCTGCTTGTTTTTTTTTTGTGTGTGTGTTTGTTTGTTTCTGTGAGTCTAAAATGTGATTTCAGGTAACAAGGCGTTAGCAAAACAATCTATGAAATGTGAGATACATGAGAGACCACAAGTACAGAGACATAAATAAATGAAGAGTAGCAGCAGGTGTGCTGATAACGTTGTCAAGAGGGAGAGCAGTTCATTAGGAGGTAAAGGCCACCTGTTACACCTGAGCCATCACGTGTCCGCAGCAGGCAAGCCTCTGATGTTTACAAGGCATGCACTGCAGTGGCTGCCTGGGCTCTTGTTTTGTCTGAAGTCTTAATACCAGTTATTGCATCGCCCAGTCTCACACCAGGGCTGTTACAGCATGAATAGAACAACTGTATCAAGTAACGTTAATGATGGCTCTGCTCCATCTAGTTACTCCAACAAGCCAGTGAGTGAACCTTCATGCACAATAGGAGTTTTTTTATGCTCAGAGAAGACGTTTTAACTGACTCTGGTGCTCCTAATAGCATTAATGATAGCTGTGTTCCAGGCTGTTCTATTAGCTATTCCTAGGCCATGTGACTGTGAACCAGCATGTACAAGACATGGAATTATGTTTTATTTGTATTTGTGTTTTTATTAGAGGGATCTTTCAAAATAAAATGTAGTCATTGTTAATATAATATGGTATATGTCAAAGCAAAATGTTTGCTGTCGGAATGGTGTGTTGCTATCTGACCATTGCAGTATATGAAGTGTACTGGGTAAGCACTCACATTCTTCTGGGGCTTTTCAGATCCTCGCCTTTTTCGATATGGCTTCCTCCAGTTATTCCAGGAAAAGTAAACAGGATCACCACTTGTGTCACCATCAGTGCTGATCTGTTACTTGCCAAAATGATGGGAACATAGCCTGGAATTCCTTGTCAGGTTCAGCACATTGATATTCTTCCACGTTTTGACATCAGAACCTTCCAAATCAGTGGGAGTTTAGCATAGTTGCTTTCACAAACCAATTCAGCAGTAAAAACTGGCGTCGACCAAGTGGCAACCATCCCACTTCTGGGTTGAAGCTCATCCAGGAAGTATGTTTTGATGCAGTTCATCGACTGGCCAGTAGGTGCTGGCTCCAAAACAGAGCAAATCCCCATTGACTCCCACGTTAAAAGTGCCAAATTTGCAACAGAATTAAACATATTTGCAGCCTGGTACAAAAATCCTTTTGTTTGTTTTTGATGTGCGGTTTTGACTGGTGCTGCCACCTAGAGGATACCATTTTTGCTGTACTTGGGGATGTAAGGAAGCGTTTTTGCTGCCACAGCTGTGACATAAAAATTGGAGCAGTATCACGTTATAACGAAAAATCTTCACGTAGTAACAAAAAACCTACGTCGTTATCATGAGATAATCATCTCGTGTTAACGAGGACACAATCTTGTTATAACGAGTACCCGATGCTAAATTCATGCAGTGCTTCTCGAGTATTACTTACTCTGTCTCTCTTCAGTGTGGAAATACGTTCCTCAGACAGATTTCTACTTTTTAAAAAGGTAAAAAGCTGCCCCGTCTCCTTCTCCATCTCCATGTTCTTCAGGATTAGAATCAAACATCCCGTGAGGTGGTGACATTTTACCGTAACATCCTATCATTTTATAACAAGATAACCTTTCTCGTTTAAACGAGAAGACGTTGTGATCACACTTGTTTTAAGGAGAAAGTTTCTCATTATAACGAGATTGTGTCCTTGTTAAAACGAAATGTGTATCTCATGATAACGAGGTAGGTTTTTTGTTATTACATGAAGATTTCTCATTATAACGTGATACTGCTCCAATTTTTATGTCTTTTCAAGTTTTCCCAGTTCTCATAGATCATTACATTGACATTTAAGACAAAGCTTTTATTAATGAGTTTGGGTTGTATAACTCATATAAGTATATACATTTATCTTATATAATAAGTATGCTTCAGAAATGTTTAGTTTTCAGCATTTTTTACAGAAAAGGCTTACTATCTATCTACAATCATGACTTTTTGTGTTGCTGTTAATGCTACTTGCGTTTACTAAGGTATAACTGCAATATTGATAAATGAGTAGCTGGTAAAAAAAAAGTTACAACACAATGTGAACCTTCTTGAAATTAGTCATTTGGATTACTACTCTTTATTAAGATAATTTCCAATTCTGGACATTTTTGGATGACTAGGGATCTGGCTGGGAAAAGTTAACGTACAGTTGTATTTTCATATCAATATGTTAAGATTGCTTCATATTTGCAGTGGATAAAGATTTGAGGGACTTTCTTTCTTTTTTTAAACATGTTTTTCACTTTAAATGATAATTTCCTCTTTCTTATTTCAAAAAATTCCTTTTATTTGGTGGACTGATGAAAGACCCATTGAAGGCTTTTCTTTTTTTTCCTGCTAGAGTTGAGCTCATTAGTGCCTCAGCTCTGAGCATGACCCTCAGCCTGGCTCCCCCTTTCACACAGTCAGTTTTATTGATTAGACATTTTTCACATGGTTGTTATTTTGGATGACTATGTCCGGATTTGTGCCAAGATCTTGCAAGCACACAAAGATCATTCTGTTTATGCTTGCTTTGTGGTCATAAATCATGCATCACTGCACAGGGTGGACTGTACTCACACTGGCGATCAGTAAAACTGATATACAGCAGCGAGTGTGTAATAAATAAACTGATATATTATAGGATTAGCAACACACACTTTTTTGCCTTGTTAAAGGTGGCACCAGTAATAAATTCTCAGTTTTGTTTTCTTTTTTTTAATCTTGAGGGTGACTTTCGCTTTTCAAAAATGAGCTCTAAGCATGACTTTAGCACAGAGCTCCACCATAATCTTCTCCTGACCATATACACACCACTGACTAACCAGTCAGGTGTTCAGATCCTGTTGCCCCACCAAATTATTCATCATCTCACCATGTCTTCCCTTGTTTCTCTCACAGCTGACTTATTCCATTGAGTTTATTTCCATGAACTCAGAATTTTAAAACAATAGATTGAAAAAATCACTTTCAAATTTAGTCTGTGAATATGTCACACCAAACATGATTACTGTGATCTTTATGCTTGATAAAGGTTTCATGTTTATGCATCCTTACTGAGCAGTTTATGATGTCTATTATGTCTCTCTGTTTCTCAAATTCTCATTAACATTTACTTAATGTAATAATGACTAGAAGTAAACAAGGAATACTCTTAAACATGATGTTGGCAAGGTGATAGTAGAAACTTAAGAATGCTTCAACATGTGAAGTACAATGACTTATTTTACAGACTTTTCTTGCTCCGATGAGCCAAGTCTTCCCAGCAGAAGATGATGTCAACAAGCATGTGGATGACAACTGTAAGTTTTTAATTTGAATAACATCAGCATGAATGTAGATATTTTTGTTTATTCTACAAGAATTAGATTTCTGTGTTTTATCTCTGCAGGCTGCCTAATGTACTTGAATGAAGCCACTCTCCTCAACAATGTCAGAGTGCGGTACAATAAAGACCACATCTATGTATGAATTTGTTTTCCCTTATAATTATGCATCTTTGTACTGGCATATATCCTATAGAGATAGACTCTTGTTATAAGCTGAAGATATTACTATCGAGGTAGATCAAGTAGCAGGTTAGAGAGCCAATAGAAAGGAACTGTATCCTTGATTCCCTGGAGGAAAAGTACCAGATGGTAAAGAGGGAAGGGCAGCTAATGAAGGTCAGACTGGAAAACCGTATCTTGACCTCAGTCACTCACTTAAAAAAATAAGGAACAGCTGGTCGATGAGAAATGCAAGATATGAAAACAAATTAAGGTGTGTCTCACCAGTCTTCATTCGGGTCTTTTTCATCTCTGTTGTTTTTCATTGTTAAATAATTTAACTTGCTCAAATGCAGTGAACCTAACCATGCTTGCATTTCCTTGTCTTGCAGACATATGTGGCTAATATCCTCATAGCTGTTAATCCTTACTATGACATTCCAAAACTTTACGGGCCTGACGCCATCAAGTTGTACCGAGGAAAGTCCCTGGGCACTCTGCCTCCCCATGTCTATGCCATAGGTGAGAGCTCACACCTGAATAACAATAATGATAGCAGACAAATGCACTAAATTCAGTTACTTACAGCATTCAAATTTGGCCCCTGGTGTGCTGGAGCCTTCTATGGGGCCCCATTAGACCCTCCGCTCAAAGGGACGGCAGGTTCAACTGATTGCAAAGTTTTTAAACTCTTCAGACTCATGCACACAAAGGCATTAGCATGCCCTCCTTTCCTTAGCATATGTAGAAGGCACGCAGATGTCTTCATGTTCTGTTCTCAAAGACTACGTTCACACTGCAAGGCTTAATGCTCAGTTCCGATTCTTTTGTGAAATCCTCTCCGGAGGGGAGGCGCCAACATCCGTCGAGCCCCCACCATACCACCGTTACGCATGTGCTCCGGGATTCGGTGGTCTCTGGCGGTGGTGGGGCGCCCCCCAAGCGGGGGGATCTGGACGGGGTTTGCGATGTGTGTTCGCGGATGGGGTTCCTGTCGGGGTTCGGTCGCGCAGCCCCTCGCCGCCGGACAATCACGGCAGACCTCCACCCCCCTCCAGAAGCTCCGTGAGCCTCCGACCCAGCCGGGGTTGATGACGTATAGGTCGGATGAATGCGACCTGCCAGTTCAGACTGAAGTCGCATATAAAATGATC
>JBAMYA010000015.1:7222369-7232462 GCA_037176975.1 Arrhamphus sclerolepis | reverse complement strand
ATAGATATTGAATTAAATGTAGAGCACAAAACCCAGAGCTGGTTTCCATGTAGTGGCATTTATTTGTCATTGGTGCATCAAGCTGCCACTGTAGCACTTCAGTTTTTTTTATTACTTATAGACCATGAATAAAAGAGAAGAACTGTCCTCAGCACAATGATGTTAGTCAGACGTATTTAAATAGAGCGTAAGTTCAAACCCTTCACAGTATGATGGATTAAAAAGACATGAAGTGACCCCAATGAAAAGGTAGATGGTGAATAGCTTATGTCCTGGACAAAAATGTTCAGTGAAAAGACTCATTTTATTTTAATCCCTAAGCTTAGCACAGACAAACGGGGTAGCATCAGGTTCACTGATAAAATTGAACAGTGCTATGTCTATGTCTGAATAATTTGAATGCAGCAACTACAGAAGTGCTGTAAACAGTCAAATTAGCTGTGTGTTTACTTTGTTTATGTGAGTAGCAGCTATTTTGGACACTAAAGTTAGCGCAGGTGGGGTTTATCATCTATGCCTGACTTTCCAAGTTCACATTAGGACCTCAGGGGTCATTTGATTTGAAACAACACTACAAACTTAGAAATTCCAGCATATACATACAAGTGGAACACGTAATAAGATCCAACTGAGGTCCTTTATTAGTCCTACTCCATCTAAAATAAAACTCACATTAATATAATGCTGAATTGTGATCTTTTTCTGAGAGGCAAAAGTAACATTTTTTGCTTTTTTTTGTGTGATGAATTTGTGGTTTCTTAGAGGCAGTTTTAGTCGGCAACATTTCAATATTATTATTACGCTGTTCTTAGTTCTCTCGCATGCACCAAAAACTTACCACATTCAAAATCAATCTCCTACAACAACATATATTATGATTTAATTTTCGTCTTTTGAATATCAACTCGGGAGGTGAAAAGTCAGGGAGCATAAACATGTTTACTACAGCATTGAAATTTGCTCTACAGGACAACGTAAAACAGAAGAACGAGCAGCTCAGATTGTTTCATTAAATGTTTATCAGTCTATCAAGTCCCTGAGGTGTCGCCCACATCAACAGAGGCACTTACTTCATTTAAGAAAATATGATATAAACATCCCCATGGATTTGCTACCAAGAGTGAATTAAACATATTAAAGTACTTGATATAATTAATTTGATTTTTCTCATTTGCAGTACCTGAACCGAGGATGCACCAGATACTTTGCCAGTAAGGACTCTGACAAACAAATAATGCAGAGCCGGAAGAGCGTTGAGGTAATGTCATATGTGTCAGTTTTAATCGCAGCTTCAATCTAAGAAAAGGTTTTTTATTCTAAGAAAATTAAAATCTGAAAATGTTATGACTTCAGTCAAAGGTTTATATGACTATTTTGTTTAATAAACCATATAGATAGTGCTAATTTATAAATGTTTGTTTTAAACGATGACACAATTGACCGAAAACAAAAAAAAAAACCCAAACAAACTTGTTTTTCCAAGACATTCAGCTGCCAAGGTGAAATGATATGCAGGAATCTGTCAATAATAGTACTTTTTTTTTTTCCTGCCAAGAAACATCTGTGTATGTAATGAATTATGGATTATATGAGCAAGCAGCAGCATGCTGAGCTGCAAAGGCTGCAGGAGATGTAATTGTGAAACAATTAGAACAATGACCGTGATGTGTTGCTCTCTCCGGGACTAATTATAAATGTTTATTTACTTCCTCTGGAAGATGAAGCAAAAATATTCTTTTGTGATATTAGAAGTTTTAGAAAAATATATGTAGAATAGCACTTGGAAAGCACAACAACTGCCAACGCCTAAGCCCATTTCACATGTCTGGATGTGCATCAAGATTTAATGTTGAATTATTTTTGCACTGCTCCACCCCTGCATAAGCTTTCAAGGAAGTCAGTTCTGCAAGTTTTAGTTTTCATCTTTCTGACACGCAGCAGAAAGATTACATACCGCCACATTAGAGCAATAGATCAGAACATGTATAACATTTTGTTAAACAATAGTTTTTATAGAGTTGCCCTGAAATATTGTAGGCTTACTATTTATTTTTTTTCTTTCTCTAAGTTCAGGGGCGCTTGTGTGTCTCGATTAAATTCACCACACAAGTTCAACTTTGTCAAACACTTCAATCCTAAATCTTTCAAAGTAAAAAGTGATTATCATCTTGAAATGTTAGATTGTAATTATTCATGTATTCCAGTTCCAGATATACTGTAAATGAGAATTTCATTGAATGGCAGGATTTTGATGTTTAAGTTTTAATAATGTCACTAATGACTCGTCTTTCTGTCCCACCTAATTCACAGGAAAATAAGGTGATGTTTCTTTTGACTTACGGCTTTTCCTTTCTTGCTCGCTCTTATATTTTCCTAACTACGCACTGAGTCTGGCCAGATGTAAATGCAAATAGGTTTATTCATGTTTGCATTTGTTTGTTTTTTGTTTAAACTGTTTGCCTATTATACTGTTGCATGGCTGCAAAATATTAAACAATTTTCAGCATTGTGACTTAAAAAGTCTCACCGGTAAATATTTTAAATATTAAAGTGTTCTAGTCCCATCAATACCTGTGAAAAGTCTTGTGTATAATTTAAGTCTTTAGTTGTAGGCCTCTTTAATTATTTGTGTATACAGTGATCATCTTAAAATATTGAGCCTTGCTTGAACCTTTGGTTCCCCTCCAGAGTCATTTCACACTGTTTTGCTGTTCTTTCTGCTGTCATCATTCAGGCTTTTATACTGCTAAATATTACGGTGGCTTTGGCATTTCAAATGTCTCAAGCGCAGTTATCACCAAGACATTTGGAAACAAAACCACACAGTGGCGTTAAGCAATAAGTTGTGAGCTTGCTGTGTTTTGGTGGTGGAACTGTTGTTATTCTAAAAATATATTCTAAAATATTGTGGCATTTCAATGGCAGATTTACTCATTTACCAAATCATTTAAACAAACCCAAGAAGAGAATATTGCATCATGACATTTGAGTGAATCATGAATTATATTAAGCCTCTTTTCAATTTTGATCTGCCTCGTGTATTTTGCAGCACGTAAAGATGGGCGCTCTAAAGGACCCTCTTCTTGACGATCAGGGAGATTTCAACAGGATGTGTGTGGCCATGAAGAAGATTGGTCTGAACGACACAGAGAAGCTGGACCTTTTCAGGGTCGTCGCTGGTGTTCTGCATCTGGGCAACATTGACTTTGAGGAAACAGGGAGCTCTTCAGGTGACACAAAAACGTTACACAGGCCCACATGACTGGGTAGAATGAGTAGTAGGTACGTGGATGTAATAATATGGGGAATTTCAACAAACCTACTTGTGGCTATGTACCTCAGATCATGAAACACTCGCAAGTGTCAAGTTCTTAATAACAAAACTATCTGGGCCTCTGGACAGCTCAGTGGTTAGAGCAGGTGGCCACATACATCCTTCTGCGGGTTTGACTCCCAGCTTGCAACCCTTTCCAGGCTGAGAGTTATGAATTTATTGATAGCTTGCACACTATCAATAAGAGAACAAAAGTATCATAGTGAACACGAGGCCTTTGGCTTAAACCACCAGAATCAGGCTGAAAATTTCCAAGAGTTATGCTGAAATGTGGAGCAGTTAAAAAGTATTCATTCAGTGAAGAAACTTGTAAAATGTAAAGATTTATAAGTTGAGTATGGTGTTTGTTGAAGCAACAGCACTGCTGGAAGCCACTGAAATTTGACAAACAGATCTTTTGAATTATTCTTTTGAATGAACTGATTTGATTGATTTTGTGCGCCGAAAAGAATTTGAAAATTGGGCCAAAAAAGATAAATAAAATTACCAACTCTTAGTCCCACATCGATCTCTGCTTGATTTGTCTGAGCAAGTTCGAAGAAACTTAACATAAAAGAATCTTTTGTCCCGTCCATCTCAGCTAGTTGTGCCATCCTTTCTTTATATTTATACAAGACTTTGATGTGTTTATATATTTGTGTTCTTCTTTTCCCTTTTTTTCCTTCCAGGTGGTTGTATCTTAAAGAATCAGTCAAGCCAGACCCTGGAGTACTGTGCTGACTTGTTGGGCCTGGACAAGGAAGACCTGCGTGTCAGCCTCACAACGAGAGTCATGCTCACTACAGCAGGGGGCGCCAAAGGCACAGTTATCAAGTAGGTGCAAGGTTAACGAGCTCTAAACATCTGTATATTACTTGATGTACAGATGTGTTGGTGGAAAAAAATCCTCTGATTTATTAAGAAGTATAAGTCACTGGAAACTGCTGAATAATCTGTCAGATGAACTCACTGAATTGACTGATGGTAATATGTTGATGAGAGATTTAAGAATTGTTAAATTATCCAGTCAGAGATTAGCCAAGTGAAATTTAAAATAAAACACAGGCAAATTAAGGCAGCTGTTGCTATTAATCCTGACACCAAACAAAGTCATTTCACAGCTAAACTGAACTTCTTGTGCAAAGAAGAATATGGTATTGACACTTGTCCTGTGTACTTCAGGTGGTGATGTGGTGTTTGAGTGATGGGGCCAGGTTTGGTAGATTAATATTTCAAAAGGGCCAGATGCTGGCCCAGCCTGGAAGTGTTTTCTCCACATAAATAATGCAGTCTATCTGGGGAGGCAGGGGAGCATGGCTGCAATACAGTGAAGCCCCGGCGTCTGGGGAGCAGGTGGACTGAAGACAGACTGTCTTTGTTACTAAGCTCCAGACAAATCCACCCGACCCCTGGGAGGTTGAGGTTAACAGGAGGGGGTGGCCAGAACTCGCGCTCATATAAAACATTACAGCACGTAAAGATGCCTGTAGTTGAAATAATTTGTACAGATCATGAGCGTTTTTAGTGCATTAAACCATACTGAAAAGTCATGAGTTGTTAACTTCAGTTTTAGCAGTTTACCACTACTATTTCTAATGGATGAGGGTTTTCAGGAGGGCTGAGTTAGACGAGCATCAAAAGAAAGTAGTGGGAACAGTGGCAAAAGAAAAATCTTTTCATTTTAAAGTCAGCCTCGTCCCAGCTGGGACAGCTGAACTGAACTCTTGCTCATTGCCGAGCGGTACTTAGTCATCCTCTTTAAATAATTTCAACACTCATGTTGAAGCACCATTAGGGAGCCTAGCAGTATGCTTCAAATGAGTTGCAGTACAACCAAGCATTTGTTGCCACATTAAAAATGTGGGTGGATTATGAAAAAAGAAATAAATAAAAGCAAGGGGTTTAATACGAGACTAGCATGTCCCAGTTTTGGAATTTCTTTCACTGCCCCACTTTGTGTGTCCCTCCAGGGTGCCTCTAAAGGTGGAACAAGCAAACAATGCCCGGGATGCCTTGGCAAAGGCGGTGTACAGCCGCCTCTTTGATCACGTGGTGAAACGAGTAAACCAGTGTTTCCCTTTCCAGACTTCTTCCAACTTCATCGGCGTGTTGGATATTGCAGGGTTTGGTAATGAAATTCTGTCAGTGTTGGGTGCAATTTGGAAGCAACAAAACGTTGCAGAATGTTTATATTTTACCAAACAACTGATGGCATGAGAGCTAAAATGTGCTTTCCTCTAATTTTCCAGATATATTTCAATTTGATCCTATTTGGATGCCACTTTTTTACAGTTATTTGCAGAATTAATTCAAACAGAGAAACATTTTCTTTACTTGAACGCATACAAACACTTCATTACCAGGGAGACATAATTTCCCCCACTGCCATAATTAAACTGGGCTTTGCAAAATATTTCATTTCTGGAATTAATTGAAACGTGTGTTTTTGTCCCCTCATAGAGTATTTTGAGCACAACAGCTTTGAGCAGTTCTGCATCAATTACTGCAATGAGAAACTGCAGCAGTTCTTCAATGAGCGCATCCTCAAGGAGGTGAGTGGTGCATCCCATGGATTAAGTTGATTTGGTGTGGTTTACCTCTTCGTCCTGGGAATTCTGCCACATCACATCACTGATGAGCCAAACTTACTAACTCGTGAGCCTGGAAGAAGTGGTGTGCTTTCTGAGCTTCTCTCTCTTCCTCTTTTTGTTTTCCTTGTTATTGTTTCCACTTATCACTCCTCTCATTAGGATGCTAATTTCTCAAGGGACATGATGAGCCTTGTTTTTCTTCTGTGATCTCTTGATATTTTTTTTGTAAGGTCTGCAATTAAGCCACCAAAGTCTTCAGCCTCTCCTAACTCTGAATATGTTTTGTTCATTTCTTTTTTATTAATTCATGTTTGTGAGGAATGGGTTGTTTTTTTATGTCTCTCAGGAAAAATAAGTTATTATTTTTACATTAGAAAATCTTAAGACATACTTTTTTCTGTTTATTTTATTTTATTAATTGTCATTTCAGGAGCAACAGCTCTATCAAAAGGAAGGGTTAGGAGTGAATGAGGTGCATTATGTTGACAACCAGGACTGCATAGGTAAGTTTCCTTGAGGTTGGTGTCATGATTTTCCCCACAGTCTCAGAAAATGTCACTGAAGAAAATATATTTGTAGTATTTGTAAAGCCCAAACATCCCAGATGCACTGAGTTCAGTTCAAGTGCAACATCAGCTCATGGAGGTCATTCTAGGATCCACTTCAGAGCAGTGAAAATACACTCATTGGGGGAGCAAAAATACAAACTTCTTATTGTCCCCAAACCAGGCATATCTGTGTGTCTGAGGAGAGCAGATGCAATCATAGTGAAGTATTTGTGGGTTTCATGTCTGCTTTTGTTGTATTAGAAGCCGGAGAAATTGTAGCCACTTGTTTTTGGTTGTATCTGTCCACCAACGGATCCTGGAATTAATGAGATGAAGTAGTCTGCGTATAAAGGTGAAGCAGTTTGATTTGTATTTCAAAGGTTGTGATTGTTCAGGTGTGAGGCTAACTGACAGCAGTGAATAACATTTATGACTTGCAAATGACCATTTGGGTTGGCCATTAATTCACTCATCAATCTTCAGGATTTATGCACAGGTGCTTGTTCATGCAGATTTTTTCCAAGGTCCTTGGCTATCACATTATTTTCTAAACATAATGTTCCATGAATAATTCAAATATGAGGCTAAATGAGCATCTTGATGAACATGTTTTGTTCTTTTTGAATATTCAACTCCAGAAACTATACAGTGGAAATTTCCAATATATCCCATACGCACAGGTAGTGATTCTGTAATTTCTGTATCAAAATGGCCATTGTGATTCCCACATCCCTCTAAATAGACATGGAGCAAGGACTGCAGTTTATGATGTTCCAGAAAATGTCTGCAGACATTTCTGGATGACTGGAAATTAATACCTTGGACATCCTAAGAAGAGTTTCTTTCAGTTCTTGTTAAGTAGCATGTGACATCATTCAGTAGTTATAGATTAAACTGGGTCAGGGCTCTCATATGGGACACCTAATTTCTTAATTCCTCAATGATGCATATATTTGAATATCTTTCTCAGGTCATTGGTCATGCAGTGCATTTAATACATTTGAATGCATACACAGAAATTCCCACTAATAAGACCGAAAGTCACAGCAACAATGGGCAAAACTGTGGAGTTCAATGTCCTGGATGACCAGACACTGTTGAAAAATGTCAGATTTTACTGTTCAGCTGAACGCTTAAAGTTATGGTACATCTGGCAAGGTCAGAAATGCATCTCTGAAACTGTTCTCTCCAGACTGCATGAGACTGTGAATGAGAAAGTCATGTAAACTAAAATAAATGCTGCCAACCAGCTTTACGGTGGAAATAATAAAAATAAAAGTAGAAATGCCAGTCAGATTTTGAGTCTTACAGGTTCATGTAGCATACCTATGCAACCCTGACACTACTTCATGAATTACATTTTAGCCCCCTGTCCTAAGATATTAGCATCGACACCCATGTGCCAACTGGAAAGTTGGTGGTTTGATTCCTGGACTTATGAAGTCCATACGTGGAAGCATAACAGCTTGCACAACACACTGAAATTCACATTCACTGAGGTGTTATTGTATATGATAGAAAAAAAACTATGCTTAGACTTAGTAGAAAGAAATCTGTGTAGATCTCTACAGACGAAGAATGTGGACTCCTGTAAAAGCAGTTACAATGGTCAACAAGAATGCAAAGTGCTAGCCTATAAAAGATACAGTCCATCTACCATTCCATCTCTTGTTATGTTTCATGGACATATTATAACTCATTTAATGTATGCTGAACATTTGGTTGTTTTTTTTCCAGATCTAGTAGAAGCAAAGCTGGTGGGAATCCTGGACATTTTGGATGAAGAGAATCGTCTTCCTCAGCCCAGTGACCAACACTTTGCTCTGGCTATTCACAGCAAGCATAAAGACCACTTCCGACTTACGGTCAGGCATCTCATCTGTCCACGCTTCTGACCCACTTCTTTTACTTTTTTTTTCTTGCTTTTCTTTACTTTTCTCTCACATTGTTGTCTTTCTTCTTCTTCTAAGTTGTCAAGCAGAAAATATGTCACTACATATTCTTTCCATCATTGTGTATTATTTTTTTCTCTCTGTCAGGGCAGTTGTGTGAATGGTGCATAGTCCAAGTTGTCTCATACACACACATACAGACACACACACACACACACACTCCCCCTCCCAGTCGCTGTCTTTGTTACTATTCTTTGTCAGTCTGTCTGCATATCTGCAGGCATGAAATCGTCTTTTAAACATGGCCTTGATGCCAATGGAGGCTTAAGAATTGTGTTGGCTGGCTACAACAAAGTTATTGTTATCATTCATTTTTAATAGGGAAAATTTGATTTAAAATTCTTGAATGTGCTGTGAGCTAATGCTTCAGTGTCACAGTTTTCTGCTTTTCTGCAGGGTCATTTATTATGGTGTTTCTCAGTAGGCTCAAACTTATTTTATGTTTTATTGTGAAGAATGATTTCTTTTTGGGACCCTTCATTGAGGCTGCAAAGAGGAATATGGTGTTTAGAAATATCGTGGCTTATCCATCAAAGAACACTTGATAAATAACTACAGACTACCTTGAAAAGGGTTGAAGATGTACCGTTATTTATTACATTGTGCTTCTTTTTTTGAGTCAGACTTGCAGCTCAAACTTAGTAGCGCTTTGAGAAGAAAAAAAGACTGCAGAGATGGTGACAGATATGTTTAAAATAAAATCTGTGTGTGTCTATTGTAGGATTTTTATGAATGACATTTTTCCTCTTCCACTTAGGTTCCGAGGAAGTCAAAGTTGGCCATTCACAGGAATCTGCGGGACGACGAGGGATTTATAATCAGGCACTTTGCAGGAGCTGTCTGCTATGAAACTGTAATTCTTAACACAGATCTTAATACTCTGGGCTCAGATATTTATAATTGATCTATTTCGTATACTATTCAGTACAGAAAAACCATGGCAAGTTGAACATGCAACACGATTATTTACTTAGTTAAGGCACTTTTTATTGTAGGATATGTAAAGTCTCAAACACTTTAAATATTTACTAAAACTGATGAACCACTTCAACTTTAAGAAATAAAGAGTGTTGGTTAAAAAAAAAAAAAAAAGAGCCAAAATAGGTAACTTCTATGCTACAAAAACTAGCTTTAAAGGCAGGGTAAGTAATTTAGCATGGGGATTGGATGAGCATTTGTTGATACTTCAAACAAAACATGGAGAGCTAAATCTTCCATGCCTCAAAAAATAACAACAAACACTTCATATGCACAAGCACAAACTCTCTCCCTGTAGGCGATTGGCCGAGGTTTTTTAGGGTTTGGCCTGGTGGGGACTTTGGTGGTCCATGGGGGTTGCTTCCTCACGGTGGTGGCGGTGTCATGGGCGGCCTGAGTGGTGGCCATGGGCCTTGAGTGGGGTATCCGAACTACTCCGGTGCGGGCTGGGGTGTGGGCCTTGAGCTTCCGCGCCTAGGGGCTGGCCTCTGTTTGGGTGGGGGGCGGCTGCCTGCACTGGGGGGGCATTGCTGCCTCGGGCAGTTGTCATTGAGATGCGGGGGGCGCATGCCCTGATGTCAGGGGGGGGGCCCTGGTGCTTCTGGGGTGTCCGCTGTGTGGGGTGCGCCTGGAGGTGATGGGACTCAATCTCAGGCTTATATGTTCTCTGTCGTGGGTATGAATGGAGGTGTGCTTGTACCATGTCCCGCT
>JBAMYA010000015.1:7189540-7208309 GCA_037176975.1 Arrhamphus sclerolepis | reverse complement strand
CCCCCCCCCCCCCCCCCCCCCCCCCCCCCCCCCCCCCCCCCCCCCCCCCCCCCCCCCCCCCCCCCCCCCCCCCTGTTTTGTTTTTTGTTAGAGTTGGTTTAAACATATAGGACCAGGTTTACTAAAGGTTAGCATGTACTAAAACAAGTGCAAACTCACTACATGCGCAAAAAAACAAACTGATTTACTAATAGTTCACGCTATGGTTTTCATCTTTCAAAGGTGCAAAAAAGTGTGTCTGCATCCAGTTACTACGTCCGCCGCAATGAATATGCAATATGGGGCTTTCACACGCAGTTGTGCGTGTGTTGGGAGGAGAATATGTAAATATATGAATTTAGTACCAGCAAAGTGATTTATCATTTTGCTGGTACGAAGGATACTTCAAAACGAGCAAGGAGACACAGAGAACTCATTATTCACCCTTGTGTGAACATTTATGAGATGAATGAGGAAACAATCGTTAAAACACATCACTGATCCAGCATTTCCATTTTGGAGTTGTTGAAGGAACTCAGAAAGGATTTAGAGCCATGGGAGGGAGTCATGCAATATCTGCAATGACAAAACTCTTTTCAAGTTTACACTTTTTTTGCATCTCTGTCATTCCAATGTACGGTAGCTGTTACAGCTAGGAGCTCCCAATCCCGTTTTTCAGATGTGCTGTCAAAAGTCATAATTGTCATGGGGCACCGGATGGCCATGGTGATGAGGTTTCCATGCACTTGGCAGTCACTGAATGAGACCAAACAACGCAATTTCTTTCCCTTTTTTTTTTTTTTTTTGCAGTCGCTGCATTTGTTAGAGTGATAGGAGCTTGAATGCGCAGTGCATTTATGATGCCAAAGGTATCATTACCAACATTGAGGCAAAGTATCCCAGATCAGTGCATGATTCTTTTATTCTGAGAAACAGTTTTCTGTTTTCCAAGTTGCAAGATTGGAGATGACTGGCTTGTCAGTGGGTCAATTTGTGAAATCCTTTATGAAATAATTTATTACATTAGACACAAGAACATGTGTCATATTCATTTATATGTTGTTTTAAAAAACAAACAAAACAAGAAACATATGAGTAGCACGTAGGCCGTAGAAATGAGACACAATAAGCCCCGAACAACAAATATTGAGGAGCACACCTTTGGAATCCTGACGAACAGGTTCTGTTGTTTGCATCGCACTGGTGGCGCACTGCTGTACAGGCCAGAAACAACACGCAAAACCCTCATTTAAATAGGGTGTCTCAAACACATTTGCACCTGCTGCCAGTTGCACAGGACTCTTAGTAAATCACCCACAAACCGTGGTTCCTACCCTTGCGCAAAATTCTAGATTGCAAGCACAAATTACAACACGCTATTTGGGATCTTACTATACAGCCCATAGTCCTCACCTACATTCCAGTGCAAACTTATGTAATGCAATGTTTCATCTTAGAAATGAAACAAAATATGAAAATTGATGACAAAATATGACAAATTACAAGCACTTAAAAAAAACATACAAACATATATTTCAAAATAGGAGGATCTGGACCATTTTTTATTCCATTTCCTACAGCAATAGCACATACAGATATAGTAACTCTATCAGGGAACCCAGTCACTTCT
The DNA here is from genome assembly GCA_037176975.1 of Arrhamphus sclerolepis. Classification (NCBI taxonomy): domain Eukaryota; kingdom Metazoa; phylum Chordata; class Actinopteri; order Beloniformes; family Hemiramphidae; genus Arrhamphus; species Arrhamphus sclerolepis. The sequence continues at coordinate 7,206,700 of JBAMYA010000015.1, read as the reverse complement.
GCACCACGCATGCAAATATCCACACAAACTTGACTGACATCACACTAAGAAGATTGAAGCCATTATTAGCACAATGTGTGTGTGTGTGTTGTTCAAACTGACCAGAATTACTTAAAGCTTCTTACAACAAGTCACAAACCAATGACTAAGGCAGTCGAAGGTCCCATGATTCAGACTACTCTGGGCTAGCTTGCTCTCTACCTTGTACAAAGCAAAACAGTTTTAACAATGCAAAATAAATAAAGCTGCCTTGAATACCAACTGTATTTTCTAAGGCTATTATCATATTATCATATCCCCCATTTAGGTCATTTATTCATTCATTCAGTCTGCAGGTTTAAGGCGTCAACCACAAACTGGTAACATTGTAATGTAACAACTTGTTGAAAAAGAGTATTTATATAAATAAGTAAGTCCCTTAATTTGGTTCTGTACTGCATTTTAATTTAACAAGTAAAAATCTGAACAAGAATAATCTGTACACATTATTATTTATGCATAATGTTATACATATTTATAATAAAAAAAAAATAACTTCAGCTAACAGCACATCAATTGTAAATCACGAAAAATGAAATTACTAAATGTTTTGCATACAATGTTGTTGCTTAAAGAAACTTATTGATCAGTTAGATAACCTTAACTAATGAACTACTTAAGATCTGCCAAGCCAGCTGCATTTTGTGAATTTACCTTATTTGGAAGAGAATGTTTAATTTGTTTCATTGCTAAGCTAACCAGAAACTGGGAAAACAAATAAAAACTATTTTTGGAATGGAGTTCTCTACAGGAACACTTTCTGTCACACTAAAGCAGTTTTTGGTTCCAAAAGTTAGCACAGTAGTTTTAAGTGCCCAAGCTTTTACCAATTATACACCCAAGCTGGTAGATCTGATGCCTTAAAAAACACACACACAAAAAAAAAAGTACCAGCAAGCAAAACCAGTAATAAAACAACTCTCATGAGCTATCATAAACTGTCTTCAGTTTCAGCTATCTTACTCAGTTTGTTTGAACATAAACCATTAAACATTATGTTGAACTGGTGCACCAGTGCAGCAAAGCCTCCATAAACTAGCGCACATGTCAGAGAGGCTAAAGCTAAGCAGTACCATTTGATATCCTGCGAATAAAAACTTTTAAATAAATCTCTTTCTTTTCTTTTTTTTTTTTGTAAGACAGTGTTTGAGTATATGAAATGTGCATTAGAGGTGCTGGTCACAAATATTCTGTTTTCTTTAGACAGCATAAGTAAGTTGTTTCTTCAATGTGTCGATCTTATGTTAAGCTAACAAAGCTATGCTAAGCTAACAATCTGATGGTGAGCAAGAAAGAAAACAATTTTTGCAAAACTATATTTTTAAGCCATGTTAAGCAACTTTTCCCTACCTCTTTCACATTCAATTACACAAACTTATGTTCACGGTGTAAACATTCCCAGGACAAATAAGAACCAAACCAACCCCACGTTTGCTTTTAAAAAGGTTTCCTTTTTTAACTTTAATACCATACACTTTTTTTGGGAGGGGGCTATTCCTCGTTTTTACCACCATGAACACCACCAAGCACATGTAGTAGCTGCTGTAACCTACTTTTTTCTACTACTATTTTCAGCTCTGGCAAACACAAAACACAAAGCTACTGGTGCACCAGTACAGGAAAGCCAACACAGACAGCAGATTTTAAATTCCTGTACTGCAGAATAAAAGGAGATTTAGGTGGTGATAGGATTACTCAGCTGTCTGTGGGCTAGTTTGGCAAAGACTTCAATGTTATTTAAGTAAACATGTCTAACACTGCAAATTCAGCCTACTGGCTCATAAAACCTTTAATTTTCTTCTTCTATTGACAGAGGTATTTATATAAATGGCTTTCTGAATCTGTGACACTACATGTAAACAGCAAAAAGCTGCACTGCCTGTTAGTCAACTACAATGTGGACAGCTTCTGAAATACAACCGCATCACAATTCAAAACATTAAGGCCAAACACACAAGGGCAAATTAGTCAATATTAGAATCACATTCACCGATAAAACCATTATGCTCGAATGAAAGAGAATGAAAGCAAAGCTGCTTACCAAAGCTTAGAATTTTAGAAATGTTAGAAATGCTGGGTGCTTTCAGCGTTTTAGTTACTGCATCTGTAGGTTAGTTAGGTTGTGCTCTCTCTGAGGCATTGGAAAAGTAGTTCCAATATGGAAAAAGTAAAATATAATATGTACCGGTATGGAGGCTAAAGTCGTTGCTCTCCCAGGCCCAGATTTACTGGATGCTCCAGGGTTTGGTGACTTTCTGGACCGAGAGTGCTGTGTCTAAGTGAAACAGAAGAATTTCACTAGCTTTCCGTCTCCACTCTTGACACTGCTGAAACAGTGGCTCCTCCTTGGCAAATTTTTAAAGCTGATAAATTGATAATTTTGGTGATACATTTAACATAATTTACAGAGAAAATATACTGTTAGGGTAAAGATAACTGCACAGCGTTTTCTCACTTGTGCAGAACAACAAAACTCACATTAAGGGTCCTTTAAGGTGTTTCCCTCAACTGTAAAGCCGTGTAAAAAACAGTTTAATAATGAATTATGCAGAATTGTAGTCTTATGTTGTGTTCCATTTTTCTCTGAAATCAGAACTTGGAAAGACAACATATTTGAGTTCACCATAGTTCAGTTTCAAATTCAAAAAATTAACCTTTCCAAATACTGGAGGACGACAACATCCAAGTACCAATGGAACACACTACAGTACTACAAACAATTTTTATACTGAGGTTACAAAAGGAAATAAGAGAATGAAGAATGGAAAAGAATGACATCCAACACAAAAGCATGTGTACCTACCAGCTCCAGAAACGTATTCTCCAGTGACTTATATTCAGGAGAGCTCTTGTTGAACAGGTCGTCAGAAAACATCATGTTAGTGACCCTCAAGCTAAAGAAAACCACTAACTCTTTGCTCTTTTCCACAGCTGCCATCAGAGGTGTGCTGACTTGTCTCAAGGAAGGCGCAGCTGTGGATTCATATGGACGTTCATCAGACTCTGAGGCAAATCCACTACCACTCTCTTCTTCCAGTGGCCAATTCACTTCAACCTCTGTCTTGTTCTTGCCTCGTCCTGCTTCCTCGTGTGTGTTTGTGTTCTCAGTAGAGAGGTCCACTGTCACTGGGGTCACGCCACTGTTGGTTGCACCAAAATCATTTGCGTCATTAGGGGATTCGCCTGCATCAACAGTGAATGGGAAGGGCTCCACATCTGTATCTGGTTCAATGCCTTGGACTGTGTCCTGTGGATATGAAAGTGTGGAAACTGGGGTGACTGCCTCTGTGACAGATGTCTCTGATACTGTGGGAGCTGTAGATATTGGCATTTCAAGGTCAGCCTCAGCAGGTGCATCAGTCTGCACTTCTTCAGGTTGGGAGTCTTGAACTGCTGCAGAATGGTCTTCGTTTTGTAGCTCTGGATGATCTGGACTGTCCCCAACATCCAGTCCAGGCTCTTCTAAAGCAAAACATAGCAAGAAATAGTCTTTTTTTTTTTATTTAATGGAATGGCTATGGAATGCATTTTAGCAGGAGGGCTCACCATTTGTCACCTGCTCTTTAAATTCTTCATCACCTCCATGCTCACGCTCGGTGGGTGGTATATCCTCCACCCCAGCCTCTTCTTCCTCCTCTGTGATGGTTTCCAGTTTTGTTGCCTCTTCCGTCGACAACTCCCCTGCTGCTGCCATCAAGGGAGTCTCCTCAGTGGTGGCAGCAGTGGTCTCAGGAAGGACAGCGGGGATGAAAGGCACAAAAGTGTGAGTTTCTGCTTTGACAGTTGAAGTTGCTAATGAGTTACCCATCACCACTGCTGTGGGGAATAAACTTTCAGTGTTGTCTTCAGCTGTGGGGTCGTCCTCTGACGCCACGGTCTCAACAAGGTTTATGCCGAGCTCCTCCACTGGATAAACTGTGGTTACTGAAAAGAAAACGTTCAGCAGCTAATCAATTTTAAACTCACATTTTCATCTCTATTATTCCGTTCAGTTAAATGTGATTATGGTAATGCCTACCAGCCTCAAAGCTGAGCGTCTGTATGTCCACCAGTAGTGATGGCTCCTTTTTTAAGGCCTTTACAATGATGTGTTTCAATTTAGGTGCATTTACATCTTCATCTGTTTTTGGCTCCTCCAAACCCTCAGGTTCAATGTTGAGCTCTGTTTCACCATTAAACACGACTGCGTAGCGCACGGCCACATCTTCTGATCTGATGGACACAAATTGTTCAAATTCACTCAGTATGCATGTTTACTCATGTAAATACTCCTGAATCCTCCGCCAGAAGAGGAAATTCATGAGGTGTTATTGACCCTCATGAGACATTTATTATAAAACTGGCTTTAATGTGGAGAAAAAAACATAAAAAATCTGACTTTCAAATGAATTTTGATAGTTTTTTTTATTAGCATTATTATTATTCTGCAATCCATCACCATAGAGTAAATACTAAATAGTTCCACACATGTAATGAAACATTTCATAAAACATCTTTCAACCCACCGAAATCCCAGAACACGTATCTCTTTGAATCCTGGAACGTTTTCAAATACTGGAAGCATCTAGAGGAAAGACAAAGTTAGAATTAAGTAGACGAGAAACAAATGAGGATTTTTACTTCATTTTAGTAGAATGAATTCATGCATACAAGCATGCTGCATTTCCAACATTCTGTTCACTAAAAACCAGCCAACAGACTGTCATGACAGTGGCAGAAGCCACAGCTAGAACACTGTCAGCTGCAGCCAGAACTCTGACCCGAGTTCTCTTTTCAGCTGTCATTTCAGTCATGACAGCTGAAATGAAGATGGATTGACAGATTTGAGCTTAAAGAATGCAACAGTAGTTAGCGTTGTCTAAGCCAACTTAAATTGGGTAACTTTTCTTCTTCGTTTTCTTTCTTCTTTCCTCACACAGACACACACACATAACCCCGTAAGTTTTCTTGTGTATATGTGAGCATGAGAGTGAATGTGTCCTTGTGTCCTTCCCCAACCCTCTTTACAGTCTGATCCAACATATTTTTAGGGATCTGAGACTGATTCTTCCAGAGAGGACAAAAATCAATGACACAGGAAAAGGCAAAGAATTCAGTGATGGATGAGGAGCGTGTTGCATGATAATGCATGTGATGTTTGTGGTGGGTAGTGTGATGTGTGCAAATGAATGTGTGTGTGATTGTGCTGTGATGTTGGACACAACCACACCAGAGCAGAAGCAGCCCAGAAGACAGACATGAAGCTGTGATGTTGATCTCAACCACTGGCTAAGCCAGTGGTTCTCAAATGGGGGTACGTGAAGGCACTCCAGGGGGGATGTGAGATTTTAGAATATACATATATTGAAAAAGTAGCTGTGGTGGCGGGGTGTGGTTCTGCTCGGCTGCAGAAGGAAGGTGATTCAGTGGCTCTGGGGGTGGCACCAATGGGAGACAGAGGACACACATTATTTTTCAGTAGGCTATTCAATTTCATTCAATTCAATTCATCCCCGTGGGGAAATTCTGCCTCTGCATTTGACCCATCTGGGCTGCTGGACCCAGGGCGATGGGCTGCCGTGGTGGGTCACCCAGGGAGCAGTTGCGGCTTTCAGGTGCCTTGCTCAGGGGCACCTCATCCATGGATGTGGATGTGGGAAGCACTTGTTCAGGCACTCCCTCTGCCCACATCATTGGTACTAGCTGGGGATTGAGCGAGTGACCCTCCATCATTGCTTCTTGCTTCTAAGCTAATATGACGAAGCTTGAGAAGATAGCATCTGCTCATAATTCTACCATTAAAACAACTATTCAAAGGTGTAGCCAGTACCACTTTGTTAGTTAGCAGTAATCTGCATGACTAGATTTTACTATTCCAGGCTCACAGTCATTGAGAAGTTTTATCTTAAGCACCGGTGCAACCTTAAAGCTGTTAAATCAATCAGGGTGAGTGTTACACCTAACAGCATAATAGAAGCTGGCATTTACATCCTGTTGAGTTATACAACACTGCCTTAAAGAGCTGGCGTTGGTATCGGAGAGGAGAATTATGAGCAGCTCTGCTACCCATTGGTTGTTGGCATTCAAGGAAAGAATTCTCAGAAGAATGTTGGCATTGACTGCAGGCATTTAATCTCACCTTGTCTCTGAGTTCTTTTGCAATGTCCTCGAACTGCGGAGCTTCAGGGTTTCTGAGCAGCTCAGTGTAGATGGGATCCATAACGGTGATGCTGAACTCAACAATGTATTCCTCAAAGTTCTCTTTCAGCAAGTTGGGATCCTCTTCAATCTGGCAAAAGAAAAAGTTGAGCCAAAGGACATTACTGCTAAATATTGAGCACATTTAGTTGACAAAATGAAAATATAAGAAACATGGTTTAAAGTTGGATATTTGACTTACCGCATCAGCCTCAGTTGGAAGCAGAATCAGAGGTGGAGTCCAGGAACCTGAGACAAAACAGTTAGATTGTGATGCCATTTACTCACACCTGGTGAGTTTATGAAGTTGTGGTATTGCATATTGAACAGGTCAAGAGCTTACATTCAGTGCCCGGTTCTGGAGTTCCTAAGAAACTGGAAACCAAAGAACATTAATATCTATTACTTTTTAGTACCCAGTCTTCAGAAATAATCCAGTACAACTGAACTGTTAGCTTTGAAGGGCACATCATCTGTAAAAAGTCCAACTGAATATTTAGTGTGGTAGAATTTTGAATAAGTCAGGAATTTTCATCTGTCTTATCCTTTGCATTTTGTTTCTACCACAAAATTTTACTTTAGGATCTGTAATTTTGACGTCAATTTACTTTCTCAGACAAAAATAATTTTTATAAGTACTTACCCCTCAGTTTCCCCCTGCTCTGCAACTCTCTGGAAATCAAAAAAAAAAGGATATCAGCTATTCCAGCTTCATCCATATAGCATGAGCAGATCACCAACAGGCTACTTTGCTTACTTGGGCCACCATGTCCAGATGCTCCTGAGAGCTGCTGAAGTTCTGGGCCAGGTCGTCCATGCAGAGGTTTTCATGCTGGCAGGTGTAGACCCACGCTCCGTATTCCTCTGCATCTGGAACTCTGTCCAGGAAGATCCGAAACGCTTCCCAGATCGCTTCCTGACAAACTAAAGATTAAACCAGGTGACGTTTCATTGAAAACATTTGAAGAAGATTTTTCAAGACCTCAAACAAGCGACATATAACCTTACTTTGTGTAAAGCTAATTAAAAATGTTTCATTTATTGGCAGTGAGCATGCACAGGGCTGCAATTACTGTGTGAGAAATCACGTAAGGGAGTAGGAGTCTTTTTCAGCGTTGATTCGTGCATGTTTGCAGTTGGAGATTTTTATTGGGTTTTAACTCCATACAGGGAAAAATTTCAGTGCAGCTTTGAATACAAACCATCTAATATTCGACAATAAGTCATTGTGTTAAAAGACAAAGTGTTTTTAATGTGACAAAATGGATACAGTGCCAAGAGGCAGGATTGCTTGTCATTTCATAAATGTCAAGCAACATGCTAAAAAATCAATTATAGACATTTTTGTGAATATTAAAATTGTGCAAACAAAGAACCCCAAAGCTGTAGTCTGCTTCATCAGCCTCTGTGACTGCAGAAAGCATCGCATTGTCCATTATCTTGAGGCCTGTGGGAAATCTATTTTGTGACAAACCCATTTCTGAAGTGACATTATTACCTCCAACATGCAGAATTAATCTGCCTCATTTTAAAATCTCATGCAACAGAGGCAGCTGTTCAGTTCAGTTTAATTACTAACCAATTGTAACCGTTGTTGGCTATGACGGCCCACAATCTTACCTCTCTTGGATGGGGGACAGCTGCATTTAAAGCTAGCATAGTTTGTGCAAACAATAACCATGCACAAGATTTAGGAAAGCACATATATATTTGAGGGGATTGTAATTGCATTTTTAAAATGCTTCGCCACTTTATTCACCACTGATTTGATGAAGTACTTCATTCTCTGTTCACAAAGAGCAAGTGTTTGGAAGAAAAGAAAAAAAAAAGTCAAATGATTTATATTGTGTATAAAGTTGAAAACGTTTAATTATCTCAAATTAAAATCTAAATAATCCTTTCCTTTTACCTCTGAGTTTGTAATAGGCCCGATGGCTGCTGATCACCACTTTCATCGTCTCCTGGGGGCACACTTTAACGCCAGTGGTGAAGACTGTCGACCTCTTGACTCGGTGTCTCTCCTGGTCTGCTCTGACATTGGTTGCATGTCTGATTGATCTAGAAGCTTCCAGAAAGTGTCGGTACTTTACATCCTTAAATCCGGAAAAGTCGTAGTCCTGAAGCTCTGAGGGAATAAAGTGAATATGTCAGGCAGGAATGTTTTTAAAAACACATAGTAATTAAAGATTAAGATGAATTAAGACTATGTGGCAGCAGAGATGGGGAGTGTAATGATAACATCAGAATTCTGGCTTTAAAAATATGTGTACGGAATATTAAAATAAATGCTTTCCTGTACACTGAGGACAGATCTACACTAGAAAACATGTGGTATGTTCTGGACTGGTGAGAGCGTGTAAATGGGAAGGATACCAGACATAATTAATGAGAGAGAATTTATCCTAAGTGAATGAGTATGGCTGACCAGGCTGGGCAACTGCACTGCTCAGGCAAATTCCACCCTTTTGATCCACTTTAGATCCCCTTTTAAGTTTGTAAACACAGCTCTTGTAATGTGAACGGACAAAATCTTTAACATTTGGAAATTAGAGTTTGCTCCTCATCATTCCTGTTCCATCAAGCCTAAATCATATGACCATTAAAAAATAGAATAAATAAATAACATTAATACTCTCAGTATCAGCATTTATGTTTCTAATTTCTGCAATTAATAACTTTGCAGAATGCAATATAATTATTAAAATGACCTATAGTGGTTATAAGAAACAAAACCAAATATAGTTATATTTATTATCAAGCGCTTCACTTTAATAGTAAAAAACATGGGTGATATTGCTGAATACTGGGATGGCAATATGATGTGTACCATACAAACAAACATTTAAAAGTCCTATATTATACTATTTTGTAGCAAGGACTGAAATTAACTACCTTCACGTAGACCCCAACTCAAATAAGGCCATGGAGCCATAGATTGAATTGTCTGTTTTGTGTGTTTTCTTTATTTTTATTGAGATTATAACTGTGGTTTCTTCAACCTCCACCTTCGTATTTAGCCTTGCTTGCCTTAATAATGACCAAGAAACTTACATATGGGAATAATCATCAACAGTCCTGCATTAACACCCTTTTTCAACCAAGAGAACCACTCTCAATTGTGGGATTGCATTAAGAAATAATCTTTATAAAGTTCATTGAAACTTGTTAGAAGTGGTTGAAATAATGAGGGTCTGTACATCTCCACTCTCTGATTCCTCATAGTGGTTGTGCTAAATGTGAGGAATCATGATGCTCTTCATCCTCTTTTACTTTCCCCCTCCTTACACACACACACACACACACACACACACACACACACACATCACTGTCTGTTGAGCAGTTTGTCAGTCTTGCTGATGGAAGGGTTGGAGTTGCAGAGAAAGACTTCAAATGACAGCACAAGGGACTGAAGACCAGCAGATGATGATCACTGTGCCCCTCAGCATGTGCACCTAATAAATCTTTCTATCTGTTATTTTTGCCAACCTACTAAAATAAAAATAAAAAAATGTTTGTGGTTTTGGTGTTACAAGAGCTAATGGTCTAGCCTTGTTTCCAAACTAAGGCACTCATGGTGATGCCAGCTGGCAAAGCTCATAGGACTTCTTAAGAATATAAGCCAAGATTTATGAGCCCCAAAACATGCTCTGGACTCAAGTAGCAAACTGTGCCCCCCTTTGACAAAAATGACAACAAGAAAGAATAGAAAAGAACTCTTACAATTGTATGTCGTAAAGAGTTTGAGGCCAAAGATTTCAGAAAAAAAACAACGAGGGTCACTTTTTATTCTTTCATGCTAAAACAAATAATAGGGTGAATCTGAGTAGTGCAAGATAAGATTCCCCTGGTTGCTCTATAGCAGTGCAGGTAAAAAGTTAATCAAAGGTGGGACCTTCTTGGGACCTACAGGTGTAAGAGCAGGATCGTATTTTAGCATGTGAAGTGGGGGAGTCACATATAATAAAAACCTTTGAGCACTGTAATGTATGAGAAGAACTGGTCAAACACCCTGTGACATCACCCAAAGGTTTTCTGAAGATTTTATTTGAAGCTTGAAATTTTTATATCATTCTTCTAAAATCCATCCATTCATCCTTGATTTTTCTTAATTCCACACTGAATTCGCCTCCAAAAAGCAAATGTCGCTTATTGAGCAAGACACTGAACCCAACATTACCAATGATCAATGCGCAATGATTGATGTCACAGACTCGCTCCTGGAGTCAGCCCCCAGTGATCGGCCAATATTCTTCAGTGAAATGTTGCAAGGCAATAATTGATTAGACGCTTTGTTTTTTTCTTTTATTTTTACATTTTGATCCAGCAACCCTGGACTTATTTATATTGTACAATGAAAGAATATTTGTGACAAAAATCAAATACATTTTAAGTTCTGAATGTCGTATTTTCAGATAATCTTGAAAATACCAACAAACTGAAAAAAGTCTGCTTTTGTTTTTTCATTGTAGATATGATATACTGAGGTTTAGGGCAGATTTAATTCAAGCAATTAAAAATGGCCTGTTTATATTATGTGGAACAGAAGTGACATTTTATGAATGTCTTCAAGGTCAAATCATAAACAAGAAAAATATAGAATTAAAGGATTTACTTGTGAAGAAATCAGACTTTGAGAACAAATGTTTGCAATGTTAACTGGAATCGGAGATGTTTTAGGCTTTATTGTTGTATACAGATGTTTCATTATTGTTTCATGCCTCATTATACTGAGAGACTGAGGACTGATGAGCAACAACTCAATCCCCTGTTTTGATCTTATGATCTCAACAGGTGGAGAGGTGGTGGAGTTTCAGAGCAGCAGAGAGCTTGGCAGTTGTGCATCAAATTGGAAGGCAAAGATGGAAACTACTGTGCTCCTTTAAATAGACCACTAAGAGGGAGGTAATTGAAAAGAAACATGTAGAGGTGTGTACGTGAGTTCACTGTGAAGTAGCTCAGGGTAATCACCACATTTTTGTTTAACTCCACAAAACACACATTATTCTATTAATAATTTCTTAGTTTTTTTTTTCCTCAATGAAAATAATTGATTTCAATTCAATAATAAATAAATTAATCTGTCATGTTGTACAAAAAAACAACAACAAAAGATCCCATTTAACAGATTAGACCTGCCTCTTTGTAGTTCCCTGTGTTAGATAAATCTTTATCACAAGCTCTGACGAGACCAAGCCTGCTTGTTGATGGTATCGATTTCTTGGTTTGTTTTTCACAATGAAGTCTAGTTATCTGAGTCCACGTGCTACAGAACTGAAAGCCTATTATGCAAGCATGTAAGATAAAACAGTGTATTTTATAACCGAATCATTTTTTTTCCTAACCTGTTTTTTTTTGCACCAAGACCATAGACTGAGTACAAAGAACTGGACAAAGCCCTTGTGATGTCGCCCATAAGATTTTGAAGAGTACCTGGGAAGGCTTTTTTTCTGATTGGGCTGCGTGGTGCCACATTGCAAATGGACAGAATAAGGAGGCCTGGAAATCTGCCAAAAACACAGTCACCTTAGTTCATTTTACCGCAACTTAGCCATTTTAACTTTGCTGGGTAGCCTTATGCAAACCTGTGTTGCTAATTAATACTCATTCTGATCACTTCTGTCCAGACATCTTTGTTTCAAGATTTGCTTTCAAAACAGTAACTGAAACAAGTGCTGTCAGAGATGAAATGAGGACCGGGTAAAATGAAGTGGGGGGGCCTGATTGGCCCCAGGGTCTTCAGTTTGACACCCCTGGTCCAGGCCACGGAGAAAGAACTGATTTCCTGAGTCCATGCAAAAATGATGAGTGATGAAATTTCAGTGTGACTGCCCATTTGAATCTGTACTGACGTTAAAAATTAAAAAAAGTGGACTCGCTAGTCAGGATTTACTGATCCTTTGCAAAGGATTTTAAAAGAAAGAAATTGTGCATTTTTGTCAAAATTCTTGACTTTTGTAAAAATAACTTTTTTATTTTATAAGAAATCTGTGATTTTAGGACAAAAAGTTGAAATTATACACAATTTTCATTTTACATGTAATTTGTGATTTTATGCCAAAAAGATGCAAAAAGTTTCTATTTTTCAACAAGAACAACAAAATAAAGTATTCTTAAGTTAAAAAAAAATTCAAAATTTTATGAGAGTGGTCACCATTTTTGCGAAAATATGAAGTATTAAGTGGAACGAAATATAAAGTAAGGAGAAAAAAAAGATGTGATATTGCAAAATCCCCCTTTTCACAACTTTTTTTTAAAATTTGTGATTATACATGAACAATTTGTGATTTTAGTTGAAAAGACAAAAGTTTATTATAATGGTCACAATTTTTGTGAAATTTCAGATTTATTAAGTATGCTTTTAAGGGAAAACAAGAACAATTATTGATTTTAGTGGAAAAAACTTCAATTTTATGACAAAGGTAATGAAGTATGTGAAATTTGACATTTCATGACAAAATTTTCACTTAAATTATTTTATCTATTACAACCAAGTCCAGGAACTAGCGGGAAATCTGACAACATAGTTGGTTGAGAAAGTATAGAATAACCGTCCCTTTAATGGTAACCATGGTGATGATGTTGCCCAGGATGAAGAGTGTGACACCACTGGTCTAGACTCTAGACCAAACCTAATCCAGCTTCAGGTAATTTGAGTACTTCCTACATCGTCAGATAGCTCAAACAAGATTTTTTCAGAATATGTAGTTAATGTATAGATGTGATTGACCTTTAACTCCTGTAACTATCCGTTACCTGATACAACCAGGATGTTACTGCAAAGACCTCAAAAGACACCTTGCACTGCTCTATGAAGTGTCACAAACTTTAGAAAAAATGCAAAATTTGAGTAAGTAGAAAAGAAAAGGAGACAGGACATGAAGACAGGGTTAAGATACTGATTTTCTTTTTTTTTTTTTTATCATTTGGGGTCTTTAAGACAGAGTTTATTCAGAGTTTGTGCTGGTTGTTTCACATGTGTGTTTGACATTGGGTCATTAAAAATATTGTCATAATATGACTCCAGGAATGATATTAACAGAAACTAATTGTTGAAGTCTTGCTTGAAAAAAAAATGCTGAAAAACTTGATTACATAATGATAATAATGTCTCTTTAGTGATGAATAATCATCTTGATAATGAATAAAACAGAAAATTGGCCAAACACCAAGCACATTTGTAAAAGCACTCACACTGTGGCCTCCACTCCTGTGACCATCAACAAAATCCTTTCAACAAATCATTCCAGACAAAACAGAAGGTCGTTTGGGGTTTGTTTGTTTTTTGTTTTTTTTGAGACAGAATTTTTTCTAAGAGTCACACTTTCACATTTTTGGATATCTATGAGCTTTGGAGCTCCATCACCATACGTGCACATGCGCAGACATGAGGGTTGTGCGGGAGGGCAGAGTGCTGGCATGGGCCCTAATGCCCGGTGCAGCCGACAAAAAGGCCTCACTGCAGAATTACAAGCCAGAAAAGATTAGTGTCCCGCAACACCGGGAACAGAATGGCTTTTGTTTCCTTCTGGATAATGAGCTCACCCGGGCACATCACACTGCATGTTACAATCAGTGCGGACTCGGATGTTAGCACTGGTGAAATGATGCTGTCTTTCCAACTGAACACGCATCACATGTCACCGCCATAGTAATCATGAATATTCATAAATGTAAAAACAGCCTGCTTGATGTTTGACATTTGCCTGATGTCTAAAAATCAAAGATTGCTATGAGGTTAAGCTGTTTTTGTGCTAAGATTTGGAAAATCCTGCTTTTGTGCTCTGATGAAGTGCAAAAATGTGGGACTGCTCTATTATATTACTACACAAATACATGTGAACTCTCAAAACGTGGAAGGGTTACTTGATCAGAGCGCTGTCCAACAATCACACAAGCAACTAATTAAATCTTCTGCTTAAATCACCACTTCTATGACCCTTCTCACTACATGATTCTTACCTTTGATCTGACTTGCTTGAAGGGTAAACAGACACAAAGTGAGGAAAACCCCTGACTTCAGAAGCATGATGGGCTTTTTTATGTGTCTTTCAAGCCCAAAGTGATCATTTGTAAAGAGAATGTTTCAAACAACAACAAAATCCAGAATCTCTTTAGCTCATGTCCGTTAGTAGAGGGTGGGGAAGTGTCCTTGTCGATGCTGACAAGCTTGTAGCAGAAGCCGAACAAGGCTGCTCAGTCCACCTCTATATCTGCGCCCCAGCTCCGTTTCCTGAGTGGCTGGGTCCTGGACGTTGTCGGATTCCTGCAAACGGCAGAGCTGACTGCATGGATGGTTGAGCAGCGGGTGCAGTGAAGGGAGGAGAAGGTGAAGAAGGGGGTGTTGGAGTGCAGATCTTGACTCTGAAGTTTCCTTCTATGCTGTCAGTGTGACACCAGTGACCAGGTTAAAAAAGCAGGGTCCGTTTTGAGTCTAATCTCTTTACCTTCTTCTTTCTGCTTGTAATCCGTGCAGGGCCACGTGGCTGTCTGGTCTCATCCTGTTAGTAACCTTCTGGACCCTCATCTGTCAGCTGAATAAACTTGGGGATCTGCCAGTTTCTCACAGTAGCAGCAGATAGATCACTGACAGCCTCATTGCGTGTTCTTTTCTGCCTCTGTAAGTCAGACCGCCCAACCTTTCTTTCTTCCTGCCACCTGCCAGAAAATCTGTACTTTTCAGGTCAATGATTATAGGTATCAAATGAGGTCAAGATTTCAGTTTTATGCTGCACGGCACAACAACTTTGCACCAAGCTGGAAACAATACGCTTGTTTTTTAGCATTTCAGCTCAGCTTTAAAGGCTTATCCGATGGATGCTGAGAATAGGGAGAAATCTCTGCCTTCTTTTTTTTTCATGTGTTTTTGTTGCTAGAAAACCAGCACTTTGATCATCTTAACGACACCCAAGGTGTCTTATTCCACCTGCTCTGTGAATAATTCTTTTTTTGTGTGTCCTTGTATAGATTGCTTTGCGGTGGAAAGCAAAGGATTGTGCACTGAGACACATCAGGAGACATTTCTCTCTTTGTGGTCAATCTAGGTGGGAAGGCACCATGATTTCGGTTTCTGTCCTTTCATCTATCCCTGAAAAGGATTAGCCTCGTTAGCTGTTAGCAATTTCTCTCCCGTAAACAAGCTTACTAATGATATACATAATCCAGCCAGGTGGTTTTCTGACACAGTGTTCTGAGCTAATGATTGTTGCTGAATCTATAACGTTTTCAGTAGATTTTGAAATATAATTGGTTCCATTTTCAGGCATTTGGGAGCATTTTAAGCAACATTAACACGGGGCTGCATGGCTGATTGTGAGTGCTTTTGGATGGGAAAGGACAAACGGCAGCTCCCACTGCTCATTGACAAGAATAACCTGCTTTCACATCAGTCGCCAATAACATCAGAAAAAGTCAAGGGATTTGTTGCTCGTATCTT
This sequence comes from Arrhamphus sclerolepis, assembly GCA_037176975.1. Classification (NCBI taxonomy): domain Eukaryota; kingdom Metazoa; phylum Chordata; class Actinopteri; order Beloniformes; family Hemiramphidae; genus Arrhamphus; species Arrhamphus sclerolepis. Next base: position 7,191,051 of record JBAMYA010000015.1, on the reverse strand, counting down.
TTAAAGAAAAGGCTGCTAGTGTGGTCAGAATATTTGCTAAATATAGTGATAAAGTTGGGAAGTTGGCAACACTGCATTTGTCAGCAGAAGGTTTGACGTGCGCCAAGTAAAAATAATGCGTAAAGTCACTCAGCATCCATCGAGCTACTAGATGTCACATATGTCCCGCTTCCTGTGCTCTAGATTGACGTGGCACTGATTTGACACTCATTTTAGAATTGCAACCACAAAGCAAAAAAGTGCAATTGAGAAAGATGGTTTTAGAACTGATAGTAAGAAAAGAAAAAGAAAAAACCAAGCACAATGATTGCACTTACCCAGAATTTGATTTCTTGGTCACAGATTCTGGGATTCAGTTCTGAGATTTGGATTTTGATTGTCAGATTTTGGGTTTTGATTTGCAGTGCATTTGGCTCTGAATTGACTCCAAAGATTCCCATCAGTACAGAACGTACCAAACTAATAACAACTGGGCAGGGGATGGACCACAGGAGTGTACGAGAGCCACTACTCTTTTTTTCTCTATTTTTAAATACTGTCTGCATATGTATTAATGGTTAATGCTGCAGGGTGGCCGGGCTCTCCCTTAGAGATGGAGTGAGAAGCTCGTTCATCCTGGAGGGGTTCAGATTAGAACCGCTGCTCCTCCGCATTGAGAGGAGCCAGATTTGGTGCATCTGGTCCAGATGCCTCCCGGACGCCTCCCTCATGAGGTGTTCTGGGCACGTCCCACAGGGAGGAGATCCCAGGGAAGACCTAGGACATGCAGAAAGAGCTGGAATCAAGGACAGATGGAGTCAAGAAACAGAAGACAGAAAGTGATGGATGTGGTGTGTGTGTGTGACTGTGTGTGTGTGTGTGTGTGTGTGGTGTTTTATAGATGAATGTGTGGAGGTTTGTGTTATGATCTGTACGTCACCTTCACACCCACCAGAAATAAAGCAGTCCAGCACACAGACATAAAGCAGAGCCACTATTCCAAACAACCAACATGGCTGCTTCCACATGCTACATTCCTCTTCTGTGTGTGTTGGTGCTACCTCCTGGAAATCAAAGTTGAACCCAAAGGATCCAGAGTTATTTTTGTACAGAAGAGGGAAATGATGAATAAGGCTGACCAGGCTACTTCCAGGAAATCTGACTCTGAAAACATGTCATTCAGTGAGCAGTTCAAATTTTCAGAGCTCTGGGACATTGCAGTCCCAGCTCAGAGTAGAATAGTCCGCCTTTATCATCTTTATCTTCACTCTACTTCACATCATGCAGCATGCGCTATTCAGGAGTAGCTGTAATGCCAATTTCAAAAGAGGCACAATCCACTCAAGTGGAAATAATGTCAATAAATGTCTGTGTCCAGAAACTACTGTCCATAGCAGCTAAAAGCAGCTGCTCTGGTTATACATGTCCATCCATCCATTATCTATACCCGCTATGTCCTGTGCAGGGTCACGGGGGTCTGCTGGAGCCTATCCCAGCCCACTTCGGGCGAAAGGCAGGGGTACACCCTGGAC
>JBAMYA010000015.1:7133623-7189440 GCA_037176975.1 Arrhamphus sclerolepis | reverse complement strand
TATCTGTCTATCTATCTATCTATCTATCTATCTATCTATCTATCTATCTATCTATCTATCTATCTATCTATCTATCTGACAGCTATGAAAACTAGCCTCTTCCACAATTGACGACTATGTCTAGATAGCTGTCGAACTATTGTGACATAGTTGTCAATCCTTTTTTATTTTTTTGAGTGATTTGTTTTGTGCGCATTGAAAATTTTCAACTCATCTCTCTATCTAGTGTAGCTAAGGGTTGAAGCTCGTCCTGTTGCAGTTCCTTGACTGACCACTAGGTGCTGGTTCCAAAAAAAAGCAAATCTCCATTGACTGCGGTGTTAAAAGTGCAGCACCTTTGTCTGGTACAAAAACCTGTGATTACACATTACATCCGTGACAGCTGTGCAGCCGTACCACATCAGATAAATTTAGATTATGCAATAACGCTGACCGTCAGATGCCCGGACATCATTTGACGTGCTTGACTGACAGCTACACCTTGGCTTTGATAGCTTTTGTCTCCTCTTTGCACCAACCAAGGAAAAATGGCCTTCAATGACTTTCTGTCCAAATTTATGGGTCTGGATGGTTCATCAATTATTACAATCAATGGCTAGAGGGGATTTACACAGCAGCGTTTGGCAACACTTCATTGGTGTTTTTCTGAACCGTCTCACTACACTTATACCCAAAGCTGCATTGTGCTCACTTTAAGACAGAGGACAACAGTGGACTCTGACAATTAGGGGCTCATTTAGAATGACCCTTAAGCTGTTAATAAAGAGACAATGTGATGTTCAAGATGGCAAAAAGTTATCAGGTGTGTTTTGTTGATGACAGTGCTGCTGTGACTGGTTTTGTGTGTTTTGGAGCAGCAGCTTCTGTCTTTTCTTACCAGAACTGTGCTCTATCAATCTTTTTACCAGAACTGGACTTTTTCCAACTTGCTTTCACTCTTGAAGCGCAGGGAGAAAACAAACTACGGCACAACATCTTTGCTGCTCTCTTAAGAAAAAGATTCTAGAAAGGAGAGTTGGTCAGAATTATTTATATTGTTCTAAACTGAAGACTTCTTCATGCTTCTCTGCTCACAGCTGCCCTGTAAATTGCTGTGATTTCAATTTGAAACAGCTACCTTTTTTTTTTTTAAATGCTCCAATCATTAATCTCTCAGACTGCAACCCAAGTAGGAAATTGCAACTCCCACTTTTGGACCATTCGTATCGCACAAATACTTATAAGCTTTTATTGCACAAATTCCTACACTTTTATTTCACACATTTCTGACAAATTATCTGCATACTGCTCTTCAGACTCAACAACTCTTTCATTTAATTTTTTTTTAATGCATTGCACATCACTCTTTTATTCCTCATAAATGCTGCCTTTCTCAACAGTAGCAAGCAGTCCATGACTAGAATAAACATATGCCTATGTATACGTAAATTTCAGTATATGAAGACATATGTTTGATCAGTGATTTTTTTTTTCTTGTGCGCGGGGGGAGGGTGGGTGGGTACATCAACGTTAGACGCATTAATGGGTCAGGCATGGCGTGGGAAGAACGAGCTGTACCCTCCAAAATGGTCCAACTCAACGAAAAGCTTTTAAACGATAACGAAATGGAAGAAAATTTGGTGCGTAAAGCTGAAGTTTTCCACTACAGTCACAATGCAAGAATATCAGTTTTTTATTTTAAAAAAAACTGTTGTTTTTTTTTATTCTGTTTTCCATTTCTTCTCATTGTGCATATTTATTCCATGTGTAATTTAGTTGAATAATCAACACGCGCATCTTTTTCTCCATTTTGTCCAAAATCATAGATGGATGTTTTGTTTTGTTTTTTTTCTTTTGCATGCACATATTAAGGAATGTTGTTCCCTTTTTCCTTGATTTTTTTTCTTTACATTTTCAAAGTTTAATATCAAAAAATAAAGAGGCATCTTATTGCGGATTGAAGGAACAGTTCACGACCTGCAGCATCTGAAGCGCACGAGTTTTTGAAAAGCCTTCTTGAAGTCCTCGTTGGACATGGTGTATATGATGGGGTTAATGAGAGAATTTAGATATCCCAACCAGGTGAAAAAGTCAAACAACTCGTGGTTTAAGCACGACTCGCATGTGGCCACCAGCAGTGTATAAATGAAAAATGGAAGCCAACAAACGATGTAAGCGCCGAGGATTATCCCCAAAGTCTTTGTCGCTTTTCTCTCCCTGGCTGCCGAGATCCTCTTTTTCTCCAAAAGCGCATCTGACACCATCACTTTCACCTGGTTCTCGCTGGTGGATGACCCCGTGTCGCTGGACGGAGTGTCGTGTCTCCCGCCCTGCAGGGAGGTCGTGGACGTTACGGATCCGGGGGAGTTGGTGACCAGATGCGCAGAGGTGAGTCTCTTCCCGACCTTCTTTGGGGACTGTTTCAGGATCCGTTTCCGAGCCTCTACGTATATCCGCCCGTACAGGACGATGAGGAGCAAGGTGGGAATGTAGAAAGCCCCGAAGGTGGAGTAGATGGTGTAAAAGATGTGATCCGTGTTGACGGTGCAGCTGGTCGGCTGCTCCGCTTTCACCTGCCTCCAGAAGAGAGGCGGCAGGGAGATGGAGACCGCGATGACCCAAGCTGTGGCCACCATCCCAGCCGCGCGCGCCGGCGTGCGCTTTTTGGAGTACTCCACTGCGTCCGTGATGGCCCAGTACCTATCCAAAGCGATTACGCACAGGTGGAGGATGGACGCAGTACAACATGTTATGTCCGAGGAGAGCCAGATGTCGCAGATGATTTGCCCGAGAGTCCAGGTGTGGATCACCGTGTACAAGACGCAGATGGGCATCACCAGGATGGACACCAGCAGGTCGGTGACGGCCAGGGAGGCGATCAGGAAGTTCGCAGGAGTCTGCAGTTTCTTCGACTGGGAGATAGTAGCGATGACAAAGGCGTTGGATAAAGTGGTGGCGAGTGTGATGAGAGAGAGGACCACAGCCAGGCTGATCTGATAGGCGAGAGTCTCTGCGCTCTCATCATCTGTGACCGATCCTGTAGTAAAACTGTCGTTTGTGGTGTTCACAGACTGCGTCGGGTGGACCTCATCGCGGAGCTCCATAACTTTGTATCACTTTAATTTCAGCTGGTGATCTCTGTCATTCAAAGAGCCCTCTTTCTTGATAAACTCCACCGTATCCGCGCCATCTGATCACAATGGCACAGCCAGTCCGAGTGATAAAAATCGTCCCTTCTGGTCCTCATTATCTCTCTTGCATCAGGTTTTTAACGTGCAAAATGTAAAGGAAAAAAATCCATTCATGGCAAGATTTAAACCTTTTTTCGTTTTTTGGGCATACGAGAAGTCTTCAGAACTGCCATTGATCACATGAAGATGAGACAGAAATGTCTGTGTGAATGCTGAGCCGTGCGTCTGGATGTCTGCACATCTGGGAGGATTTCAGAGATAATCTGCAAGTAGGGCAGAAGTCCTCCAGAGCTGTGACTCCTCAGGCCCCCGGTGGCTGAATGCTGAGCCAACCCAAAGCCTGGGTTTTATGCACTCTCTGACATCAAACTAGAGACTGATCAAGGGCTCTCTCTCTCTCTCTCTCTCTCTCTCTCTTTCTCTCTCTCTGTCTTTCTCTCTCTCCATTTCTTTTTCTCTCATGACAGGTGAGCTATCTGCTGGGTCATAGTGCCCAGAGCTCTCATCTCCATTATATTCTATACCATAAACATTTCTATTTGACTTGGAGCAGAGACCCGTTTTACAGGACAGAATATAGCTTCGTAATAAATTTTACTAACAGTACCAGGGCTTTATAGATCCCCTAAAACCATCTCTATGAAAATCTGAAGTATAAAAATATGTTTGTTAACCTTTAGATATTAAGTTGTACCTCTTAAAGGCCATCTGAACATCATGTGACCCTTGCTTGACCCCTGATAACACTAAACTAAAAGTTGTTAAGACAGAAATTATGTCAAAACCATCAGTGCTCAGGAACTTACTCTTCCTCTTTCCAATGAAAAACGAGTACGACCTTGTGGTGCATCTCCTTTTTTGCATGTTTTGATTGGACCCCGTATGCACCACTAGCATGACACACAGAAATCAACTGTCTGGACATGTTCCATAAAAAATTTGCATATAAAAATGGGTAGCTGATTAAAAAAAAATGCTGATAAAGTTTGTGAGAAAGCTAGCAACACAGGATGCTTGTCTTTCCTCCTTCCTTTGCAAAGAAGTAATTTTCCATAAAACAAAGTTGAATATGGAAACGCACATCGTACAGAGAGGAGCATTTTGTTTGTACTTGGTCCAGATGTTAAAATGGGACAGCACTAATTTGCACTGCACAATTGACCTCATAGGGTTTGTTTGCTTGTTTTTAGAAATGTAAATTACAGGGGATGTTCTGAAATATTTTCCTCAGGATTGAAAGAGTTCATAACAATTTATTTATTTTTTCTTCTGCTTGATTTAACTTCAACAATTTTGTTAAAGCCAGAAGATGGAATGTTAAATAAAATAACGTCAGCGTTCTTTTTTTTTTTTCTCCACAAAATTAAAACAAATTAATGAAAGAATTTGGATGACCGAGAAGAAATAAATACCTTCACAGATCCTACAAACCCACATGGAGCCATGGGAATTATTTTCTACTGCTGAGTTTCAAAGCTCAGAGTATATTTGGGCGACGACAGTTTCACAATTAATTTTGGGTCTGGTTGATTGGGCCTACTGGACTGATGGTAAGTATTAGCTGCGTTTGAGTTCCTCTACCAATTTATATTTATCCTTATCTTTTCCCTCACTCTGCTCTCCTTGTCTGCCTTCATCTTGTCTGCCCTCTTCTTGTCTGTCTTTTCCTTTCTCTTCATCTCTGTCCTCCTCACTCCTGGCCACATCCTTACGTAAACCCTAATCAAAACATTCAAAACTAAAACACGGAATTACATATACGGACACCAGACATGAAAAGACCTCATTCACAAATGTAAGAAAAACAAAAACAAAAAATCCAAAGCAGTATTTGAATTTCTTTCATTGTTCACCTGTGAACCTTCCTGTGCTCTCACTGAGACCGATGGGCCCAGCAACTGCCTGCCCTGAATAAATACGGTGCAGCCCTAAAGAACTGCCTCACAATTAAGCTTCAATTAATGCTCACCAACAAAACAATAAGAAATGTTGCAGCTGTGGCACTCACAGACCTCAGTGAAAACTGAGTAATAAAAGCAATATCATGATAGAAACGTAAATAATTTATAACTTGAACAAGGTGTCAGTTTCCATATGCAAAAAATGCCATTTTTTTTCCCCTCCTGCCTTTTTCTTTTTGCATCTTAACTATTTTGCATGACAAAAATACACTGGTAAAACCTGGTAGCAACATGGATCTGACAGGACCGTGAAAGATTTAGGCTACGAGCCCACTGGCTTTTCCACTGTCACAATAAGAACAAGTATGTAAGCTCACGACACCGTTGCGTTACGCCAAAAAAGAAACAAGGACGATCTGATACAAACACGCTGCATCCTGCCAACAATAGACTTCTTTTACAACTGTAACAGAAACAGAAAAAAATAGTATTTAAATTTCTTTCATTGCTCACCTGTGAACCTTCCTGTGCTCTCACTGAAACCGATGACCGCAACAACTACCTATCCTAAATAAATACGCCGCAGCGGTAAAGAATCGGCTCAAAATTGTTCTCCTTCAATTAATGCTCAGCAACAAAACAATAAGAAGTGTAACATATCAAATATCCTCTATATGTCCTGCCTTTTTCCATTTTTCACCTCAATGATTCTGCATGACAAAAAGAAAACCAGTATGGTGTGGCATGGGTCTGACAGGACCGTGAGGCTCCTAAAGTCTGCTTACTCGTGCTAGCATGTAAACCAAAATAAAATTTAGGCTTCAGTTGAGTTACTTTGGGGTGGATATGCGCCGCTGTGAACCTACCGAATTCCCGTCTCCTCAGCACCATCTCAATGATAAAACAAGCAGCAAGAATGGCTGTACTTAAGGCAGAAAAGCCAATCATCAGCCGGTAATTCTCAAAGGTCCCAGGTGTCTGGCATGTGAAATCTAGCCGTGGAGAGCAAAACTAATGTTCATACTGGACTGCTGTATATTTGTTGTTTTTTGGGTTTTTTTTGTATTTCTGCTGTAAAGGTGGAATCTTTAACTTAGCGGTCCATAGCCCATGTATTTGCTGTTGGTGCCAGCCCCTACTGGTCATTTAAGGCACTGCAGGTTTTGCCAAACCTTGGTGACAGTTCAGCAAGCCAAATGTAGCCCTTTGGGCCCAACATAATGTTGCCATAGTTATGAAATATGTGCTCCAGCTGTGTAATGACACATTTGCTTGCAGCAGCGGTGTGAGTCATTTCCATCATTCAGCCTTCAGAATACTGTTCATAATAGCCGAGACATTTATAAAATAGTTGGTCAGATATGAAAATTGACCTGTATTTTGGTGTTGCAGCTGTTAACAGAAGTACAGTCGGGATGTGAATAATTATTCTTTGTCAAACTCCAGAGAATTTTCTCTGGACTTTTTTTTTTTTGACTCAAATGCACGCAAATGTAGTTCTGCTGATATAATTCAAGCATCAAATCATCCACATCATGAGTTCATGATATTGATTTATTAGGCCTGACATAATTTGGCAAAGCAACGCTTGTTTATGAGGGAATGGGAGATTCAGCATGAACAGTTCACACTCGCTGAGTCCTGCCAGTTTTGGCAAGACTAACGTGTGAAAGGAGCTGTTAGTAAAATTTGCACTGGGTCTGTGTCGGATAGAAACAAGGCTGTGAACATCTTCCGCACATCCAGTGCCTCGCACCATGCTGCAGGTTCACTCAGTCGCCTCAGCTGTAACAAGCCAGTGATCACTTCAAGAAATCAGGAAGTTAGCTCCATGACAAAGCACACAGACCTGTTTTCGTTTTTTTTTGGTGTCCCGCCATTGCCATTACCCCAAACACCTCTGAATTCATTAATATCCTAATCTTACATTAATTCTAATCCTAGCCATGACGATGAAATTGGAATTTTTTTGTAAATTAAATTAAATGAATACACCACCACATGAATACACCACAAAGCCGTCAGCCCCTGCTAATTTTTTATTTTTTTTTTTTAAAGAAACACACAGTTGTAGCATCCAGCTAAATATTTATGTTGGAATAAAAAGACTAAATAACTCATTCTCACATCTGCATCTCCCTCTGCACCTCCTGTGTTAATCTCCTCATCAGGACATTTAACGGAAACCAAATTTAGTTTTGCCACCTGAGCTTCTGATCCACGCCTGACTGTTTGCATTTGTCAGATTCACTTGCCGTTGGCTTGGAGCTGAGTTTGGTATTATTTATTTATTTACTTACTCATTGATTAGTTCAGCACTTGAAATTAAAACATGTGCTGCACGGACTGCTTTGAGGGTTTTTAATCAAAACCAAATCCACCAGCACCACAGGAGCCGCAGCATAATGCAGTGGGGTCTTTTATGTGCTTGACAGTATTTTTATGCACTAATTCAGTTTATTATACACACCACTTTACAACTTATGTTGAATAAATTAACATGCATTAATGCGTTAATTAAAAAAAAAAAGTTTACTTGTCAGTGATGGTCAACTGGTGGATGCATTCAAAGAACGTCCTCTGTTATTAAGAGAGGTAAAAATACTGAGAGCTGTTTTAGCGCCTGTCTGAGGAAAGATTCTGGCTGTTTTGGTCCATTTGTGATTGTGTTCGTAGCAGTTGGCATAGCTTTAAACAACCTCATATAGGGGTTCATAAGTAGAACTGAAGACAGAATTGCGAAACATAAAGAAAATTTGATTAAATTGTTTAATTATTCAACAGCAGCGGCAGTTGTCAGCAGTTTTGCTACAGAGTCCTTAGCACTGGCTTACGACTTAACAGAGCACAGTAATTTTTATTTTAAAGATAATATGGCTCATTGTGTCCTCAGCTATACAGAGAGAGAGCTACGACTGGTTTTGGGTTTGTAAAAGAATCAAAGCAGTCTGAAGCAGTTATCTTCACTCCCATATGAAGGCTGCCGGCCATGGCTAATCAGAAGACACCAGCTGAAATGTGTCGAGCTCATCAGCTTCTACTTCTTGAAGCAGCTTGGTCCATCAGTCGTGCAGCTTTCACCTTTCAGGATCCTTCTAAGTTAACCATCTGGACCTCTAAGAAGTGACCGAATGAGTGCTGCCAAAGCTGACGCGAGAAGTAATGAAAGAAAGACTGATAAGAAGTGTTGCATTTGAAATGAGGATGCTTGGACAGATTGGATCAGGATGAATATAAAGCAATATAAATTTGCATCATAACTTAGCATGAGATAAGCCTTCAAAACTAAAGTGTAACTGTAACAGAACTAAGGGTGGTGTGCTCCAGCTTGTGAGTCTCTTCTGTCCTTTTGCAACATGTGAGACAAGCGATACAAGTAAAAGGAGGCTTCAAAATCCCTTTTCAGAAAACCTATGAGTGATGTCACAGGGGTGGTTGTCCAGTTCTTCTCGCACAGTCTGTCGCGTTCACCCCATGAATATAATAATGAGACCCAACAATCTTAAAAGTAGATACTTACTACTAGATATATTAGATACTATAAGACTCATAAGATATAATAGATTTATAGGAGTCTATAATGTCATTGTGGAAAGCAGCATTAACTGTGTGCATTGATCACATGCAGTCCCCTTAAAACCCAGTTGCCATCAGTTAACATGTTTGCACTTTTCATCCGACCATGATTACTTTGAGTCAAACTATCCAGAGCCACATTATTTCAGGTCAGAAAACATCGAGCAAGAACTACAGGCTTTGGAAGATGATTGAGAATGATGCATGAGCATTGACTTGTCAAAGTCTCCAACCCCATATTACCTGCCAACAGTGTTGCTGCATACAATTATTGCACCCAGGTAGTGGTGCTTTGTCAAAATGTAGCTCCTTATATGGTATAATGTAGTTCTTAATAAGGTAATTGTGTCTCATTTTACATAGTTACTTCATCACAGGGTTTATCCTTTGAAGTGCCATTTGTAGCCAAGGGGGTGGCAGTAAACCCAAACCAGTTAATTGGGTTAAATATATCACCAAATCACATGTAAAACATACAAAAACCACTGGAACTGTGAAAAGCTTAACTCTGACCCAGTTGGGTCTGTGATTTGGTTGTGCTATCTCCTTTCATCCCTAAACACAGGTCAGAACTGCGAGGTAGGTAGACATCAACCTCCAGTCTCACACTGGGCCTGGAAATCCTATTTGTTGTCAGCTGAGACAGTATCCAGCAAACATCACAGTGGATACACCCCTCCACGTGCAAGTACAGGAGTACAAGGCTTTTTGACGAAAGATTCTCTTCAAGTTATCAATTAGCCTAAGTGAAATTAGGCACTGATGCATCTTGGTGTAACTATCTGTGTTTTGCTTATACCAGTTCTCATTCTTCTTCATTTTTCAAAGCAATGCTAAGCTTGTGAAAACAAGCTGATAAAAATCTTTTGCCATTTCTGGTAGCAGCATGTTCATCTTTAGGACGAGGAAGACTAAGACCTTAGTTACAGAAAGTAACCGCCTCGCTGGGGACAAGACGTGCGAGGATCTTATTACACTCTGTCCTGCTCTCGGTGCAACATCGCATTTTCTGATAAGAAGAACCTTCTGAGGCGGTAAGGAAGGTCTGTTTATTCATTCCAACTGTGGATGTTGGCCTCACTTAGCCAGGCTGCAATTTATTCTTGTTTCATTTGGTCCACAAGTGGCTACTTTTAGTTTCAGGAAAGCTGATGGTCAGTAAGCGAGTTTCTTTGAAGGATAATTGATGTCACTCTGCATTTGAAAATGACCATGTGATCCATTGTATTAAAGAGTCAGATGTTGGCAGGCTTATTGACTTTTGCAAAAGAAAAGTTAATTGTTGTCTCCCTGGAATTTGATGGTCTGTAAATGGAGCAGCTAACTTATTACTGAATTTTATTTCTGTTTGTACCATACATACTGTTCCACAGCCTTATGATAAAGTCCACTGTGTGCATTTTAAACACATATTTAGAGGAAAAAAAAAACTTTTGTCAATGTGGTCATCGTTTTATATCCTTAATAGAAAAAAAGACAGCTGTAGCAACTGACACCAAATAGGACAAACCCAAATCAGGGCAGATCCCATGTTGTTGGGAGACTCAACCCTCCCTCTCCATTTACCCAAAACCATCGCTGTAGGGAATCAATCCTTCTTATCCAAGAGTTGATGATTTGAGGCCTGGGAGTGAGGACCAAGCTGAGCAGATGGGTCATCCTTGTTTGGAATCTGTGGCCTGAAATCACACCCATGGCTGTGCAACTGAATATGTGGATTTATGGGAAGAAGAAATGCATGTAAACTGAGTGTGGGTCATGTGTGTCTCTGTAGGACCTTTCAGGTACCAGAAGATCCTTCATGAAGCCCCTTTTGTTTTTTTACTTTTATTTTTAATGTTGTAGCTTTTACTTAATTGATTTTTACATCCACATTGAATGTTTTTCTATGTTGTCCTCTTGACTAACCATTTCTAACAATGAACATGTTGTTCATATCTATAATTTTTCATTTGCAGAGTATACACATTAAATCAATATAATGTTTCTTTTAACATCAATATGGGCAATACTGCATATAACCTCCTACTACCTGGCCTCCGCGTTTCTGGACATCGCATTTATAGTTGTCTACACCATGATATTTAATTCTGTGTAAACTGTTGTACACAAACCTGAATGAAGCTGAAGCTGTGTTTTGAGGAAATTCATACCAAGTGACATTAAAAAAAATGCAAGACAAACTAAATCTCATGTCCAAGGAGCATTAAAAACAAATGTATAAAATGTCCTTAAATTATGCTTGAATTAAGAAGTGGTGGAAAGTGTACTTAAAATAATTTAAACATCAACTAGACTTTAAAAAACAGAACAAAAAAGATTTTTATATAAAAATATACAATGAACTTACAAAATTATGATTTACAATAACCTGACAGATCTTTAGGCTTCATACCAGAGATGGGCACAAAAATGTGAAAAATGCTTTTCAAAATAAAATACACAAATAGAAGGGTATTATGTTTCTCAGTAAACTACAAATTACAACTATACAGCTGAGCTCCGCAGCTCAGTAGCAAGGTGGTTGGTGTTTGGCACTGCTGCGTCACAGTAAGTTTGCGTGTTCTCCCCGTGCTGATAGGTGATATTGACCCCAGTGAGTGTAATCGTGTGTTTCTGTGATGATTTGGTGATGTTTCATCAGAGGATAATGATGATCCCTCGTAGCAACTTGGACACACTGATTAAAGTCTGTTTAGCTGTTAGATTAAGTCATACAGTATCATTAAAAAAAAGGCAGCATTAGTGCCACATTGGTCTGATATAACGTAATATTTCAGATATAATTTAGTCCACACATTAAGAATGGTGTAGTCATGACAACATAAAATAATACAGAAGAATAACATTCAGAAGATCAGAGAGTCGAGAAAGAGTTTTTACAAATCGACTGAGCATGAGTAGCCAGGCTATAAAATATTGACATTGCAAAGAAATAATAAACAGAAAAAGGCCCATTTTATTTATGAGTTGGTTTTATTTTTCATATTGTAAGTAAATTTAGCAGATTTAACATATTCTGACATGCCTCAGGTGATATTTCACTTGCATCATGAAGACTTGTTCCAGTATTGTGCATATTCTGAATACTGTACTCCAGTACAATGACAGAATCAAATATAGGACACATGTTGGCGTGTTACAGAGGCTGCCGCTCTGCAGCGTGCCCAACCCTGGTCTAATGGGATATGGTGCTTTCTGCTCAGCCAATCAGCTCTCAAAGGCCGTCAGCTAAAAATGTATGTGCTTCTATTTACAACCGGGGTCTTTCTGCACACCAACTTTCCAAATGTAGTAAGCATAAGGAGATGCTGCTATCATGTAGGGGATTGTGCCATTTTTTGGAGAGCCACGGCCCATTTGTGTACATTCTGCTCACTTGTAAAGGACTGTAGCCTACAGCTGAGATAGGAGTATGGAGAAAGTGTATACTAAATGCACTGCATAAAGCAGTATTTTATTCCCTTGAGCAAAACGTGACAGGAAATGAGCTAAGTGGTGATTATAACTAGCAAATGTCTCTGTGGTAAGACTCATTTTGGCCTGCCTGGAAGTCCATTTAGAAACAGAATGCTTGTACGGGAAACTCACTTCGGGCAGTTATGAGTTTTAAAAGTTGGAGGCCAGTTCACGCTTTGAGAAGGAAAAAGCAAGTGTGGAATTGATTTAATAAACCACGGCAAAGCGTGCGAAAGTGATACCATTGCGTCAGTAGCAGAGATTCTGTTACAATATGGATATATTATGTCTCTAACGAATTACAGATTGCCTCATTTTAGCTGGAATTGGGCGTTAAACGCAAACATTGTTATCGACAGGCTGCTCAGAGATATTAGAAGAACAGAACCCATTAATGTATGTTTGCAAGATGAGATTAATGCCTCCGCTGCCTTGGAGTGATAAAACGTGTGAGAGTTTGTGTGTCTGATTGTGTACAGGCTCATGATGTGCGCTAATAACACACATCAAAACTGGTGTGGGTGATGCCTCGTCGAGTGTGAAAGCAGAACGACAGGCACAAACTAGCTGAACTTTCATCAGCTTGTCAGCAAGATCTACAAAGCAAGCCTGTGGGCCAGGTAACTGTGCACCAGTAAGGATGTAATGCAGAGCCAAAAGTATTATTTGTGCAAATATTGTTGCAACAAACCCTCCAATGGAACAATCTTTTAAGAGTTCTGAAAAGTGCAGAATTTGAATTTAATAGAAGGCTTAATTAAGCTATAAAACTGCTATTACTGCTTCCTTTAAAGTTTATGAACTATTTCCATTTCTATCTTCTTACCTTGTTTACGGTGTGAGCTCACATAGAACCAAGCAGACCAGGAGTTGTAAATCTCCTCGCTCACGTGAGCAGTTTACAGGTAGAAAAGGAGCAGGACTAACGAATGTTCAAGCTGGCGGGTCTTCTTTCTGTATGTGTTTAGCATCCGTTTTTTAAAGCACCTACAGCCTAATAAACTAAAGTGCAGATGAAGAAAAAAGTCATTTTTTAAAAGAATCACGACAAATCAGATGTACAAATAGCTATTTTTCAGTTCTTTTAATCCCAAGAGCTTGGGTTGTTTCCGTACTCTTGTTTAATTCAGTTTTACTCTTCTTTATGTGAACTGCCCTACTTATGAACTCCTGTTTTGTCTTTTGCTGGTTAGCTTTACTTCCTACTTTTATCCAGATGACTTCCTTTAATGGCCCTTCAGTCCTGTTATTCCTACCTGCTTCTGTAGGTGTAGTCCTCCATATCTCACTCCCAGTTTGTTTCTTTCAGGCTTCCAGTGTTCCTTTTCTGTCTCCTTGTGCTCTGCACAGTTTCCCTGCCAGTGTTATGTACCATTTGAGTTTTTTTGCAGCTACTGAAACTCCAGCTTTGGCATCTCTCATTGTTAAATAAAATGATCAGCTGGTCTCCTGCCCCCCCCCCCACACCAGGACGTTCTGATAGACCTCAGCCTATGAACCAAAAAAGTTAGTTCAACATGGAAATGCCAAATGTACAGAGGAAGTTAATGTCAGATACACTTTTGGAGTGTAAATGATTATTCTTTCAGCATTTCTTTAGACTGGTAGAACAATTAAAAGCCCAGGACTGATTAGAATAATAGTTTATTAATCCCCAAAGGGGAATCTCGCTGTTGCAGTGTAAGTGATCTAATATATAAAAGAAAGCACATAAATAATTCAATAATTGAATAAATATGAGGTATGAAAGCTGGATAGTATGTGTGGTTGAAATTTCCAGAGATGATCCGATATACATGTGATGCATTGTGCCTGTCAACTGGCAGCAGCCGTAGTGATGATGCCCCAGGTGGCATCAACTGGTAACCCACGGATGGAAACCCACAGTCGACAGCTGAAATGCCTGGGGTGCATAGGTGCTCCTTCACATCTGTGATTATACCATCCACTGGCGACAAGCAGCGCAAACACTCCTGACCCACATTTGTCTGAAGGTTTTAGTCCACCCGCATCATCCAGCACCTCTTTACACAGATGCTGGAGTCCAGAACGCGCCCCTGCAGTCACTACTCGAAAAAAACGATACTCTCACCATGTCCCACCATGATGATAAGTAGAAACCCTCAGGTCGATCAGCATCACAACCAGAATGGAAGAATCTTTCAGAAATCGTGGTTTCAACTGGAAAAAAAGAGTAAAACATCTCAGATCATATTATATAAATATAGTCTGCACGTTGGACAAATTATATCTGTGTAGTGGAACGTTAAAAAACATGAATAGAAGCTAATGCAAGAATCTGAATCAAACACATAATGTGGGCTGAAATACCTCATTACACCTCATCACGTCAATGTGGGAGATTTTTATTGAAGTTATTGCTAAAAGTGTTAGTAAATATACGTAATGGGGAGAAATAAATTTTAAAATTGTAGAAATTTGAAAGGTATAGTCCCTGATTCTCTGGTTTCTCACTATGTCTCAAAATGGAGGGTCGAGGTCTGAGGTGCAACTGCAGCTGCGGCTTCAAGTCAGGAGCGTCATGAAAGAGAATGCCTGAACAGATCATTTACTGGGTTGACGCACCTCTGCTCATTTCCCACAAAGATTCACTTCCATCCTACTTTATGAGAGCTGCAGTTACTGAATGAATGTTTGCTTGTCTTACAAAAAAATGATGAAGGAAATTGAAGCAAAGTGTCTTTAGCCATCCAACAGAGCTCTGGACCGCAATGAGGAGAGGATGGAGATGGAGGGATGATGAGAAAAATGTTTTCACTTCTGAGGTAAAATGCCACGAACCATCTATCTGTGTCAGACGCACATGTCAGACCGCATCACATCATCAGCCCGTGGCAGTTTTGGCAAACTCTGAGATGTTACACGTCAGTCATTAAATGAGCTGTTGGACTTTTGTTGTGCAGTCAGAGAACTCAGAGAATCAGTCTGTAAAATGTGCTTCACAGAGATTTGACCCATTAATGACACTGAGGAGTTAATACAGTATGTACAAATACACAACAGTGCGCTTGTACATACTGTATTATATAGGCACATTATTTAAAACTACTGACGACTGCTAGAGGTAAGATATCTGAAGGAACCACTGTAACATGATTTAAACATAACTTTGTATGTTTGC
Source organism: Arrhamphus sclerolepis (assembly GCA_037176975.1). Lineage (NCBI taxonomy): Eukaryota > Metazoa > Chordata > Actinopteri > Beloniformes > Hemiramphidae > Arrhamphus > Arrhamphus sclerolepis. The sequence goes on along the minus strand of JBAMYA010000015.1, from coordinate 7,174,192 downwards.
ATGACAGCTGTTCTCCTCTCTGCTGCTGCTGTCACGTTTCCACACAAAGAGATTTGCTAATGAATCCAAGCAGAAATGGTTGTTCAGTGATCTCCGTCTTTTTGATCAAAGGAGGCGTTGTGGATTAATGATTAACTATTGGTTCTCAGCAATTATATTTTCTTTTTCTTTTTGTGCTGCTTCTATTTTTGTCTTTGTTTTGTTGTTTTTAGTGTCCACTAAGGGGTGCTGGTGGGTGACAAACATGTTCAACATTATAGTATTTGCCCTTCATTAATATGGTACAGAGGCATGAATAGAAGCCAGATTCACTAAAATCATAATAATATGAAGAATTTACCCAGTGGGGGACAAATAAAGTATTTGTGAATTTTCATTTATTGAATCAAAGTGATATCTAAAAGTATGTAAAATTTACAAAGCATTTTTTATCCTTTTTTTTGGATGTGTGTGTGTCTGTAAAAACATAATAAAAACTCATTTGACTGTAGTGGAATAGTTTATTTTAAGCTATGATTTTTTTTTTCTGTTTGTAATGAGCCATGCCTAAACTCCAAGACTAAATTTTCAAACCTCAGTTGGGCTTTTGTGTTCATTTTAGACTGAAATAGCCTTCTCTTGGCAGTTCTTCCAATCCGACTGTACTTGTTCAGTTCTGTTTTTTAATTGTGCTTTTGGGTTCGATAAGATTTAACTTTCCTATTGAGGCCAGTAGAGTCTGACATGCAACTCTTATTTTTTATTATTATTTATTTATTTATGCTCTTTTTATTTCTCTGATCACTGCATGGTCTGATCTTGGTTTAAATTTGCTGGGACATCAAATCCTGAGAGGACTGGCAGTTATGTCGAATACCTGTAAATTGTTTTAAATAATTTCTTTCCCACTACAGAACGCTTTCGATGTAAAAGGCAAAGTGAAGAGTAGTCTTCTTTGGATTTCAAGAGCTGCCAAATAAATCGACCGTTTGTCATTTGCGCAGTGCGTTCACGTTGAAGCCTATGTTAATGTCTAGAGAGTTTGAATTCCCCTCCTCCCCCTCACACACTTACACACACACACACACACACACACACACACACACACACACACACCAAAAAAAGTGTCTTGCATTGGGCCCAAAAAAACTAGAAATGGTTCTGGTGATTGCATTAAAAGAAAAGAAAAAACATTAATTGTTGAAGTGCTAGGCTTTTCACTTTGGACCAAAATGAGTGGTTTCAGCCAAGCATGTACATCTTTTGTGAAGTATAGACATTTATTTATGAACAGCTTCTATTGCTCTTTTCTGTGGCACATCCCACTTCTTCGGAGCAGCACACGCCTTTTTCATGTGCCTTGATGTGCCTGGACATCGGTGCGTTTTTACGCACTGAAACAAGATGGTTTTGCGGAGGTCCCGCTGCGCTCTCCTCGCGTGGCCGTGGCTCGTTCTTCTTTTAGTCTCTCGCAGCAGAGCCTCGACCTTCGAGCTGACTCTGTTGCACACCAACGACAACCACGCACGCATCGAGGAGACCAGCGAGCACTCTGGAAAATGTCCAGTCGGGGGTCCGTGCTTCGCCGGGGTCGCCAGGAGGTTTACTAAAGTTTCGGAGATACGGAGAAGAGAGAAAAATGTGTTGCTTCTGGATGCCGGAGATCAGTTTCAAGGAACAGTCTGGTTCAACTACTACAAGGGAGAAGAAGCAGCGTATTTCATGAACGAACTTGGTTATGATGTGATGGTGAGAACAACTTGCGACTTACAAGTACAACCACTGGAGGAGACTTTCTGTAACAGCAGACTTGAATCCGTTTATTTTAACTTTATTAAATGATCATTAAATGCACATTCTTTGTTATCTTGTAGGCTTTTGGAAACCATGAATTTGACAATGGAGTGGAAGGTCTGATCAAGCCTTTTCTCCAACATGTAAATTGCTCTGTGGTGAGTGCCAATATTAAACCTGACCACACTTTGGCTCCAAAACTCAGCCGCCTCTACGATCCCTACACAATCATCAGTGTAGGCTCAGAGAAAGTGGCTGTGGTTGGCTACACAACTAAAGAAACCCCCGTCTTATCCATACCAGGTAAGATCAGATACTGTTTTAATCTCTTCATCAGAGTTTTGATCTCTGCATGTTTGTAACTACACAAAAACACTCCAGTCTTCTCTGGGTGTCAGGCCCTCACCTGAGGTTTAGGGATGAAGTAGAGGCACTTAAAGTTGTGGTTGATGAGCTGAAAAGTCAGGGCTACAACAAGATCATCGCCCTGGGACACTCTGGCTTTGAGGTGGACAAAGACATCGCCAAGCATGTCAGAGGGGTCGATGTTGTTATTGGAGGACACACCAACACGTTCCTCTACTCTGGTATTTTTAACCTCTTTCTTCTGTCTGCTCAAATCAGTGTCTGTGGTTTTGCAAAATGCTGTTCTAACTCAAAAATATGATTGACACTTAGCTGTAACGGGAAGGAAGAAGCAGTGCACTACAAACCACAACATTTTCATTCTCACCAGGGAAGCCCCCGTCCAATGAGGTACCAGAGGGACCTTATCCTTTTATGGTAAAGTCTGATGACGGGAGAAATGTGCCTGTGGTCCAGGCTTATGCCTTTGGAAAATATCTTGGATACCTAAAAGTGACCTTTGATGAGGCTGGGAATGTTGTAAAAGCTTTCGGAAACCCCATCTTGCTGGACAGCAGCGTTCCTCAAGGTAGGCAAAGGGAAAAAGGGAAAAAGAAAGTGATTTTGTAAAAGTGCCATATCTTCACAAAACCTCATTCAGAATTTTATAACCGTCTAAATATTGCCAGAAAAAGAAAGAAAACTCTGAGATTTATTCTAATAGAAGTGGTTAACTTAAAATGCAAAAAAAAAAAGGTTTAATCACAGCCTTTATTGTTTTTGACTAACTCAGACCCGGGTATTCTAGCTGATGTTGAGAAATGGAAGAAAAACTTGACTCACTACTCATCACAGTATGTAGGACAAACCTTAGTCTACCTCAACGGGACGTTTGAAGAGTGTCGATTCAGAGAGTGCAACCTTGGAAACCTGATATGTGATGCTATGGTAAGTACCACAAGAAGCTCTCACTTCATTTATGATACACTCTGGAGGAGGTAACAGATATGATGGCTGCTGGGAATGCAAGTTATTCAAATGCCGTGAAACAAATCCTTTCAGGCAGACCACGATATCAGTTTTAGTGCCATCACTTATCACCTTTCTGCATCAACAGATATATCACAATTTAAAGCAATCAGGCCAGCTGCAGTGGAACCACGTTGGTACCTGTATTCTGAATAGTGGGGCCATACGGACGGCAATAGATGAGCGCTCCAGCAACGGTAATAAGCAGCTGAGGGCATCGTTAAAAAAGGGCACAATGTTTCCGTCTTTTTATATATTTTTGTGCTCACCTTTGTTTTCCAGGTTCCATCACGATGGAGGAAATCCTCACTGTCTTACCATTTGGAGTAACTATTGACTTGGTCCAGATAAAAGGATCAACGGTGAAAAAGGCGTTTGAGCACTCCATTGACAGATATGGATACAAGTCTGGACAGTTTCTTCAAGTGTCAGGTCTGTCCTCAGACTCATCTGCTCCTTCACCAACACTGTTTGACAGTTCTGATAAAAACAGGCATTCGCAGCTACTCTCTTATCTTAGGTTTTCTTCTAAAGGCAGAATGTTTGGGAAGGAATGTGCATGTTTACTCTGTTTGCTGAGAGTTGGTCGATGGACGTAAGAGATTTGTATGCCATACGCACCACGTGTGCTACAGGTGCTTTTGTTCCCCTGCATGACTGCCAATACGTATGCTCACTGTAAAACAACTAGACAAATGACAACAAAACCACCATCACAGCATCAAAACGAAACAACATGCAAAAAAAAAAAAGAAGTCCTTTATTTCAAACCTAAATTGCTGCCGAAGCAGGGTATCCAGAAGACAAAAGCATGAATCAGCAGGTGGCATAGGGAGAAACAGAACAAAATCCATTCTTCAATATGTATTCTTGTCTTTCCTTGTGTTCTTGTAAAATGTCATCAGTCACAGCCATTCCCATTCAAATCACGCGTCTAGCAAAGTACAGTTGAATCCCTGCTTGTTTTCATGCTCCAACCATTTCATTAAGGATGCAGCCAGTGAGACTGATGTAGACTCCCTTTGTAATGCATCTGGAACACAAAAGCACAAAGTCATATAAAGTAATGACTAGAAACACTTTTGCCACTTCAATCAAAGGTCTATTTTGAGTCAAATTCATGTTCTGAGTGTTTCTTATATATTGTAAACTGTTTTAGCCTCCTATATGAGCTATGATGTCATCATTGACAGCACTGTTAATAGAAAAAGGACTAAACTACATCTTCCTTCCCTCCTAAGTATGGTCTCTCTAGTCATACTGGCCAAGTATAAATTACCAAGTACACAAGTCCAAAAAGCTGTAAAGTTGGATATTTTAACATAGGGATCAATGAAGACCAAATAACTTTTGGAGCACCACTAGTGGACAGTGGTGGAACTGCACTTTTGAATTTAGTAAGCTGGATGTAGTCCCCTTGGTGGAAGAAAAAAACAAAACACTATACTACATAAACCAGAAGATCAGTAAACTCAAAAAAATGCATACACCATGACAGAACCAAATAAAAACCTTTGATCATAAAAGAAAACTTCATTTAGATTTTTGACTTTTTGCTGTTTACTCTTAAACATTTCCAGGTATCCACGTTGAGTATGATGTCTCAAAGCCGGTGAACCAGCGCGTCGTGTCACTGTCGATGCTCTGCACCGAGTGTCGCGTGCCCAAGTATGAACCGTTGGATCCAGAGAGAACATACACTGTGGTCATGAATTCATATATGGTGGGTGGAGGTGATGGCTTCAGCATGATCAAGGAGGAGTTACTGAAGCATAACACAGGTGAGCAGAAGTCTCATGTCCATTCCCTTTTAATTAAATGGAATTTCTCTTCCTTTTTTGCAATTAAAAAAAAAAAAGTTGGAATTCAGCATGAGTGTATGTGAAATCATTACAATGCTTCAATGTGGAAAGAGCGATTCTGGCAAGAAAACCTGCAAAACATCTTCGCCTAATGAAAAACAGATGCTTGAACAGTAGAATGCTTGCTCCATATTGTTTATATTCCTACCCCACAATTGTCTGACTGGCATGAATTCACGTATAAACTTGAACAAGACATGACACAGTGCAGTGTTTCCTTTCAATGAGATAAAAGGCCAGCAAAAACAGACAAAAAATAAATAAAACAAAATACAGAACTCTGCCTGGAAAAGATGACCGACGTGTGTTTCACTCAGACGGTTCCAAACGTGGCTCGGCCACTGCTGACGCGTAGCGTCAAAAAAGAGACGTCCAAATTACAGACAACACAGTGACAAAGCGAACCAAACAAAGGCTTGAAGTGTTAGTTTCTAGTTGAAAACTGAAGGCTGCATGTGACCCCCAACAAGTCATTTGCAAGACCTCATTGTGGGAGCAGTGGTATACATTTATGTCACCTAAAATGGCTGTGGTACTTTGAGATAACTACTTGAGACAGCTGCCTCCAGTCTGTCTCATGCTCTTATTCACTCATCCATCTATCCATTTTCTGACTCTTATTTGGGACTGGGTCAAGATGACAACAACCACAATGCCCTGGCTCTACTGAGGAGACACTGAACCAAACCAGCTGAGAGACATAAACTCTCCAGCGACACCTTGCTTCACCGCGAGGCCTCCTCATAATAATTTATGTCCAAAACACTTCCTCTGGAAGACGTCTGGGCATCGTGACCAGATGCCCAAACTAGCATATCTGGCTCCTCCCAGTTTGAGGAACAGTGACTCTACTCTGAGCCCCTCCCAGATGACTGAATGACTTAGCTCCTCAGTCCCAAAGTGTTATGTTAGCTATCTTTCTAAGAAGATTTATACTGATAGCTTGTATTCTTGACCATTCCTTTGGTGACTGCTCATGACCATCGGTGCAGGTTGGAATGTAAACCAGCTGGTAAAGCAAAAGGTGCAGTTGTCTGCTGCCCCAGTCTGCCTGTCAATCATCCACACTTACGCAAATATGACCCCTAATGAGGACAAGTAGGAATGATCACTTCATTTACTGCTTCCTCTGGAAGACGTCTGGGCATCGTGACCAGAGATGACTTGTCGTAAATAGGCGCTATATAAATAAATTGAATTGAATTGAATTATGTACACAGAATGTTGTTTCCCGTTGTTTTGTTGAAAATGCTCTAACTACTGTCTGATGACCAGAGATGTGGATGCCAGCTCTGCACAAGGTTAAAATGAGGCTTGTTTATTTGCACTGTAAACTTTTTAGTGTTGTTTTTGAACGTGCCTCCATGTTGTTGCACTTGACAAAAGTTTTCTAAAGTAATCCCACGCCTATCTGACATCTGAGGGATCAATTTGGATGTTGATGTCTAACCCTGAACTTTATCCATAGAAATTCTTCTCCTGATTCCTTGAATTGTTAGATTAAAAAAAGAAAGAAAAAATGTCCTTGAGGAACATGCTTTTGAACATTTCGATTACTTTTCTCACACATTTGATGAAAAACTGCAAATGCTCTGCCCATCTTCACTCCCTGAAGATTTATCCTTTCATTGATACCACATTAGTAATAAGTCCAGTGGTGTGCATGGGGGGAGGGGCCCAATTGTTGAAAAACACGCTCTAAAGTGCCCTCTTGGGAGGCAAAACACATACTAAAGTGCCCTCTTAGGACGCTAAATGTGTGCTAAAGTGCCCTCCTGGTTAGCAAAATACAACTGCCATCTTGGGGGCAAAAATGTGTGCTAAACTGGTGGAAAACACACTAAACTGCCCTTTTGCTTGTTGAAACATGAAAAACTGCCCTCGTGGGTGGTAAATCGCATGCTTAAGTGCCCTCCTGGTTGACAAAAGACAACAACCCTCTTGGGTGAAGAAAACACAACCTCAGAAGACAACTAGGACCAAGAAATAGTGAAACATTACTGTTGCAATGACTTTTATATTGGGCCCTTTTTTGATCTATATCGAGCCAGAACTATATCTCACAGAACCAGTTTGGATTTGGATTATCTGGTGCTAATATGGTGTTAAAATGCACTAGAATACAGGAAATGGCATCTGCTTACTTGGAAATGTTCTGGGGGAAGACCCCCAGAACCCGTAGGGATTTATGTATTTATTTCTGTGTGTTCTTCACAGTCCAACATTGAATCTACACAAAACTGGATGCTGATCCTAACTGCAATCTAACTTCAGTAGTCTGTCTAGTTAGCCTGTTTGATGGCTATATAATGTGCCATTTGTATAACATATAAACATGTTGAAAGTGTCCTCAAAAACATGCAAAACTTAGTGCCCTCTAAGTTTCTTAAACTAGCACTAAATTACTCCCGTACCAACTTTAGTTTTAGAATGTGTTTCAGAAAAGTAGCATTATTTTAACGCATGACATCATGTTGATGAGAAGAGAACATGAAAGATCTGGCTTCTTGCTGCTTGCAAAAAAATAAATGAAAGCCCAAAGTTGCTATGATTTGTGCAACTTGGAGTTCATTCAAAAATTGCTAGTTTGGGGAAAGTTATATTAGCATACTAAATAAATATAATCTGTGGCACTGTGATGGTTTGGCAAACTGTTTAGGGCGTACCCAGACACTTTGCTCCAATAAAACCTTGTGACCCTGAATGGGAAGAAGTGGGGATGGATGGGAAATAAATATATGCCAAACGTGATTTTTCTTTTCCTTCTTTTGCAGGTGATATGGACATAACTGTTCTTTCCAAATACATCTCGGACATGAAGCGAGTGTACCCTGCTGTAGAAGGCCGCATCAAAATCAGGAGCTCAGCTTTCTCTCCAGCCAGCAGCCTTGGTTTGTTGCTGCTGAGTCTCTGCTTATCCCTGACCCTCTGAATTGCTTTGTGCACTCTGTAAACCAGGGATGAACCAAGAAGCGCAGAAAGACCTTCAGGACACGGTTTACTATCCTTCTGTCTTCGCCTGGCCGGCTATACCTATTCACTTTGTGAAAATTGTTCCTCATGAAATGGGTCCAGTCCCCCCTCCCATTCACCTTTCCACTTAATATTGTACTAAAACCAGTTGCATCAGGGCAGGGGGCAGACTTTATGTGATAATTCACACTGGAGTATCCAAGAGTCACTATTCAGAACAAGGATGACTGCTAAATTGTTGATAATAATGAGGTAACATACATTGTATGTCTAAAATCCAAGATACTATATACTGTTATACTGTTTTCTGTTGGTTATATTTTTGCTCCTTTGTACTAAAAAGTAAAGGGTTACAGTTCATCACAATGAGACATTAAATATGAGTCACCAATCAATCCAAATGTTCACATGGAAGGGGGGAAGTCTTGTTTTGAGGAATGTTTTTGTTAATTGTTTTCTGTGACCTTAGATCACGTTAAAAGGAGCCAGGATTCCTTGAGCACACACTACACCGCAGCGTTTGAGTGGAAACCTGGCATGATGATGTCTCTGTAAATACGCTCATCTCGTGCATGTGCACAAATAGGGCATTAATGTCTGCAAAGTCATTATTATGCATTTCATTATTTCCACAATCTTTTAAAATTATCTGTTTTTTTAGCTTTGTGAATGCGTTTTCCCTTATGACTGTGTGCATTTTAACACACTTCGTGGTGTAAAGACACATTGGAGATCCCTTCTTCGTTCCGCCTCCCACCTCCAGCTCTGCATTTGTAGCGGTTTCATGAAGACGCCGCATCAGATTACAGTTTCAGATTTCACAAAGTAGTGGTCCTCTTCTGTATCAGTCCACAGTAATGAGTCAAAACAAAAGTCCGGCTGCTTTCTTCAGTGAACCTTTCGTACAGCACTGAATAATAAATCACTGCTGCTCAGAGGGAGGTAACGTCAGTTTAAGGATGACGGCCTGGATCATCAGTGAAGCTTCTGGTGCTTCAGAGTTCATGATAAAGCCAGTCCAGCCAGTTTTTGCTTCTCCAAAACAAACAAACAAACAAAAAGAACATTGCTGTTTGACTTTTTACCACTTTTACTCAAATCTTAAAAATATGACTTCTCTTACACCACAAGCTGTTATTTTTAATATATTTTATTTATATGATTAAAAAACAATTACAGTTACACGAGGGGCAGACGTGTCTGGATCCATCATTTTAAGGTCTTCTTTATATTTGAACAAGTCTGAGGTGCTTTGAGGAAACACTGAGATCCAGTCCCTCAGGCCACAGCTGGAGGCGTAAATGTAAATGTGCTCTAAGCCGCAATAAAAGACCACGTATTTTCACTGTTTTTACGGTCTCTTGTCTTAACACTGCAGAGTTGGACTCACAGAAGAAGAAACAGAAGAAATTATAAGTTAGAAGAAGACAAAAAGAAAAAAAAGAGTTGCGCTTAGTTATCCAGCATCATCAGCCCTCGATGATTTTATCGTCTTTGGTTCATTTTTTCTATTCTTACATCACGAAACATAAAATGCAACACAAAGAAAAAGATATACCTATTAATGGGAATCAAGCAGATACAAAATGTTCATCTTTGAAGCTCTTTATTAAGAATGCAGTGTAAGATTTTTCTGACATGTTAGACTAAGTGTGAAGTAGTCTACTATATGTTTATTTGCATATAAAATAGGGAAGTGAGACCTGATCACAAGCTGTCATTCTAGACACGTAAAGAAACATTTTAGATGTGACCTCATGATTTTATATCTTCATCTTCTTGGACAAACAAAAGTGCATGTTAACAGCAGGGAATTATTTTGGTTCAAGGACGAGTTCATGCCGTTGTTAGCTCATGTTGACAGATCTTTCATTTTACATCCATGGAGCCAACACACAGCTCTCCTTCTGCACCTGGAGTGAAAATTTAAGAAAAAAAAATAGTCTGTTAGGGGCATTTCTGCTTACAAATACCTTTAAGTGTGCACCTGCATATAATATGGAAAATTATTGATATTTAGTTGTTTAAGTAAAGCAGCGGCATACTATTATGCTGCTATTAATAATTCATATGAATAATAATATTTCTTTCACAGTCAAAACCGTTAACTTTCAAAAGAACCCAGAATAAGACAGGAGTAAAGCAAATGATAAGCTTTATTTCTCTCTCTGACCCCATCCAGTCATTAAAATGTAAAGTCTGAATATATATGATGGACTCAGATCTACAGAGCAGCAGGTGTGGCAGTGGGCCTGACTGAACCACTGGCACCAGTTTACCTTGTTTAGCTCAGGAAAAAGTTCTTGAATAGTGATGTCCAGCAGCACGTATGTCAGCTGAGAAAGACAAAAAGAGAGAAGCAGAAAGGCTTTTCAAATACAAAAAGTCCAAAAAAAAAGAAGCAGAGTAAGAAAGAAGAATGTTCTTACTTTGTCCCTGAGTATTTAAAGACACATGCATTTGTATATAATTTACATAAAAGACTTGACTGAAACGTCTTCTTTGAATATACTTCCCATCACTGAGGACCAAATATACTTTTAAAATCAGGTGAAAACCAGAAAAGTGTGTCCTGCACCTGCTTGTTGAGAACTGGTTGCTGCAGTCCATCAAAGAGAAGCCGCACACCTTCATACTTGGCTTCTTCTCCGATACATTTCCCCAGAAAATCTATAAGTAATTTTGCATTTAGACTTCGAGATCAACATCAAATGTTTCCACACGTTCTGGTATTTGTCTTAAAAGTGAAAATGCATGGTGTAGCTTGGCCAACAAATTCCCAAACACCATCTGGAAGTCTTATATTCATACCTGGAATATAGCTCATCATCTCTTCAAATGTCCTCTTTGCTCTCCTCTGTCTATCGTGGGACGAGCGAGGTGGGCTGCTCTCACAGAAAACTGTGTCTGTACGCACAGAGAATCACATCATGACTCATCTGACAGTAGTAGTTTAACATTTGGAAAAATACATGAGCTCATTCTCTTATTTATTTTTGTTCCAAGTGTTTGATGAGTAAACCAGCGCTAGTCTGGCGCTGCCGCACACCTCTAAGCAGTGTGATGAGTGAGACCAGCCGGTGCTCCTGGACAACGTGGTTCAGTTTGTTCTGAAGGTAGAAGTCTGTGTAGGCCTCCAGGGTGTTCTTGAACAGGATTCTGCCACCCATTAGCAGATGGTGCAGCCAGTCGGGGATGTGAAAGACAACTCGACCTGTCAGCATTGAAGAGGATGAGAAAGACAAACAGCCTCTTTGAATGATGGGCCCTCGAGGGCTGAGGGGTGGACTTGACCTGATGCTAATTCATTTAGGGGAACGCAGATTTTTCTGCAAAAAACAGCAGCAATACATGTTCAATAGCAATATATTTTACACAGACACCTTCAAAGGAACACTAAGCTAGGACAAGATGGGACCTCCTGTTCAGCCTTTGTGGCGTGACGTATCCTGACATCAATCAACAATGAGACATTTCTGAGTACAGATATGCCACACACGGGATGTTTTTTTTCTCTTTTCCCCCTATTTTAGAGTAAACTCTCAAGTGTCGGCCTCCAACATGCTATTGTGTTTGAACTTCATGGAAAACACTAGTTTCCTGACAGGAAACCGTCACACCATGGTTAAAAAAAGAGATCATTTTCTTAGATAAAAAATTCCATTTATGACTTACAAGCTGCAACATGAGAGTAAGATCTGGATACGCCTACTTGTTCAGGGGGAAACATTTTTCTGATCAAACACTTCAGCTCCATGACTTTTGCTTGCAGCATTAGAGTTAGATAAGGGCTCTGATTACGTCGATAAACTTGACCGACTGGTGCTGCAAAGCATCTGTTGGCTGACTTGATGCTTACGAGGCACATAAACAAGTCCCAGTACTCCACATTAATGTTAGCATACTGATAAATGTAATGTGTCTTACAATCTCTTTTTTGAAGTAACATTGCATAACTGATAAACTCCTAGACTGTCTGCCTGTAATTATTTAGATTTCAGAAGAACATTATGCAAAGACACGCTATTAATTGAAAATAAATCAAAAGGTCGGTGTAATACAGTGAAATCATAATTATAACAGTCTTTTTCTTTTAAAATAATATTTTTTGGATTAAAGCAACTTTTTGGAATTCAGTAATAAAGTGGTTTAATGTGATTGGATCGTGAGTAAGTTGTTTCCCCACCTGGGGTGCGTTCTTATGATTGGCTGAATCAGAAATACATGTATGAATCTTGTCCTGTACATTTGCGAATCATCTTGTGCATTTGTAAATCGTTCTGTGCATTTGTGAATCTTGTTCTGTGCATATGCAAAAAGTGCTGCGCATTTGTGGCTGTTGAGACTGTTCTAACTCCATCATTGCAGGCCTTAAAACATTTGGTCACATTCAACAAATTTTGCCACCTGTTGCCACTCATGATTCTAGTCTCAAGCCTGGATAAACAGGAACATCTGTGTCAGGAAGGGCATCCAACATTACTATACCAAATTAGCACAATACGAACCGCTGTGGAAACAACGAAGATAAAAGCCCAAAGAAAGTCATTATTTCAAGTATTTAGGTAACAGCCATTAACAATAGAGGCTTTGTGTGCTCTGTGTATAATTTTATATATAGAAAGTAGTACAAGAAAACAAGCAGCTGATGTTAAGTCCTGTAAGACATCTAAAAACATTCCACGGTCTCAGTGACAGACTTAAATCTACTGGAACAGCAATGCAGCTATGAAAGCAGTGAAGAAAAGGTTCAAAACAAGATCATTATCTCTACTAGCTCAGATCAAGTGAGTGAGAAAAAGCTGGACCAACCATCAAGTCTAACAACGGTAAACATCACTGACATTACATGCTCACATGACCGGGAACACCTGAAAAGGATAGTTGGTCTTAAATCCAGTTCTCAAACAGACATGTCAGCACAAAGCATTTTTGCAAAACCCACACCAGAATTTCACAGAAATGGGAAAATAGACTACACCAAGTATAAGAATAAGGTACAGGTAAAGTACAGATCCAAGACATATGGATGATCTGTGCAGCAGCACGGTGAAAAGACACTTGGCCACCAAAAGGACATAAATATAAAAATGCAATAAGCTGAAGCATGTGCCAAAGCATGTGACTCAGAACAGCGACATAAGGCAGGAGAGCCAGATAGCTCCTGCGAAACAGAAAAACTGCTCATAGAGCGTGACAAAGATAAATGGCAGTGAAACAAATGAACAGGCATTTGCAGACGTCGATGTAGGTTCACAGCTGCAAGGTATCATGTTCATAGGATACTGGAGTCACAGCTAATAGCATCTTGGCATGTCTTTTCTAAAGACTGTTTAAAAATGTTGAACTGACACAAGCCACATGCTCACTCTCAGGTCGTCTAGGAGAGAAACGAGACAAGCCTGCAGGAATATGGACAGTAAGATTTTTCTTTTTGACCTTATGGAGATGGCAGAACTTACCATTTTAGGACTCGAAGCTTGATTTGCAATTAACTTTGCAAAGACAGTCCTATCAGTAGAGAGCGCCAGCATCATTTTCTAAAATTTCTGATGTATTTAAAGGTAGAAGATTATTTTCAGGAGAATGCAACATAGATGATCCAGCTGCTGTATGACAGATGATTCCTTTCTTCTCACCTTAAACAGCTCGCTGCACTAAAGAGACTGAACACACTGAATGCGTAAATAGGCTGATCCCCATATCATAAGGCTAAAAGTGTGCCCAGAGGTTCTAAATCAAGCTATTTAAAGCTAAATTAACTGTTTGCATCACTGCCAAAGCTCCATTTTTCAGTGCCGCGTACGCAACCTCTGGCTACATCATTGACATTGAGGGAAAACCATCCTCGTGGCTGAAACACTCTTGAAAAATGTATGAATGGGGATGGGGAAGTCCACCCAGCTCCATTTAGGATCACCAAGAAAAGAAAAAAAGAAATAAAGAAAACAATTTATGCAACCCTGACAACATGATATAGATCAACACCAGACCTGTGTGCACTGAGAGGAGCAAGCAAAGAGGGGGAGACAGAACTTTATGACCTGGTATTGAAAAGGTTATCATAGCCAGGAAAGACATGCTTCAGACCCAAAACAGAGCCTCATCTCCCATCAGATCCCAGAACACCAGACTGTTGTGTCTGATATGTTCAAAAGGAACACAGAGAACTAGCAGTTAACTGCTACAATCACAACTGAAAGACTACACTCAACCACCATATGATTATTTGTAGGAAAGACCGTCTTTGCTTGATTATAGAGTTAGAGCCAGTTATCTTGGACAATGAACCACAGTACAGCTCACAGGATGAAGAGCTCCAGAAAAATAACATTTTCTTTTTTAAAATATTCTTCGGCACATCCACTACCCTATAGGAAAGAAAACATACTTGTCTGTCTGCTCTTGGGCTGGCTGAAACGACAGCAGGAGCTGCTAAATCCATGCCTGACAAAGCTTAAGGACGGGGAACAGATGCACGAAGAGACTACCCACCATGCAGCAGGGAGGCAGCGATACCAACAGGAGAAAGGACTGTGGAAAGCTGCTGTTGTTAGCTCGACTGATCGATCGATCGTATCTAATCTGCACCAGATAAAAACAAACTTTTCAGCACAATAGATGTCAGCTCGTTAACACAAAAGTCCACCTCATTTACAGACAATCGCTGCACAGCAAAAATATGTGATAAACTGAGTCAGAAAGGGACACTTACTGCTGGAAATGTTAGTGTTGTGACTCATGTTGGGAAAGTATTTACAATTTTATGATACTCAGCATTACCAATTAACCAAGTTGAACTGAATTGCTGTTCAGTGTTGCACTAATGTACGTACATTTTTAGAAAGGATATTATCTGACCTTGCGCTGGAGGAGCACAATGATCATATTTGGCTGATGTTAGCGTCAGTGACATAACAGACTTTACAAATGAGATGTTTCAGAAGGTTCAGGAGCACTTTTCTGTGAGAAAGAATAAGTGTGGGCACTGGCCTTTTTAACTCTGCGTAAATCATTCAGTGAGTCGAGGGGAAATATTTCTAGGCGATTCTCAAAAAACAATAGACATTTTTCTAATCCAGGGGAGGCCAGTGACTCACTGCAGAGAGAAGGAACAATGAACAATAGTACTTCTCGGTAAAATGAGAATAAACTTCCTCAGCAGGCAGGACAAAAAGTTTTTTAGGTCACAATATGTAAGTTTTGGAAAATCTCAAGACCAAATAAAGCGTTCAGCAAATCATGGGCAGCTCTCAGGTAAACGTGCAGAGGAGCATGACATTTCCAGATGGCTGATTCACATCCATTCATATCCCACTGAAATAAGCAAATGAAAATGACAATTACACCCTTACTGATGAACTTTTGTTTTAAATTGGTTTATAGCTACTTTACCCAAAAACATTAAAAGCTATAATTAGCTTTTTTTTCTCCCCAACCTAATTAAATTACAGAGGAATCTGTTCCTGTGATTATTGACTTCCAATTTTCCATAAAACTGCTGTTGTCATGTCGTGCCTGCTCCTCTTCCGCCACCACGATCAGATGATTACCAGTCCCGACATTACATCTCCCAGAATCCCTCAGCTCACGCCACCATGGACTGCACCTGTGCCTCATTACCCTCATGTGTTTCACCTGTGTCCTGCCTCCTTGTGTATTCTTGTTTTGTTTGTGCCTCTTTGTGAATTAGTCTACACCAAACTTATCTTTATCTCAGTCTCTGTCTCTACGTACAGCGATCTCTTTATTAAACCTTTTCAGAGCTCTGGTCTGATGTGTCCCAAGTAATTAACAGAGTTCGCTTTATCTGCAGATGGCAGCTTTTACAAACCCGATTCCAAAACAGTCGAGACACTGTTAACTGAATTTGGATAACTGGGAACAGGTCAGAAACATGATTGGGTATGAAAGGGGCATTTCAAAGAGGCAGAACCTCTGAAATGCAAAAAAGGGTCAACAATCTGGGAAACAATAGTGGGTTAATTTTAGAAAGATGTTCCTTAATGAAAAAAAATAATAATAATACTGCAATATTATTGACCGTGATGAAAAAGACTTTGAAGATCCCACCATCTACAATACATAATATCAAAGCTGCATCAGCTATAGAAGAAGAAGCCACATATGAGCACCATCCAGGAACACTGCTGTCTTCTCTGGGCTCATTTAAAATGATCTGAGGAAAAATGGTCAGATGAATCAAAATCAGACTTTTTTCCTTTCTTTTTGGAAACCATGGACACTGTGTCCTGCAGACTAAAGAGGAGAGGGACCATCCAGCTTATCAGCAGACAGTTCAAAAGCATATCTGATGGTATGGGGTCGTATAAGTGCCGACGACGTGGGCAGCTTACACATTTGGAAAGGCTCCATCAATGTTGAAGAGTGCAGAGATGCTTTAGAGCAACATATGCTCCCATCCAGACACAACTCTTTCAGGGAAGGCCGTGCATATTACATTGCATTGCATTCAGTTTTTATTCACATTTCACCCAGCGTCCCAACTTTTTGGGGAAACGGAGTAGTACTTTATCACACTGTGATTTATGATGACAGTGATATATACATCTAGGTGGGGTATATAAGGTTAGATTTAAAATAAGTAAAACAGATTTCACTTACCCACATACATCAGGTAGTCGTACACGCCTTCGACAGTGATCATTTCCATGAAGTAGTTCTGATTGTGTCTCTTCTCTGTCATCTCTGATCGGTTGGCATTGTTTTTGAAGATGTCATTGAAGAGCTGAAAAAGAGGGACTAATCAATCAGAAACAATCTGAAATTGAAAAAAAAATGGAAAAAACAATGAAACTTCAGGGCCAACTTTTGGACTTGTTGGAATCATTAAAAATGAAGTAATTTCATGAGAAAAAAATTATTTTTATTATTTTTATTATATAAGTCACAATTTTACAAGAAAAAGGTCATGACGTGTTAAAAGAAAAAGGGACTTCACCTTGTTAAGTCATATCTCAGTCAAATGTAATGATGTGCAACTCTCATAAACACAATAGAACAAAGAATGTTGAAACAAGACATTTTACCATTTCATGGAAAATATCAGCTCATTTTGATTTTGATGGCAGCAACACATCTCAAAAAAGTTGTAACTTTGTCTTTCAACAACTATTTATAAACATCTGGGAAGTGAGAAGAGCGGTTTATGGAATTTTAATAAAGGAATGTTCATTCATTCTTGTCTGATGCAGGAATCCATCTGGGCCATGTTGCCAGATTTTTATGATCCTACAAATATTTTTCTATCTGTGAAATGTTTAAAACCTCTATGTACTGTTCAGCATTGATGGAGCCTTTCCACCTGTGGACTGGTGAACCTCTGGTCATCTCTACATCTGATAGGCTGTGCCTCTCTGAACTGTTCCTTTCATCAGTCATCTTTTAATTCCAGTTAACTTAATCTGTCAAATGCTCCTTTGTTTCTGATTTGAGCCATTTACTTTTTCAGCCTTTTGAGTTCACATTTTCCATGAAATGGTAAAATGTCTGTTTCAACATCTGACATGTCCTTTATGTTCTATTGGGAATAACATCTGGGTTCATGAGGTCTGAAAATCATTCTGTTTTTATTTACATTTTAACACAGCGTCCCAACTTTTTGGGAATTGTTGTTTTAAAAAGCTGCAGGTAAAATGGTCACTGTTAATTACAGCTAATTTATGGAAAACTGGACTTTAAGGCCCTGCTGAATGAAAACGAGAGTTGTCAGGTTCTGGGGACAAGGAGGATCTGTAGAGAATAGAGAAGGAACTGAAGGTGAGACTGAGGAGGTGTAAAGAGCAGCAAAACAACATCAGACATGTGAGGAGGATGAAGCAGATCATTGGAATTAGTCTATCTATGTATCTGTCTATGTAATCTGACTGTAAAGCTGCTTTTATATTCAATTTATTTATTTTTCAAGTCATACTAAAATTCCCTAACAATCTATTAAACTTCAAACTTTAAAGGGTTCAATTCTAGCACAGGAGGACATAAAATGGCTTTTACTGTGATGGCGTTTAGCAGGCAAAATCAGTGTCTTTACTCTGAAAACATGCGATAAGCTTTGATATGAGTTTTTAGATGACTCATGCAAAAGATAAAAGATTTGCAATATCTGAGCTTTCACGTGGAGAAAGAAACACATGGTGAAAATGATTAAATCTGGACAGGCAACCTTTTTATCATTTTCGGAGGTGGGGCTCAGGATAGTGAGCTCGGGGCGGCTGGGTTTGGGTTTGGGAGATTCGCAGGAGTTGAAGAAGGACTGGATGAAAGGCTCCAGATGCTGACCTTTCTGAGCAGAGAAAAAGCACAAGACAAATGTTTATTTGTTTATGGGAGCATTAACGATCTTAAAGATTTCAAAAGTGGGAAAAAAAAAAGTACTGAACAGGATGGGATGACATCGTCAAAAAACCACAAACACAAATACACCACAATGAATGCGATTCTTACCTCTTTTATAAGTTTGCTGGGTACTGACTTAATGATTTTTCCTGTAAAACATAAACACCTAAACTCAGTGATGTTTTTTTTTTTTGTCTCCGTTCCACAAACATTTCTATCTTTTCACTGTGACCCAAGGTCTTCCTGGTCAAACATTATCACAGTGTGTCTGACACCTCCTGCTGTTCAAACATAATTTATTTTACTGCCTTTGTCACATTCACAGGAAGCAGCTGACTCATACTGTACCAAGATTCACATCAGGTAACATCTTGTCCAGAAACTGAGACTCCATGCTGTGAGGAGACAGGAAGTCAGCCAGGAGCTGGCTGTTGCTGAGCTCAGGGTGCTGCAGAAGTTTCTACGAGGAAAACAGATGAATACATGTGCTATGAGATGTGTTTTAATAGTTTATCATTCAGGAACTTTGTATCAGTAGGTACAGCATGTTACTCAGGTTGCCTTGAGGACAGATGTTTTATTTATTGTTGGAGCTGCTGTTTTTTATTTCACATTTTGAGGCCTTTAATTAATTTCTTTGATCGATGCTGACCATTTTCCTCGAATAACTACGAGGTTAGACAGTAGTTTTAACTAAACATGGTTCAGTCAAGTCATCAATAAAAGACAAAACTGAACCGTTCTGATCAGCGGGTGCATGAAAACCTTTTAGCAAATTAAGGTTTGATAAATAGTAGACTGAGTCAAGATGGTTTATCAAACTTAAAGAGAAAAGTTTTGAGCAATGTGCCTCCTAAGAAACAGAGCAAAATGTCAGCTTTTCTTTTTTTTTTCACTTCTGAGGGGCTTTAGAGTTTTCATCAGAAATGACCACAACCCTCTAACATTTTCTTTTTTTTTAAAGATTTGCTCATGTAAATAACTGGCCCTAAAGCCTGGTGATCTGGACAATGTTAATATCTGGACAACTTGTTCATAATGTTTACTTCTAAAAATGATAGTAAGATTCTCAATTTATTATTATTATCAACAGAAACATAACATTTACGGAATAAAAAAAGATCACTTTGCTATCTTTCCTTTTCCAGCCCCACAACTGTGGAGTGACTAGACATGCCCAGACTGTCCTCTTCAATGGACTCTAGGAACTAAAACAGATTTTACAAATGATGCTTGAAGAGCGTTTCAGACCCATGTACCCCCCCATCAAATGGATTTTCCGATCTTAGGTGGGTACTGAAAGAAAATCAAAATTAGAGCAGAAGCATAGATATGAGTCTTGTCACCTGTAGGTACTCCTGGAATTCCTCCCGCTTGGACGTTAGAAACTCATAATTCTTGGGACCGATTATTCTCTTTGAGGGCAACTGCGCATCGGGGAATGAGCCTACAGAGAGTGCAGCAAAAATAATTAAAAGTACAAGCTCTTTTTTTTATTTTTTTACAGAAATATTTGATCTTAATGCTCATTAGTCTCTTAATGATGTAACAATAACATTGGACCTCTAAAATATAAGGCTATTTGGGGATAATGGCCAGGGAAGTCTCTGGAAATTATCAAAACTAATTTCATGGAAAATTTCCTCCCTGATAAAATAATTGAGCAACAGTGCTCAAGCTCTCGCACACAAACTGCAGTAACATTAAGCAGGAAACCTACCATGAAAATCAGTGAGCTTCGATTCAAGGACATAAAACTCCAGATATCGTCTGTACACAGACCAGTGTTCAGTCTCATGTCCCACTGCAGGAAAAGAAACATCAAAACTTAATGACTACGCTGTTTGTGGTTCCAAGCTTCAGTGAGCGGGAAAAACTTTATCGTTCATGCAGATCTGGTAAATATAAACGTGAAGAGGCAAACCTTTCACTTTATGTTTTAATCTTTTTTATTGCAGTCAAACTAAACAAGAGGACAGTCGCTCAAACAGAAAAGAAACAGGCATATACATTAAACAAGACAATTAGCTGAAAACAGAATATATATGCATGTGTGAATGCAGACATACATATTCTGGAGGGGACGCTCCATTCACAAACATTTGCAGCTTTTGATGCCTCTAGTTATACGTCAGCCAGTTAGGTTGCAGCTGGGCAAAAAACTCTAGCCAATGAAATCATAGGAGGTGGGTCTACAGCGGCTTGTCTATGACACAATAGCGGTTATCAGAGAAGCCGACTACCGTGGAGTGACAACCAGGTCACCGTTCATTCAGATCACTGGTTACTTTTGCATAGATCATAGCTCTAGCCAATGAAATCGTAGGAGGCGGGTCTATAGCAGCTCATATTCGTCTATGATCATTTCTCACATGACAGAAAAATGGAGTAAAAAATAGTAATAATGGTGTTTTTGGTCACACAGAGACACAAGTTTTAGAATTAAAGCTTGGAAGTGGGGGAATACGTTATGACTGCGTTTGTGTGGAAATACGTTAAAGCCTACATAGCATATATTAAAATGTTAAGCACTTTTCAACCCTTCTGACAAGCTAAAATATAAGCAATATTGTTGCAGATTTTTCACAAAAAACCAACGTGTTAAAAAACCAGATACTTTTTCGAAAAGTAAGAAGCTGATGAAGCTGACAAGTGACCAGTGTTTAAAAGTTTTGAAAGTTGTTGTGTTAAGTCTATAAAAATGCACATCCCAGTGAATCATTTAAACTTTTTTCTGTTTTCAGAATCACACAGACTGAGCAGTCGTGTTTGAATGTTACAAACTGAGTTAATAAACTGAACTTGGAAATAGTTTTAAGTTGTTGCAGATGTTAGCTCATTTTATTAATCTGTTTTCATAATCAGGTGATTGTATGCAGAATGCTGGCGCCACCAACTCATTCAGCGGCAACAATAATGGCAATGAACTAACTTGGTTGTTGGTTCATTACCAGCTTGGTATTACAATAATAATAATGCAGCCCTAATACAGACATGTAAATATGTACACCTACCTACGGATAAATATACGTTTATTCCTACTTTTAGACACTATGCAAATAATATAGTTTTTTTTGGCAAACAGTACATTTTAATATTCCAAGCTTGACAGCATGACATTAACTTGATTTGCCATATTAAGGAGGACTGCACAATAAAACCTCAAATCAATATCACAATTAACTGAAAGTTTCACCTCGATTACAATTATCGAACAGTTATTTTATTTTGTTTTATTTTTTTAGGTTTGTGCTGTAAATATGATTTTAAAATAAGTGGTGGATGAACTCACACAGTGGAGAATATAAAGAATTCAATGCAGGTTCATGTCGCTTATTAGTTCTGAATATTTGTTTCAATGCTTTTCAATAAACTGCCAAGCCTTCACATTAGGGAGAAATATCACCACAAAAGTATCTGTTTATGTTCATAGTTTCATGTTTGGGATACTTCTATATGTCATAAAATTAAATTCCCAAGTAGTACAAGGGACCCGACTCAATTTGATTCACCAAAAGTAAGAAGTTATCTTGAAAATATCTCTTTAATTGCACATTCAATTCATCCACTATCGTCTGCCAGGTGCTCTGGTGCCCTTGTGAAGGTTTCAGGAACCCTGGTGGCAAATGATCAGCGAGCCAGCAGATTCACAACAAGGTTGTGTTCCAATATCCATACTTCCCATACCTACCACACTCAGTCTGAGTACGTAGGGTGTTCCAATTACGACTGCGACAAAAATAAGTGTACTGAAAGGACCCAGATGGTGAACCCAAAACGGCCAAAATGCTGAGTGCAGAACTATGTATACTTTTCGTACTTCACGCCATCTTAGCTACGTTACGGAAGAGGCGGAGCCAGGCGGATCCAAGTCAGCTTGAAAAAATAAAAGAGAGAAAGCTACCGTAACTGCAACAATGGCAACTGCATCAGCTACAGATCCAGAAACTTAAAGATGTAAATTTTTGTGGTTTTACATTTTAATAATTTGGACAGGTGATGAGCCAAGGCAGCGATCGTGATGTAACTTCCGGTAAGTGGACCACTGGGTATGCGATTTAGAACACTTGCTGTACTTTCTGCACTTTCTAAGTGTGGAGTGTACTACATTTCCATGTATTCATTGAAGTATGGATATTGGAACACAGCCCAAGACTCTTTATTTGCAGGACTTTTCAGTGCACACAAAGTCCAGACTACTGGTCCAGTAGTCTTTTTCCTCAGAGCCAACTGCTGTTTAAATAGAGGGAAGTTGATTGGCACATGCAGCACAGGTGTGCCAATCAGTTCCTCTCAGCTTCACCTCTCCTTTGCAGCCGAGCAGAACCACACCCCGCCACCACATGGCTATATTCTCTTTTCTTAATGTATTAGGTATTTGGAATTAGGCTTGGTGAAACATACGCAACACACATCCTCTTCCAAGTCTGAATCAGCGAATGTGTGATCGACCTCACAGTCCGCTTAAAGCAACCATGAACCCACACGTTCCAGAACTGACTTGCAAGAGCAAAGAAATCCAATTAAACTGCAATTCTGCTTAAAATTTTACTGAAAAGGCCAACAAAGCTTATGCTAATGCAGCACACAGCAAGGGATAATAGCTTGAGAGTAGATCTACACAGGCTTACCTGCTTTTCGGTCGTTGCGTTCCACGTCAATACAGAAGACAGGAATTCTCTCCCTCTTTACATCATCATCGTAGAAATCGATGTATGGGATCACGATATTCCAGGCTGAGAGGTTTCGTGGGGTGCTAGGAGTGGAAGCTGCTTCCATGGGGGAGTCATCCTCCAGCACCATCATGGCTTCTTCCACCTTGAATGGAATAAAGTGAAAGGTTCAGGTGAGTTAATATTTTCTCGGTTTGGTATTTTTCCCTTTTTTTTCATATTAAATGATAACATACCATCAGACACAAAAGGGGGGAGTGAAATAGACTACAAAATTACAACAAAAAGGCCCAGAAGAATTAGTGCATGTATAAATATTCTACCCTTTCTCCTTTTAAAATGCATTTATTTAATACAAACAGCAGGTAAAATAAGTACCTCATGTAATCTTGAACATGTCACCATTTTTCTAAAGGTGCTATTGTCATTTCAACAGATGTTGGTAACAACCCATGTAATCTACATATGCAAAGATAAAAGCATGTAAGCCTCCTGTATGAAGAAACTAGTTACTCAGATATGATCTTGGTTCATTCTTCCACACAAACAGTCTTTAAAACGCGAAGGTTCCATGAATCCCATCTATGAACTCTGATCTTTGGGTCTTTCCATAGATTTTCAATTGGATTCAAGTGAGGTGACTGGCTGGGCCATTCTAGCAGCTTAATTCTCTTTCTCTGAAACCAACTAAGAGTTTCCTGTGTGCTTTGGGTCTCTGTCTTTCTGAAATTCATCATCCTGTAAGATGTCATGATCTTCCCAGCTCCAAACCTTGATGCTGCTATAGTGTTTTGAGGGGTGATTATGCTGCATATGTTACACATTATGGTATCCAAAGGGTTCAATTTTGTCTGGTCATCTGACCAGACTATATTCTCCCGCTATTTAAGAGATTTGTCCAAATGTTGAGCAGCAAACTTTAAACAAGCTTCAACATCCTTTTCCTTCCACAATGGAGTCCTGCGTGGGAAGCATGTACAGTCCGTGGTAGATGAGTGCACTACATATTGTTTTCTGCTACGTCCAAGTCATTCTGAAGCTCCCCACACACATTCTTTGGCTCTTGGACAACTCTTTTGATAATTCTATTCACTCCTCTGTCAGAAATCTTCCCAGGAGCACCAGTTCATGGCCACCCTATGGTGAAATTACCTTCTTCCCACTTCTAGATTATGGTCCCAACAACGCACACTGGAACATTCAGACGCTTAGAAATCCCTTTAACCACTGTCTGCATATATTTATGGATAGTGCCAAAACCTGGCAAGAACCCTTAAATGTTGTACATATGTGCAATTTTATCTTGCACATAATGCACATCTTCTGCATAAGTGTGAGTGAGAGTGTGTTGGAGCACCTTCGTAATAAGACATCTTTATCAGTTGGGACTGAACCACCAGACATTAACTTGCACTAACAAGCGGCAGGACTGATTTCTAATTACTTTCTGATTTCAGGAGTCTTGGATTTCAATGCCTTTTTGCACCTCAATTTCTTCATGCGTTCAAGACAGACAGACAGACAGACACACAGATAGATGAACCAGTATACATGCATTAAGCATGTTTTACAGCTTCTCATCATTTCAATACTCGTGTTGGCTGACAACAACTACAATCTTCACTTGAATTTGTTCAAAACACATGAATAAACTTCCAGCTCACACGCACACATATGTGGAAACAAAGCGTTGGGATCAGTTTTAAGCTTAAAAAAATAACATGTCGCAATCTCAATTCTCCAAAGGACTTTAGTTATCTATAGCATCATCCAATATTCCTTAATTCTGAACATTTTCCCAGGCCCTGTTCCCTAGGCCACCACTGTAAATCACTGAAAGAATGCTGTTCACAGAAAAAAAAAAAAAAGGTTCCCTTTTCACTAGATACATGCTCCTTCATAGCTAATAAAGATTAATTTTAGTTTCAGCTGGCTAAAGTCCATTCCACCAAATATATGGTCTGACTCCAAATGTACTTTATTAATTTTTCCCGAAGTAATGTTTTCTTTTGTTTTTTCTGGCCTCCCTTCTATGCAATCCTGCTTTGCGGAAGATACTGGCACGACTGTGGGGTCATAATGGAGGACCCAGTAGCAGGAGTGCAGGCAGGAGGAATATGCCGAAAAGTTCTTTATTTTCCAGACTGAGTAGACAAAATCACAAGGCAGGAAGACAAAGAACAAAGAGTACAGACCAGCAAGGACAGGACAGCATATAGAGGCAGGAGCTGACGAGACACGCCAGGATCAGGAATGTCAAACACAAAACAGCACGACAAAGACAGACCTTCAAAATAAAACAGGAAGCCAGGACAAAAGTAACAGAACGGGACAAAGGGGCAAGAAAACAAGCACTGAAGAAAAAAAACAAAACAGATCCAACTAAACAATAAAACAAACACCAAACAAAATCTAAATCATGACAGATACAGCTTGAAAGTATATCTATTTAATGGCAGTCACTGTTAAGAGCCTGGTACCTCACAGTTACCTTTGACCTCTACACTATCTTTCTAATTAATGTCCTTCTTGCATGGCCAGTGAGCTTTGGTGGTTTTTGGTGGATATAATCTCCCCAGTGTGTCTTCAGTGTGTCCCAGGGCCTCCTCCCGGTTGGATGTGCCCAGAAAACCTTTCCAGGGAGGTGTCCAGAAAGCATCCTCACCAGATATCCAAACCACCTCAACTGGCTCCTCTTGATGTGGAAGAGCAGCAACTCTACTCATCCCCAGGACGGCTGAGCTTCCCACCCCATCTCCAAGGGAAAGTCCAGCCATCCTGTGGAGAAACCTCATCTCAGCCACTTGTGTCTGTGCCCACAGTTCATGACCATAGCTGAGGGTAGGAACAAAGACTGATCGGTAAACAGCATCTTGCCTTTTGGCTAAACTCTCTTTTCCACAACGGATCAGAACGGAGTTCACATTACTGCAGGCGCCACACAGATCTGCCTGTCAATCTGCTGCTCCATTCTTCCCTCATACATGAACAAGACCCGAAGACACTTAAATCCCTCTACTGGAGGCAGAACCTCACTCCCAACCTGGAGAGGACATTCTACCCTTGTCTAAGTGACATGTGGAGGTGCTGATTCTCATCCCTGCCGCTTAAGACTTAGCTGCAAAGCTCTCAAATTACAGCTGAAGATCTTCACTCAATGAAGCCAAAAGGACCACGTCATCTGCAAATAGCTGGGACGAACTCCTCTGGTCAGAACCCCACCCACACCCCCCACCACATGATCAGAATTAGTGACAAAGGGCAGCCCTGACATATTCCCACTTTCACTGGAAATTAATCTGACATACAATCAGCAATGCAAACCAAACTCTCACTCCATTCTGTACAGAGACTGGATAGCCCATAGCAACAAACGCAGGATCCCAAAATTCCACTCCCAACAAGTCCACACCCTCCAGCACCCCTGTCTAGACCTAACCAGGGATGCTGAGGAGTGTGATTCCTCTTTAATTGGAACACACCCTCCGGCCCCCCTTCTTAAATAGGGGGACCATCACAACAGTCTGCCAATCCAGAGGTACTTCTGCCGATGTCCATGCAATGTTGCAGAGACGTGTCAACTAAGAGAGGCCCACGACATCCACAGCCTTGAGGGTGGGTCTCATCCATCCCTGAAGCTTTGCCCTTTCTTGGCAAATTTGTAATGGTGCCATATCCTTTTATAATAATGTCTTTAATGATGCTCTGAGGGATAATTGGAGTTTTTCATGGAATTTACCAAGACATTTTCATTTAATCTACACAATGTAATGAAACAAAACAAGAAAAAACCCCAAGGGGAGGTGAATACTTTTTCAAGGAACTGCAAGACACTACAAAGTAAAAAAAAAGGTCACGTGCAGGACGTCAGATAGCTCAGGTGGCTGAGCGGTTCTCCATGTACGGATGAAGTGCATTTAGGTCCAGCTGGTTCTCCAAAACTGCACATTCACTCTTTATAGTGATGTGGATGTCTTAACACAAGACCTGCGATATCAAAACAGAGAACTCAGGAGTTCAAATAGGGAAGGCTGGGTTTTTTTTGTTGTTTTGGATGTGTGTGTGTGTGTGTGTGTGTGTGTTGCTCTTCTTCTTTTTTTTTTTACTCACAAATGCCCCCATGTGGTCATGAATTAGTTAAAGGAGTGCTTCAGTTTGTAATATGTTTAAGTTGGCTTAAGAAATGAAAATCTGAATTTTCCTGATTTTTTAAAAATAATTTGTAAAACCTACATATTGTACAAGCAAACATTTGAAAGCAAGAATCTAATCATCCAGTCAGCATTAAACAGAAGAAAGGGAAAAAAAAAACAGCTAAGATCTAAAAAGACTAAGATTATTTCTAGTCTCACCACATCATCTTCTCCTTCTACCAGCCCATACGAGGGCAGCATGGCTCCCTCCATGGTGGTGCTCTTGAACACTCCTTTGATCTTACTGCCGATGCGGCTGATCCCAAAGGACTCGCCCCGCTTTGACGTGTTCCTGCAGTTTAAACAGGAAGGACATTGAACGATGACTGATGAAGGGGATGATGCATGGCTTTAGCAAAGTGCATGCAGCTTCAGAAGAGTGATGAGAAAGGAGCCATAGAGGAGAAGCAGCAGCAGCACTGGTGGCATGAATGAACATGGGAAGGGAAAAGCCAGTTAAACCCAAATTACATGTCACTTCACAGTCACCTTACAATGACAAAAGCTTGGGATGCTGGTAAAGCACTGCTAGGCCAAAAGACAAAACAGCACAAAGCAGTAAGTGCATATTTTATGAACTAATACCTCTTTTTAAGGGATTCACTCATTTTAATGACTGCTAAAATGTTGCATGATCAGTTACCAGTCAACCACAAAAGGCACACAACATCACAGGTGTGATGTCAGTGTGAGTGCCTATTAGATTAAGAGACATAAAAGTCACCACTTGGTCCACATTGATGTTCAATGCACAAAAACGCACAACATATATAAGTCAAAAGACTTTCAAAAATATCAGCTTTAACCACAGATGAGGCAGGGCAAAATAAAGAAAATTAAAAACATCTATCCATGCATTTGGCCTACCATGCAGATATCTGAGTGGGGTCACACGAGGAAAACGGACATGATGACATCACACTGTGTTGCAACACAC
Source organism: Arrhamphus sclerolepis (assembly GCA_037176975.1). NCBI lineage: Eukaryota > Metazoa > Chordata > Actinopteri > Beloniformes > Hemiramphidae > Arrhamphus > Arrhamphus sclerolepis. Next base: position 7,146,051 of record JBAMYA010000015.1, on the reverse strand, counting down.
AGATGGACCCTGACTTACTTGGGCGATGAGTGGCGGTGGGATAGCGAGCCGTATGGGAAGTTTGTGAACGTGGACTGGGCATGAAGGGAGTTAAAGGATGATGGTGAAGAACTGCCAGAGGCGGTGAAGAGTGAGGACAGGGACTCGGGGCTCCAGTCCCAGGAACTATAAGCAGAACAGGGTCACATCCCCGTGGGCAAGTGGAGGGAGAGGACCGTGGATCATATCAGGGCAGGCAGTATGGTAGTCAGGGAATCAGAATGGACATACAATCACATATATGGCATGGTGGTGGTCGTTCATAGATGGAGTCACAGGCACACAAACGTGCAGAGTTGAGAGGGTTTCTCAGTCGCAGATGTTAGGGAGTTAAGGCTTGAAGAGGGACGGTTTTCACCAACATAAATCCATGAATGCTCCTTTAAAGCCATCACTGTCTATTTTCTTGGGCATAATCAATACCACATTGGAAACTGCCTTCATAACAAGACCAAATGAAAAAAACGGAAGCATAAAATCACCATACACCCCTATTTTGGTTTTTTATTTGTTTTGCTACTCTAAACATTTGCAATGAATTTTCAGTTTGCGAAGAAAACATGAAAAGTAAAGCTTGATAATCAGTCATCTGCAAAAGTTTCTACCCCCCCTTTTAATCCTGTTTTTTTAATGTGTGTAAAACATAGTAATAATAATCTGATCAAACCCACACAACTTCTGACAAACACCAACATGTAACAAGTATGAGGCTAAAAATACAAAAATATAATGTGGTTAATGCTAAATACCTCTTTACTGTTTCCACAGGACTTCAGGAAGAAAATTGCAGCCAGATGCTGTTTATCATCAGCCCTTAATGAATCAGCGGGTGTACAGACCTCTATTTAAAATATAATTTAAAAAAAAATTTTTTAAAAAGCCATTTTGGCAGGTTGCTGGTCTACAGTTTTGAAATATGTGTTAACACAATGCCAAGAGGGAAAGACATAAGAAGTGTTATTTACAGAAGCAGTTGTTGTACATAAACCCGGAAAGAGTTAAAATAAATAAATAAAAACATCACCAAACAATTCTACAATTAAGATTGATTATTCACAAGTGGGAGGCATTCAGGACAGCTCCCAATCTTCAGAGGAGTGGACAAAAAAGATGAAACTGTCGTGGAATAAAAGTTATATGTATTTGTTTGTCTGAGGTTGTGTTTGCTTAATGCCAAGACCCACTATGATCATATCCTTTTTATTCTCTTTTTACGCATATGTATACACGTGCACACAGATAAAAAAAAAAAAAAACAGAACTAAAAGAGAGTATTTACTTTTGCACATGACTATTTAATTAATGTTAACTCTTGCTATGGATAGCATGATTAAGGTAATTTTTCTCTATCTTCTATTATATCAAACACTTATTATTAATATAGTTCTTATTCAAATATGAACCCTGATTGGAGTGGATGTGGGTGAATTTGTTAAAAAGGCAGTACATCGCCCACTTATGGGCAAGAATGAGATCTCTTCTGTACCTTGCGTGCAGCCCTGCTAAGCCAGCCACTGTTTTGATCAGCACACCGATGCCTTATACTCACCGAATGTCATCCAAACTGAGGCTATTTCTGGAACAATATGCACAAGGTGTTAGTGTAAGGGCGCCATGGCCACCTACGCACCACACTCCACGAAGGAAACATAGGTCGCTCCCGGATCTCACGCAAGTTTACTTCCTATTTCAGTTTCACTATTTAGGCTGGTATTATTTATTGTTGCTAATTGAAGGCTTGTTTAAGACTGTTCAGGCTTAACTTAAAGAGAAATCACTGAAAGTCATGCTCCCTTTACACCGCAAAGCTCGATGGGAATGAAAAAAAGTAGTGAACCTTAAAAAAAATTATCAAAAGTTAGAAGTTCATTCTGAAGTTTTCGTTCTAAATTTTAAACATTGAGCTGGATTTGGAAGAAAACACATTAAATTAAATTGGTGTGTGAATAATTTCATGTTTTTATATCTTTTTTTTTTTTTAAATATCAGGATATTATTACACAATGCCTTTATTTTATTGGACAAAAACACAAGGTTTGTAAAGCAAAACCTACCTGCTCATCTTTGAATTCCTGGCAGGAGACTCTGCTCCCCTCAGGAGCTGGCGAAAGTACTGCAGACAGACAGGAAGAGTAAATGTTAGACGAGTAGAAGTTGCATTTCAAATAAATACTCTGGTACAATAGATGACGTAAAGAAATACTCTACCCCTCAAATGTTTTAGAACAACCCAATTCTTTCAGTTCAAGTCCAATGAAAAGCTCAAAATGGTATAAAGGTGACTTCCAGAGGTTAAAATAAAAACCTTGAGGTTATCCAAAACTGAAAAATAATGTATATTTCAGTATCATACAAAAAAATGCCTTTTTCAGGGAACAAAGAAAAAAACTAACCAATGAAAAATATGTATGGGAACTAACTGAATGTGTGTTCAGCTGTTGTAGCTGTGAAAGGTCAACAGTTGGTTTATAAATTGATTCCATGATTTATTTTTGCCTCCAGTTGTTTATTCCATCTATGCTTTCATTTCAGAGAACAAGGAGACATTAATCTGCATAATTTTCAACAAAAAAAAGAGGAAAAGTTTGGGAGTTCTAAAACGTTTGATCGGTAGTGTATGCTGCTTCTTAAGACCTCTTTGTACTATTTTCTTTTTTTCAAATAATCACTGCAGCCCTGTTTATTTTGGAGCATGAACAGAAACATAATCAAATAATATCCTTTTATTATTTTCCAGACATTCTCTCCATGAGAGGCAGTGAGCTGCAGTAAACAAAGGCTGAGCTTTGATCCATTTGGTTTTATTCATTGAAACCGCTTCTGAGGCGTGAAATTCAGCCTGGCAGCTTGGCAGCACGCCAGCATCGGCTCATTGGCCAGTTGTGCGTCTGGCATTGATGACAAGGCTGATGGCGGTTGGTGGCTGAGAGGTCAAAAGAGGATAATGAAGCTGAGTCAACAAATTCCTAATAACTAATTTTGGCATCTAACTGCTTCGATTTTATTAGTCTAATACAATCAAAAACAAGACAATATGAGCCTCTAATGCTAAATCTGGATTTTTTTCTAAAAGTCCTTACTGTTATTCTGTAGTTGTGTTTATAAATTTTGATATAAAAACATCATCCGTGTAAGAATATTATGTACATTTCTGGCTGACATCTGCTCTGTTTTTTCTTGGATCAAAGTGCTGACTGCATGTTCTCAGAGGGCATTTTGATATCAAAGATATTTTTGATAAAATCTTTAGAAGAAAAGAGGAAAGTCCTTAAACCAGAATGTTTCATAGCGGTGTTACAAGAGCAAAGCGAACTTTTTCAGTGTTACAGAGCACTGAGCACCTTCATGTTTGCTGAATAGTGTATTTAACCGTTTAGGGTATGAACAACAAGTTTATGTCAAGAGAGGAAGAGTTTGACTTTAAAGGATGGCAAAACGGACAGAAGCACATTAAATGAGTGTAACAGTCGTGCCAGCAATCCCTCTCAGAATCCCTCCCTCCAACGTTCAAATGAAATTTCCACCCATGAGACAGACACTTAGAATGAGACGTGTGTTTTCACGTCCTGAGACAAAGAGTTGGAGTGATTATTTCCTGGTGGGGGCACTAACCTCGTCACTGTGACAGAACATGGGGGTGAAAACATTCTCCAGGAGAGACAGGACATGCTCATAAGCTTCAAACAAGCACCTCATGGTCTGCAGTTTCACCACCTCTGCATACGGCCCTTCAGCAACTGGGGGACGGAAAAAAATAATAATAAATATAATACTTGTAACTGAAGAAATACAGAATTTTGGACACAAGATTTTTGTAACTATGAGCCATTAAGTAACAGAAGATGACCTGACTCGTTCCCTAAGACAATGCACTTTATTTATCAACGATTACTGGCAGATTTCAGATGCTAATATTGGCTAATAACAGCCGCAGCCAATCAGACAAAAAAAAACAGCTTTCGAAAGAATGGCTTCAATTCTGCAAATTCTGAAAGCAATCAAGCAAATCTCAAACTGGATAATGATCCCAAAGCAAACACCAAAAGTCAAAAACAGACGAATCAGGGAGGAACAGGGTGAAGGCTTTGCCCTCATGTTAGCTTATTGTAATGGCAACGGAGAATCTGTAAAGAAAGCAGCGCATGTGTGAAACTCAAGAATATTTTTGCAGAAAAACGGTTGTAAATCCTTCAAACAAGAAATGAAACTCAGAAAGAATGAGATAAAGCAGTTAACTATTTAAAAATGTGTCACATTTAACTTAATTCTCTGGCTCCATAAGTCAAAGTGGCTGCCGGTGCAGCTGCTTAGCGAATAACTAATGCTGAGCTGTTATTTGCAAAGTTCAGTATTCCTCAAAGGTGGCCCACAAAATATTGATTCATCAAAGTCGGATGTCACATACTGTTTCTTATTTCTTCCACTATAAAGGGATCGAAGCGTATCTTGTCAATACTCTCGTCCAAGCAGTAAGTCTCATAGATCTTCTTCACTTCCTCGTGAAGCAGCATCTTCTCTGAGTCAGACAGTTCCGGACACAAAATCCTGTCGTTGAATTCCTCTGAGAATTTAAGAGTCAGTGACAGCAGTTTCACTACGAGGGGATTTTTTTTAATGAAAAACCATAATTGTTCTATGAGTCGTTGAGAGTCTAATGTACTTTTACTGCTGTTAACAGCACTAAGCCATTTAAAGAAGTCAAATACTGAGCTTGTGGTGAATTTTAAATTTAGGAATCAGGTGAGACTTCGGCCGCTGTGGGTGCAGCAAAAAGTCAAATAATATGTCCAGATTTGACGTCAAAATACGTACCAACTGTAAGACAGAACTGGAGCACGTGGACAGCTCCTTCTTGCTTAAGGAAGTTCATGAAACGAAAGAGAAGATCCTGCTGTTCTCTGATTTCCTTCAACTCCAGCTTTAGAACCTGATGCAAGAGGGAACAATAAGAAAAAGAAACAGCTATGTATATACAGCTGACAAACACAACGGCCATCTTTTACATGTTTTTACACTTAATACTTAGATGAGTAATGCTTGTAAACTGCTGATCACACACAGCATTAGGTGGCTTACTGGGGGCCTGGGTCTTATAGGTGTCAGGGGTATAAATACACTGTCTTATATCAAAGGAAACACTCACTGTGGGCTTTTTGTTGCGAATATCAGAGTATTTTTGTAAAAATGGAACCAGTGTTGAAATGGGCTCTGTGGCTTCTTCAGGCTGATGGGACAGACACGGACACAAAACATTTGTAACGTTTTTTTTGTTTTTTTTTTCACAAATAAACCTGCACATTTGGCCCAAAGTTCCCAATTATACTTACTGGGGAATTGTCGATGAATATCAAAATTAAATGATTCACTGTGTCCTGAAATGAAAAAAAAAGAAATGAGGCAGTCAGTTCACCAAACCTGCATGGAACATTGAAAATATTTCTTCATGTTTTTACGCAAACATCTGTTTCCCAACATTTTTTGATAACAAACTAACCCCAACTGACAGACTACAAATCAAACCTACTCTGACACTGACAAACTGTGTTGCAGCAAATCTCTAAGTGACAAAACCATTTGATTTGTGCCCATGATGTTGTCTACACTCACAGGATCAGCCAAGTAGTCCATTGAAGGAAGGAAGACAGAACCAGCCAAGACTTCCCTTATCAGGAGAGTTAGAGATCTGACAGTAGTGAAGATATAAGGCAGCAGGAAATGAGAAAATAAAAGAGTGAAGGATGACCCTTACATCCTTTTGTCTAGTGCATGTAATGAATCTCTCCTTAAGGAGTCAATCAGGCAAAGGCATGCTGTACACTTCCAAGCGTAACTCTTTCTACCAAAAGTGCAGCAACCATGCATGCCTTTTACTGCTGCAACAGTGGGTTACCTGCAGTCTGTTCCCTTGGGTGGCAAGATATAAGGGAAGAGCATCTCAGTTAGCTTCCTGAGGTAGAGAAGCTCATCTCTGCGACTACGAAGGGCCATGTGGAGATCAGGACCGTATTCTTCCAGGGCCGCTTGTTGAAGATACTCTGCGTTCTTTACTAGAGAAAATAATAACAACAATAATAATAATAATAAATCATACAAGCTGAGCACAAAAAGTAAGAAAATCTGTGCTTTTTAGATTATTTCTTTGTTGTGATAATGGTTCTTGGCAAGAAGTCTTAGACTGTTGAAAAGCCTGAAATGGTGCCAAAAGGCTGTTTTTGGCATTGGTAGAGAAGATTTGGCAAATCTTTCATGGGCCAACCCACATACTCAGTTCTGCAGTTTCCTTGCCACTGTTTGGCTTCTCATGTGCTTGGGGATCATGCTCTGGGTCTCTGTGGAGCATCTAGAGACAACTTCATAAATGGAATAAACCTGAATCCCACATATGCACGTTCCTTACAAATGCCGCTCTGTTTCAAAGCGAATAATTAGGTTTGTAGACCGCATGAGATTTACTGCCAAGAAGCATTGTCGCGACAAATAAATGAACTACCAAACAAAAATTTCCTTGCATTTTTTGCTAAGTTTATATAGAAGAAAATTATAAAACTGAACATGGATAAAAAGTCCCATCGTAAAGTTATCAGCAATACCTTTCTGTCTTGCTTTGCTTATTATTTCAATGTGTTTCATGGAAACTTTAAGAAGCTTCTGTGTGATGAGTGAAGCCACATCCACCTGAGAAAGATGAAAAATTACTTTTAATATTCAATAACAAGCATCATTATGATTTTACTGGGACAGAGTGCACATGTCACCTTCTGGATTCTGCGAACCAACACAGCTGCAAAGAAACGCAAAGTCACCCTCAGCTCGTCAACAAATGCCTCGTCATCTGTTATGTCTCTGACAAAGAAACACTGTTCAAATCACACATTATACCACAATATTAAAGATAACAAAAAAAACACAAATATGGGTTACCTATACCAAGGATACACAAAGTTTTCCAAAACCAGCTCCAGAATCTGTAAGAAAAAAAAAAGAAACATTACTTAATAATTTTATCAAGTTTTTTGCTTGTTTTATTTATGGGTTTATGCATTACCTCTGAAAGAGAAGCATCAACCTTAGAAGGAACTTTCAGATCAAGCCATGGCTGATAGTTTTCCAGTAACAAAGTCGGTCTGCCCAACAGGAAAATCACAGTATTATCAATGAAGAAACGTTAGAACGCTGTCTGACCACTAGGGGGCACTGTAATACATTTCATGACCTAATTTATGACTAACAAGTAACATATATACGAGAGCTTTATAAACAAGAACAAATGTAATGAGGTTGAAGCAAATCTTTAAGGAAAATAATTTATTATAGGGGAGTTTTGTTTTTTTTTAAATAATAATAATAATAAGAAGAAGAAATAAATAATTTTTGTTTCCTACCAATTGAATCATATTCACCCTGGACATACAGCAACATACATTATTATGGAGCACATCCACGATGCCTGTGGGTCTATCAGCTGCTGACATGAACAACCACAATTAAAAATGCCCAACAGCACTCACCTGTGCCTTTTGCATTTAATTTTGCCACATACAGCACAACTGTGACCCAATGGAAACAGCTCCTGCTGGAATGACTGCAATTAAAAAGTTAACCCCGATTAACTGAAAGCATCATACAGTTCATCTGCTGAATACTGTGTCCTGTCTCTTAGTCCAGCGATCTTTAAGCAACAGCTCAAACCAAATGAGGAGCAATGAGTCTGGAGTCTGCAGCTTCAACCCTTAGAGCTCCAGCGGCACAGATTTGGGTAATCCTTGGTAAATTACCAAGGATAAAAACTTGCCAAGGATTACATCTTTCCGCTTTTTAAAATGCCTTTTTATCCCATCTTTTTATTTGTCTAGTCAAAGTTATGATTCATTTTATCTGGCAAATTTTTTTTAAATCAAAAGTAGCGATAACTGCACAGAACTCACAAAATAGACAGTTTCTCTGTTATTTTTATTCATAAGAACAAGCTAAGTGAACTTTGAACTGTGACATTTTATTGAGGATGGATAGAAAGTTAAATTAAAAGAAAATTCAATCTGACTTTGAAAATTCTGAGTATGTTTTGTTCAGGTGTGTTTATATAGTAGGTGAAAATTGGAAGGAAAAAAAAGTCATCAGAGTTCTAAGGTTCAATCTGCTGATTTATATTTCTGACCTACCTTGGTCTTTGGTTTGATGGAAACAAAGATGTTGGGAAGCAGAGACTCAGGCCCCAGCGGACAGTAGAAGGTGACAACTCCCGCCAGGAAAGACCAAAACACCATTATAATGTGAATATATCTGTGGGGGTAAAAAGTGACATTATGCTCCAAATGACTGAGAGGAAAAAGTGTGAAACAAAAAACAGAATTTCAAGTGAACACACGATGACCTCATGGATGCTGCCTATTTTATATAGATAAGAAAGGTGTGTGACTGTGCATACCTGTTTAAAAGCAGTGTGGACAGGAGTAAAAATAGCAGCAGAAAGCAGAAGAGGGGATACTGCCGTCCCAGCTCTCTGGCCCGGTCCAGCCTCATCCTGCGTCTCATAATTCGCAGATAAGCCCTGATGCACCCCATCATGGACCGTCATTAGCTTCCTCCGTATCCCTGTAAAATAGTCAAATATGTGTGTAGCGGCTACCTCAAATTCACTGTCATTCTGTACTCGTGTTCCAGTCAACATATCGACGAGCTTGCAGATATTTTACTGACAGACACTCGCACTTACTATTAATGTATTGATGGTTTTTCACGGTAGTCCAGCAGCGACACCATCGTGAATTTTTGCCGGAAAAGGATTTTTGAAGACGGAGCAAAGAAGGAGAGCAGTCAGTTTACAGCTGTTGGGGATTAGCAGTAATAACACGGTAATTATACTGTTGGTTTATAAACCGTCCCAAAAAATCAGGGAGTTCGGTGTTTCGTAGATGGCTGCGGTGGTCTCACTGTCATTTATTTCCATTGAGGGGCAGTGGTTGTCAACAACACTGGAGACGCGTGATGTCACCTCCGCTGCGCCCCCAGCAGCTGCTGGCTCCTGTAGTTTTTAAGTCAAATTTCATATCCTACATAGATACAAATTTTCACAAATTTCTATTTTGTTTTGTTTTGTTGTATTCAAAGGGTATAATACAATGCAATGGTGAAATATACAACACCAGGGGTATACTTATCTGAAAAAAAGATATAGGTATAATTGCAAAAAAAAAAAAAAAAAAAAGTATACTGAAAATCACAAGTATATTTTAAATTTGGAGCACAAGTTCTAGGTTTCGGCGAATTTCTTGTTAGATGAGGTACAAATGTTCACGACTCATGACGACGCAGAGGCTGGAGTGACGTCACTCTGGGTCAATATAGTTTATTTATTTTTATTTACTTAGTTAGTTGTAGCTTGCCTTTCGCCCGAAGTAACCTGGGATTAACCCGTGACCCTGCACAGGAAATAGCGGGTATAGATTATGGGTGGATGGATAGTTAGTTGTAGCATGAACAAACGCATTGCCTTAAATTCTTAATAATTTGGGGATTTTTTTTTCTCCTTAAAAATGGCACCATCTTCCCACAGACCATAAACAAAATTGTTAAATTGTCATAAAGAGAAAACTATATATATATACACATATATACATATACAAACAAGATCATGTCTAGTTCTACAAGAGACAAATACAGTTTTAATTTGAGGGCTTCTTTATTTTATATTCATTTTAATTTACAATATCTTTTTTGTTCAATAGATTCAAACCACGTGACCCAAACCAATAAAGTTGTAGTTCCACAAACGACAAAATCGCTTCTTCTTTTTTTTTCTTTTTTAACTGACTTTGACTTTTCTATTTTATATTATTTTTTTTAAAAGAAAATTTTGGACTTTTTTTCTATTAATATATTTTTCAATTGTTTCAAGGTCACTTGACCTAGTGGCTCCAAACCTAGTGTCAACTGTACACTATTGAAACGCTTCCTCTCTTGTAACATCTTCATGGGAAATTATTGTCCCCCCCCCCCGCAATCGCTTGCAATCCCTGAAACTTACTGTCTTGTCACTAGTACTACAGAAATTCGATTACAGTTGTGGAATTTTATAAGGCTCTTTACCCCATCTAAAACTTGAAACCTGTGTCATATTTCTCTGTTGCAGTACTACAACTGGGCTTTGGTTTGGAAGCCTTTGTAAACCTACTGTACACATTTATCCTTAGTGGATGTGTGCTGGATATTCAACCTAAAACCAACTTCACTCGTGTAAGTGACACATGGATGAAAAGCCAAAACTGTCCCACCCTAAATGAGACCTCTGAGGTGCCTAGTAGGACCCCCTTTTGAATTAGAAACATGTATGGTGGTCTTCCACAGCCACAAATGTTATTTTTGAAACTTCATGTGCAGTTTGGATAACAACTCCACATACCCACTTTCTCTTTGACAAATTTGAATCTCTATAATCACGCTGATCCTTCTAACACAGCCAAATCAACACCAGAAAATTGTCACCTCTTGATTTTTTTTTTTTTAACCAAAGAGTAAGACACAGATAGAAATCAAAAACTTTATTACAAAAATAAGTTACACTCACCTCCATTTTACAGTATAAAACAATTTATTTGCAGGAATGCAAAAAATGTTGGCCACCAACAATAGTTTAAAACTGCTAACATGTTTTTTTGATTTTTTTTTTTTCAAAAGGTGGTTATGCTTTTGCTGCTGAGGGAGTTAACTGTATAGAAAACTGGGATTGAATAACAGTTTCCTGTATGCTAAACCTGGAAAGAAATTCACTGCAGTATCCCTTCTACCACTATGGGGCTACGATCCCTCACCAAATCTTAGCAGCTAACATTAGGCACACTCGCTGACTGGAAATATGGCAATGCAGTCATCCATCAAGATTACCTTCAAAGATCTTTCATAGAGTTGCTGTCTTGGGAGGCAAGAAGGGATCATTCGATATAACCATGATTTTAAGATGGAGGATTAGATTTGGTTCTTTGTCAGAATGTAAATTTTTGAAAATGTGTTGTATGTATATAAAAACAAACCCACTGGAATAATACAGTGGCACAAAAGGGACACTGCAGGGCTTTAATTTTGTTTATTTTTTTTAATCAAAGGCAGTTGGATGCCTGTGATGTGTAAGCCTTTACAAAACGTAACATTTTCCGAAAAACTATACACCAGTAACTACATAGTCTGAAGAAGCAAGGCGGCTAATTCAGTTCAAAATACGATGAAAGCAGGGCTTGTTCAAGACTCATCATATGAGATTGTTTTGCATGCCCAGCTTGACTGTTTGCAGTCTGCAGAGCTGCAGCTAAAAGGAGTATATTACATTAAGTACATCATTTTTGCGCCGCAGCTCTTGTGCATATTTTGTATGAAAACAAGCCCTGCTTTCATCAATATAGTTTCCCTATTTACAGTACAGGCCGGGTAGTTTAGTCCTCTGTACTGAGGTAGTCAACCAACCCTTTAAAGACAAGTTCTGAAAAGAACCACTTTCCTGGAATGCCTGACTTATCCATGCCAGGTGGGTACACCCTAAAATCCTGCAAATGTTCTATTTCAAACATCCAGATCAAAACAAATAACATGGATATTCCGACAATAAAAATTGCCATTAGCACAAAAATATACAATAGTATCAAGCTCATTTGAGCCACTTCAAACCTAAGAACTTAAAAAGTGCAATTTCTTCAATAATTATTAAAAAATGGCATGTTAAGGGACAGGGAAGGGGTAGATTGTAAGGGCAATTCATAAAGCCCAGTGAATCAGGGCTACATACAGGGCAAAGAGGCTGTGTGTTGAGTGTTCGTAGAATTTCTCCAGTCATCTTTTTTTAAGGTGGCAGTTTCCAAGGGAAAAAAAGGGGTACTTAAAGAAAAAAAAAAAAGAAGTGGGGGAAAAAAGAATATTGGGGAGGGAAGATGCTTCTTCTGTAAGGCTGGAATATCATTGGACCTTTCTTGCTTGTCGTCATTTCCACATCAAATGCAGCTTACGGTGTATCCCCACACATCAAGTCAGTATCCACTGCGACAGGTCAGGACCGTCCTCGGCCCCGTTTCCCTGCCAGACCAATGACAAAAGAAAAATAAAAAAAACATAAGCACAAATTTGTTTTAGCTAAAATATGACACCTGCTAGGAACTTGTAATTGAGAGGGTTTCATTTCTGTTAGTGCTGCCTAGTCATTGTGCAAACTACTTGGAAAGTCTATACAGCCAGTTTCCCTAACAATATACATTTTAAATTCCATTTCAATGGTATCATGCGCCTTTCATTGCTAAGAAACAAGTTGCACCGACCCCACGATTGCAATTGGTGGTCACTTATGGTATTTTATAAATATATATATATATATATATATATATATATATATATATATATATATATGTATA
>JBAMYA010000015.1:7114974-7131501 GCA_037176975.1 Arrhamphus sclerolepis | reverse complement strand
TTCCACCGCAAAACACCCCCAAGCAAATTTGGGTTTGGTCCACTTCCTTTCAACGGGGGAACAAAAAAAAAAAAAAAAAAAAAAAAAAAAAAAAAAAAAAAAAAAAAAAAAAAAAGAGTATATCCAATCAGATCTTAAAGAGCCTTTGTACATCAAGAGAAAAGGTGGTGTAAACTCACCTGTAACTTTAGCAAATTCTTCAACAATCTGCTCTTTTGTTTTACTCTTGGGAATGGAGCCAACAAACAGTCTATTATTGGCCACAGAGATGCATACACCAATATGTTTTCCTGGTCGAATTTCACTGTTATTGCACTGTAAAGTACAGAGCAAAGTACAGATAAAATATACATACATGCAAAAGAGCTCATATAAAGCTGTGGCCATATATCAGCAATAACAAGCTTCACACAATACTATATGGAAAATATTTACACACTGGATGCTACATAATACTACTGCCTCAAAATTATTAGAATAAGTCAGTCTAAGAAAAATTACAGTGTCTGTAGTTATAATTCCATAAGAGTACTCATACCATTTTGACAGCCTGCTGTGCAGCTTCTTTAGTGCAGAAAGTGACAAAGGCATAGCCCCTGTTGAGGCCACTGAGAGGATCCATCATCAAGCGCAAGTCCCAAATGGGGCCAGCTTTCTCAAACAGCGGGACCAGCTCATCCTCAAAAAGATCTCTTGGGATTTTGCCTACAAATATCTGCCAGGTTGACAGGGAAGTCGAAAACAGAGCATTGGATCAAGTTCTTAGCTTAAAATAGGTTAAAATATGGACAATATTTTACAAAAGGTGTCCAATCAGCTCTTAGCGGTAAGCTATCACTGTAACGGTAGTTACTAAAGAGTAGAACAAAGTTTCATCATTTGGACACCATAAGCAATGCAATTAGAATGAGAAAGCAAAATATGCAAAGAATAAAAATAAATAACAGGAACAGATTTTTTTTTTATACCTCTGTACCAATGGTGGGTTGTGCCCCTGAGTGAGCAGACTCTGGTGGAGGACCACCATATTTCCTCTGTCCTGTTGTCACATCAAGTGTGTAGCCAGTTCTCTCCAGCAAAGCCTGGTATGGAAAAAAAAAATACAAAAGACTCTAAAAACAGTGCACACCATCTACAGTAACAAGCACCAAACTATCTTGAATCTTTCAGTTTAATTACAAAATGTATCAATTCTCACTTTGATTTTGGCCTCATCTGGTCCTTTACTGGTATCTGACACTTTGGTCCCTTGTTTCTCTCTTTGTCTGTATGTCTTCATCACGCCACAAAGAAAGGCACTTTTGTTCTGAAAGAAAACAAACTACTTAGTACAATCAATTATTCAGACATTTTCCTATCATACACACAAAAAGCAGCTATGGATATCTAACAATAAATAAATAAATCACTGTCTCAGACAAAACTTGGTGACAAGGGCTTTTATTGTGATTACCATTTAAAAATAATGCTGTTATTACAGTACACAAAGCAGTGTGTTATTAATACCTGTACATGTGAGAGGTCGCTGTCCTTGAATTGCAAAAGGACTTGGAGAGCACCTTCCTCGTTGAATTCTTTCAGAGCCTCAATCGCTCTGTCATCTAAGTCACTGTGTGACACCAAACCTGGAGATTGGACAACACAGAAAGACATAAGCTACTAACAATGAAGAAAAATAGAATTTCTTATTTGTAGTACAAATATATCAAAACCCTGTTTTTTTATATAGATTACTTTACAGCATAAATATTATTTCAGATGACATGAATAAATAATGTGATATGTGATGGGTGTACCCAGTGTAGCTTAATGGAGCTGAATGCAGTAGTCAGACTATGCTTTTCTCTCCAACCAGCATGTTTTAGCATAAATAATCCCAACAGATGTGACAGTGCAACATGATATGCCAGTGTTCCTCTATGGTGTGGTTGGGAGTTTCTAATTAACCAGTTTATATTCTCTTCTGTGGAGGGGCCATCACCTGTCCAAAGAAGGCACATGCACAGCTGCTCTCAGTCTACTTTAACCCAATCTGGTTTAAAATGCCAGACCAATATTATTCTGGATGTGACCAACCTATTAAACCCTAAAGTGATCCACTGAACTGTACTTTGAATTTTTTTTTTTTTTTTTTAAATCAACACATATGTACAATGTACTTGAGATATCAAAAAGAAATCATACCAAATTATCACTCTGCAATGACTTAGGTGCAGAAAAACATGACAAATATTAACAGCAAGTCTGGATAGGCTCATTAAGACTTCCAGGAAGAGTCAATTCCTTCACCATGACACCAATGATCATGCAACCATATTGGAAGTGCAAATGCTCTAAAACTTTTACACATTCGTTTTCAACATTGCTGGTGTGTAATTTTATATTTTGTAGCACTGCAGTACCCATTTTGGTAGGAAACCACAAAAAGTTGCTTAATGATCCCAATTCCCCCATTAAAAAAGGTGATAAAATGACAATACATGCAAGAATTAATACACAAAATAACTGCATATTTAATATGCAAGTATATTCATAATGCCTTACCTGCTATGTAAATTTCATCTAGTTTTTCAGCAACTTTCTGTGGTAAACCAGCTTCTAATAAAGTCTGGAAGTGCTCAGAATGGGTAACTGCAGCAGAGGTGTCCATTGGTTCTTCTGGACCATTTCCATTAATATGTTCTGTGGCCATGTCTCCAGAAATCTGTATAAATGCAATGAGCCAAATTAATTCCAGGTCAAGGGCAAGACTTTTGATGTGTTCAAGAGAACATAAAGTCTTACACTTGTCAGCAAAATCACTTTCGGAAAAAAAAAAAAAAAAAAAGATTAAATTAAAAAGTCTGATCAGCTATGATCAGGGATGAAGAGTGATCCTAACTTCTTGAATGTAAACCGGTTGGGCTTATTTTCTTGATCCTTGACTAACTACAACCATGACCTGGATGACTGAGACATGTGGGACCTTTCAGTCAGAAATCTTTACAACGATCTCAACAGTGGCAACTTTCAGTCTGAATGAAGTAGAAGCCCCAAAGCTTGTATAGCTGCACTCAACAGATGTCATCCTATGTACAAAAAACAGACACTGCACATACCAAATTAGACTAAACATCAATTAAATTGCTAGTTTTTTTTATTTTGGGCAATAATATTTTTCGACAAAGTTACTTTTAGACAAGGAAACTGGTGAAAAATTCCTTTCAAGAAATCCCAGTCCTCTTAGTTGCTGCTCCAGTTGTAGCCTTGTCTGCCATGTTCCCTAAATTACATGTTAGCTTACCTCCTTACTGCTGATTTCAGCACATGCTAGATAGCTGATATACATTTTCAACACAGGCTGAGCTCTGGTTTCCGGTGACTGACCAGTGAGCAAGTATGCACCCTTTGGCATTTAGTTTATTGAGACCAGTGCAGCACATATTGTTACAGTAAGTCGAGCACTATACAATTACGCTAATGACCGACTCAAACATTAACTCCCCAATCTTTTATTCTAACGGACACAAAGGCAATAACTTTTGTGAATCCGCAAACTATTTTTTGTTCATGTTAATCTATGGAGGTAAAAGCGAGTCTGTTGGCCTCCCGTTTCTCTTTGTTAATATTAATATCTTGAGATGTCTGCTAATCATTCTCGTAAGCACGTGCTTTCTGTGCTTAAAACATGCCTGCTATAACAGCCGTCTAACCCCACACAATATACACGTCCTTAGAAAAATCATCGTAAATGCATATTTTTTCATTAATATTCTATGTTCATGTTAGATATCACGGCGGATCATTGACTCTTACACGTTAAGGTTAGTTAGCCAGCAGGCTAGCTGGCGCAGCTAACTACGGACCTCCATCGGGACAATAACACGATACTCTAATGTGCTTTTGCTTTGAGCGCGGATACGGTTATTGTTTTAGTAGGCAGGAGGTATGTTTGGTTGTATGGTGCCGAGACGTGATCTCGAACTGTTGCCAATATAACTAGCTTTTGCATGCACGATACTATTAGCATAAAAAATGACAATGAACATGTCAGTTCCATGATCTGTCAAAACGGGCCAGCCCAGGCTAGCGCGCTAATACGAACGGAATATCAATCCGGCCATTGTTAGAGCGTCATTTCATCGTTACAGACCTTATAAATTGACAAATAACTCCCTCCAAATTCAACACGATTTACCCAGGCCTCGAAAGCTAAAAGGTTTAGCTTGCTGGATGCGTGGTCAGTCAACGTGCCGCCACATAGGAAGAATCCATTTTCAAAAAGCCGGTCTGGAGAACTCGTTCCCAACCATCAGTTTCTACATTGTTTGAAACAGCACCGCACGATTCTTGAGTTTTAAGCATTTAATTAAGCAACGTTCACGTGACCAATTAGAAACAGTCACCCTACCTGCCGCTGGCGCACCAACGTGAATGTTTCTGATTGTATAGGAAGATAAACTTAATATTTAAAAGACAGAAAAAGTGTAAAACTCCCGGCACTTGTCCGGCTTCAGTCATTCACTCTTGATGATGTAAAATGGCTGCCACGTTCACGCCTCGAGTTTTGTCTCGTCGATGGGGTTTCTTGGACAACCCTGCACGGGCTTGCCTTCTATGCATTTTAGAGTAAAGCAGGAGTTCATCATTAACGGAGATGATTAATTTCACGACAACAATTCCGTCATTTGACTAAAAAGATGCCTTATTATGAACGTTAAAATATACTTGTTCAAACGAATAAGTGACACTAAGAACAACTGTTGAATTTAAACACAAAAAAAATACAATGGGTGGAATAAAAGCAAAGAATTTAAACAAAGGCATTATGTTTCATTAATAATTTACAAATAATCTACCACTATATAGCAGGGCCTTTTATATATCATAAATAATATCTAAATCACACACAAAAAAAACAAAAGACAAAATTAGAGGACAGATGACCACAAAGAGACACTTAAATAAACTTTGCAAAATGTGACCTAAACAATCACAAAGATGTTATTTATGAGATTAGTTGAAAGAGTGAACACTAAAGCATAATATTGTTAACGACATGTAAATTGAGAAACCAAACATTTCTATTAATACTACTTTTACTGTCACTACTATTACTATTATTAATGTAGTATTCATTTAATGTAGTCATTATATGTTGATTAGAGCATATTTTTAAATAATCTCTGAAAACTTACTTCTTCCGCTTTGCTTTCAGCACAGCATGAGCACAGTTTATTTGAACCTGTTTTGATTTATTTTTATTGTATGTATTTTGATTCAAAAACTGCATTCTGTTGTCTCAGTACTTGTACCATGCAATACGAATAAAGATGAATCTAATCTAAAAAAAAAAAAAAAAATTTTAATTTTTCTATCCATTTTTATTTAGATTTTATGGGCTTTATTTTATGTTTTTAAATTCGTGTTTTTACCTGTATTTTTATTCATTTTACCCTTAGTGTTTCTATGTTCAGCACTTTTGTCAGTTGTGGCTGTTTTGAAAGTTTTTTTCATAAATAAAGTTGGTTTGCCTTCATAAATTTAATGGCCACAGTCACAAAATAACCCACATGAGATATAAAGCAACTAAATTTTGCTGCAGAATTTTCTTGACGACAAAAACAGTGACTCAAATTAAATAAAAAATGAGTAAATGTCTGAGGGGGTGTCTGGAGGCAAACATAAAACCAGCGCTACAAAATCTCTCCAAGACACTTGAATAGATGCTCTACCACAAATAATATTTTTATAGTTTATGTTTGTTTAGCCTTTGTTTTTTCTGTCTTGTAAGAGTTTGTGTATTTAAACCCTCCATTCAACCGATCTGGTATAGTCGAAGCTGTAAATTATATCCCACCTTCTTCCACACTGTGTCACTCTGCTCATGTTTTGTTTTGTTTTTCAACCAGTCGCCTGCATTAGTTTGCCACAAAATGTGATATGATCTTCATCTAAGTCATAATAATGGAAAAGCACAATGTGCCTAAGAATGCAACATGAAATATGATTAGAATTGTCTTTATTGAATACACCAATTAAACATTATCAGTGGTGAGGGAAAAGGAAAGGGAATCCATAAACCAATTAGCTCCCTAAAAGTTAATTAGCGTCAGTGATTTGTTCACCCGGAGTCCAGTTTCTGAAATTAATTTGATGGTTTAGAGGTTTTTAGTTTTCTGTTCTAGTGGTGCATCTGCTGATGCAAACCACGCCTCGCAAAATTTAATTCCCTGAAAACATAGTATCAAGATTGATCTGCATAAAGCTTGAAAGGCATACAAAGTACATGTGTTTAGGCATCCATCAGTCCATGGTTAGAGAAGTTAACTACAAATGGAGGCTATTTACTACTATGGTTACTATGGTTACCCAGCAGCAAGTTAGCCAGTCAAGATGACTCCAACAACACAGAAGAGCAACACAGAAATCAAAGCTGGATCTAGAAGAACCAGATTAATTCTTCCTCTTTAATTAATTAAAGAGGAAAAGAAACAGAAAAGAAGCACAGATGTTAACTCCATGAAAATGTTGTGAAATGGCCTGAAGAGAACTGAAGCTGTCCTGTAAAGAGAAACATCCAAAAAATTCCTCCTGAACATTATGTGGGTCTGATTCAGAGCTATTTAAAGCACTCACTCAAAGTCATTCGCACTAAAATAAGTTGGATCAGCTATTAACTTGCTGAAAATAAAGATCAAGTTTTATGGCAAATTAATGCAGAAAACCAGTTTATTCCAAAGGCTTCTCGTGCAGTATTTCTTTTCTTGTCGCTCTACAAGAAACTGGAAAAATACATTTCACGTTGCTTGGTGAGAACACTGCATGAGCTTTGTCTTCCACATATATAGACATAAAGACCACATAAGTCCCCATCAGTTTATCATGCTGTATATTTTAATTTTACAGTGCTACAGCAAGTTAAAACTCATCTCTCTACTTAAACTTATGTTTGACAAATGCTCAAAGTAAAATAAAAAATTAGCTTGTTTTTGTCATGAACGGTCAAGTAGAACTCTGGTGTTCAAAAGTTTAACCTCTCGAGAACCTTAGGTAGAAATAATTACACTAAAAATCTAAAAATCATCATCTTCAAGGAAGTAATGTGGTTGGAAAAAACTCTTTAATGATCATGTTGATGGTCAGTGATGACTTAAACCTTTGGTGAGATCAAATTGTGAAAAAAACAGTAGAACTCACAGCTATGTTAAATCGTGAAAGTAAGAGCATTTCCACATGCACAATGTGAACTCTACGGATTCAGACTAAACAGCTGCGTAGACTGAAGAAAACCACTTATCAGTGAGGCTAATTGGGGGAAAAAAAGGCTTCAATTTTCTAGTAAATATAAAGATTGGACTCTGGAGTAATTGAAGAAGGTCATGTCAAATGATGAGTCCAGATTTTATTCTGTTCCAGGGTGAGCAGAGTAAGAAGAAATGCTCCCATCATGCCTAGTGTCTATGGGGGAAGTCTATGATCTGGGGTTGCTGCAGTTGGTCAGGTCTAGGTTCAGCTGACTACCTGAATATACTGAATGACCAGATTATCCCATGAATGGATTTGTTCTTCCCTGATGGCACAGGCACATTCCAAGATGACAGTCAGGATTCATCAGGCTCGGATTGTGAAAGAGTGGTTCAGGGAGCATGAGACATCATTTTCACACTTGGATTGTCCACAACAGAGTCCAGATCTGAACCCCATTGAGAATCTTTGGGATGTGCTGGCGAAGACTTTGCACAGCGGTCCAACTCTCGTCTCATCAGTGCAAGATCTTGGTGAAAAATGAATGCAGCTCTGGATGGAAATAAATGTTGTGACATTGCAGAAGCTTATTGAAACGATGCCACGGTGAATTTGTTCCACAGTCACAGCTAAAGATGGTCCAACGAAATATTAGTGTGTGTGACTTCTTTTTTTTGGACAGGCAGGGCTTCTATTGTAATTGAAGTTGAGCAATGTCAAAGACTCATTTTTATTAATTGCAAATGCTTGATTGCAGCTGTTGCTGCCAAGGGTGGCACAATGGGACAGGTTGGTTTGGATAGCTGTCTTTCCTTAAGAAAAACCTGATTCATTTGAAAACTGCTTTTTGTATTTATTCAAATTTTCTTTGCCTTATATATATATACATATATATATATATATGTATATATATATACTTTTTTTTCTTAATGATCTGAGACATGTAAGTGTGACAAAACAGCAAAAACAGTAGATGATTTGGCTCCAGATTAGCTTGACTGCAACGACCTCAACAGCCTCTTTGATTGGGATAAAGCTAATAATCATTAGAGATCTCTCGTGCCACCATGTGGTGAGATTGTTTCTGTGTCACCTTTGATCTCACCTCACTGTTCTATGTTTTGTTTTCCTCTTAAACCGTTCTTCTAGTATTTGTCTGTGCGTCTACATGCATGTTGGTTCCTTTGGCAGAGTTTTCTTGTTAGATAGATGGACTTTATTAGTGCCCAGCTGAGGAAATTCAAGTGTTGCAGTGGTAAGGTCAAAGCAAAACATACAAAAAAATAAAAGATCTGTAAGGGAATAAGAAAAACAAGATGCACAGGTAACGTAACGTGAATATCTTGTTTGCCCTCACTGACAAGATTTTTGCTGCAGATGTAATCAACTATTAAAAATGGGATATTTTTCTAATAAAAGTACACATATCTTTGATTTGGACATAAGTGAAAGGATGCACACACAGTTTAACTATGTATGGTCAATTAATAAATATTTCAAAGAAGATAAATAAATAAAATTATTAACACAAGCAACATTACATTCATTATTGCTTCTGAATGCCAGTTTCGATTAATTTTCATATATGTATATGTTATGTAGAGTTTTAGCTGTCACACAGAGATGAAGTGTTGGCATGAGGTAGAAATAATTTCCTTCAACAGCCCTGACAACAACAGAGCTTTTCTCATCCTTTTGGAGAAACGGGCTTCATTTTGAAATTGCATGTGAAAATAAAAGTACCATCTTATGTCTTTTGTCTACTTGTTGATGAAGTTCAGAGGCATACACTGCCGATTCTTCATGAAAGTTGGAAGTGGAACAGAGGTGCAACTGGTTTCCAGTTCTCACTTATATAGTTGTTAATAATATATTTGTATATATAACTATTAAACACATTTTTAGTGTCAAAACAAAACAGAGGTAAGAACACTCACACATCAGAAAACAGCAAGACAACGCTGACATGGTAAAGCTGGATTCTGCCAACAGTTCCTCACCTTTCTTCCAGTATCAGGTCTGTTGTGCCTTTTCCTGACAATAGGATAGAAGTTGTCGTGATGATGTGTGAAATCATTGTAAAGATGAACAGAGTCACTCTAGTGACACTGCAGTTTATCAGCTTCGTATATGGACATTTTCAGTTGTTAGTAGGAGGGCATTCTCATTAACTCTGATCAATGTTAAATTGTTATTACTCAAGCGCACTTCTGGGGTTGTATAAATAGGTACATGTAAAAAGGCAACATCATGTCATAGGTTTTGATGCAAAACACAATATTTTCCAAATTAAAAACACTTTTGCAGTCAAAACCAAAGTAGTCTGTGAATAAAAAGAAAGCATAAAATTAAAGGGGGGGTGTTAAAAAAAAGCAATCTCTTTATGAGTGAACGTCTAAACCAACTTGGGCTTCTAAAAATGGAAGGAATCAAATGAAAGTTTAAAAAAAAAAAACATATAACAGTGCCATAAGGGAAAGTCATTTAGCTATCTAGGGCCAGTCGTCTGTTCCTCGATGGCTTACTCAGCCACATCATTGACCTGACATGACACAAAGATTTAATTCTACTATCCTTTTTTAACCCAGATCTCCCATTATTTAGTAGTGGTTCAAGACTTGTTTGACACACTTGAAGAGTGACAGGACTGTTGTGCAGTGAGCATCCATAAGTGTGCAAGACATAACTGTCATCATCAGAGGGCGTTAGTGTAACTCTCTACTGATGCTGATGCTGAACAATAATACAAACGTCTACATTTTAGTGCACTTCCCACTAAAAGGTGAACATTAACGCAAGAGAAATGAGAGAGTTCTTAAATGAGTGTTTACCTCAACGATAATCTGGACTGGTTTGAAAGTATCACTGCACTTTATAAGAGCATCAGCCACTTGTTACGATCTGATCTGCTAGAGCAGCAGCATCTCAGCTGACAACAGGAGGACTCACTGGACAAACTGTTAAAGAAAGCCAGCTCTGTACTCGACAGCCCCGTTCACTCAGAGCAGGTGATGGCAGAGGTGGCCAAGGCAGCATCCACGACAGGAAGTGACTATCACCCCTTGCATAATGTTCTGATGAGCTCTTTAAGTGACAGAAGGAGCGATATCGCATCTCGCAGATCTTTCTAATCTTCCTGCTCCCATCAGACGGTTCAATCAGCAGCGTTCACAGGATAACACACACACACACACACGCACACCTGCACACATGCACAGATACATGACATGTCATTGCTGCTTTTCTGTAAAACAATTTGTATATCTTCCTATATTATTAATTTGGTTTTACTTTTTACATTGCCTCATCTTAATTTTTTTTACTTCTCTATTTTTTAGAAATTTGACTGCTTTTACTGCTGAATTTCTCAAATAAGCAACTTCTTACTTATATGTGTAGTTAGACTGTAATAACTTCTCATCTTTGATAAAAAATCCTCAATGTTTTACGGGTCATAGTTTGATGTAAACCTGGAGAGAATGACACATTTAATAATGTACTACGTAGAGTATGATTCCATGCATTTAGAAGTTTTTGTTACTGAACTTTCAATGAACTCTTAAATTCTACAACACCGTTTTCTTTTAAAAGGTTATCTTACTAACTCACTGAAATGGTCGTTTAGCCTTTATTTTTTGACACTGTTGTAAACTCTTAAGCAAATATTTCAGTGATTCACCATTTTGCCCTCAACTCTTAGCCTACAAGTCTTAAGCCAAGGATTTATCACCAGCACAACCAAGGACAAAGGAGATGGGCACTTTAGTGATCTCACCAATTAATTCCAAAACAAATCCATATTCATCCTTGACATTTCAAAGTCTGGTGGTGGAAGGATGGAAACTCCTTAACCACTATCAAATATCTCTTCATTAATTCATAGCTTCTTCCATCCAGCCATTCATGGATATGAAATTAGTGTGGACTGAAACTAAAACGAAAACAACGGACAAAATCAGAAATCAACAAATGAAACTGTTTCCTTTAAGCTACTGTCCAGTATGTCTTTAATGAGTATCAAAATTAAAAAAGAGAAAATGTGTTTATCCTTTCAGTATGCATAAACTATGATGACATTATTGGTCATCATTAGCTGGTGACAGATCTTATTGGAAATATGACTTAAAATCTAATATTGTGCTTCTCTCATCTATTATAATTGAAAGTCAACCAAGCAATAAAAATGTTAAGATATATCAATAACAAATAAATGTACATTTGTAATTTTATAGTGCTTAAGCATAAATGTACAAACATTGTATATTATTATCGTTTAGTCTAAACATGAAGCAGGTATAAAAAGGTAAAAGATGGATGGATGGATGGATGGATGGATGGATGGATGGATGGATGGGGGATTGTGGTGGCGTAGCCATAGACTGTATAAAGATAACTGGACAAACCCTTTTTATGTAACCCCTCAGTTTTTAAAAAAAAAGAGGTTTTGAAGACTAAATGTGTTCTCTTGGCAGGAACAGACTCTATCTAACCCCTGGTTGATCTAAAAATGGGCAAATGGGTGGAACAAACAAGTCTGGCAGTTGGTTGAACCCTTACTTCAGATTCCATGACCTAGCTATTTTAGCTAAGCTTAGCTTATGCTAACCTAAGATGCTAGGTAACATTACCTTACATAAATTTTTATTTAATCCATTCATTCATCATTGTTTCAGAACAAAAACAGCATCTGAAACAAGGACTGCTAGGTCTAGCTGGTCATCTTCACCTTACCAGGCCAAGTCAGAGCTAGTTGATCAATTACGAGCACAAAAAGTAATTTTATAATGTACAATTTAATAATTTATTTTAAAAAGGATTGTGTACAGCTTAAGTCAAAGACAACAGCCAGCTGTTGGATACCAGACTGCAATGCAGCAATCATTCCAAATAAATACACCTATAATTATGCATAAAGTGGAAATCTAAAATAAGATTTTAGATAAATAATTTGCATAAATAATTTTTCAGCCCTTAGTACCCTTAGGAATCACAGATGTGAATTCAAGCTATGGAGGCACAAACTGTTATTTGTATCAGCCAATAAGTATGTTTGTTCCTACTTTAAATTTGGGCATTTTAACATGGTGGTCAGTGGAGACGGACTCAGTCTTGTAGCCTGCCTGTAGTGGCCATTCAGCCTGGTAGAAAAGATGGTTTTGGTTTCAATAGATAGATTTTATATCCATGACAATTGTACAGGGTGGGGGATGGGATTCATCGACACCTGCATTACAGTCTATGGCATTAATGGCTAGCTGGCATCTTTTTGGCTACTCAACACTTGGTATTTCTGGTGAGCTTGAAGTCGTACCTGTGAATGAAGAAAAAAGAGAGTATAATCATTCTTTCAGTGGTGATATGGCTCGTTGTGCAGTTAACTGTACAAATGCCACTTGCTCTGGATCAGCCTCTAAAGGTCTGGGGTTGAAGGCCCTAGTCCAGCCTTTAGCCTGTGGCTGCTATCAGAGCCAACTGGAGGCTGCCAAAGCCAACTGTAGGATGGCCTCTTGCTTATTGGCTGCTTGTCCTGGCATTTGCTGAAGCAAGTGGCCCCTCCAGCTAAGGTATCCTCAGAATGCCCTTGACCTTTCTAGATTATCTAACTGGACCCCCAGCTAGTTGTCAACTGGCTGCCTTTGTTGGGACTGAGCTCCGATGGAGATCTGGGAACCCCCAGACAGTAGTCAAGTCCAGCATCCCTGGCAGAGCTCAGTTGAAATTCCACCAGAGGAGTGGCCATGCATTTTTCCATCCCAACTTTGTTTCCTGAACAATAGATAACTAATCAATGAACAAAGCCAGTTGTGAATAGGACCCCTGCTAATTCAGATGTCATTAATAATCCTAGTTTCCCAGAAAAAAAATGGAAATCCAATTAGCTTAACTAAGGGTTAGCTGAATACAATGAAAAACGCTCTTGCTTAGGTTATAAGTCCAAATCTGCATTAAAATATGTATTCAGTTCATATTTTTAGACATATAAAGATGAGATTAACCTTTATTTAAATACTTTTTCATTAAAACATGGGTTCATAACCATTAACAACCTGCAACTAAAGTTACTTTAAATGTGGTATCCAGGCATCATTTCTTGTACATGATTATTTAAAAAAATGCAGATGCTCTATCTGCAGTAAAGCAAATTAATAAAGGAAAAACCCAATGACATCTATCCCCGGCCCAACAAATGATAACAATTCTCAGTTACCAAGTAACGAAAACCCAGGGATTATGTATGCTTAGTCAGGATGGTTGAAGTCTGTTGTGGGTTTGTACAATTTGATCTCATCATTTAGTGCTTTAATGGGATTGGTGGAGCGAGAGCAGAGCAACCGCTGTTTCACCTAGATCTTTGATAAGGTTGGTAGGCTTCACCTTAATCCAGGAAGTTACCTAAAACAGTCCTGTAACTGCTGCAGACATTCTCAATATAAAGGAGTCCTGCACAGTGGCACATTGAAGTGGAAACTCTCTCTTAACATGGTAGCATGTTTTTTTTTCCATGACTGACTTATACCTTGATCAAAGAAACTAATTTTGCTTAACCTTTTTCTTTTGTTTCCACCAGATAGCTACAACCACAATGGGTTTGGTAAAATCAGCTGGAGTGTCCCTTCTTCTGCTGTCTCTTCTTCTTTACATAGCTGATTCTTATCCCAACTTTGACTCTTCAAATGGTATGATTTATTTAATAATTACACAGATGCTTGCATGATATGTTGTTATGTGCACTATTCAGCTAGTTGTGTGTTTGTATTAGAAATTTATTTCATAGATGGTTTGAACCTACAGAAGGAAGAGCACAAACCAGACATGAGCAGCTAAAATATCCCCGTCTCATTCTGCTTTCTTAACTTTTTTTTAGTGGGCTGTGATGAATGCAGACCAAAAAGGATCAACCTTTTCTCGAGGGAAAAAGGACCAGTTTACCAGTGTATGGGCTGTTGCTTCTCCAGAGCGTACCCAACACCTCTCAGGGCCATGAAGACAATGATGATTCCAAAAAACATCACTTCAGAGGCAACATGTTGTGTTGCCAAGCACAGCCATGAGGTACATGGGGTGAACATCGGGGGTCTGGTCTCACTCTTATTGTGTTAAATCTGGGCGGCATTATAGTTATTATTATGGACTTTTTATATTCATTTTAGTCTAAATTGTGTGGGTATCAGTGGCGGAAAGTACATTGCTCTGAGTATGGTTGGAGTTACTTGTACTTAGCAAACGTGAAGAGGTTTAGACATGGATGAGAGAAAAGAATCAAAGGTCAGTCAAAGCAAGAAAGAAAATGAAAGAGGAGAAAGTGGAATGGTGAGAATGCTAGAAGTAGATATGTAGACGGTGCAGGAGTTTAAATACCTGTTTTTAACTGTTCAGAGCAATGGGGAACAGGGGAAAAGAGGTGAAGAAAAGAAGACAGGTCGGATATATAGGAGGGCATCAAAAGGAACACATTAGAGGAACAGCCAGGGTTAGATGTTTTGGAGATAAAGTAAGACAGGCCACACTGTGATGTTTTGGACACATAAAGAAAAGAGGAAGTGAATACATTAGAAGAAGGATGTTGAAGATGGAGCTGCCAAGCAGGAGAAAGATCGGAAGACCAAAGACCAGATATCCAGATACCTGGATCTGCAGCTGCCAAACGTAACAGAGGAAGATGCAGAAGAAACCACATAGAAGAACAAGAACAGGACTAGAAGAACATAACTGATTAAAATAGAAAATACTAAGATCTTATGGCAAGAAATTGTCATGAAATATTGACAAAGGTTAAGGATTAGGAAAGAATTATTTGAGTAAGGTTCAAGAATTAGTTCAATGTGTGCCATTGTACGTGAGAACGAGGTAAATTGTTTTTTTATGGCTAGTTGGGCCTAATATGTTGATGACACATTTGTAGAAGGCCTTCATGTCATGTTTGTCATGACAAATACGTCTCCAGCAATGGCTACTTTGTATTAAAAAGTGGCAAATATGACTTAGTAAATGTGAAACTGAGAAAATCCTTTTTCTTTATTGGTAGATTGTTTCTTATGGGGTTTTTAGGGTTGGTAGAATTTTATCTTATAGATTTCTAATGTTCATGTTTTCATGAAGCATTTATTACTTTCATGGGATTTTAGAAACTTATATTTTAAATCAAAAGCACTTTATTTCAATGACTGTTTGTTAATGTGAATCTGAGACCAACATATAGAAAATAATATAAAAATACAACCTGAAACAAGTAACATAGGACCAATTTATTTATACATTTATTTATTCTTTTTTGAAGTTTTTATTTTTGTTTTTTTTTTCTCATTATTATTTAACTTCTGTATTTTTTTTTTCCTAAGTAAGTTTGCTCTTACATTTTAGCATAAAGTATTTGAGCGCTTCTTCCTTCACTGTAGTTCATAAGATGTCTAAAGGGGATCTGGATTAGAAATCATGTAGAATCCCTTACCCTGCCTTAAAAGTCATTTATACTTTCAGATCAAATGTATCACAAGTTAATGGATTTGGCATCCACAGTGCGAGTATTCATTTTTTTTTCTCATTCTTCCTTTTTCAGGCAATAGTAGATGGCATACCACTGCGAAATCACACAGAATGCCACTGCAGCACCTGTTATTACCATAAGATATGACTGATGCGCACAAGAGACCACCATGCAGCACTTAGCTTGCCAACAAATGGGCCTCTTTTAAAATGTACGAGCTCTCCTTTGATCTTGTTATTTCCAGAAAGTATTTTTTTGGTAGTTATTCTCTCCCTGCGATCTGTAACTGGCCTTCATTTTTGAACTGATAAATGTATTTGATTAATTGTGGATTAAACTGTGCACCAACATGACATTTTCAATAATGTGTCTTATGTTATAATCACTTCGCTTTGGTATGCGTGTTGCTTCTGAGTTGTGTTCAGAGATTGTTTGTTCTTTATTACTTGCATTTTACACAAGGCAAACTGTGAAATCTCAATGAATTGTCTTTAATCCAAAATGGTCAAAGTATCTGAAGTAGTGAAACAAGAAAAAAAAAAGTAATTAAAAATGACACAAATATTTTCTATTTAGATTTCTATTCAGATGAGATTGAATTTGTTATTTTGTCATTTTAATTTATTGTAAATTATGTGATTGTTTTAAAAGTTAATACTTGAGATAAAGCGTATATTTGTGACATAAGAAAATGTTTGGCAAAGCAAATGGATTGTCTTTGGAAATAAGCTTAAAGCCAGTGAAAGAAAGAAAGAAAGAAAGAAAGAAAGAAAGAAAGAAAGAAAGAAAGAAAGAAAGAAAGAAAGAAAGAAAGA
>JBAMYA010000015.1:7085430-7114874 GCA_037176975.1 Arrhamphus sclerolepis | reverse complement strand
CCCCCCCCCCCCCCCCCCCCCCCCCCCCCCCCCCTCCACCCTTGTTTGATAGCTTTGGAAATAAGCTTAAAGCCAGTGTAAACCCTGTAAAAATCAGAAAACATGAAAGATCAAAACTACTCTTAGATGGAGACTTGCAGCTTTGGAAATCACACCCATTGATGTCCTTTTGTCTATTCCTGTTTCCAAAAAGCAGGTAACTGCACTACCTGTCCTGGAGCAAATCTTTCCAAACCATTTGTTTTCTGGGCATCTGGGGAATTCTGCTCAGTGGTAAAACCACACATGATGCTGTTACTTTATGAGCTGCTTCTTGACTGCAGATATGATCTCCCTAAGCAACAAGAGGATTTCTAGAGACATTGATGCTTGTTTATCCAAACTGAAATTTAATGGATTGCCACCTGAAACACTGCTGATGTGAGCACCACAGTGGAGTAGTTCTCCACTACTTTGCAAGTTTCTTACTGTTCATTTTAGGGTTTTACAATACTCTCAACACCACTGGACAGTCTTTTTTTCCATTTTTTTCTTCGTCTCATTACTTCAATGATAATGATGACTCACCAAACAATAAAATAACTGTTTGAGTCAATCTTTACCCGATGAAGTGGAAGCCATCTAATGTATCTGCTGACTTTATAACACTGTTCTGGCTACATTGCTTTTGTTCAAAGATGACAACTAAAGGAGACAGCTTAGCAAAGATTAAGGGGCGGTGGAACCAATCCCGAAAAGGCAGAACAGTTTTCAGAACTGCTCTGTTCCCTTGCACTCGCTGAACCTGCAGGGCACCGGCCCAGAGGCAGCAGAGCTCCAAAGCACTTGGAGCACTTGAATGATCAAATGTGCTCAAATAACACATAGTGGCACTGTGAGATGATAAAATGTGGACCAGATGGTTCATAAGAATGAAGCAAATGCTTCTGAAGTGGACTTGAGAATGCCAGAGACCACAACAAGAACAAGCAGAACCCCGGTCTTCCAGTCATGGAGGGAGAATTAGAGTCGCACAATAAAAAAAAAGGGAATTGAAGATGTGAGATTTTTCAAGGCTGTTTTGCTCAAGAAACTATGACGGTAGCATTAAACCTTAAAGAGGGCAAACAGTAGCTGCCCAAGAAGGAACAGTCCATTTGAACCCTCTTCAGTGTCCTACCGAGCTGGATACCACTCACCTAGATCAGGAACTGAAATGGCTGTGCAGTATCATTAGAGATTCTCTGTGCATCAAAGCAAAAGATGATGCCTCAGTCGTGTCTAAACTCCATGTTGTGCCTGTTTACCTGAGTCAGCGACTTCCTCTGAGCGATCGTCTTCCAGCTTGATGGGATTAAAAACATGGTCCAAGTCCACAATGACACAGAGGAGACCCACAAAAGTGATTCTGATGAATGTGCACTCAGTTATTTTGGACATAAAAGCCGTCACGAGAGATTTGATATAGATTACCCCAGAACATCAGTCCACATTTGGAATAACTCCAGCAGGCCTGTAACTGCAGCTTGTGGTAAGAGCACAATCGAGATGAGCTGCAACCACGTAGTTTATGTTATTCCTATTAGGCTATGCAGAGTGATTCTACTGCAAATATGCTGTTGTTGTGTAGAGGTCAACAGTTATGGATTTTTTTTTTCATGGCAGATGCTGAATCTGAGAAATTAGGGCAGCCAACAGCCAATTTATTAATTCAGCCAACATGCGCCAGTTATCTTTTTACTGTCCATATGATCGTTACATCAGGAATAACAAATGATGCACAAATTAGCTTAACTTAGATAAATTTTTATGCATTACTTTTTGAAATTGAAGCTATTAAATAAGACGAGGGAGAGTTCCACGTTTAATGACACAACATTGCCTGATAATCAGCTAGATATGCTCTGATGTTGGCTGATACAGATTATTAAAAATAGCAGATAATCAGCTTGATTTAAGCAATTAATCAGCCTACCTGTGCTTTTGTGTATGGATCACTTAAAATAGCAACTGCAAGTTTTTTTTTCAGTCTTTTGAAAGATTATATAATATCCAAAGGTCTTATGTGAAATATTATTTGTGACATGCTTTTGTCGATATACCACAGAATTACAGTGCAACAACTTACTTTTAACAAGTGTCTTTTCTTAGAAACTGATGTTAAAAGTTGGTTTTGGCAGCTTTTGATTCCACACGTTTCCTCTGCAGGTGTGCATATCTTGAAACTGTCATTACTGCTCTGTGCAACTCACTTCCCAAGAGCAGCAAATGCTTCATGTTGTGAAGTTTGGAGAAAGAAAGGATGAGGAGACTAGTTAATTATACTAAGGCAGAAAAGCCAGACGATGCATTTTTTTTTTTTTTTACTTTCAGACTGGACTACTGAAATTCCTTGTGAGTGGGATTTCCTGAAATGAGTCTGAACTGGCTCCAGCTGATGTCATTATTATTGCCTCTCTTTCCTGTCATCTCAGACCAGCGGCCATTTGAGGCAGATTGGCTTCTGATTGGCTCCACTGTGGCCTCACGCTTGTTCAGGCTAAAGGACTGCACAAAAATGATGATTTGATGCAATCTGAGGAGAGGTTGGGGAGCGTTACTTCCACATCCAGCATCTGGGGCCCCCTCAGGGGTGTGTCTTCTCCACGCTGCTCTTCGCCCTCTACACCAATGGCTGCTCCTCAGGGGACCCTTCTGTGAGACGCCTCGTCATTGGACTGATCTAGCATGGTGATAGAGACAGGAAGTGGCACAGATGGTCCAGTGGTGCAGTCAGAGACTCCTGGAGCTGAACCTGCTCAAGAATGTAGAGATGACAGTGGAGTCGAAGAAGAAACACTCAACACTCCTTTCCCTCACCATCCTCAACAACACACACTGTCTACTGTGGACATTTTCTGGTTTCTGGGAGCCACAGTTTCCCAGGATCTGAAGTGAACCTCGTATATAGAAGATGCTCGTAAGAAGGCGCAGTAGAGGTTGTACCACCTGAGACAGCTCAGGAAGTTTGACCTGCTCCATCAGCTGCTGATCACCCTCTACTCTGCCTTCATCCAGTCTGTCCTATCCATCACTATTATTACTTCCATCATTGTCCGACTTGGATTGGTCACCAAAAAGGACAAGTACAGACTACAATGGACAGTAAGGTCTGAGGAGAAAATAATGAGGGCCGACCTTCCTCACTCCCAGGACCTGTAACAGTAAAAAGTCAAGAAACAGGCAGCGAGCATCACGGCAGACCTCTCACACCCTGTACACAAAGTATTCAAGACTTCTCCCATCTGGAAGGTGCTACAGAGCACTGTGCACCAAAACCACCTGTCACAGAGACAGATTCCTCATCCAGGGTGTCACTCTGCTGAACTTGTAATAGTGTCGGAGGAATATTGTGCAATATCTCATATCTGTAAATATTTGGTGTTGTCTACAGTACATATTTTTATTTGATAATGCTCTCACTTTTATTTCTTTTTTTTTATTACTAAATTTTGAGAGACAACGTCTGCTAGAATCAGAATCCTTGTTTGTTTGAATTTGGATTAGAATTAATTGGGTTATAATTTGTAATGAATTGAATTCTGAATTGAAATGAATTGGATCATGATTTTCGAAGTGGATTCAGACTTAGAATTAATAATGAATCATGAATAGGAATATCAGTAGGAATGAATAACAACTGATGGGACTGAATTGGAATATGATTGGATTCACCAATCGATCAATCCATTATCAATATTGATGTACTCCTTTGCAGGGTCACAGGGATCTGCTGGAGACAATACCTGGACAGGTTGTTAGTCCATCACAGGGCCAAAAAAAACCCAACATAACAAAACAAAAAAACCAAAAACAAATCCCCAACCCACTTTGTTCATTTGTTAATAATTAACTACAAATATCCTTTGAGAACTACCTTTACTGATGGCTCGATATTTGTATTTTGTATTGTTACTATTTTATTGTTCATCATTAAACACATCAGTGTGGATTGATGGACTGTGACACCCTTCATGTATATAGTATTTTTTTTGTGTGTGTGTGTGTGTGTGGTGCTACGCCCCTGGAAACAATGTGGGTTGATGGAAACTTTGAGGACCTTTTAGAAAGTCTACTTTGGGGGTTTTCTTGCTGCAGATGGTCTCAGCCTGGAGGTCCCAGCCTACCTGTAGTAACCTTGAGCATCACAGAGCATTACCATGAACAAGCTCCGTTTATGAACACACACATGTGTAACAGGTTCGCGTGCAGCGTGTGATTATGCAGTTGGGTCGTTGAAGCTTTGTTGACATCAGGAGAATGTAAGCAGAGCTCGATATGTGCTCTCCCTTCCCCCCTGCGTGCGCGTGCGCGTGCAGTCTGGCGTAACATCTGTGCGTACGCGGTCGTGATTGTTGTGAAGATGGCGGAGGGGGAGACAGAGAAGGAATATGATACACGGAAAGCCATCGAGGAGCTCCGAGAGCGGTTCCAGGGTTTGACCACGGCTTTGAAAGAGAGCTCGAAGTCTCCGCTGGAAGCCTCCTTGCATTTCTGCCAGGAGTTCTGCCAGGTGAGCCCTTTTTATCCCGCTGCTCATCCCGGGGACAGCCTGCAGCCCTTCTGGTTTCCTGGCCGAGGATGCGCGTATACGTTTGGCTACAACAATGTAGCTAGGGAGCTAGCACCAGAGCTAGCTCCGTGGGATTTCAAGATGAGGGAAAAAAACTCCTTGGTGCTTTTCGGCGAGTCTCTCCGTGATGTTTACACGTGGCGTGCAGACCTTTGTAAAGTGAGACCATTCGCGTCGCTCCGAGTCGCGACGGCGGCTGCTAATTATGCAAGTATTACTCGTATTTTCCAGGCCAGATGGCTAATAGCAGATGAACGTTGCTAGCTGGTATGCAGGGTCCTCCTGTCCTGTGCAGTGGTCATGCTGTGCAAAAAAAAAAAAAAAAAGATAGCTGCGTTAGCAACATTTATTTGAACGAATGCCTTTACATGCACTGGAATACGCGCTCGTTTCAGTTGTATTAAAAGTCATGCTAAGACAGAGCATCACCATGCTTGGTGATGTAAAAATTAGGTTACTTTTGTGATGGTGCTCCATTTAACGAAGGGAGCAAATGATTTTTTTTTCTCTTTCCTTTTACCGGGGTGCTAGCTCGGGCCTTTTGCACTAATGAAAGCAGCTAATAACACCAGCGTGGATGTTAATTACACAGTTGTTGCCATCACCGGCGAAATGTTAGAGATGGATGTGAGTGGGGGGGAAAGCAGGCTTTCCGTGATTTGGAGGGGAAAGTGTGTCAGTGGTCAGTGACTCCATTACATCCCACTCCCCAAACAACCCTGACTGCATAAATAAGATGCCAGGTCTCGTTTTATTTGCGCATTTTGTTGTCATCCGGCCAAATTGTTATGACATTTTAGGCTCTTTCTTTCTTTGCTTCTTTCGTTCGTTCTTTCTTTCTTTTGCTGACCATCACCAATGAGCATTTCATTCAACTTTAGTTATTTTAGGAGGGAAAATGCTACGGATCTGGCTGTTGTGCAACTGATCATTACATCGCTGTTAATACTATAGAGAAGCGTGATAACTAGAGATGTTGTCTTTTTTTTTTTTTAAATGTATTTGTCATGATTATTAAAGCTATGTGTTTTATCTTTCCATTGATAAATCCAAGTTTTGATGAAGTGGCAACACTAAGAAGAACTTGCTAACGTGTAAATAACACCTGTACAACGGATTTGCTGAGCTATAGACCAGTTAACTAACAATATTATAGTAGCTGTGATAGTTTTATGATCAAGTTGTGTATAAAAACATTTTAAGATTTTCAGTTTCTCTGTAGTTTCTAAGGATATGTTCACACTGTAGGTAAAAGTGACCCAAACTGGATTATTTATTAATTTATTTATTTTAAATGATCATTTTTGTTTGGACTGTCTGAACGGATCCAGTAACATGAAATCTGATTTTTTTTTTTTTTTTTTTTTTTACATCAGACCTGGGTCACTTTCACTATGTTCACACTGCAGGTTTTTATGCTCAATTCTGATTTTCTCTCTGGATTCGATTTCTTTTATTGTGTGCGTGGTTGTTCACATCAGTATTTTAAATGTAACCTACATCAGACTCCATTGTGAACTGGATTTTTCCCTCTAAACTCCTGTAACGCAGGTGTGATCATAGTCAGATGAGCCGCTATAGACCAGCTCCTGTGTATTATTTCACCGGCCAGCACTTGATGCGTTGATTTTCAACTTTTGACGGACCCACAATTCATTTTGGCAACGAATGATGTCACCCAAGTCAAAGTCTATGGAGACCGACGCACACGATGCACACGATGTGTACATGTGAATGCACCGTGCAAGCAACCCAGATCTGACGTGGGAGGAAAAATCGGACTTTAATTCTTTGAGATGTTCAGACAGCCATTAAAAATAATAATAATAATCTGATATGGCTATAAAATCATATTTGGGTCATTTTTGATTACAGTGACCTTTCATATGTGGTCCTAAATCAGATATACAGCTGATGTTTTCCAGTGTGAACTGTCAGTTCACATTTCATCCATCTTTGATGTCACTGTTATGTGACTGATGTCACAGTTTTGTGTTGGCAGGAGCTTAGACTACAACAAACATACTGTATGAACTGTAAAATCTTAGGGGAAAAAAAAATCAGAAATGAGAATTTAGACCTGCAAGTATGAATGTAGCCTGAGTTTGCTTAGCCTAGCCAGCCATACCTTTTCATTCTCTCTCATGAGTCAAGTTTAGCAACACTCCCATTTACAGCTATTTCCACTGGTACAGAACATAATGAGCTAGTTGCAACGGGGATGCGGGTGGACTTTATGTAATAACTCATACAGGAGCATCCAACAGCTGCTATTCAAAGATGGCTGCAGAACTGCTGTTGACACCTCGGACACGCGTTAATGCTGAACTGCACGTTACTTTGGATGTCACTTGTTGATACTAGTGTGAATGTCACTGTGCCCACATCCCATGATTAGTTTCTCTGATTGGTTGGTTTTTTTGTTCAGCATCCATGGATAGTCCTCCCTGGAAATTAAAGTTGAATCTAGAAGAAGGAGGCTGTTACTATAACAAAAAATCAAATCCTCACATTTGGCAAGCGTAAAGGGAACATATGAAAAAGTTTTTTTTTCTCTCTCTGCTCTAGACTGTTTAATTAAGTCATTAGGTACTAAAAGAAGTGAACTATTCACATAGCTCACTTAGTCGAGCAGATATCCCTCGTACGAAGGCTACAGTCCCCAAGCAGCCTGTCTGGATTCGACTCCTGGCCTGTGGCCCCGTGCGGCCTGTCTTCCCTCGCTCTCTCTATCCTCATTTCCTGTCAATAAAAACCGCTAGAGCCACCAAATCTCAAAGACTAGGTTTTGTAATATGACAGATGCAGGTTAGTGTGAAATTATCCAGCGACCTTTCCATTTTTATCTTCACCCAGCGCATCAAGCTGCATTTATTGCACTTCTGAAGGAGCTCAAAGCTGTAAAACCAATCTCATAATGGGCACACCCTGAGAAGGAAGGGGGGCGGAGTTAAGTGGAGTCAAATGTCTGACTCCACCCCTAAAACCAAGCAGGCAACCAAGACTTTTCAGCATTTCTGTTTTGTTTTTTTTCACGTTTCTTCAAGTACATGACAATTTTGGATTGCTAAGCTTAAATTTGTTACTTTAAGATGTAAAGAATTATTTGCTTTGACTCAACGTTGTCTGTCTGAAAAATGTCGTGATGCACCGTCTTTTAATCTCTCTCTCTCTTTTTTTTTAACATGTCCTGTCCGGCATCGTGGCACTCAGAATGTTGTCTTTAAATCTCTTCTAATCCAGTATTTGCATGTCTTTCTTCAGGTCCTCGTGGAGCATGCGGGGCGTTGGAAAACCGATGAGGATCCGCTGCCTTTGCTGGAGGTTTACACCGTGGCCATCCTCAGCTTCGCAAAAGCATCCTCCTGTCTCTCCTCCGCATGTGAAAATGTGCCACTGCTACTTGAAAAGTTAGCACTGTGAGTAGAAACTGGATACCTGTGGAAGCAAAAGTTGTCAAACCCTGTTTTATATTCCCATTTTTGAATTGCCAGTTTTATTAAATATTGCCTTTACATGTAAGCTGAGTGACATAATGACAAAATTAACACAAGGGTATAATATGGGCAAATGTCTCTTAAGATTTAAGACATAAAAAGTACAAGATCAGTGAAATTAACACCTCAGAATGTAAAAAATAAAAATAGCAAAAGGTATGATGTGCTGTTTTGTTTATACACAGAAGCAAGGTATTTAATTGTAAGAATTTAATAAACTCTCAAATCTGAAATAAATGAATGAAGCTTGAAAAAGTTGTTAAGACTCTGTTGGAGTTAATACTGCAGGAGCCATTGAGCTATTAGTACAAAACAAGTTTTTCAGGCTTTAATGCAGAAGTTGCGTCTAAAGGGATACTCAAACATTTTGGGAATTTGCTTATTTGCTGTCAACCTCAGAATTTCGTAAGAGGACGTATACCTTTCTCTTCTGTGTGTATCCAGTAACCCAGTCTGACAAAGGCCCCTCTTTCCCAGCTTAGCATTGTCACTGGAAGTGGATATATGTTTCTCACAAAGAAGAATATATCAGGAACTATATTTTAGTGAAGCACTGTGACCTGGGTGTAGTGATTGCCTGCAGCAGCACTGTTATTTGTGATTAGAGTTTAATGTGTAACAGAGTCTTTCTAAGTCATGCATTATAATTCCTGTAATAATCACATACTTGATTGAGTCCACTTGGCGTTGCATCACACTGGGATGCTGGATGTATTATAGCTGAAAATTCTTCTGTAATTGTGGCACAGAGAGTTCGTGCGCTGTCTCCTTCTGCAGATTCGTCAAGTCTTGCTATCAGTGGCAACATCTGGTCCTGTTTTCTGCAGCAAAGAAGCGGGCAGGCTCTCACTTTCACACCACAACGCTGAAGTTATCTTTTTGGGTTTTTTTTTCTTCTTCTTCTTTAATTTGCCTGATTCTTTTTGAGAGTAAAGAATATTTAAAAGATAGATGGCAGTTTGTGAAGCAAACTTTGGCGACAAATCTGACATGCATAAAATTCTGCAGAATTGGAATCTATAAAATCACAGCCTAACTTAAGGGTCAGAGGGTATATTGCGAACTTGGAAACAGCAAGGCGAGAGAAACTGAATGTGTTTGCCAGTGGTAGCTGGAGAAAAAGAAGAAGACAGTGCACAGACGTCCTGTGTCACAACCATGGAAGACGGTTTCATCCGTAATGTCTTATGAATCCTGGTGTGATAAAATAAAACATCTCTTCATGCCATAGAAACATTATCAATTATTACAGCCATCATAATGTACTCACAGTGTATCTTATACTACATTAATTTCTCTGATCACATGTGACAGTGGTGCTGCAGGCGGTCGCTGCACTCAGGTAGTGGTGCTTCGCCAGAATATAGTTCCTTGTTTGTATCTGTTCATGCCGCGTCTCATTTTACATATTTTATTCTACATAAGTTACATTTATAAGTTACGATATGTAAACGAGAACATTTTTGAAGTGAAGATTAAGATGTTTATTTTGCATCAGTCCACTAAGAGACTATTCTACACAAATCTAGTGGGCTTTGCCACTTGTGGTTGGATGCAAATATCCAAAATGGTGGAGTGTCCCTTTAATGACTTCTTGTTGTGTTACATATTTGGGTTGCACGAAAAGGAAATCTGAGCTGTTTTCTAAAAATCAAGGATGTATGTTATAAAACTTAAATAAGATATTGTGATCGTTCTGGACAAAAGTATTAGTGTTTTCACTGTTTCCATATGAAAAACACAAGCTCTGTCATTTTCTTGTAATGCCGTTGTTTTAAAGCAACACACACGGTGGATAGTCATTCTTGTGTGGTCATTCCTATTTTATAGAATTAGTGCATCCTTGACCTAAATCAGGCTTTGAAGAAAAAAAAAATAAAAATACTGTGTTGGATTCACAGGAGCTGTGCGGAGCTGCTGCTCTTACTGCCCCAGC
This sequence comes from Arrhamphus sclerolepis, assembly GCA_037176975.1. NCBI lineage: Eukaryota > Metazoa > Chordata > Actinopteri > Beloniformes > Hemiramphidae > Arrhamphus > Arrhamphus sclerolepis. The sequence continues at coordinate 7,104,850 of JBAMYA010000015.1, read as the reverse complement.
ATGTCCCTGGTGCCTTATGGGAGGAGTTTCAGTCCTCCATGAAGGTCAGTATCCCCCAGGCTATTAGATTTTTACCGAGGCTTATTTTTGCATTCATAAGCAGTTAAAAGTTGAAACCATGCATGTGCTTTATCATAGTGTTATGAGCTGTTATAGCAGTAAAAAATGATGGCAGTCTCATGGACTGTATCACACGTTTAAGCACGTTTCATCAAAGTTTTAGTAAATATTGGAATTCTGCTGCAGTTGGCACATGGCCTTTTGCAAGAAAGTGGGAGCACGCAGCTACGGCTGCTCTCAGCTCTGGCACAGCAGGATGGCATCTGGACCAACACCGCGTTAAGCAGCATTATGTCTAATCAAGTTCTTCAAACTGAACAAGGTAATTCCTCCCATTTTCACTTCCATATTAGTTTGGAGATGCACCAGATGCAGCTGTAATTACTAATATTAACGGTTGTTGAGAATTCATCGTAAACTCTGCCTAAACTCCCTCCCATGTGCAGACACTCATCCCTTTATTTTTCCCCCCTCTCTCTCTCTCTCATTTTGCACCCTTAGTTCATGAGTTTCTGGAATCAGAGGGTCCTACACTTCTCAACATGCGAGTCAAACATCTTATTAAACTGGGCAGTAGTGATAAAGCTGCTCTTCTTGCGAAGGTGTGCTCAGAGTATCCAGGATTTGAAGGACAGGGGAACTTCAAACAGACCTACTTGCTCTGCATCTGCATGACAAAAAGTCAAGAGCAGCTCATGGAAGAGGTAAGAAACAGCTCACTGTATATATAGTATTAATTTATCCAAAGAAAGCTGCGACAGTTGCTTGCCTTTGCTCGTAATGCCAGTTCATTGTGCTTAGCATGGCAGCTTTGCAGAATCATGTGTAGCCCTCTGTTTTTTTTATTTATTTTATTTTTTACTTTGCTGACACGACTTTACAAGTGTTGATTGGTCTCAGTGACTATTTGAGGTGGTCAGAGGCCCCAATTTGGCCTCTTTAGCTTATAAAAAGGACCCTAACTCGTACAGAATTTCCCTTCAGGGATTATTGAAAGTATTTTTTGATAGAACTGAGTTGTATGACCTGAACAAGCAGCGTGGTGGAAGGGGGGGGGCAAAACAAAACAAACAAAAAGAAAACAAAGAAGCGCTTCAGCTTGTGAAAGAATTGTTCAGTAGGACCATGTTTGATCAATTATCCTGAACTGCGCCTTCAGTTGTAGCGCTTTCACTGGGACATTTTATGTTTAAAATGTATTTGTAGTAGCTCGTATGGTTAAAAAAAAAAAAAGTTTGAAAGTAGAATGTTTTCCAAAGCTGAGCTGGATTTATGTCCACCAAATGAAATCTTGAAACTACGCAGTGCATTCCCAATGTTTGACCCATAAAAATTCTTAAAGTATAACTCAGCAAGAGATAAACATAGGCTTTCACTTTTCTTTTCTTTTTTTTTTCTTCAATTTTCTTTTTCTTTTTTGCTCCATCTCTCATAGATTGCCTCTATAGACTGTAAAGACGCTCTTGAAATGATCTGCAACTTGGAGTCGGACGGAGATGAGAAAGGAGCTCTCTGCATGTGCACTGCCTTTCTCAAGCGACAGCTTCTCCAAGGAGACGTCTACTGTGCCTGGTAAGTGCTGCAGTTTGATTAAAAAAACAAACCAAGAAACAAACAAAAAAAAAACACTAACAAAGTTACTTGTTTCTGATGCACTGCCATTTTAAATTTATTGTCAAAAGGCAATGCAGATGCTGATTGTACGCTGCAGAGGAAATCATAACTTAAGCCACCTGCAAACAGGCCAAATGTGAATGAATTAATAAGGATGTGAATAACATTACTTTTCACGATTCCAGATGTCTTTTGTCTTTCAGGCTACATCACTGTTGTACTGAAGGGCATTTCGAGTGTAGCTCACACAGACAGATAAAAACAGATGCATGAAAAGCAGCGTAAATGGTTTTAAAGCAGTGCAAATGACATTTTGCATAGACTAAATAAATTATAGAAATATATATACAGACTATTGTAAGTGGGTTTCAAAAGTGGCGAGTGTCAGAAAAAGCAAGCCAGTAAATAAAAAAAAAACACGCACCCTTGATTGCAATGTATAAGACTTTCACAAATAATACGAAATGTATGAGGTTTGCCAAAACCTGTGTTTATTCTCTCTAATGTCAGAAGCTTGAACAATTCTGTTTGTTATCTTTTCCAGGGAACTCACTTTGTTCTGGAGTAAACTACTCATGAGGACGGAGTCGTCCGCTGATTCATTTCTTAGCCACAGCAAAGACATGGCTCTCCTCTGTAGAAGTGTCTGTCACATTCTGTTTCTCATCAAAGTAATCCAAAATGAGGTAGGAAAAACAACTTTGAGTGTTTTAAAGATTTTTGATGTTGCCATTCACCCTAAGATTGTAAACAAGACAGGAATTCAGCCAGTCTGTATTAGGGACACAACTCAGGCACATCAATGCATATTTTATAATTATGTTATTATTATTTTATTTTTATGTATTTTATTTTTTAGGTTGGAGAGGTGGGGCTTCCAGTGTGTGTAGAAATGTGCATCCAAGCTCTGAAAATGACCTCCAGTGACCATAAAGACAGCAAGTCTACCATCTGCAAGACTATTTCCTGCCTCTTGCCAACTGATCTAGAGGTGAAGCGCGCATGCCAGCTGACCGAGTTCCTCCTGCAGCCTACTGTTGACTCTTATTATGCCGTGGAGTCACTGTACAATGAACCCGACCAAAAGCCTGAGGAGGATGGGAGTCTGCCAGTGCCCAATTCTTTACGCTGCGAGTTACTGCTGGCCTTGAAGACGCAGTGGCCTTTTGATCCAGAGTTCTGGGACTGGAAAACACTGAAACGCAACTGCTTAGCATTGATGGGCGAGGAGGCAGCTATTGTCTCGTCTATTGACACGCTCAATGACACAGATGAACAGGAGGTGGAAAGTGCACTTGGCAAACTCCCTGAATACAAAGATCTGGAAGATTTCCTTTTAACCACTACAAATGAACTCAATGAAATTACAGATGAAAAGGAAAAAAACAGAGAGGCTAAGAAACTTCGGGAGCAGGGTTTTGTGTCTGCTCGGTTTAGGAACTGGCGGGCCTACATGCAGTATTGTGTTTTGTGTGACAAGGAGTTCTTGGGTCATAGAATTGTTCGCCATGCTCAGAAGCATTTCAAAGATGGAATGTATCTGTGTCCAATTTGTGCTGACAGTTTTGAAAGTAGGGAGGTTTTAGAGCCACATGTAGCATCACATGTAAAGCAATCGTGCAAAGAGAGACTGGCTGCAATGAAAGCTGCAAGGAAGGTAAGCAGTCAGTCCCCTAAAAGTCCATCAAAAGTGTCCAAGGTTGCAACTAAGGCAAACGTAAGTCCTGTTAAAATCGAATCGCACATTGGTGACCAATTGCCAATTCCTGTTAAGATGGAACAAACTACATCTGACTCTCAGATCAGCCAAGATTGTTTCTGTCCTGTTAAAAACTGCTCAAAGGCTTTCAAGTTTTTTCGTAACCTCATGGCTCATGTTAGATCCCACAAGGATGATGAGGAGGCCATGAGGTTTTTAGAAATACAAAAGCAGAAAGTGGTGTGTCAGTATTGCAGGAGGCAGTTTGTCAATGTCAGGCACCTTAATGATCATTTGCAGATGCACTGTGGCAGCAAACCATATATCTGCATTCAGCTGGATTGCAAGGCCAACTTTAATTCCAATTCTGAACTTCTCATGCACAGAAAAACACACCCAGAGTTTAAGGCCCAGTGCATGTTCCCAAACTGTGGCGAGGTTTTCAATGAGGCCTACCTGCTGTATGATCATGAGGCTCAGCATTATCTTACCTACACCTGCCAAACAGACAACTGTGGTAAAATATTCTACTCTCAGTCAGATTTTTTGTCTCACCAAGAGCATCATTGTACAAATAACGCCATTGTCAATCAACCTCCCTCTGTCCCTGCAAAAGTAGAACCAGCACCTTTGAGCACTCAAAGCAAAGAAGACACACATTCAGCAGTTTTTAGCCTAGAAAAAAGTAATACAGATGTTTATTTGAAGGAAGCATCAATGGCAAATGCTTCCCAGTGGAATTCAGCAGAGGATGCTAAAGAGTCTGCTCCCATGAAAGTGAAACATTCAATTGAAAGCATGTTAAATTCAATGGCAGATCCAGGGATAAAAGTACCAGAAAAATGCTACACTCCACTGACCATCCCCACTCCATCACTTGCTGATGCGAATCTACCACCAGAAGTGCCACATGTGCACGATAATGTGACTGGGCCGGGTGATTTCCCGCCACCGTATCCTGACCCCAGTGCAGCAAATCCTGTGGAGAGCCTGCAGGAAAACCAGCATAAAAATGTACAAGGCAGTGAATTTCAGGAAGCGATGCCACAAATAATGTCTCCAAATCAAATCAAAATGGAAATTCCTTGTTCTCTGCAAGGATATCCTACCAGCACCTCTGCTGTTCCTGCTGGCAGTGAAGAAAACTTGCACTGCTGCCCAAGTAATGACTGTTCGAGGGCGTACAGTACAAACAAAAGTCTGTCCAGGCATGTGAAGAAACAACATCCTGAAATATTTGAAGACTGGAAATTGGCAAAGAAATACAACAAAGTGGCCAAAATTACAGCAAAAAAGGGGAACAGGCCGTCAAATCAGCCAGGGATACTATGCAACAAACCAGGGATGCAGCAAACGGATTATCCAATGGGATGCTCAACCTCACCATCCCAGTGTTATCCTGGATCAATGGAGCCTGTGCCTATTACTCCAATGGTCAATCCCACATTGTACCCATCCTGGGGGTGCCCTAATAACTCCAATGTAATTATGCAGCCAGACATGTCCCAGTCATGGTCTTCACCTCCTATGAATAATTGCTATCCTGATGCCTTTAATGCAAATGAGTACCCCTCTCGCAGCTACCCCCAGTGGCAGGCAGATCCTTATCAAACCACATTGCCTCACCCTCCTGATAGAGATCAGTCAATGGCAGCTATACAAGGTCCTGCTACGTCACATAGTCCTTCAGATTCAAGTTTGATGTCTCAGTATGTGTCCAGCTCTCTAATGCTTGACAATGGGGGACATATGCATAATGGAGGGCATCAGTATGGACTTGTGCAACCCGATGGTACTGGAGACAATGTAGATGTTAGGAAAAGCAGTGTCAGTATGATTGCACACTTGGATAATGGGAACAGTCTTTCAACGATTGACTGCCTCCCTGACGGAGGTTATCACACTCCATATGCTCCGAGTGAAAGCTCCTGTCTTACTCAGTGCTCATCAGTTGATATGCCCATGAAATGTGTGAGCCCAGAGGCTCAAGTGCCATTGAAATCTACAAATGAAATAGCTAAGACAGAAAACGTGTCGACTCCTGGTTTTGATCAGATGGACAACTCTGTGGATGGCATGCTCAGTCCACACAGTGGCGTTCACACTGATTTCCCTTACGATGAGGATTGTCACAATGCTGATTGTGAACCTAACCCCCCAGATGAAAAGACTGGTGACAATGACACGCAGAAAGGAAAACGCAGCAGGTTGAGCAAGCGTACCAAATGGCCAGCAATAATCAAAGATGGTAAAGTTATCTGCAGGAGGTGTTTCAGAGAGTTCACGAGCACCAAATCTCTCGGTGGCCATCTGTCTAAACGCTCACAGTGTAGGCCCATCGATGAAATTGACCTGACAGCAGATCTGCCAACGTCATTTTTGGATTTCCTAAATGACCCTCATCTCCCTGATGCAAACGGAGCAATGTACAACATGCCAAATGGAGATTTCTCACAGGAACCTTGTAGCTTGACCACTTTAACGTCGCCTGCGATGTTGAAACAGGAGCCTCAGAATACAAATATAGCAGACCATTCAAACTCATTTTCAGTTTCCCATGAAAACCAGCAAGAAAAAGCAGCAGAATTAGCCAATCCACCCCACGCTGGGCCTTATCAGGAGGATCACCTGATGGAAATTTCACATGCCTTTCAAAGGTTGGATTTGATAGAGGCTGCGCAAGGGAGGATGCGGAATGCAATGTCCTTAGAGCAAAATGTAAGTCATTGTGAAGCAGTTCCTGCCCCTGAAAAAAGTAAAGTACAGAGTAAAAATGACGAGAGGTTCTCTGAAAAGGTGCCTAAACCATTTAAATGTGACCAGGAGGACTGTGAGTTTTCATTCATGACAAAGGAGGCATTATTTAAACACTTGAGTAAAATGCATGATTATACTCAAGAGATGATTGAAGAACTCAAAAGAACTCCATCCAAACTGTCTCCATATCCTTGTCAGATCTGTGCAAAAACATTTACACGAACAACAGGGTTGAGAATTCACTACGAAAAAGTTCACAGATTGTCCAAGGCAGAAATGCAGAAACTAAAAATCAGCGCTCGACATCGGCGTGCATTCAGACTCAACAAAGATGGTTCGGTAAATGGGCGCGCAAACAATGAACCCAACAGCTGTCACACAGCACAATCTGCACCTGTATTACCTCTTATAAAACAAGAACCAGTTGACATTGCAATTGCACCTAAGCCAGATAAGGAGAAAAGTCCAGAAGTTCCTGAAAATGCTTCAGGAGATGCAGCGAAACAGGCCACAGCTGAGGTATCAACTGTTACAAGATTGCCATCACCTCAGAACTTTTTAACTGAAAGACCGCTTGGGGAGGTGGCACCATCAACCCCTGAGAGAGTCGTAGAGCAACCTCAAATGGCTGTCATAAACAAAAGTCCAGACATCAAGTTGAAAACCAGTGCGAAAGAAAAACCAAGTCCTGCTAGCAAAGCAAAGGTGCAGCAAGAAAAATCCAATGTGTTGCAGAGTAAAGTAAAAGAACCAAAGTCCTCCACTGACTCAGCTTCATCCTCCCCTGAGAAACCCAGCAGCTCCAAAAGCACACCAACAAAGGAGGAGAGGAAAGAGAAGCTTCAGAAAAGGTTAAGCCTCAAAATGAGTGACACAGACAATGCCTACAGTCCGTACAGACCATATCGCTGTGTTCATGAAGGATGCACAGCGGCTTTCACTATACAGCACAATTTAATTCTGCATTACAGGGCCATGCATCAGGCATCGCTGCCTCCTAGTAAAACCGATACTGATGCTGAAAAGATGGGCGTTAGCGATGAACAGGAGACTCATCAGGACTTGGGAAAAGACAATGAAGTGAGGTGTCAAGTAAAAAACTGTTCAAGAGTGTTCATGGGAATCACAAGGTTAGTGCAGCATTACCTCTTACTTCACAAGTTTACCCGTGACAAAGCCACCTCCATGATGGCCAGCATGACCATCGGGACTTTTAACTGTGACAGGCCAGAGTGCGCTCTCCCCTTTGATTCTGTGGACAAATACATTGAGCACATTAAAAATTACCACAAGGAAATCGCCATCTCTGAGAGCGGCTCAGTTGACCCTACCTTCCGGTGTGAGTACGACGGATGTGACCGCGTGTACACTACAAAATCGAACCTCCTCCGGCACCTGATCAAAAAACACGATTACGTTTATGATCCTAAAGCTAGCGACGGAAGAAGGACGAAATCAATTGGACTTTTCCCAGGGATTAACAATGGGAAAGAGAATGTAGAGAGCAAATTCAAACTGAAAAAGAAGAACACTAAAAAGAAAGAGGGGAAGTCCATTGAACACTGGACTAGTTTTGGGAAACCTACACTAAAATCTCACGAGGAGGCGTCAGCCATGTGCACCAAGAAGTCTGCTCTGCAGTACCCATGCATGATCATAGGCTGCGACACAGTAGAGCGGGCTGAAAGAAGTATATTTAAGCATTACGCCACTCACGGCCTCACAGAAAGATGCATTGAAGATCAGAGGAGTCAGTTCATTTTCTGCAAAAAATACTCAAGGTCCAGATTTAAAGAGGCAAGCAAAGCTGAAGGTGCGTCAAGTTCTGAGGAGGAGATGGAGGGAGACGAAGGCGACCAGAAAGCAGCAACTAGTGACCAGAAAGCAGTGAATAGTGACCAGAAAACAAAGACTAGTGACCAGAAAACAGAGGAGCTGGTGGTGGAAAAAATAAACCAAGAGGACGGCAAACAGTCCAATGACGATAGTGCAGAATCTCAAGCTTCCACTGGGACTGAAGGGGGCGCTAAAAGAGGGCGTCCCAGAAAACCTGCACATCCCACACCAGCTTGTCCAGAAAGGATGCAGTCCCTTAGAAACCGCACGACTGTTAACAGTTCAAGAGAGAACTCAAATCCTGGTACCCCTGTAGCCCCGGAGCAACGTGACGACGGGGTTACAGCGGGATCTTTTAAACCTTTAGGGCTCGAGGACTCGTTCCTTAAGTTCTTGGAAACCACGGAGTCTACTAACTCTTCTAAACGCAAATTAAACGAGAAATCTAGTGCTGAAGTGCCATCAAAACGGCAACAAACTCTAAGACAGAAACCTGCGGCAAAGAGTAAAACGACTGATGAAATCAAAGACTGTGGAAATCTTATAGATTTCAGAAATCCATTGAATCTAAAATCTGTGAGTAATGTAAAGATAGTTATGGATAAAGCATTTTCAGACAGTGCTGATCATTTGCTAAAGCAGCTACAAGACATGAAGCCCATGGTTATAATAAAAAGGTGGCTTTACAGCGGATCATAGCCCAACATAATGTTTCCAAATCAGTCTTACTCAGGATTTGAGAAGTTATGCTGCAGAATGGTTCATTTCTTAATGCATCAGATTTCCAACTGTTAACAGTCATGGTCACAGTTATGAATTAAATGGCCTATTTTGTACTTAATGAAAAATGTTCTCAGATGATTTTAAGTATGTATGTTATAATAACCAGGTAATCTATAGGGCATAGATTTTAGAAACATGTTTGTATTTATGCTTAGTACTGAAGATGTTTTTTTTGTTTTGTTTTGTTTTTTTTGTTTTTTTTTTTGTTTTTTTTGCTAAATGGAGACTTTTAAGAAAACTATGTTTTTATATATCCCTATGGGATTTCAAGTTCTGTTTGTATTTATTTCATCCTTTTTCAACACTAGTAGACCTATCTGTAATATTTACATGTCTTCCACAAAGTGTTCAATAAAATGTTACTGGTTCTTTTTCAAAAAACAAACAAACAACTGATTGTAGGGTTTTGTGTGTGTGTGTGTGTGTGTGTGTGTCACTTGTTTAGTGTAAATACAGTGTAGGTCACAGCAAACTGACATAATTCAGCTGATAACATTTTGGCACCCTCTTATATAATAAGTACACCAGTGAAAATAAATGTATGTAAAGGGGTCAATTTTAATATCTGGATAAATGAATAGTTTAGTTGTTTTTTTTTCATCAATAATTTAGATAAACTTTCAGTTTCATTTTACATATCTGTGTGGTTTAAGTGTAAGGCATATTTTTTAATCCATTGTCTTTAGACCAGTCATTGCAGTTCTGCCAAACTGCTATTAAATATAATATATAATTGTAATATAAGTGAGCTGTAAAATGGAGCTTCATGTGGGACCATCCACTTTTGCCCCCTGTGAAGCCTTCTTAGGTTTGGTTACGTGGCGAGTCCAAGTGGGTCCCACACAAGACACACATGTTGGTCTTTTTGCAACCCATGTGGATCAATTCAACTTTGGGGATTAAATAAGTATCTTTTAAAGGAACTGAATATAACCATTACGAGCAATTCACATTGTGCCAACATGGGGACCCCAGCTTTTATAGGTTATCTGTAATGGGCCCCAGATACAAATGTTGAATTATAACTCTACAAAGACAAAAAGTTGGCAAAAACACGACAACGCTAAGTATGTTATATTGTTTTCACTTGCAAAATATTCAGCCTAATAAAATAAAAACAACTTTTAACTAAATTTAAATCTTTCTGGACCCTTTGCAACGGTTCTCTCTGCAAATAAGATGCAGAGAAGTGTTTTGAAGGTATGTTCAAGATCAGAAACGCTGAACAACCTTTCTATCGAGCTGAAATATATATATTAGTGACTCATATTCAAGCTATATTCACACTAAGAAAAGAAGAAATCGGGTTACAGAAACCGGTAGACTGTGAATAAATAACTTCAGAAACAGATGAAACTGATGCGCGTTGCCTCGTTGTAAGTTTTTTTTGTTCTTTTTTTTCTCCGTTGTCGTAGGTTTGCTGAACAAAACTCTTTCCGTAAACGTCACTTTGGCGGGAAGTCGATGCGCTGTCAGAGCCGGCATTTAAACAATAGTGAGAATTGAAGCAACTAAACTCTGAGAGTGTTCACAGCTGTCTTATGTAACTAAAACAATCATGTCTACGTCCTCTGTGTCGAAGGTAACGTGTTTGTTTGTATGTTTTTGCATATAAGTTTGATAAAGCTCAGCTGTGCATCTTGAACAAGATGGCTTCATCACTCCGTCATTTCTTGATGTATTTGTAGTAAATTGACATTCTCTTACGCATGTCCTCAGGGCTGCTTTGTTTTCAAGCCCAGTGCTGAGAAAAAGAAGAAAGCTATCGATCTGGGTGAGAGATGTTAATGCTGATTGATGGCGTTGTAGATTGAATTTATGTTTTAAACAGCACGTTGTTGGTATTTCTGTCTGCACAGAGAGTTATTTCATAAATGGCTGCGAGGATGCTGAGAGCAGTGAAATCCGTTTTAAACTCTGTCAGGATCTGTGGACCGCCGTCAAAACAGACGCAGAGGTAAGAACAGTATAAAAGAGTGACAACAGAACGTCAAACGTGTATTTGTACTTTTAACTCTAAGTCAGAAGTGTCAAACTTGAGGCCCGCGGGCCAAATCTGGCCATCTAGGTTATTTTACATGGCCTGCGCAAAGGTGATCATAAACCTAACATACATAACTTAACAACATAAACTCAGTGTAACTGCTTTGTCTGATTTTGTATTGACATCAAAAAGTGCAATAATTGGTTTGCAAAAGTTTTTATTTTTTTTGTCAAAACTCAACTTTTCTGCTTAGGTTTTTTTCTTTAATTAATTAATTGTGATTTTAGGACAAAAAGTTGAAAGTTTTATGTTAAAATGTCTCAAGTAGTTGATATTTTCTAACAAATATGTACATATATATATAATTTTAAGTTGAATTATCCATTTGGATGATTAAAAAGTGATGATTTTGTTTTGCGAGGAAAAAAAAATCTTGTTTTTTCAAAATTTCAAATTTTATAACGAACCTTACAAAAAGGTCTCAATTTTATGATAAAAGTTGTGATTTTTGTGAAATTTGTTATGTTACAAGTTTTATTATTTTTACTTTTTAAAATTGTAGTTATGTAGGAAAAGAATTGAATTTATTGCAAAAGCCACAATTTTATGATAAAGGTTTTGTGAAAATTGAGATTTCATGAATTTTCATCTTTTTTTCTCATTTTACGACTGAGTCACAGAACTCTCATTAAATCTGACGTCATAGCTAGTTGAGAAAGTTATGCTCATGACTATTGAATAACTTTTGTTTAAGGAGGTTCGCAAAAGACGGGATTATTAGTCCTGAGGAACAGTGATTTATCACATAGTTTAAACTTTTTTTTCCTCCCTCTTTGAAGGTTTTACAGAACGAGCTCAACAGAAAAATCTTGGACAGCCTGCTTGACTTCACCAGGAAGTGCTCTTCCACTCAACATCACAGCGACTGGGCCTCACGGATGAGGGCCAGTGAAATACCCACAGCTGCTCTTATGCTGGGTATGCTGGTGATAAACCACTGAAACGATGGCCATAATGTTTTTAATACTTCAGGAATTAATGCCCAGCTTGAATTCCCTTTGATATCTGCTGTAGGTGTGAATGTCCCAGATCATGACATGACCTTTCAAAGTCTTTCTGACCTGCTCCAGCAGTCTGTCACCCCTCACGTGGCCTCCGTACAGGCCAAAGAGTGTGCAGGTGAAGGACTAATACCTCAATGTAGCAAGCGCATTTGTAGTTTAAAGTATAAATTGGTGTTTTCAGCTCTGTTTTTGTTTGATCATTTCAGCATTGAAGCATTTGATTAAGAGGGTTCTGGAGAGACTGATGGACACAGTAGTTGCTGTGGATGAGGAAGATGAAGAGGAAACTGAGCAGACCGGTACTCAACTCCACAAGAGCATGCACTGCTCTCTCAGCACTCTCCGTGATTGGTACATTTCGAAAACAAAGGTAGGGGTAAGGGGGGGTGTGCGCGCACAAAGCACATCTGGTGTGCACACGCTGACATTTGCAGTTACATGCATATGATGAGTAAGACACTTGTAGCAGATGTTCCCTTTTTATTCTAGAAATCCAACACTGGCACTCCTGGAAAAAAACGCAGCTCTGCAGTTATGGATGAGGAGCTGCAGCAGCCTCCTGTCGTCATCATTTTTAAAGATTTGGAAGCTTTTAACCCAAGAGTTCTTCAGGACTTCATACTCATCTGCAGGTAACTGGGAACTCTTTAGAGCAGGGGTGTCAAAGTCGATGGCCCGTGGGCCGAATCCGCCCCGCCGCTTCATTTTATCTGAGCGTGCAAAGACGATCATAAACTTATGAGTAGAAAATTTCTGAGGAAATTTCAGTTAAACGGCACGTTTGATTCAGTACTGACATTAAAAAAAAAAGTGGAATAACTGAGGTGGAGAGCAGCTGTTTTATGTCAAAAAGTCACAATTTAGCAAACATGTACAAAAGACTTTACAACAAAAAGTTGTAAAAGTCCCAATTTTGTGGCATTTGTGATTGTATGATTAAAAAGCTCTGGTTATTAAAATTCAAAAAAATTTTTTTTTTTTTTTTTTTTTTTTAATTTCACCACAAAGGTTTTAATTTGAGATTTTACAAGAAAACAAAATGTGATTTTTAGTACAAAAGTCTCAGGTTTTTGATAAAGGTCATGATTTTTGTGAAAAATTTTAATGAAAAGAAAATGTTGGGAAATTTGGAACTATCAGGAAATCTGAGAAGATACCTAGTTGAGGCCCTTTTAATGGTAACTATGGTGATGATGTGGCCCTGGGATGAAATCGAGTTTGGCGTCTCTGTTTTAGAGATATTTAAAGTATTGAGAACTTCTAACCTTATGAGAAATACTTGGTCTGAAGACACAAACGGTGCATCTGTTAACTCTGTTCTGCAGTCGGTACATCGAACATCTCCCGCTCACGTTCATCTTTGGGATTGCCACGTCACCCAGCACCATCCAGCACATGCTGCCCCACTCGGTGTCCTCGCTGCTGTGCATAGAGCTCTTCCAGTCCCTGTCCTGCACCGAACACTTCGCCAACGTCATAGACAAGGTAGCTTCACTGACATGAGACATCCACCTGGAGACATTGTGTTGTTGTGAGGATGTGGTTGGGAACAAAGATATGCATTTGAGTCTCTCATTGGTACAAGATTGTACATATTTGATGTCAGACAAAGGGGAATCGTTTTAATGAATCTGTCATCCTTCTTGTGCAAGTATTTTACGTGCATTTTGGAAGGTCCATACGAAATGTATAACCAGGTTGTAGATACAAACTCAAATGCCTCCCTTGTTCTCCTTGCATCTAGTTGATCCTGTCACCTGAATTTCCCTTTAAACTCAGCAAGAAAGTAATGCGGGTGCTGATGAACATCTTCCTCTACCATGATTTCTCAGTCAGAAACTTAATAAAGGGTGTGCAGGTACGGACCAGCCTCTCAAATGTCCAGCCTCTTAGCATGCACCTCAGATATTTTAATGCGAACGGCTAAATATCTGCTCCCTGTCTGTGCAGCTGGCCCTTCTGGAGCACTTCAGCTCGCAGCCTCTCAGTGTGCTGTGCTGCAAGAAGCAGGCGGCGCTGCTTAATGTGCTGCAGCTCAGTCACGGCAACTTGAAGAGGATCAGGCAGCTGCCGTCATTTGAGAGGTAAACAAATGGTGATCATTCTGATATTTTTCTTTTTTTTTCTCTTTTCTCATAGTAACTTGGGATATAGTGTCCCATCAACTTAAAAGCAAACTTTGACATGTCCATATGTATATCCTAGGTACATGGAGAAACAGGAAAAGCAGGAGCAAGTCAACCTGATGACAGATGACGATCATTTAAAGGTCTTATTTTTAACTTTATTTTATACTGAAGTGGTCATGGTGTGCACAGGTCTAGATAACAGTTGACTTTTATTTATTTATTTTTAAGGTGGTGTGTCGGAAACTGATAAAGGACCTTCACAAATACCACAAGACCTATTATCCCATCCTGAGGTGTCTCCACACTCTGACCTCATCCTTACCTCGACATCCTCTTGGAAAACAGGCAAGAACTCAATGTTTGATGTCTGACTTTTATATAAACTGCACAACGTCTTTTGCGCATACTCACTTCATATGTGTATATGTAAATATATATACATATAATGTATATTTCTGCAGTACTAGAATGACATCTGCTCTGTTGTAACAGTGTTTTTTTTGTACAGATCAGGGAGCTTCATTTGATATGTCTAGAGAACGTTGTCTGGGAGTCTGAGGGTTACCAGTCTGCCATGAAGCTTCTAAAGTAAGACCACTTAGTTGAGCAATTTCTGAAATAAATAAATAAACAGTGGAAAGTATAGAAATGTGTTGTCATTCAAATACATGTAACAGACTTTATTTCTGTGCTGTTTTTTTTTTTTTTTCATTCAACATGAGCAGTTGCAGGATGCATATTTCGCCACTAGATGGCAGTATTCTGAAGATTATTCCAACCCCTGGTGGCAGAAAGCACTGAGCTGTGTTAAAAGTTGAAAGTTTTGCAGAAGTTATCCTTTTGATGTCCTGGTGCGTTATACGATTGTAAGATGCTGTCATGTATTTCCAGGATGCTGGCAAAAGAGGAGCTGGTTTCATCACTGCAGAAGTGTGCAGAGATCCTCCAGCCTATCAAATCAAAAAGCATGAAGAATGCTCTTGCACAGCTGGAAGAACTACTTGCCAAATTCAAGCAGCTGGACTGTAAGTTGTGACTGTAGTTCAAAACGTAAGATTTTATTGCTCTTGCTGAAACTCTAGGACTGTAACTTTTTTGTTTTGTTTAGTTTTTCTCATCTCAAATGATTATTTTTGTATGTGAAATAAGCTTCCTGAATTGAAGTTGTGTCTTTCCTTTTGTTCTTCCAAAAGCTGCTGCTGAAGTGGAACCCTGTGAGGAAGAAAGTATCACCTCTCCAGTGAAAGATCTGCAAAAGAAAACAGATCTGTTCCAGCTGAAGAAGGTGTGTTTCTCTGAAAAGGCTCCCCAGCAGCAAAAAGCAAACAAACAAACAAAAAATAATAATGCACAAACTTTTACCATCCTGATTGCAGATGCTACTGGAGATGAACGAGTCTCGTAGATCAAAGAAGCTGAGTCCCTTTGAGACTCTGAGGAATGAAAGCATTGAGTTTATTAACGGTTTAGTAAAGTAAGGTCTGGCTCTGCTTAATCATGCAGAACTTTAAAAACACTGACAAAATGCTTATTTTTCAAACATTGTGGGTTTTTTTTCTCTATCCAGGTGCCATCTGTCACTGCCGGAGTCTCAGACTCTCTATGAAGTCTGCTACTACAGTAACTCCTCCACCGTGAAACGCCACCTGAACGCCACACCCCGCACCTCCATTCAGGCAGCACTCAGCAATCCCTACTGCTACCTACAGGTACAGCTAGCTCACCTTGACAAGTGTGTTGACAAAAAAAGAGGAGGACGTGGAATTGACCTGCTTCTAGTTTTCGTACTGCCGTCATCCACAGATTTATTCAAAATGTGACCCTTGTTTCAGAGTGAAATCTTGAAGATGGAGGACGGGTCGCTCTGCAACGCTGCTCCTGACATCTGTATTGCCTACAAGCTCCACCTCGAGTGCGGCAGACTGATCAACCTCTACGACTGGCTGGAAGTGAGTTTGCATTGTTGTCAATATGTCCTGTGCAAATAATGCACCTCTGTTTATAAACAAAACAGGTTGCTGCAACATGTCACATTTCGCAACCTTAACGCCACAGTTGAACTTTCTCTAACAGGAGAAGCTCTGATCCAGGGAAAGCCTTGATCACATTATTGATCAGAAGATAAAATATTGGACCTGGATACTGGTGTGACTGAAAGCACTTTTATTTATTTATATTTTTATTTTTTCCAGGCCTATGCCATGGTGGTTTCTGCAGCTCAGGGCGACGGTTCAGACTCTGAAGCTTCTGGGACAGTGGATGAAGTCAAACAGTATCCTTGTACAGACGTCCCTCAGGTTTTTATCCCCATTTTTCTGCACATGCCAGACTGGATACTGAATCAAATAATTTTTAATTACATCCCAATCTTATGGGGGAAAAAAAATCCATTTATGGTCCCATAGCGTCTATTTGTAATTGAAAAATGGAGAGAAGCTAACTGATCTGATGGGTTATACAAGTACCTTAGCTTGATCTAAAATTGGTTAAAAAGTAGATTTCATCTGTAGAAGCATCTAGAGAATCTGTGGTTGAGGAAAAACGGAAATCCAGTTTTGAATGACGTGTTGTTAAGGCACAATTACGCCGTACACAAGGACATTTTAGTTAAAACCTTCATGCAAATAGAGAGATGAGATCTAGTTTGTCATGAAGTTGGACCGAGGCAAAATGGGGAAACTGGGCTTTATTTAGACAAATCAAGAAATTTAGATGCATTTTGAAAAGTTTGGTTATGGGGTTTGCTGAACTTATCAGGGATTTAAGCATTACAAAAAAAAGCAGCATCTTCGGTGGTACCCACCTGAGAAACTATGAAGGCACTCTAATTGAATGATCTACATCAATCAAGCATAACATTGACTACCCATTTAACGACCAACTCCTCCTGATGCTCTCAAAGGAGCTCTGACCAGTCAGGGTCTGGACCAAGAACATCTGAAGGTGTCCTGGAGTATCTGGTACTGGGATGTTTTCATCTTATCTGTTTGGCCCAGTAGGAAGTGGGTGTGGTCTCTGTGGAAGGAGATTGCTTCCTGCAGACGTCATCAGACTGCCGTCTGTGGTATTTCAAGACCAAATGGACACCTCAGATTCTCTGTGTTCTTTGAGCTCTTCCTTTTAATAATTAATTCAAATGTTGAGGCTCCAACTGCTTACCTGCTCACAGAGGCAGCTTTTGTTGGAAATATGTTACCATGTTGAGGGTGTTTTTAAATAAAAAAAAGTTTCCCAGCAGAACATTGTAGCTAAAGAACGCTGTCCCAAGGTGAGTATTGCTCCCTCACATTACCCGTCAGTGGTCTTAATGTTATGTTTGATTGGTGGATGGAGGCTTTGTAGAAATTCTGCTTACATGAAATGATGCTTTTCTCGCTTCAGCGAAAAACTGTAAAACCACATTCAAGAATGCAGGCAGCATGACTGTAGTAAAGGCGTGAGCGCTAAACTGATCTGCCTGCTGTCTAGAACTTGTTCACAGCTAAAGTCCTGCATCTACCAAACGTGGGACTACTGGGGTGGTTTGTGAGTCCAGTCTGCTCTTGTATCCAGCTGGAAAGTACATACACATTCCTTAACATGTTCTTCAGTGCTCGTTTCATCCGTGCCGTGTCAGAGCTCGAATTCCTGGGCTTCATCAAGTCAACTAAGCGAAAAACTGACCATGTGGCTCGACTCACGTGGGGAGGCTGCTGACCCCCAACTCAAAGACAAATACTTAAAAACCATGACCATTTTCTCATTTCAGTCGATGAACAGTGACTTGTTTTCTGCTAATAATGAGATTATTAAGGATGGAATATCCTTAAAGATGGATGCTTGTGTTTGATATCTGAAAACTTGTGCCATGATTGCACCAGCTCAAATATAAGCACGTGACAGCAGATAATCAGGATTGTCAACACTGAAAGATATTTGTAGGGAGGAAAAGAAAAATGTTGTAATCCTCAACACCTTTATAAATAAAATAAAAAAAACAGTACAGAGTGCTGAATGAGTTTGTAGTTTTCCTCAGCTTGCAAGAATGTTCCATGTGCATTGACTGAAGTCTAAGATTTATTTTCCTTTCATGAAATACATTGGTTAAAAGTGATACCAGCAGAACAAATCTCAAAATAAATAAAAACACTGGTAAGAAAAGAAAAAAAAATTAGCCCACTTTCTGCTCAATTTGAAAAGCAATGAACAGAGGACAAACTGCAAATAAATTCTCTGCTTGACTGTTTCCGTTAACGGCATTTAAGATTGACCCGCAAACCTTGTGGAAAACTTTCCAACGCTTTATCGTATTTACATGTAACAAACAGAAGCAAGTGACAAAGCCTGGAATGCTGGGAATCATTACAAAAGTGAGACAACTGTAGATACACGTTCAGCTGGAGGAACGGAGGCCACTGGTAGAGATAGGGTCCATTCATTTACATCAGGAAGCACCTAGTTGCTCATAGAGTGGTAACAACTGACAACAGCTTCATATAAACCTTTGCCCAAAGACAGATATATGGCACAGTAAGAAAACTTTCATTTTAACTAGCTAAACTGAATCTCTTATGATGAAATGCTTTTTTTTTTTTTGTCTTCTTCTTTGAGATATCATAGTAAGCAAGAAAAGGCCATCTCGCAAAGGTTCTGTGCCACAACTCAGGAAACATCTGGAGAAAAGGAAGATGAAATAAGAGAAAACAGACCTGTGAGTTCAAACTTAAAAAGCCAGGCTTTCTTACTAAACGTGTGGCAGAGTATCAGGAATGTGAAAATAAAATATGAGAACTCACAGCTTGCAGGCTGCTCCCCAAATCGTCGCATTAACTGATCGTGTGTGAACTTCACAAAGGTGTCGTATTGTTCTGGAATTGAAAAGGAAGAAAAACAAAACAGGAAATCTGTATGAAACTATATACTTGTAAGGACAAAGTACTAATAAATCTAGTCTACTCATTTTCATAGTCAAAACACTGAGTTTCTTTTTTTCTTGTAACTTCAGTCACAAGAATAACAGGTTTAAAATCAACCAGTTGATCAATACTATAAAAAGAAATGACAAATTTGCTAGTTATTCAATTTAAGTGTCAGTTAAAGCAACAGAAATGTGAAAATTTAAATTGCCTGGGCCATTTTATACATATGACTTAAAGGAATGTTCTGGAGTTAAAAACCACCCTAGGATCATTAGATGGAAAGATATTTTCATTAGGGACCAAAACTGAATTTCCCTGAGGGGATTAATAAAGTATTTTTTAATTTTAATTGAATTTGAAAACTGAATTGCATGAGTTTTGAGGGAGAACTGAATGGTTTTGCAGGAAAAAGAAAATGGGGGGTTAGGGTCCCTACAGACAAACCGAGGTAACTTTGACTTTGCGTGTGTACAGTGTGCGTGTGTGCGCGTGTATACACACACACACACACACACACACACACGTGCGTGTGTGTGTGCGTGTGTGCGCGTGTATACACACACACACACGTGCGTGCGCGTGTGTGTGTGTATATA